>OY829914.1:188681068-189886925 GCA_963691935.1 Nephrotoma guestfalica
TTACCAGAAACCGGACTATATACGTTTTGTAGTTCAGGGATTGGCCTGTTTAAATAACAAGTGGCAAAACAATTCTATGATTTAGAGCTCCGCTATAGTCGTCTGAATTCGTAGTACATGTCCATTACCAGAAACCGGACTATATACGTTTTGTAGTTCAGGGATTGGCCTGTTTAAATAACAAGTGGCAAAAAAATTCTATGATTTAGAGCTCCGCTATAGTCGTCTGAATTCGTAGTACATGTCCATTACCAGAAACCGGACTATATACGTTTTGTAGTTCAGGGATTGGCCTGTTTAAATAACAAGTGACAAAAAAATTCTATGATTTAGAGCTCCGCTATAGTCGTCTGAATTCGTAGTACATGTCCATTACCAGAAACCGGACTATATACGTTTTGTAGTTCAGGGATTGGCCTGTTTAAATAACAAGTGGCAAAACAATTCTATGATTTAGAGCTCCGCTATAGTCGTCTGAATTCGTAGTACATGTCCATTACCAGAAACCGGACTATATACGTTTTGTAGTTCAGGGATTGGCCTGTTTAAATAACAAGTGGCAAAAAAATTCTATGATTTAGAGCTCCGCTATAGTCGTCTGAATTCGTAGTACATGTCCATTACCAGAAACCGGACTATATACGTTTTGTAGTTCAGGGATTGGCCTGTTTAAATAACAAGTGACAAAAAAATTCTATGATTTAGAGCTCCACTATAGTCGTCTGAATTCGTAGTACATGTCCATTACCAGAAACCGGACTATATACGTTTTGTAGTTCAGGGATTGGCCTGTTTAAATAACAAGTGGCAAAAAAATTCTATGATTTAGAGCTCCGCTATAGTCGTCTGAATTCGTAGTACATGTCCATTACCAGAAACCGGACTATATACGTTTTGTAGTTCAGGGATTGGCCTGTTTAAATAACAAGTGGCAAAACAATTCTATGATTTAGAGCTCCGCTATAGTCGTCTGAATTCGTAGTACATGTCCATTACCAGAAACGGACTATATACGTTTTGTAGTTCAGGGATTGGCCTGTTTAAATAACAAGTGACAAAAAAATTCTATGATTTAGAGCTCCGCTATAGTCGTCTGAATTCGTAGTACATGTCCATTACCAGAAACCGGACTATATACGTTTTGTAGTTCAGGGATTGGCCTGTTTAAATAACAAGTTGCAAAAAAATTCTATGATTTAGAGCTCCGCTATAGTCGTCTGAATTCGTAGTACATGTCCATTACCAGAAACCGGACTATATACGTTTTGTAGTTCAGGGATTGGCCTGTTTAAATAACAAGTGGCAAAAAAATTCTATGATTTAGAGCTCCGCTATAGTCGTCTGAATTCGTAGTACATGTCCATTACCAGAAACCGGACTATATACGTTTTGTAGTTCAGGGATTGGCCTGTTTAAATAACAAGTGGCAAAAAAATTCTATGATTTAGAGCTCCGCTATAGTCGTCTGAATTCGTAGTACATGTCCATTACCAGAAACCGGACTATATACGTTTTGTAGTTCAGGGATTGGCCTGTTTAAATAACAAGTGGCAAAAAAATTCTATGATTTAGAGCTCCGCTATAGTCGTCTGAATTCGTAGTACATGTCCATTACCAGAAACCGGACTATATACGTTTTGTAGTTCAGGGATTGGCCTGTTTAAATAACAAGTGGCAAAAAATTCTATGATTTAGAGCTCCGCTATAGTCGTCTGAATTCGTAGTACATGTCCATTACCAGAAACCGGACTATATACGTTTTGTAGTTCAGGGATTGGCCTGTTTAAATAACAAGTGACAAAAAAATTCTATGATTTAGAGCTCCGCTATAGTCGTCTGAATTCGTAGTACATGTCCATTACCAGAAACCGGACTATATACGTTTTGTAGTTCAGGGATTGGCCTGTTTAAATAACAAGTTGCAAAAAAATTCTATGATTTAGAGCTCCGCTATAGTCGTCTGAATTCGTAGTACATGTCCATTACCAGAAACCGGACTATATACGTTTTGTAGTTCAGGGATTGGCCTGTTTAAATAACAAGTTGCAAAAAAATTCTATGATTTAGAGCTCCGCTATAGTCGTCTGAATTCGTAGTACATGTCCATTACCAGAAACCGGACTATATACGTTTTGTAGTTCAGGGATTGGCCTGTTTAAATAACAAGTGGCAAAAAAATTCTATGATTTAGAGCTCCGCTATAGTCGTCTGAATTCGTAGTACATGTCCATTACCAGAAACCGGACTATATACGTCTTGTAGTTCCGGGATTGGCCTGTTTAAATAACAAGTGGCAACAAAATTCTATGATTTAGAGCTCCGCTATAGTCGTCTGAATTCGTAGTACATGTCCATTACCAGAAACGGGACTATATACGTTTTGTAGTTCAGGGATTGGCCTGTTTAAATAACAAGTGGCAAAACAATTCTATGATTTAGAGCTCCGCTATAGTCGTCTGAATTCGTAGTACATGTCCATTACCAGAAACCGGACTATATACGTTTTGTAGTTCAGGGATTGGCCTGTTTAAATAACAAGTGGCAAAAAAATTCTATGATTTAGAGCTCCGCTATAGTCGTCTGAATTCGTAGTACATGTCCATTACCAGAAACCGGACTATATACGTTTTGTAGTTCAGGGATTGGCCTGTTTAAATAACAAGTGACAAAAAAATTCTATGATTTAGAGCTCCGCTATAGTCGTCTGAATTCGTAGTACATGTCCATTACCAGAAACCGGACTATATACGTTTTGTAGTTCAGGGATTGGCCTGTTTAAATAACAAGTGGCAAAACAATTCTATGATTTAGAGCTCCGCTATAGTCGTCTGAATTCGTAGTACATGTCCATTACCAGAAACCGGACTATATACGTTTTGTAGTTCAGGGATTGGCCTGTTTAAATAACAAGTGGCAAAAAAATTCTATGATTTAGAGCTCCGCTATAGTCGTCTGAATTCGTAGTACATGTCCATTACCAGAAACCGGACTATATACGTTTTGTAGTTCAGGGATTGGCCTGTTTAAATAACAAGTGACAAAAAAATTCTATGATTTAGAGCTCCACTATAGTCGTCTGAATTCGTAGTACATGTCCATTACCAGAAACCGGACTATATACGTTTTGTAGTTCAGGGATTGGCCTGTTTAAATAACAAGTGGCAAAAAAATTCTATGATTTAGAGCTCCGCTATAGTCGTCTGAATTCGTAGTACATGTCCATTACCAGAAACCGGACTATATACGTTTTGTAGTTCAGGGATTGGCCTGTTTAAATAACAAGTGGCAAAACAATTCTATGATTTAGAGCTCCGCTATAGTCGTCTGAATTCGTAGTACATGTCCATTACCAGAAACGGACTATATACGTTTTGTAGTTCAGGGATTGGCCTGTTTAAATAACAAGTGACAAAAAAATTCTATGATTTAGAGCTCCGCTATAGTCGTCTGAATTCGTAGTACATGTCCATTACCAGAAACCGGACTATATACGTTTTGTAGTTCAGGGATTGGCCTGTTTAAATAACAAGTGGCAAAAAAATTCTATGATTTAGAGCTCCGCTATAGTCGTCTGAATTCGTAGTACATGTCCATTACCAGAAACCGGACTATATACGTTTTGTAGTTCAGGGATTGGCCTGTTTAAATAACAAGTGGCAAAAAAATTCTATGATTTAGAGCTCCGCTATAGTCGTCTGAATTCGTAGTACATGTCCATTACCAGAAACCGGACTATATACGTTTTGTAGTTCAGGGATTGGCCTGTTTAAATAACAAGTGGCAAAAAAATTCTATGATTTAGAGCTCCGCTATAGTCGTCTGAATTCGTAGTACATGTCCATTACCAGAAACCGGACTATATACGTTTTGTAGTTCAGGGATTGGCCTGTTTAAATAACAAGTGGCAAAAAAATTCTATGATTTAGAGCTCCGCTATAGTCGTCTGAATTCGTAGTACATGTCCATTACCAGAAACCGGACTATATACGTTTTGTAGTTCAGGGATTGGCCTGTTTAAATAACAAGTGACAAAAAAATTCTATGATTTAGAGCTCCGCTATAGTCGTCTGAATTCGTAGTACATGTCCATTACCAGAAACCGGACTATATACGTTTTGTAGTTCAGGGATTGGCCTGTTTAAATAACAAGTTGCAAAAAAATTCTATGATTTAGAGCTCCGCTATAGTCGTCTGAATTCGTAGTACATGTCCATTACCAGAAACCGGACTATATACGTTTTGTAGTTCAGGGATTGGCCTGTTTAAATAACAAGTGGCAAAAAAATTCTATGATTTAGAGCTCCGCTATAGTCGTCTGAATTCGTAGTACATGTCCATTACCAGAAACCGGACTATATACGTCTTGTAGTTCCGGGATTGGCCTGTTTAAATAACAAGTGGCAACAAAATTCTATGATTTAGAGCTCCGCTATAGTCGTCTGAATTCGTAGTACATGTCCATTACCAGAAACGGGACTATATACGTTTTGTAGTTCAGGGATTGGCCTGTTTAAATAACAAGTGGCAAAACAATTCTATGATTTAGAGCTCCGCTATAGTCGTCTGAATTCGTAGTACATGTCCATTACCAGAAACCGGACTATATACGTTTTGTAGTTCAGGGATTGGCCTGTTTAAATAACAAGTGGCAAAAAAATTCTATGATTTAGAGCTCCGCTATAGTCGTCTGAATTCGTAGTACATGTCCATTACCAGAAACCGGACTATATACGTTTTGTAGTTCAGGGATTGGCCTGTTTAAATAACAAGTGGCAAAAAAATTCTATGATTTAGAGCTCCGCTATAGTCGTCTGAATTCGTAGTACATGTCCATTACCAGAAACCGGACTATATACGTTTTGTAGTTCAGGGATTGGCCTGTTTAAATAACAAGTGCAAAAAAATTCTATGATTTAGAGCTCCGCTATAGTCGTCTGAATTCGTAGTACATGTCCATTACCAGAAACCGGACTATATACGTTTTGTAGTTCAGGGATTGGCCTGTTTAAATAACAAGTTGCAAAAAAATTCTATGATTTAGAGCTCCGCTATAGTCGTCTGAATTCGTAGTACATGTCCATTACCAGAAACCGGACTATATACGTTTTGTAGTTCAGGGATTGGCCTGTTTAAATAACAAGTGGCAAAAAAATTCTATGATTTAGAGCTCCGCTATAGTCGTCTGAATTCGTAGTACATGTCCATTACCAGAAACCGGACTATATACGTCTTGTAGTTCCGGGATTGGCCTGTTTAAATAACAAGTGGCAACAAAATTCTATGATTTAGAGCTCCGCTATAGTCGTCTGAATTCGTAGTACATGTCCATTACCAGAAACGGGACTATATACGTTTTGTAGTTCAGGGATTGGCCTGTTTAAATAACAAGTGGCAAAACAATTCTATGATTTAGAGCTCCGCTATAGTCGTCTGAATTCGTAGTACATGTCCATTACCAGAAACCGGACTATATACGTTTTGTAGTTCAGGGATTGGCCTGTTTAAATAACAAGTGGCAAAAAAATTCTATGATTTAGAGCTCCGCTATAGTCGTCTGAATTCGTAGTACATGTCCATTACCAGAAACCGGACTATATACGTTTTGTAGTTCAGGGATTGGCCTGTTTAAATAACAAGTGACAAAAAAATTCTATGATTTAGAGCTCCGCTATAGTCGTCTGAATTCGTAGTACATGTCCATTACCAGAAACCGGACTATATACGTTTTGTAGTTCAGGGATTGGCCTGTTTAAATAACAAGTGGCAAAAAAATTCTATGATTTAGAGCTCCGCTATAGTCGTCTGAATTCGTAGTACATGTCCATTACCAGAAACGGGACTATATACGTTTTGTAGTTCAGGGATTGGCCTGTTTAAATAACAAGTGACAAAAAAATTCTATGATTTAGAGCTCCGCTATAGTCGTCTGAATTCGTAGTACATGTCCATTACCAGAAACCGGACTATATACGTTTTGTAGTTCAGGGATTGGCCTGTTTAAATAACAAGTTGCAAAAAAATTCTATGATTTAGAGCTCCGCTATAGTCGTCTGAATTCGTAGTACATGTCCATTACCAGAAACCGGACTATATACGTTTTGTAGTTCAGGGATTGGCCTGTTTAAATAACAAGTGGCAAAAAAATTCTATGATTTAGAGCTCCGCTATAGTCGTCTGAATTCGTAGTACATGTCCATTACCAGAAACCGGACTATATACGTTTTGTAGTTCAGGGATTGGCCTGTTTAAATAACAAGTGACAAAAAAATTCTATGATTTAGAGCTCCGCTATAGTCGTCTGAATTCGTAGTACATGTCCATTACCAGAAACCGGACTATATACGTTTTGTAGTTCAGCGATTGGCCTGTTTAAATAACAAGTGGCAAAAAAATTCTATGATTTAGAGCTCCGCTATAGTCGTCTGAATTCGTAGTACATGTCCATTACCAGAAACCGGACTATATACGTTTTGTAGTTCAGGGATTGGCCTGTTTAAATAACAAGTGGCAAAACAATTCTATGATTTAGAGCTCCGCTATAGTCGTCTGAATTCGTAGTACATGTCCATTACCAGAAACCGGACTATATACGTTTTGTAGTTCAGGGATTGGCCTGTTTAAATAACAAGTGGCAAAAAAATTCTATGATTTAGAGCTCCGCTATAGTCGTCTGAATTCGTAGTACATGTCCATTACCAGAAACCGGACTATATACGTTTTGTAGTTCAGGGATTGGCCTGTTTAAATAACAAGTGACAAAAAAATTCTATGATTTAGAGCTCCGCTATAGTCGTCTGAATTCGTAGTACATGTCCATTACCAGAAACCGGACTATATACGTTTTGTAGTTCAGGGATTGGCCTGTTTAAATAACAAGTGGCAAAACAATTCTATGATTTAGAGCTCCGCTATAGTCGTCTGAATTCGTAGTACATGTCCATTACCAGAAACGGGACTATATACGTTTTGTAGTTCAGGGATTGGCCTGTTTAAATAACAAGTGACAAAAAAATTCTATGATTTAGAGCTCCGCTATAGTCGTCTGAATTCGTAGTACATGTCCATTACCAGAAACCGGACTATATACGTTTTGTAGTTCAGGGATTGGCCTGTTTAAATAACAAGTTGCAAAAAAATTCTATGATTTAGAGCTCCGCTATAGTCGTCTGAATTCGTAGTACATGTCCATTACCAGAAACCGGACTATATACGTTTTGTAGTTCAGGGATTGGCCTGTTTAAATAACAAGTGGCAAAAAAATTCTATGATTTAGAGCTCCGCTATAGTCGTCTGAATTCGTAGTACATGTCCATTACCAGAAACCGGACTATATACGTTTTGTAGTTCAGGGATTGGCCTGTTTAAATAACAAGTGACAAAAAAATTCTATGATTTAGAGCTCCACTATAGTCGTCTGAATTCGTAGTACATGTCCATTACCAGAAACCGGACTATATACGTTTTGTAGTTCAGGGATTGGCCTGTTTAAATAACAAGTGGCAAAAAAATTCTATGATTTAGAGCTCCGCTATAGTCGTCTGAATTCGTAGTACATGTCCATTACCAGAAACCGGACTATATACGTTTTGTAGTTCAGGGATTGGCCTGTTTAAATAACAAGTGGCAAAACAATTCTATGATTTAGAGCTCCGCTATAGTCGTCTGAATTCGTAGTACATGTCCATTACCAGAAACGGGACTATATACGTTTTGTAGTTCAGGGATTGGCCTGTTTAAATAACAAGTGACAAAAAAATTCTATGATTTAGAGCTCCGCTATAGTCGTCTGAATTCGTAGTACATGTCCATTACCAGAAACCGGACTATATACGTTTTGTAGTTCAGGGATTGGCCTGTTTAAATAACAAGTTGCAAAAAAATTCTATGATTTAGAGCTCCGCTATAGTCGTCTGAATTCGTAGTACATGTCCATTACCAGAAACCGGACTATATACGTTTTGTAGTTCAGGGATTGGCCTGTTTAAATAACAAGTGGCAAAAAAATTCTATGATTTAGAGCTCCGCTATAGTCGTCTGAATTCGTAGTACATGTCCATTACCAGAAACCGGACTATATACGTTTTGTAGTTCAGGGATTGGCCTGTTTAAATAACAAGTGGCAAAAAAATTCTATGATTTAGAGCTCCGCTATAGTCGTCTGAATTCGTAGTACATGTCCATTACCAGAAACCGGACTATATACGTTTTGTAGTTCAGGGATTGGCCTGTTTAAATAACAAGTGGCAAAAAAATTCTATGATTTAGAGCTCCGCTATAGTCGTCTGAATTCGTAGTACATGTCCATTACCAGAAACCGGACTATATACGTTTTGTAGTTCAGGGATTGGCCTGTTTAAATAACAAGTGGCAAAAAAATTCTATGATTTAGAGCTCCGCTATAGTCGTCTGAATTCGTAGTACATGTCCATTACCAGAAACCGGACTATATACGTTTTGTAGTTCAGGGATTGGCCTGTTTAAATAACAAGTGACAAAAAAATTCTATGATTTAGAGCTCCGCTATAGTCGTCTGAATTCGTAGTACATGTCCATTACCAGAAACCGGACTATATACGTTTTGTAGTTCAGGGATTGGCCTGTTTAAATAACAAGTTGCAAAAAAATTCTATGATTTAGAGCTCCGCTATAGTCGTCTGAATTCGTAGTACATGTCCATTACCAGAAACCGGACTATATACGTTTTGTAGTTCAGGGATTGGCCTGTTTAAATAACAAGTTGCAAAAAAATTCTATGATTTAGAGCTCCGCTATAGTCGTCTGAATTCGTAGTACATGTCCATTACCAGAAACCGGACTATATACGTTTTGTAGTTCAGGGATTGGCCTGTTTAAATAACAAGTGGCAAAAAAATTCTATGATTTAGAGCTCCGCTATAGTCGTCTGAATTCGTAGTACATGTCCATTACCAGAAACCGGACTATATACGTTTTGTAGTTCAGGGATTGGCCTGTTTAAATAACAAGTGGCAAAAAAATTCTATGATTTAGAGCTCCGCTATAGTCGTCTGAATTCGTAGTACATGTCCATTACCAGAAACCGGACTATATACGTTTTGTAGTTCAGGGATTGGCCTGTTTAAATAACAAGTGGCAAAAAAATTCTATGATTTAGAGCTCCGCTATAGTCGTCTGAATTCGTAGTACATGTCCATTACCAGAAACCGGACTATATACGTTTTGTAGTTCAGGGATTGGCCTGTTTAAATAACAAGTGGCAAAACAATTCTATGATTTAGAGCTCCGCTATAGTCGTCTGAATTCGTAGTACATGTCCATTACCAGAAACGGGACTATATACGTTTTGTAGTTCAGGGATTGGCCTGTTTAAATAACAAGTGACAAAAAAATTCTATGATTTAGAGCTCCGCTATAGTCGTCTGAATTCGTAGTACATGTCCATTACCAGAAACCGGACTATATACGTTTTGTAGTTCAGGGATTGGCCTGTTTAAATAACAAGTTGCAAAAAAATTCTATGATTTAGAGCTCCGCTATAGTCGTCTGAATTCGTAGTACATGTCCATTACCAGAAACCGGACTATATACGTTTTGTAGTTCAGGGATTGGCCTGTTTAAATAACAAGTGGCAAAAAAATTCTATGATTTAGAGCTCCGCTATAGTCGTCTGAATTCGTAGTACATGTCCATTACCAGAAACCGGACTATATACGTTTTGTAGTTCAGGGATTGGCCTGTTTAAATAACAAGTGACAAAAAAATTCTATGATTTAGAGCTCCGCTATAGTCGTCTGAATTCGTAGTACATGTCCATTACCAGAAACCGGACTATATACGTTTTGTAGTTCAGGGATTGGCCTGTTTAAATAACAAGTGGCAAAAAAATTCTATGATTTAGAGCTCCGCTATAGTCGTCTGAATTCGTAGTACATGTCCATTACCAGAAACCGGACTATATACGTTTTGTAGTTCAGGGATTGGCCTGTTTAAATAACAAGTGGCAAAACAATTCTATGATTTAGAGCTCCGCTATAGTCGTCTGAATTCGTAGTACATGTCCATTACCAGAAACCGGACTATATACGTTTTGTAGTTCAGGGATTGGCCTGTTTAAATAACAAGTGGCAAAAAAATTCTATGATTTAGAGCTCCGCTATAGTCGTCTGAATTCGTAGTACATGTCCATTACCAGAAACCGGACTATATACGTTTTGTAGTTCAGGGATTGGCCTGTTTAAATAACAAGTGACAAAAAAATTCTATGATTTAGAGCTCCGCTATAGTCGTCTGAATTCGTAGTACATGTCCATTACCAGAAACCGGACTATATACGTTTTGTAGTTCAGGGATTGGCCTGTTTAAATAACAAGTGGCAAAACAATTCTATGATTTAGAGCTCCGCTATAGTCGTCTGAATTCGTAGTACATGTCCATTACCAGAAACGGGACTATATACGTTTTGTAGTTCAGGGATTGGCCTGTTTAAATAACAAGTGACAAAAAAATTCTATGATTTAGAGCTCCGCTATAGTCGTCTGAATTCGTAGTACATGTCCATTACCAGAAACCGGACTATATACGTTTTGTAGTTCAGGGATTGGCCTGTTTAAATAACAAGTTGCAAAAAAATTCTATGATTTAGAGCTCCGCTATAGTCGTCTGAATTCGTAGTACATGTCCATTACCAGAAACCGGACTATATACGTTTTGTAGTTCAGGGATTGGCCTGTTTAAATAACAAGTGGCAAAAAAATTCTATGATTTAGAGCTCCGCTATAGTCGTCTGAATTCGTAGTACATGTCCATTACCAGAAACCGGACTATATACGTTTTGTAGTTCAGGGATTGGCCTGTTTAAATAACAAGTGACAAAAAAATTCTATGATTTAGAGCTCCACTATAGTCGTCTGAATTCGTAGTACATGTCCATTACCAGAAACCGGACTATATACGTTTTGTAGTTCAGGGATTGGCCTGTTTAAATAACAAGTGGCAAAAAAATTCTATGATTTAGAGCTCCGCTATAGTCGTCTGAATTCGTAGTACATGTCCATTACCAGAAACCGGACTATATACGTTTTGTAGTTCAGGGATTGGCCTGTTTAAATAACAAGTTGCAAAAAAATTCTATGATTTAGAGCTCCGCTATAGTCGTCTGAATTCGTAGTACATGTCCATTACCAGAAACCGGACTATATACGTTTTGTAGTTCAGGGATTGGCCTGTTTAAATAACAAGTGGCAAAAAAATTCTATGATTTAGAGCTCCGCTATAGTCGTCTGAATTCGTAGTACATGTCCATTACCAGAAACCGGACTATATACGTTTTGTAGTTCAGGGATTGGCCTGTTTAAATAACAAGTTGCAAAAAAATTCTATGATTTAGAGCTCCGCTATAGTCGTCTGAATTCGTAGTACATGTCCATTACCAGAAACCGGACTATATACGTTTTGTAGTTCAGGGATTGGCCTGTTTAAATAACAAGTGACAAAAAAATTCTATGATTTAGAGCTCCGCTATAGTCGTCTGAATTCGTAGTACATGTCCATTACCAGAAACCGGACTATATACGTTTTGTAGTTCAGGGATTGGCCTGTTTAAATAACAAGTGGCAAAAAAATTCTATGATTTAGAGCTCCGTTATAGTCGTCTGAATTCGTAGTACATGTCCATTACCAGAAACCGGACTATATACGTTTTGTAGTTCAGGGATTGGCCTGTTTAAATAACAAGTTGCAAAAAAATTCTATGATTTAGAGCTCCGCTATAGTCGTCTGAATTCGTAGTACATGTCCATTACCAGAAACCGGACTATATACGTTTTGTAGTTCAGAGATTGGCCTGTTTAAATAACAAGTTGCAAAAAAATTCTATGATTTAGAGCTCCGCTATAGTCGTCTGAATTCGTAGTACATGTCCATTACCAGAAACCGGGCCATATACGTTTTGTAGTTCAGGGATTGGCCTGTTTAAATAACAAGTGGCAAAAAAATTCTATGATTTAGAGCTCCGCTATAGTCGTCTGAATTCGTAGTACATGTCCATTACCAGAAACCGGACTATATACGTTTTGTAGTTCAGGGATTGGCCTGTTTAAATAACAAGTGGCAAAAAAATTCTATGATTTAGAGCTCCGCTATAGTCGTCTGAATTCGTAGTACATGTCCATTACCAGAAACCGGACTATATAAGTTTTGTAGTTCAGAGATTGGCCTGTTTAAATAACAAGTTGCAAAAAAAATCTATGATTTAGAGCTCCGCTATAGTCGTCTGAATTCGTAGTACATGTCCATTACCAGAAACCGGACTATATCCGTTTTGTAGTTCAGGGATTGGCCTGTTTAAATAACAAGTGGCAAAAAAATTCTATGATTTAGAGCTCCGCTATAGTCGTCTGAATTCGTAGTACATGTCCATTACCAGAAACCGGGCTATATACGTTTTGTAGTTCAGGGATTGGCCTGTTTAAATAACAAGTTGCAAAAATATTCTATGATTTAGAGCTCCGCTATAGTCGTCTGAATTCGTAGTACATGTCCATTACCAGAAACCGGACTATATAAGTTTTGTAGTTCAGGGATTGGCCTGTTTAAATAACAAGTTGCAAAAAAAATCTATGATTTAGAGCTTCGCTATAGTCGTCTGAATTCGTAGTACATGTCCATTACCAGAAACCGACTAATGTAAATCTATATTTTTCAAAGTTTAGGTTTTTAGGCCGTCCGCCTCGAAAATTCGACATTTTTATACTGAACTTTCAAATGTAAAATAGAAATTGAATAACGTGCGAAAATAACGAACTTTTATACTGTCATAGCATAGCCGTTAAAAATCTTGCATCGTGCGTGATAAATAAGTCTATTTCATAAAAGATGGCGCGGACGCATATAATCTATTGAAATTTGTTATTTACTCCAAAAAAACTGGTATCAGGGAACAGGCACACAGTATTAGGGGTTTCAACGTTAATTTTAGACTAATAATAATAATGAATGATGTGTGCCTTAAACGACTAAAGTTTAATATCACCCGTTATGAAATTTTCAAGTTTCTGCTATTCCTCACTATGTGGCAAATGAATAGTTAATCTATGATTTTTAATCACTTTTTATTTAATTTTTATAATTTTCCTTTATTGTAATAACTTCGAACATGATCAATTATTCGTTGTCATATAAATTAATAAATAAAAGACACTAGTTAAAAATTTCTTTTTAGTGACACCTGTTATTAAATTTCAACAAATTTTTTCAAAAATATTAATTTACCAATGCAGGTAAGTCAAAACATAAAATAAACAAGTATAAGAAAGCAAGAAATATTACATTTTATGAGCCAGTGCGACGCTAACGCCGCTTCCAATATATTACTTTTCGGTACTACACATTACGCGACACAGCATGAAATAGTTTATTTTATTTATGAAAAATATTTCAAAGCAGAAATACTAGATTTACTTTCACCGCTGTATACGTACAAAAAAATATTTTTTTGTTATATTTCATTCGGTTCGATCTTCGTTTCGTTTTTCTGTTGATCGGTTTGTTTTGGTTTATAAAAAATTTAAAGAGCCTATACAAAATATGTAGAGAATATACCAAAACAAGCTGTGCCTGTGTGTTATAAAAACAAGGTTTTTGTTTTTGTAATTTTGAATTTCTATGAAATAGAATGAAAGCAAACATTTTCCGTACCTAAAATAAAAAATTGTTCTTATGCCGTGATATACGAGTACATTATCAGATATAATTGTTGATACGAGTATAATAAAATATAGTTATTGAGCGTTTATAATTCAAATTAAGTAAAGATGTCGTTATGTTTTTTTTTTAAATAATATTTTTATTTCTAACCGACGTTTTGATCTTCAGGTTTTTTTGAAATATTTATGTGTACAAAATTAATTGTAAAACTTACAAATATTAATACTCATGTAAAATAATTAAAAATTTGTAAATACTAAAGTTTAAGAATTTAACAAAACAAAATAAGCTTATCCAAAAATGTTTAATTCATTTTTAATACCAATGTAATTTATATTGTTGCCCTGAAGAGTTCAAAAATTGTAATTTCTTAAGACCGCTATCTTCTTTGCTATCTGTAATGTCGACAAACGGCCTCAACTTATGACCCGATTTTTGGGTTTCGGCGAAGGATTCGCGATTCTAACAGAATTTTTCGTGCAAAATGACCACGAACGAATAGTAGTATTAACACATTGAAAATGTGCTTTATATTATAAAGTCGTAATTTAAAAGTAGGTATGGGATTAAATCTTGGAATATAATAAAGCTATTCGATCAGCAATTTTAAACAAATTATATCATGAAACGTGAATTTTTAAAATAATTTGAATAATTATCGAAATTTTGACACATAATGGTGACTGGCTCACTGTCTTTAAATAGCTGAACCAATATTTTAGGTGTCCCTATGTAGCTACTCTAGCACACTGATTCTCTAACCTAAAAGTTAATGCGTAAAAGTGAACACCATAGTAAGTTTTCGACTTTACACAAATTACAATGCTATGTGTTTGTTTGTGTTTAATGTTTACATCTTATATTGTTTCTTAGATAATCAAGGTGCATTACGTAAATTATTTCAATTGGACATGTCATATGCTCGTCTGAAGTCTACAAATCATTTGTATATCTCAAAAGAAATGTAATTGCAAATAATTGTTTAGCTAATTTTTTAGCTCCTTTCTGACTAATTTCCTTCTATCGAACACGATGCAATCTCTGACTTGAGCCCTCTGACACGAACGCCACCAGAAAATTATGTTGTACAACAATTACAGAAAATTATGTATTGTGCATTTGTGCAAGCTCTTCCACTTCTTGAAGATTGAACAGAATACCATTTAAGTGCGCATGTGCAAACTAGTTTAGGACTCAAATTTCTTGAAATAAATTTAGTTTTATTGGTGGTGTGGTTCCACTCAAGTTAAAAGCCATGCTCCAGTGCTTAAACCAAAATTTATTGCCAAATCCTAATTGCAATAAATAAACCTATGTTTCATAAGAAATAGGGTTCGTTTCACCCCATTGAGGTACTGTTTCAAAACAGTTCCTAGTACTAAATTTATCTCCACCTAATATACCAAATTTTATTGAACTGTTAAATTTTCAAACAAATTTCATCCATAGCATTGGCTATGCTATGGACGAAACGCCGTTAATGTTTACTCCCAACTAATTCACGTTTTGGCCAAGCTTATTGCAAGTATTACTCCAAGTGTTCGAATTACCAAACCATGAAAGTATAATCGATCAAAACATTTTATTGAAATTGAGGATGGTGTTCGAGACCGCGATAAAATATTGTTTAAAATACAGGGATATTTAACAAAAAAATTTAGGACAACAACTTGAACTAACTTCAAGTCAATCATTTTAACTAACTTTAACTTAAAATTAAATATTTTTGGTTTATAATTAAACACAATAATATCCAATATTAAAATAAATTAATTAATTTCACCAGCAAACATTAAGATAACCATTTTTTCTTATTAAAAATACAATTCAGTCATTGTATTTTCATTCTTTCAAATTTCCAGTTGTAAATGAAGTAAGGAACAATCAAAAAATTGTGTACTAAAAAAATTAACCTGTTTCGTCAGTTCAGGAATTATTAAGATTTTTGATGAACTCTGTTGTACTCTACATAATATCAAGAGTTGTTCAGAGTTGTTGAGAACAAGCATAAACTTTATTCGTATATATAATGCAAGATAGTGACTTAGCGTAAGCTCTTTAGGATTCGATTGAGTAAATCCGAAGCATAAATATTTTAATAATTCGTGAATTGGTTAAAAAATCAAAATATAATATATAGCGGTCTAGAGCAGCTTTTTCAAAAAAACTCAGCAGATATGATACACATAATATTTTGACATTACCTGCACTGTTAAATTAATATTTTTGAAAAACTTGTTGAAATTTAATAACAGGTGTCACTAAAATGAATGTTTTTACCTAGTGTCTTTTATTTATTAATTTATATGTAAAAGAATAATTAATGTTATTCGAAATTACTACAATAAAGCAAAATTATTAAAATTAAATAAAACGTCTGCATAAATCTAAATTAACTATTCATACGCCGCGTAGTGATGAATAGCAGAAGCATGAAAATTTCATACAAGCGAAATCACTCATGAATGGTATACTCAAATTTTAGTCAAATTCGCAAATTTAATTAGACTTTTCACGATTGGCAAAGAATTTATTATCGATAATGGATAATTATCAATTTATTACGCAATTTATGTCATAAATATTAGGCACAGTATGATTTAATATTTCAAAAATACAATGCCATCTATCAATGAGTAGTACAGGCAATTTAAGCTGAGTTCTGTTATAAGTTTCGATAGATGGCGTAAATTAATTAATCAAGTAGTTCTCGACGTTGTCGACGTAGTTGAAGAGTTGTCGACTTTGTCGACGAGTATTCGACGTTGTCGACGAGTATTCGACGTTGTCGACGAAATCTTGTAAAAATTAGTAGTCGACGCGTAATCGCCCATCCCTGTGTTACGTTCGCGTATCACTAAAAGTGAACATTATGGGAACGAATATTTCGATAAAAAGTCTAATTATATTAGAATAGTAACACCGTTAACTATCGTTTTTGAGCTGCAAAATCGATTCGTTTGCCAACTATTATATGAAGTGTAGTATTCGTTTATGATTCGTAAACGGTTCACCTTGTTTAGCTAGTAGTTGTATGAAAAAAAAGGTTATTTTACTATAGCAGATCTCAAAATCATAGAATTTTGTTGCCTATTGTTATTTAAACAGGCCAATCCCTGAACTACAAAACGTATATAGTCCGGTTTCTGGTAATGGACATGTACTACGAATTCAGACGACTATAGCGGAGCTCTAAATCATAGAATTTTTTGCCACTTGTTATTTAAACAGGCCAATCCCTGAACTACAAAACGTATATAGTCCCGTTTCTGGTAATGGACATGTACTACGAATTCAGACGACTATAGCGGAGCTCTAAATCATAGAATTTTTTTGCCACTTGTTATTTAAACAGGCCAATCCCTGAACTACAAAACGTATATAGTCCCGTTTCTGGTAATGGACATGTACTACGAATTCAGACGACTATAGCGGAGCTCTAAATCATAGAATTTTTTTGCCACTTGTTATTTAAACAGGCCAATCCCTGAACTACAAAACGTATATAGTCCGGTTTCTGGTAATGGACATGTACTACGAATTCAGACGACCTTAGCGGAGCTCTAAATCATAGAATTTTTTTGCCACTTGTTATTTAAACAGGCCAATCCCGGAACTACAAGACGTATATAGTCCGGTTTCTGGTAATGGATATGTACTACGAATTCAGACGACTATAGCGGAGCTCTAAATCATAGAATTTTTTTGCCACTTGTTATTTAAACAGGCCAATCCCTGAACTACAAAACGTATATAGTCCCGTTTCTGGTAATGGACATGTACTACGAATTCAGACGACTATAGCGGAGCTCTAAATCATAGAATTTTTTTGCCACTTGTTATTTAAACAGGCCAATCCCTGAACTACAAAACGTATATAGTCCGGTTTCTGGTAATGGACATGTACTACGAATTCAGACGACTATAGCAGAGCTCTAAATCATAGAATTTTTTTGCCACTTGTTATTTAAACAGGCCAATCCCTGAACTACAAAACGTATATAGTCCCGTTTCTGGTAATGGACATGTACTACGAATTCAGACGACTATAGCGGAGCTCTAAATCATAGAATTTTTTTGCAACTTGTTATTTAAACAGGCCAATCCCTGAACTACAAAACGTATATAGTCCGGTTTCTGGTAATGGACATGTACTACGAATTCAGACGACTATAGCAGAGCTCTAAATCATAGAATTTTTTTGCCACTTGTTATTTAAACAGGCCAATCCCTGAACTACAAAACGTATATAGTCCGGTTTCTGGTAATGGACATGTACTACGAATTCAGACGACTATAGCGGAGCTCTAAATCATAGAATTTTTTTGCCTCTTGTTATTTAAACAGGCCAATCCCTGAACTACAAAACGTATATAGTCCCGTTTCTGGTAATGGACATGTACTACGAATTCAGACGACTATAGCGGAGCTCTAAATCAACGAATTTTTTTGCCACTTGTTATTTAAACAGGCCAATCCCTGAACTACAAAACGTATACAGTCCGGTTTCTGGTAATGGACATGTACTACGAATTCAGAAGACTATAGCGAAGCTCTAAATCATAGAATTTTTTTGCCACTTGTTATTTAAACAGGCCAATCCCTGAACTACAAAACGTATATAGTCCCGTTTCTGGTAATGGACATGTACTACGAATTCAGAAGACTATAGCGGAGCTCTAAATCATAGAATTTTTTTGCCACTTGTTATTTAAACAGGCCAATCCCTGAACTACAAAACGTATATAGTCCGGTTTCTGGTAATGGACATGTACTACGAATTCAGACGACTATAGCGGAGCTCTAAATCATAGAATTTTGTTGCCTATTGTTATTTAAACAGGCCAATCCCTGAACTACAAAACGTATATAGTCCGGTTTCTGGTAATGGACATGTACTACGAATTCAGACGACTATAGCGGAGCTCTAAATCATAGAATTTTTTTGCCACTTGTTATTTAAACAGGCCAATCCCTGAACTACAAAACGTATATAGTCCCGTTTCTGGTAATGGACATGTACTACGAATTCAGAAGACTATAGCGGAGCTCTAAATCATAGAATTTATTTGCCACTTGTTATTTAAACAGGCCAATCCCTGAACTACAAAACGTATATAGTCCCGTTTCTGGTAATGGACATGTACTACGAATTCAGAAGACTATAGCGGAGCTCTAAATCATAGAATTTTTTTGCCACTTGTTATTTAAACAGGCCAATCCCTGAACTACAAAACGTATATAGTCCGGTTTCTGGTAATGGACATGTACTACGAATTCAGACGACTATAGCGGAGCTCTAAATCATAGAATTTTGTTGCCTATTGTTATTTAAACAGGCCAATCCCTGAACTACAAAACGTATATACGTCCGGTTTCTGGTAATGGACATGTACTACGAATTCAGACGACTATAGCGGAGCTCTAAATCATAGAATTTTTTTGCCACTTGTTATTTAAACAGGCCAATCCCTGAACTACAAAACGTATATAGTCCCGTTTCTGGTAATGGACATGTACTACGAATTCAGAAGACTATAGCAGAGCTCTAAATCATAGAATTTTTTTGCCACTTGTTATTTAAACAGGCCAATCCCTGAACTACAAAACGTATATAGTCCCGTTTCTGGTAATGGACATGTACTACGAATTCAGACGACTATAGCGGAGCTCTAAATCATAGAATTTTGTTGCCTATTGTTATTTAAACAGGCCAATCCCTGAACTACAAAACGTATATAGTCCCGTTTCTGGTAATGGACATGTACTACGAATTCAGACGACTATAGCGGAGCTCTAAATCATAGAATTTTTTTGCCACTTGTTATTTAAACAGGCCAATCCCTGAACTACAAAACGTATATAGTCCCGTTTCTGGTAATGGACATGTACTACGAATTCAGACGACTATAGCGGAGCTCTAAATCATAGAATTTTGTTGCCACTTGTTATTTAAACAGGCCAATCCCGGAACTACAAGACGTATATAGTCCGGTTTCTGGTAATGGACATGTACTACGAATTCAGACGACTATAGCGGAGCTCTAAATCATAGAATTTTTTTGCCACTTGTTATTTAAACAGGCCAATCCCTGAACTACAAAACGTATATAGTCCGGTTTCTGGTAATGGACATGTACTACGAATTCAGACGACTATAGCGGAGCTCTAAATCAAAGAATTTTTTTGCCACTTGTTATTTAAACAGGCCAATCCCTGAACTACAAAACGTATATAGTCCGGTTTCTGGTAATGGACATGTACTACGAATTCAGAAGACTATAGCGGAGCTCTAAATCATAGAATTTTTTTGCCACTTGTTATTTAAACAGGCCAATCCCTGAACTACAAAACGTATATAGTCCGGTTTCTGGTAATGGACATGTACTACGAATTCAGAAGACTATAGCGGAGCTCTAAATCATAGAATTTTTTTGTCACTTGTTATTTAAACAGGCCAATCCCTGAACTACAAAACGTATATGGCCCGGTTTCTGGTAATGGACATGTACTACGAATTCAGACGACTATAGCGGAGCTCTAAATCATAGAATTTTTTTGCAACTTGTTATTTAAACAGGCCAATCTCTGAACTACAAAACGTATATAGTCCGGTTTCTGGAAATGGACATGTACTACGAATTCAGACGACTATAGCGGAGCTCTAAATCATAGAATTTTTTTGTCACTTGTTATTTAAACAGGCCAATCCCTGAACTACAAAACGTATATAGTCCGGTTTCTGGTAATGGACATGTACTACGAATTCAGACGACTATAGCGGAGCTCTAAATCATAGAATTTTTTGCAACTTGTTATTTAAACAGGCCAATCCCTGAACTACAAAACGTATATAGTCCGGTTTCTGGTAATGGACATGTACTACGAATTCAGACGACTATAGCGGAGCTCTAAATTATAGAATTTTTTTGCCACTTGTTATTTAAACAGGCCAATCCCTGAACTACAAAACGTATATAGTCCGGTTTCTGGTAATGGACATGTACTACGAATTCAGACGACTATAGCGGAGCTCTAAATCATAGAATTTTTTTGCCACTTATTATTTAAACAGGCCAATCTCCGAACTACAAAACGTATATATTCCGGTTTCTGGTAATGGACATGTACTACGAATTCAGACGACTATAGCGGAGCTCTAAATCATAGAATTTTGTTGCCACTTGTTATTTAAACAGGCCAATTCCTGAACTACAAAACGTATATAGTCCGGTTTCTGGTAATGGACATGTACTACGAATTCAGACGACTATAGCGGAGCTCTAAATCATAGAATTTTTTTGCAACTTGTTATTTAAACAGGCCAATCCCTGAACTACAAAACGTATATAGTCCGGTTTCTGGTAATGGACATGTACTACGAATTCAGACGACTATAGCGGAGCTCTAAATTATAGAATTTTTTTGCCACTTGTTATTTAAACAGGCCAATCCCTGAACTACAAAACGTATATAGTCCGGTTTCTGGTAATGGACATGTACTACGAATTCAGACGACTATAGCGGAGCTCTAAATCATAGAATTTTTTTGCCACTTATTATTTAAACAGGCCAATCTCCGAACTACAAAACGTATATATTCCGGTTTCTGGTAATGGACATGTACTACGAATTCAGACGACTATAGCGGAGCTCTAAATCATAGAATTTTGTTGCCACTTGTTATTTAAACAGGCCAATTCCTGAACTACAAAACGTATATAGTCCGGTTTCTGGTAATGGACATGTACTACGAATTCAGACAACTATAGCGGAGCTCTAAATCATAGAATTTTTTGGCCACTTGTTATTTAAACAGGCCAATCCCGGAACTACAAAACGTATATAGTCCGGTTTCTGGTAATGGACATGTACTACGAATTCAGACGACTATAGCGGAGCTCTAAATCATAGAATTTTTTTGCCACTTGTTATTTAAACAGGCCAATCCCTGAACTACAAAACGTATATAGTCCGGTTTCTGGAAATGGACATGTACTACGAATTCAGACGACTATAGCGGAGCTCTAAATCATAGAATTTTTTTGCCACTTGTTATTTAAACAGGCCAATCCCGGAACTACAAAACGTATATAGTCCGGTTTCTGGTAGTGGACATGTACTACGAACTCAGACGATTATAGCGGAGCTCTAAATCATAGAATTTTTTTGCCACTTGTTATTTAAACAGGCCAATCCCTGAACTACAAAACGTATATAGTCCGGTTTCTGGTAATGGACATGTACTACGAATTCAGACGACTATAGCGGAGCTCTAAATCATAGAATTTTTTTGCCACTTGTTATTTAAACAGGCCAATCCCTGAACTACAAAATGTATATAGTCCTGATTCTGGTAATGGACATGTACTACGAATTCAGACGACTATAGCGGAGCTCTAAATCATAGAATTGTTTGCCACTTGTTATTTAAACAGGCCAATCCCTGAACTACAAAACGTATATAGTCCGGTTTCTGGTAATGGACATGTACTACGAATTCAGACGACTATAGCGGAGCTCTAAATCATAGAATTTTTTTGCCACTTGTTATTTAAACAGGCCAATCCCTGAACTACAAAACGTATATAGTCCGGTTTCTGGTAATGGACATGTACTACGAATTCAGACGACTATAGCGGAGCTCTAAATCATAGAATTTTTTTGCCACTTGTTATTTAAACAGGCCAATCCCTGAACTACAAAACGTATATAGTCCGGTTTCTGGTAATGGACATGTACTACGAATTCAGACGACTATAGCGGAGCTCTAAATCATAGATTTTTTTTGCCATTTGTTATTTAAACAGGCCAATCCCGGAACTACAAAACGTATATAGTCCGGTTTCTGGTAGTGGACATGTACTACGAACTCAGACGATTATAGCGGAGCTCTAAATCATAGAATTTTTTTGCCACTTGTTATTTAAACAGGCCAATCCCTGAACTACAAAATGTATATAGTCCTGATTCTGGTAATGGACATGTACTACGAATTCAGACGACTATAGCGGAGCTCTAAATCATAGAATTGTTTGCCATCTGTATTATAATATTTAGTTTTTTTATATTCTTCTCATACCTCGCTAAATGAACGCCCTTTCGTTGTCAGCTGACTGTTGTGATTTATTATGAATTTTTTTGTCGTTTATATTTATTGCACTGTCTTGGTAACGGATGGCTTATAATTTCTACGAATTTATATGAAATATATTGATTCGATAAACGGAATTTCGGTTTAAGGCTTGCTTTTCCGGAACGTATGCCTATCCGTAATGCGAGGTATGAATGTACTTAATTAGCCTATTTTATCAACTTTATACAATCTATAGGAAAATTATAGTGACATAATTTTTTCCGGGTTGGTATCAGTTTTTCAATACAAATTGTTTATAAATTTTTATGGATTGATATAGTAAAAAACTGTCATGACATAATTTTTTCCGGGATGACATTCAAAAATATCGTGATATAAATATTTTTTCGGGATGACATTGAAAAGTGTCGTGATATATGTACTTTAGTGTTGCCATCGCATTTTTGCGGGATCGTTTCCGGGCTAACTTCACAGACATCAAACGACAATACATCGTATTTTGCATTAAGACTTAGGTCTTAAGGCTTTTAAAGTTCAGTTAATACAAGAACTCAAGCCAGTCCATCACCATAAACGTTGTATCTTCACTAATTGGGTCCTTCAAATGTATCAAAATGATCCGGATTTTCATCGAAAAATGATCTTCAGTGATGAGGCCTATTTTCACCTCGTAGACTACGTTAATAAGCAGAATTGTCGCATTTGGGGCTCAGAAAATCCAAGAATGATTGTTGAAAAATCTCTCCATCCTCAACGTGTCACTGTTTGGTGCGGTTTTTGGGCTGGCGATGTGATTGGAACTTACTTGAATGGATTGCGCTACCGAGCTATGATTAATGATTTTTTATGGCCGAAATTGGAAGATATTGATGTGGACGACGTTTATTTTCAGCAAGACGGGGCTACGTGTCACACAAGCAACGAAACATTCACAATTTTGCCAGAAAAGTTTCCTGACTGTGTTATTTCTTGAAGAGGTGATCACAATTGGCCATCGAGATCGTGTGATTTAACACCTTTAGATTTTTTTTGAGGCCACGTGAAAGATAAGGTCTATGCCAATGCTCCACAATCGATTCAAGACCTTAAAGATGGAATTTGTGAAGTTATCGAGGACATACAGCCGCAAATGTGCGAATTGTTTAAGGAGAATTTCATGAAAAGGATATGGTGCTGCAAGCGTAGCTGTGGCGGCCATTTGGCTGATATCATTTTCAAATGTTAATGACATGCCTTCCTCTTTACAATGAAATCAATATTCATTGATTACTACGACACCTTGAGGGGTCATAACATTATTTCAGTTCCTTTGTTCTGTTTGAATTTTTAGTTCCATGGTAATTGAATGAATGATTCTTTTTATTGACGGCAGTACCATTTGTTCTTTCCTATTACTACTAATATCATCTGTTTCTACGGAAATTAGCCTTAATATTTTGTTTTATTTTTTGTTCACACCCAGTGTTCTTGTAAACGTCGAATGAATGTTGTAGTGCGTTGTTATGCGTGTGTGAGACCGGCAGAGGTGTAGAAAAATATGTTTGCTGTGTTTTATCGTTTTGTTGTGTGCAATTAATGCGCGGTGTGAAAGGGTGGGCGAGTGACGTGCCCGAACACCAACGAACAAAATATGCTTCTAGACAAAAGACGATATTGTGCCTAGTGCTATACAGTTTGAATAATTTGTACAATGAAAAAAATGCTGTCAGCAAAATGGTGGTTGTTTGGCTTGACCCAAATCGCTGATGGTTGCGATGTCCCGTTTTTTGAATGATGTTCTCGTAAAAAACTTATGTAAACAACGAAAATGCGGCTGGTTTTTTATTTTTTTTTGCGTATATGCGAGGTTACGTATTTAAGAAGAAGTGACAAGAAAACATTTTTATTCCCGGCTTGATGATTTTTTTGAGTTGCGGTCGATGCGAAAACTAAAGATAACTGCTTAAACTGCCTTACCAAAAAAAGCTCGACAACAGATGGTAGGTCGGCTAGTTGATAGTTGGTATAATATCGATAAAGCAGTTAATAAATTAATTAGACGTCAACGTCATCAACTGTCAGTGGTAAATACCAAATAAATTAAAATTACATGATTAATTCTGCTTATTTTCTTTTTTGGCTGGTTTGATGTCTGGATCGTTGCTATTGCTGGATTGAACACAGTTTTTAAATTTTCGCTAGCTAAGTTTTGTTGGTGTATGAAGGAGACGGGAAAAGTGAATTCCTAAATAGTTTTGGCAAAATACAATTGTAAAACAGAACAACATTTTGAATTTGGTTGCGCAACTTTGGTCTTATAAAGCCGTATCGGTATTCCACGTACGCCACCACATTTTACGGGTGGCCTAGCCAAGGCTAAATAATTATGTTCCGATAATTTGGGTACCGCATTTCAACGGGTACCGCATTTCAACAGTACGCTAAATATTAACGTGTGCCACAATTCAACGGGTGCCGCACATTATTAACTGGCGGCCAACCGAGTCTCACCACATTTTACAACGAGTGCCACATTAATGTCTGGTGTCGCATATATTTAACGGACACCACATTTTTTTTATTCAACGGGTGCCGCATATAAATTACTGGCACCGTATTAAACGGACACCGAATTTTTATTATTTAACGGGTCCCGCACATTCAAAGTTTACGGCGGGAAGACGCCCAATGATTATTTACGGTTTTTCGGCGAGAAGATGCCCAACATTTACGGCGGCCTATCGAGGCCAGACTTATTAAGGGTGGAAAGACGTCCAACTCATTTCGGCAATCCAGGAAGCCGCAACCTTCAAGGTCGACCTCAATGAGTTCAAAAGGTACTGATTTTTTCTTGTTTTTTATTTTTATTTATTTTCTTAAATTCAAATTTTAAATTTATTTCAATTTCAATTTTTAAATATTTTAATCAATATATTTCGGTGTACGTAATTATTCAAGTTAGCGATCATTTTTTGTGCGATTTATTATTTTTTGCTTTTCCCTTTAGCTTCGGAATTTTCACGTTCGACTCTTTTAGTTTGAGTTTTTTTGTTTTTATTCTTCTTTTGTCTCTGATTTTTTTCTTCAAAATTTATTTAAATAAAAAACAGCACGGCGTAGATTTCCTGGCATCCGGTTTTATTTTTTTACCTCCCTCATCGACCTCAATTTATTTTTCCGTTATTTTGCTTGTCATGTCACCAATTTTTTGATTTGGTTTGGTTTTTTATGATAAAATGAATTATTAAATTTTTCGGATTGATATGATGGGAGAGGGTATCACTTCGTGTCGGTTCCATAGTTGCAGGCTGGGTTTGTCACTCCCCTTCAACCCTTTAGCAGGACATCCACAGGAACGGAGTGGCGAATCCAGCATTTCATTGTCTTGTATTCTGAGACGACCGTAAAATCTACACGGTCTCCCCGTGTCACTTCGGCAGTCTCCAGCTGTTGAAGTGTGAAATGTGGGAGATTACTTAGAGGTCTCTCCGTGTGCAGGGAGGCTTTGTCTGTTGGGGAGACATCCCTATCCTCTAATGTTTTTTTGTTGTGGCTGGGCATCGGCATCTAGGAGTCAACGGGTTATTCGGGGGGGGGGGGGGAGTCTCGTCAGCAGACATTGTTCTTGTCATCCGAAGACATCCGGTCGTTCCTTGGTGGACACACCCGGTTATTATTATACTTATCTCATTGTTCCTCAAATTTCGGCCGATTTAATTCTGGTGTAAATTTAATTTAGTTTTAATTATTGTGTTCTGTTGCCCACGACACGAAACCCTGAGATCTAGTCGGTAAAATCACCGTGAAAGATGCCTCTACAGATTTGGATGAATCTGCGGAGTAGTTGTTGAACCACCCCGTAACAATTATTATTGAAAGCTGTTTTTATTACTCGTAACTTTAAACATATTTTTGTGTTGCTAATTATTGGTTTAGTGAGATGGACTAAATAGTGTATCGGCTAGTGTTTATTGCTGTTCAAACCCAGAAAAGAAAATTTGCTTTCCAAGATTTTTGCTTCCCGATATTTACGGTATATTGACCCTAATAAATCCAGTGATGGTGGTGTAACTTCGACAAAAAATTAGATAAAGTATTTGCTGGCTAGAATTGCAAAAATAAAGACACATAAGTCAAAGCACATACAACGTCACTCAGTAAATTTTCTTAATTTCCCAAATTAGTTTATGTTTATGGTATAATACAGAATTTTTTATGAAAACGAGTTACCATCTTTTATGTATGTAGGAGTATGCCAGGTATACCAGGTATGCCAGGTATAAATGAAATTAAATTAGATAAAATATATGAAAATTAAACAGAAAATGAGCAGAATTAATGATCAGAAAGATAGCAGCAGAAAGTAGAATTTTTGTTTGTGTATTTTCCTTCATGACATTTTCATGAATTACCTGAAATAAATTATGCGGTGTTTACATACAGAAGAGAAAGGATGCAGCAAGTCGTTGAATTAGTACGTTAAGTAAACTGATTGAGAAATAGGAGGACATTTTTGTTATCAGTTGGCATCCAGAAATATTATTAATTATAATTTTTTTTAGGGTAGATGGTTTACTTTAGGAACGAGTGTACAGTGGCATATGAAGAACGTGCTTGGATTGATGGCAGTTTAATAACATATTTTTTAAAATATTTACATTTTAATGACGGTACACCGACATATGTTTGTACTTATGTGCAAAGTACATTTTACATAGACATACAGCCGACAATTAATGTATGTAAGATATATTTCTTGTAAATGTACACAAAAGATAATCATAAAACAGGTATTCAAATGAGATTAACATAAACAGTCTCGACCTTGACTTTGATTACAAGCAAAAAGTTGTTTTATATAACTTCTTTGTTATATCTTGAGATTTAATTCATAAATTGCGCTTATTGTTTCAAAACGATACCTTACACAAATGATTTATGATTGTGCCACCACCGCACACGACATGTAGTTATATAAGTTGGTCACGGGGAATTTAATTGGAATTTCAAAACACATCTCATTCCACAATAAATGTATGCTTGCATTCCAAATTGAATGCACGCCTTTAATCTTGTAATTATACACAGACTCGGTTAACTCTTATTGGTTGCCATATATTTGCATACACCATTGTCGTATTCGCGTCTATATAATCAAGTAATTAAATTTTCCAAACATTAAATTGCAATAAAAAATAAAAATGAAATATGTAATATATTCGTTTTGGCAATTAAATGCAATAAGATAATCTCTGTGTTGGCTGATTAAAATAAGACGATATAAACTACTAAGTATGGAAAATTCCTTTATTGAACAAAAGATTAAGTCGCAAAATCTTATAAGCATCCGCACATGATTTAAGATTGAAATCTATTTGCTTATAAGGTGTAAACATGTGTGACTTGCAAATAAACCAAGTCTTGAATGGCTGTGCTCCTTCTACTATGGCTTGAGATATTCAGAAAACGTACTTAGCACATTACAAACACCCAATCATAACTCTTTGTCTGGTCACCACCGGGAATCGAACCCGAGACCCTTGAATAACATAGGAAGGGCTCTATTTACCCTGCTATTGAGGGCGACAGTGCGATGCAATGTTGAGCATTGGATTGCCTATAGTGATATTATCTTACGAATGGACTGGAGCATTATACCAAGGGAACGAATAAAATTGTGATGAAAAGGAGAAAGAGAATCTTTGAGGGAAAGAAATGCCAGTAAAGTGAGTGTGAGATCATTTTTACAGATGCTAGCGTGTGTGATGATAAACTGGAAGTTGGAATATTTTTACTTAGGATGAATATTGGAGAGAGTTTCCGCGTTGATGGCGGCTTCTGCGTAATAAACGATGAACTAAATAGTATTTCGGAAAGAACTAAGTTGATCATAATTTGGGATAGGATGTAAGTATTTAAATGTTGCGTGAAGGCAGTGGGAAAGAAAGGCAGTTCTTCGCAAGAACGTAAATGAAAGAGTGAATACGGGAGCTTGAGTAGAATAAAAGAAAAGAAATATTGTGAATTGTGTGAGACCCCCGAAAAATTCCGTTCTTGAAGGAATTTAAGGTGAGTACTAAAGAAATAAGGGCATGAGGGAGTAAGACTGAATCATGACAACCGATGGTGTTCAACAATTATGGTATTTGTTTAAACGCCATTTGATTGAAAACAATGAATATGAGGTTTGCACAGGATTACTGAGGGTATTACACATATATTTGAGGTTTTTTTATAACTTCGAAGCTTTATTCAGAGAATTTAGTACAATAATTGTTATTCAAAGTCCATCGTTAGCTTCGACCTTTCCCATTCAGGCAGCATACGGATTCCGCGTCGGAAAATTTTTTCGTGTTTTGAGGCGATCCAAGAATTGACCCAATTTATGGTTTCTTCGTGAGCAGTGAAGTGCTGCTCGGCCAGGCCATGAGTCATCCATTGAGGAACAAGTGGTAGTAAGAAGAAGCAGTGTCTGGTAAGTACGGCGGGTGAGGTGTGACATCTGGAAGCTGGAGTAGCTCATAGTAGAACACAGCGAGCTGATCCCATCAGATGCACAGCATTGGCTTCTTGTCATGAATATTCGGTTTGACGATTAAAGTTGATGCATGATCGGGCTTACCCCGCGATTTTCTGCACTTTGCAGCGATTAATTTTTCGTTCCCGTCACAATTCGATGCAAAAAATCCTTCTGATTTTGTTGTTGGCTTGAGTTCATACGGAACGCAATTTCGTGGTTTTTGCACTATATCCAGGGTCTTGAAACGGTTTTGAATCGCTTGTTGAGTCACTCCCAAAGTTTCAGCGAGTTCCTTTTGAGCTTGGCGTAAATAATGGTCCAATAACGCCTCCAACTTAGCGTTTTTAAACTTTACTGGTCTCCTTTCGCGTTCTTTGTCACTGGTATCAAAATCGCCCTTTTTAAAACGGCGGAACCAGTACTCTATGTTTTTATTTATGCTTCCCACAGTAATCGATGTGCAGGCAAATTGTGTTTTGCTGGCACGAAGGTTGACATGGTTAACAACTGATAACTACATACTGATTTTTAGAGGGAAGCGATGACGCTTTAACATGAATATAGTTACAAGATGACACGATGCGATTTAATACTTGTTACTTATACTCCAGAACTTCAACCAAAACTCATTTTAGAATCCCATTACCACTCAACAACTTGCCCCACTATCGCCACCGCCTCCAGAGTCTCATTCTTGAAAACAAGAATAGGTGAAATAAGTGACCTAGGTGTGGGGCGAGTCACGCTAAATGGTGGCGGATGGTGTCAAGGTGTTATGCGAACCATGACGATGATCAGCCTGGCTGGGGACCCATTTAAAAATAATTGCTCAGTCCTGAACGAACCCCTCTGGATACCTGGCGACCTCCAGTTGTATGTAGCTTTACCCGTGCATACGGATCTCTCCATGGGCGGACCATCAATTTTTCCGATACTCGTGGGACCAAGTATGGAATCCGAAAAAGTTAAAACAACTAAAGAAGTGGCCTGCACTTCTCAACTGATGGTGAAGACGGGAGGTCTGTGACTCTAAGCTAAGACTGGTACCGAGGCTTGGAAGCCAGAAACTAGTGGTAGTGGAAAAAAGGAGAAAGTCATTGATCCTTCGGTTCGGAGACACAGGATAAGGCGTTCGGCCTTCCGTGTCTTGGACAGACTGGCTACAGTCCCGGAGAAGCAATGGACGGAATAACAGAGGAAATCTGTTGGGCAAAGAGTTGCATGCTTCATGTGGGACAGTCGCCGAAGAGGCATAAGCTCTTCAGCGACATTGTGAAGGAAGGGGAGGTGGTGCTCATTTAGAAAAATGAAGGTTGGTGTTTAACTGAACTTAGTTTTTCTGAAAGTCATTGGATAACATCCGGGACCTCCGCCAATTTGTAGGGACGCGGGTTGGTATCAGCTGCGGCTGAAACTGACCGCGTGTGCATATCAAAGATCGGCCTTCTTGTACAAGAAGGCGGTCGAGGAGTTAGGCGAGGTATGGCCAGGAGCGAAGCTCAGGCCAGGTCCGAAGGAGGAGATATCGAGTAGATCTAGGGCAATGGTCTGGATTTCCACGGTGCCGGCTAACCTGAATGAATCGCTGAAGATTATCCAGGTTTGCAATCCGGATCTTACGACGGGGAACTGAAGGATTGTTAAGCAAGAGGAGCCCACTGGCAGTTTCAGATTATCAATTATGATAATCAATAAGGAATCCCTGGCCCCTGTCAAAAACCAAAAGGGCTGGAAACTTCGGCTTCAGCTCAGTCACCCTTAAGTTGTTTATGAAGGACGAGGTCGGGGTAAAACTGAGCACCGCGTTGCTCGAGAAGGGGAAGCACGAGGTCCAGCCGGAATGGTGCCTCTCCAGAGGACACATCGCAGCTAGTGGCGAACCCAAGTGAAGGATTAACTAGGGATCTTAGAGATCGACTATCTCTAGGCATGGGGAAGGGGGACACATCGGACTCTGAGGGGGGAGATGTGGACCTCCTTAAGTTTACGGACTGCGAAGGGAGTGAGATGAAGGATACCATCGACTCCGTCGGGTCCAACTAACCGGCGTAGCACGACAGTCGTGATAAAGTGAGTATAAACACTGTTACCAATGGTCAGGTTTGTGAAAATAAATGTACATCACCCCTAGGCTGCTTCGGCGGCACTACTTCTCAGACTTGCTAGTCAAGGGAGGAGATAGTTCTGATCCAAGAATCTTGGATCAAAAACAACCAGATCTGTGGTCTGCAAGTGAAGGGGTACACTCTTTTTTACGCTTGTGGAACGGAAAAGAGCAGATCATGTATACTGGTGAAGAATAATATAAATGTTTTTCTATTTCCGCAGTACTACAATGGGGACATTATTGCGGTCTGCATAGAGATGGAGGGTAAGGGATTCTGGCTTGCAGCTGTATACATGGACCAGGAGACGCCAGTGCCGCCAGATTTACTGGGGGCACTTGTTTGTAACGTGAAAGGAAGGAAGGTGGGAGTTGTCCTAGGGTGCGACGCGAATACGCACCATACCATCTGGGGTAGGTTGAGTTACTTTTCGAATTTCTTTTAAGAACCAATCTCATTATTAGTAATAAAGCTCGGGAACCCACCTTTATTATTAGCAATAGACAGGAGGTCTCAAATGTTACTCTGGTCTCCGACTTTATTGCACCTTTGATCAGGGAATGGAGGGCGGCGAAGAAGCATTCCTTTTCTGATCATCGGTACCTAACGTTTAAGCTCAATCTCAAAATTGCAAATCAATGCGTTCGTTTGTGGCGTTTCTCGATATCGAGGGCGCTTTCAACAACGTGAAATTGGAGGAAAATAGGGAAGGATTGTTGCCACTTGAGATTGCATACCCTGTAACCAGGCTAATTAATCACTTGCTAGGAAGCAGAAGGGTAATTGCGGAGATGGGGGAAGTCTCCGTTAGAAGGCGGGTTGTTCGAGGAACACCCCAGAGAGGTGTCCTCTTTCCTCTTGTTTGGAATGTAGTAACTATTGGAACTGGAGGGGGAAGGAATAGGTATCTTTGCTTATGCCGATGACGTAGCGATAGCTGTCTCGGGGAAGCACCTATATACAATCAAAGATGGGATGCAGATTATCAATCACTGCGGGTGGGGCCAGCAGATGTGGATTGGGGATTTACCCATCTAAAACAGAGCTGGTCCTTTTCACTAGGAGATATAAAATTCCGGTAATGGTTCCACCATGTTTAAATGGTACTATGCTGACCCTTACTGATCGGGCGAGATTCCCGGGGATCCTTTTCGACCGTAAGTATGCTCAGGTGGAAACCAAACACGATAGAAGGAGTGAAGATGGCCACTGTGGCACTCTACTCTTGTAAAACTGCCATCGGAAGGAAATGGGGTCTGAAACTGGAGCTGGTGCACTGGCTTTACACGGCAGTTGTAAGGCCCGTACTACTATATTGTGTGAGGGTATGGTGTCCAGCTCTGGAGAAATGGCGAAGGTGCAGAGGGCAGCCTGCTTGCTCATAAGTGGGGCGTTGAAAACGACCTCCACTAGTACCTTAGAGGTCATGCTGAACTTTCTCCCGTTGGATATTATCGGTAAGCAAATGAAGGTCAATACGGCCGTCCGGCTATTAGCGATTTCGGGGTGGAAATGCCTGCAAAAAGGACACTCATCTATAGCCAAATCTGTGAGGGATGACCTGGTGAATTTGGATTATGTAACACCCCTTTTGTGCTTTTGCAAGCGTTTTAAGGTGATTCTCCCATCTAGAGATGTTTGGCAGAATGGTTTCATTATGGAGACCGGGGTAGTTAAATTCTTCACCGACGGCTCCAAGCTCGATGGTAGAGTGAGAGCTGGTGTGTTTTGTGGGGAATTAAATGTAAGTCTATCTTTTCGTCTACCTGATTGCAGCGTGTATCAGGCTGAAGTTATAGCGAATGAAGAGGTCATAAACTGGTTAAAGCGCAGTGTAATATCGTTGACTGATATCACTCGGGACGGTCGGGCGGCTATTACTTCACTGGATTCTGTTTCCCTGGCGTCAAGAGTGGCATTGGATTGTCACACATCACCGGGCCACTCTGACGTTGAGGGAAATTGCAGGGCAGATGAATTAGCAAGGTACGATACGACTCTCCATCTAAAACCAGGGAGATAATGTGTAGAAAGGCCTATGTCTGTGCGGAAAGCAACAAGTCATTGGAAAACAGTTGCCTTGGCAAATGCTGGGTGGCTCGCCAGTCTGACTGGCAGGGTAGCAAAGCATGTATGGCCTGAGCTGAGATTGAAGTAATCCAAGATCTTGATTACACTAAGGAAGCGTAATTGAGGTAGAATTGTAAGGGTCCTTATCGGACACTGTCTTTTCGGAGATCATGCGAGAAGGCTGGGTCAGGATGCAAATGACTTCTGCATAAGCTGCAAGCTCGTCCTTGAGCAAGAGCAAGAGCTCTTGTTTACTTTCTATGCTCATGTCCTGCGCTAGCTGACAGAAGACATGATCACTTGGGTAAATACACTATGGACAGCCTCTCTGATATCGACAGCTGTAATGTGATGGCACAATGGGTCAAAACTAGCCTAATGATAGCAACCACTAAAACCTAACCTAACCTAACCTACCACTCAACATACCAAATCTCAGCTAAATTCATTAAGACATGATCCACTTTAATAAAATTTCATGGGCCAAAGTCATTTTAATATTTTATTTAAAACATATTTTAAAAATATGACGTCACTCGAACCAGTGGTGCACAATTCCAAAATCAGACAAGTTTTATCTGCATTTTTAATATTTTTCAATTTTTTTGCCGCCGCCGAGTTGACCGTCGCCGACTTGAGCGTCGCCGAGTTCAGCGTCGTCCAGTTGTCCGTCGCCGAGTTGCCCGTCGCCGAGTTGATCGTCGCCGAGTTGTCCATTTCTGAGTTGATCGCCGCCGAGTTGACCGTCGCCCAGTTGGTCGTCGCCGAGTTGTCCATCGCCGAGTTGACCGTCGCCGAGTTGTCCGTCGGCGAGTTGGTCTCGCCTAGTTGACCTGTTTCGATTTCAAGCCTTTCAGTCTGAAACATTTTATCTGAATAGGAAACTGAGTTCTATAATTTCTTATTTAAAGCTAATAAAAACATTTTATTGATTCCAAAGTTGAGAGGTATTTGCTTGGTCCTGCATTTCTAATAGAAGGATTTCTATAATAAATGTTTCCATTCAGCTCTAGATAAATATCTTATACTCGTGCATACATTTCCATCTTACGCTATAAATATTAAATTTGTAATATTACTTACTGATATCTGCTGTATCCGTCCGTATACACATAAATACAATTTTTTCCAGGTAAACAATCTTTTCACAGAATTTTGTGTATCTTTGAAAACCCATCCATTATTATTATTCGAATATACCGAATTTGATTTGTCGATTAATACAAACAACGTTGAATAGAGCAGTATTACAGAAAACAGGATCTTACCTGAAAATAAAAGAAAACCAAAACATTGATACACAAAAGAATAAAACAGATTCATTGATAATATGATAAAGATAAAAAGTCGAATAATGATAAAATCCATTTTCAAACGGATTCGATATTACGGGGATGGATAGCCGAATTGTACAACAAATTAACGAAATAACGTTTCTCGTGATACCTTTTTGTGCGGTTTTGTTTTTATTTTATTTACAAAAGCCACACACACATACACACACAAAAAAAAGTTGCTGACCAGACTAAAGCACATACGTTATTTACATTATAAGTAGATAGGCCAACCGAACGAAACCCTAATTCATCTTAACTAGCCGCACGCAATTTTCCAAATTATCACATTTAATTAATTCTATTCACATATCTATTGTGGATACTTACCTGTGCCGTGTGTGAGCTACAAGGTAAACAAAAGGATAACGTTTTGAAATATTTATGAAATGCTATAGAAAAAAAGGGTTCAATCTCAATCTTTTGGTATGTGAGGCAAAATCAAAGATGCGAGAGGAAAATGGAAAACTCATAAATATGAGATCTACCTGCGTGTGCTGTGCTGCTTGATACACTATTTGTGTTTATATAATTTTTTCGTTTCGTTGGGTTAGAGGCTCAGTTAGGCACTTAATTTTTTTTTTCTGGTTCATTCTGTTTAGTTTGCTTTTTTTATATTCAAAGGCAAAATATTTTTTTTGCAGAACATTTTATTGTTGTGTATTTATGAATGAAAATCAATAAACGTGAAATATACATTATGTTATGAGAGAAGACCATGTACTAGATGTAATAATTGAAATGTGTGGTTTCGGTTATCTGGTTTTTATGAGAATCCTATTTTTGTAGAAGATAAGCAAAAGTCAAAATTTCAATAAAGGTATATTTGTACATGTATGTGGCTAGTTTTTGATATACAGCAAAACAATAATATGTTATTAACTTTTATTTCAGTGCATAAAGAGTTGTTTGAGAGTCTCATAAATGTTTTTGTGACATATTTATCTGCGGCTGGAGATATGATGTCTACCGATTTCCGTTTAATGTTGGCTGTTTGAAAAGTTTCTAACAAGTTTCTAATAGCTCGATGCCTTTTTCATAGTAGTCGGCACCAGTGTTGTGCAGATTAATTACGCTATTATTTACACGTAAATAATTGTATTTGTTATAGCAACAACACTTATGCTATAAAATTATGACAATTTTTCCATATATAGGGTTTTCCAATAGGAATGATATGATTTTTAAGTGACGCTGAACGAAAATGGTTGTGTATTCGCTTGAACAACGCTGGGAAATATTGAAACATTACTTTGAAAATCATGGTTATGTTGCAGAATGTGTGCGAAAATTGTGTGCGGTTTTCGAAAGAAACGAAGCGCCGGGAGCTCCATATGTGCGTTATTTTGTGAATAAAGTTAAAGAAACAGGCTTGCTAATTAATAAACCAACACGAACCGAGCAGCCAACCAAGCCTACACCCGAAAATGTTAATGCTATAGTCGAGAATGTGCGTGAGTCGCCGGGAACGTCAGCTCGTCATCGTGCTCAAGAATTGAAAATTTCACGCACAACATTGCGACGAATTCTGGATAAAGATCTTGGTATGACACCGTATAAAGTTCAATTGGTTGAGGAATTGAAGCAAATAGGTTCGCTGGGTGGGTTTGCGATCGACTTGAAGAAGATGCCGATTTTGGTTAAAAAATCATCTTTTCGGATGAGGCGCATTTCCATCTTGGCGGTTATGTAAACAAGCAGAGTTGTCGCATTTGGGGCACGGAGAACTCGCACGTGATCGTAAAGAAACCGATGCATCCACAACGAGTGACTGTTTGGTGCGGATTTTGGTCCGGTGGCATCATTGAGCCATTTTTCTTTGAAAATGAGCAAGGAGCCGCCGATACTGTCAATGGTGAGCGCTACCGCGCCATGATAAACGATTTTTTGTTTCCGGCACTTGAAGAGGAGGACATAGGCAATATTTGGTTTCAACAAGATGGGACTCCGTGCCACACAGCACACGTTTCAATTGATCGTTTGCGCACTGTCTTCGAAGATCGAATTATCAGCCGAAATGCTGATGTGATTTGGCCGCCTCGGAGCTGTGATTTGACGCCGTTGGACTTTTATCTTTGGGGTGCCGTCAAAGATAAGTGTTACGCCGATAAACCAGCAACGATTGACGCTCTCAAGAACAATATTCGCATTGCCATTGAAGAGATAATGCCGCATACCTACGAAAATGTGCTCAAACATTGGACCGACCGTATGGGGTACGTCAAGGCCAGCAGAGGCAGTCATATGAATGAAATAGTATTCCATAATTAATCGGAAGGATTGTTCTTTACAATGAAAAAATAAATTTAAAAAATATTGAGAACATTTTGTTTTATTGCATTTTTAATAAAACAATTTATTTGGCCCACCCTAAATTTTCGTATTACAACTAACAGTAGAATATCTGTTAATTTAGCAACATGTTATCTTATATACAAAAAGTGTTAGACACGTTTCATAGACATGAGTCTATGAAACGTATCTAGACATAAGTCTAACATGCTGATTACGTTCGCCATGTCCGTTGATACTGTTGTTAACTCCTCCCTCCTTTAAGATCTACGTCCCGTGGGTCATTGGTTTAGTCTGACAGCTTGAAAATGAATCCCTGGTTGACTGCTGGGGATTTCATCTGGTTGGATTTGCATCATCCGTCTCCAGCGTTTGGCCCTTACTTTGGTGATAAACATCGCTAGGATTAAACCGCAAATGACAAAGATAATACCAGAATCGATTATCGCTGCTTCCCCGTTCTCATCAAATATTTCTTGTAGCTGTTCAATGTTTTCCAGATGTAGACTGTGCAGAGATCCCTGATCATTCGCATCTAGCATCGGCACCCTTTATGAGTTGGTTAATGCAATGATCTTCCTTTAGCTCTTTCAAGCAATTTGATTCGCAAATGGTTGTGTCGCGGAATAGTTTGCATTTCTGAAAAATTCCAAATTTCTGATTCTGGTTGAGTAGAATTTCGTTGACTTCCAAGTGTATTTGCTTGTTTTTGTCTATTGTTCATCTTATGATGATATGGTTGTAGTCTTCTTCGCTTGTTTTGGGTATTGATATAATGTACAGAATTTTAGAGTTTTTGATCATCATCATCGGTTCTGCATACTCAATTGCTTCAATTTGGTTGGAATATGGAAGTGTTTCTACTTCCGTTACTAGACGACTAATTTCCATTTTGTCCAATAAATTAGTATTGGTGATTTTTGCCTTTGCCAATTGTGCTGCTCTCACTATTTCTTTTATTTCCTCTTTAACAATGAGGAGCCAATTGAATAAAATTTGTTGTAGCTTCGTCCTTAAAATGTTCAGTGAGCTTGTTGTATTCACTGAGTATTTTGTCTGCAGTGTTCATTAAGGCTTTGTTGATCTTGTATTGTTGATTATTATTGTTGATCATTTGGTTTTGGTTTTTGACAACCTGATCCTAATCTGTGGCGTCTGGTGATCTTGCGATCCATTTCCATGCGCTCCCGATCCAGTTGATTGATCGTTTGGTTCTGGTGTTTTGTCCTTTAAGTTCCGAAATTAATTACTTTATTTGGTTTAATTGATGATCCAATTGAGGTCGAAGTTTGTCGTCTTGGTGAGTTCTATTGACCGTTGTTGTGATGCGATCAATTAGGTCTCCGTAGCTTTCCAGATTGATGACATGAATCAGCTTGACACTTCCACTGATGATTTTTCCATTTCCTTGTTTCAATGTTACTGATGGACTCTTGTATTCGTAGATGCTCGTTGACATTGCTTGGACCAAAAGCCAAGTGCTGGAATTTAAAGATTATTGTATTAGGTTTTTGATTTAAGCTTTGTGAATCCGTCTTCCGGATGTAGTTGTAACTGTGACATTATTGTCTTTAGCCACGGTTTCCTTGCGAAACCTTGGTTTACCTTTTGATTTAATTTGCTTAATGGCGGTGTAGATTGTATCACCGAATTCGAACGCTTTAGGTTCGCTTCTATTTGAGTTTTCCCTTGTTAATTTTGTTTCCCGTGATTTTTTCAGTCTTTCTATCAGATCCTCGTTGATTTAGTTTTTGAAGTCTGCTAGATTTTGGTAGTTGATTCGTTGTATTCTGTCCAAAAATACGTCGCTAGATTTTTGCTGAGTGACCGAGTGTATGGAATTATTGTAGCGATCTACTGCTATGTTGGTCAACTCTTTCACCGTGAAATCTTTGTATTCGTCCTGTAAGCATCTCACGATTTCAATCACTGTTGAATGGACTCTTTCGATAGTACCATTCACCTCACTTCGTTGTGAAGGTGTTAAATAGACTTCGAATCCCAAGGCTTTCAGGTAGACTATGATGATTGGGCTTACTAGCCTTTGCTTGTTGTCCATTACGATTAGTCTTGGTACCGTGAAGTTATGTAACGCTTTGATGATTTTGTCTCGTATATGCAGGATTAATTTACTTTTAATACGGAAAAATTTTGCGAATTGCGAATCTCGAGAACTTCTCAACGCACGATAGAAATTTTTCGTTTTTAATTTCCATTATATCCATTTGAAGTATTTCCGCTGGGTAGTTTGGAATCGGTGTTTTCTGCAATTATTACAACTTTGTGTGTACTTCTTGATCAAACTTGACATGTGAGGAAAGTAGTAACGTTTCAAAATTTGTTTCTTATGATCGAGATGGTTTCGATGTGCTCGTCTGTGTTCCTCTTTTATGATTGCGAATTTGTTCTCCTCGTTACCAATGTCGTCAACTATCTTTTGAGTGAGCCGTAACTTGCATGTGGAAAAGCATTTTTTATAAACCTCTTGTAGGGACCTGGATGTATTCCTCGGGAATTTTTATTCCATTAGTTATGGTTGGATTTTGCCGTAGTATTTTGAATATGCTCTAGCTTCTAGCCGAGCTTTCCACCTCTTCAGTTTAGCATTATTATTTCTGTTGCCCAATGTGAATGTTAAAGGTTGGTGATTCATTAGAATTTTGATTTTTTAGCCTCATATACATAATTTCGAAGGTTATCCAATGCCCAGATGATGGCCAGCATTTCCTTTTCATTGGCCGCATACTGTTCTTCAGTTGTATTTAATGATATGGAAATATAGGTTATCGGTCTATCTTTGCCGATTTCATCCTGTTATAACACCGCGCCAATTGCAAAGGACGAGACATCGGTGGTTAGAGTAAGCGGTTTTTTGAAGTCCGGAAAAATAAGTAGGTCTGATGATGTCAGTAGCTCTTTAATGTGTCGAAATGCTTCGATTTCCTTCTCGTTCATGTTTATTTTGATCTTCTTGGACTGGTTTGCTCTGGTTTGTGCGTTTTCCCCTCTAGTTAGATTAGTTAGTGGTTTCGCTATTTTCGCGAAGACACGAATAAAACGTCTATAATAATATGCTAACCCGAGGAACGATTTTAAATCCTTCAAATTGTCGGGTTTCTTGATTTTTCGAATAGCAATGATTTTTTGGGGTCCGCCTTGATACCCTTGGTCGTAATAAGGAATCCGAGAAATTCCGTTTGAGTTTTCAGAAATTCCGTTTTATCCAGGTTAACCCGTAATTTGGCCATTTCCAATTTCGCAAATACTCTTCTGATATTCGATAAATGTTCTTCTTCAGTTCTCTCTCCGAATATTATGATATCGTCGATATATACATAGCATATCTCGCCGATAAGTTCTTTTAAAACGAAGTCTTTCATCCTCTGGAATATGGCTAGAGCGTTTTTTTAGGCCGAATGGGAGTCTTAAGAACTCGTACTTCCCATTCATCGTTGAAAAAGATGTTTTGGGTATGTCGGTTTCTTTCATCTTTATTTGATGAAATCCTGAAGTTAGATCAATGGTGGTAAAACATTTTGAATCTCCGAGGTTTGCGATTGTGTTACTTATATCAGGAATTGGATATGCGTCCGAGGTTGTTACTGCGTTTAGTCTTTTGAAATCTATTACCATTCTATACTTTTTCGTTTGTGAAGCGTCCATTTTCTTTTCAACAATCCAAATCGGTGAGTTGTACGGGCTTTTGGAAGGTCTTATTATTCCATCCGCTAGAAGTTGGTCGATTTGGTTTTCCACTTCTTGTCTCATATGGTATGGATACGGGTAGGACTTCGTGTATATTATTTCGGTGGTGATTGTTTCCGTATTGTTTACAGGTGCTTGAAATGTTGATATAACTTCCTGGAGTTCTTGTCTGGTTTCTGGTAGTAGATGGTTGTTACGAAGTTCCATATTGTTGACCTGATGAGATGTTTTTTCATGGAGTTAGATTTTGATGTTTGGCCATATAGTTAGAATGTTACTTCTACGATCAATAATTGCTCCTAATTCCTTCAGAGCGCACCATCACCAATTATTCCATCGAAGGTTTTTTATCCCGGCAAAACGAAAAAATCAATTGTTTTGTTTATGCCTATACTTTTGAAAATTTGGCCTCGAACTTTCTTGTTAATTTCAATATCTCCAGCTGCTAATCTGATTTTAAATTTAACGCTGGTCGGCATGGCGGTTCCGGCTAACTCTGGTTTTACAAAATTTTTGTTAGCTCCGGTGTCAATTAAAAATTTAAGGATGTTGCCGTTTTTTCGTTTATATTTTATGTATGGTATGCTAGAAAGGCATCAATCATAAAATTTAATTCCGGATTTTCTTTCAATCAATTATTTCGTTCCACGAGTTCGTTGTAGTCGTTCTCCTCTTCCTGTTGAGTTTCCAAGTGATGTACTCTCTGCAATTTCCGTGGTTCATTGTGGTTTGAGATTTCCCATTTGAACGCCTCGTTATTTTGATGATTTGGGCGATTGATGTAGTTTACTTGTCTTGTCTGTACCGATGGATCAATACTCATCGGTACTGGTGGTTTCAAATTGTCCGGTTTAGCCGGAACTGATTTGTTTTGTTGTTGAATGTTGTAAGCCATGTTCGGATTGTTTTGATGTTGAATATTATACGCCATGTTCTTCTGTGGTAATGGCATCAGGTAAGAGCTCCTTTGTGAATTGTATCGAAGTTTTGGAAGAATTTGGTTTATGGGTGCAGTTACCGAATTGTTAAAATTTCTCATATGAATTGGTATGTTTCTGAAGCTTAGATTTTTCATTTCTAAGCAAGATGCGTATGCTTCTGGAAGAGTTTGCGACTTTTGGATAATTAGCATTTTTTCCAGATCCCCATTTAATCCTCTGATGAACACGTCCAGTGCTCGATTCAGGTAGGTCTCGACGAGAACGTTGATTGCATCAGGTGTGTAGTCTTACGTTTTTATTTTGTTAACGATGAGTGAAAATTGGTGGTTTACATTGGCGTAAAACTCGTCCAAGCTCATGTTTTGTTGGGTTAGATTGCGATATTGATGTTCTAGAGTTCGCACGTCTCTTTTGTCCGCGTAGTGCAGAGACAAGCATTTTTTATTGACGTCCAATAATTGTCGAATATGTTGAGTGCAACAATAGTATCTTGTGTCCAGGCAGTCATAATTTAGAATGCTGCCACAAGTTTAACAAACTGAGTTACATAGAACGAATGCAGCTTGTCAACTTACACGATCTATGCAAATGGTGCCTAGCCACTGGACACAATTTTCAACAATGTTATAGTCAATCAAGATGTAAAGAATGCAATGGCAAGCACCACAATCTACTTCATACAAAGCAGCCTACAACTACAACTTTAGGAAGCATTTCAACCAACATTTCGATGAAAATGCATGAGACAAAACTTTTAGCAACCGCCCTTGTTAAAACCACAAGGTTTGATGGAAGGGAAGCGCTTTTAAGATTGCTGATCGACACTGGCTCACAAACATCATTCATAACTACAGAAGCCAAACAACGTTTAAATCTAGTAGGTCGTAAAATCAGTGCAGAGGCCTATGGTGTAGGCGGACAAGTTGCTGGCAGAGTCAATAGTATTGCAAACATCAACCTATAACCAAGATATCCGTCTACATTTTCAATAGAAACTGAAGCTCTAGTACTAACCAAAATAAGCAAAAATCTGCCAGAAAAACTGTTTATGTTTGAAAAATGGAAACATTTGAACGAGCTGCTATTGGGCGATCCGAACTACAACATTCCCGCACCGATTGATATACTACTGGGTGCAGATTATTACACGCAGAAATGCATCCCCCACGCATTCTCACAAAGCCAGAGTAGGAGTGTGAGGAATACTTTCGTGACATGCACAGGCGACTGAAAGATAGGCGCTACGAATTACGTTTCCCATTCCAGAGGGATCCAACTATGCATTTGGGAGACTCTAAACGCATGACAATAGCAAGGTTCCTTCACGTCGAAAGAAGGTTGTCAAGAGAACCAAATCTCAGAAAACGTTATACAGACTTTATGCGTGAATATGAACAAATTGGTCAAATCTAGATGCTAAAAAGATGAGCAAGATTCAACCGTAGCATATTATCTTCCACATCATGCAGTGATGAAATCAGACAGCACGACTACAAAACTTAGAGTCCTGTTCGATGGGTCGGAAAAACAACATCCTGTGCATCATTGAATGACTTAATGCTAAATTGTCCAACGTTACAACAGGATCTAATATCAATTCTAATGCGATAGAGTAAACATATATTCGTTATCAAAGCTGACATAGAGAAGATGTTCCGCCAGATCATAATCAATGATGAACTAAAAACAAATTGCTTATTTATCAACGCACCTCCTTAACAGCAGCTAACCATGGAACAAACTGACATTTTATCCCGCCCGGTAGTTCCAACTTCGGAGGCATTTGGGAATCTGGAGTCAAATCAATGAAATGCTACTTAAGGAAAGTGACCGGTGAAACAACACTCACCTACGAGGAGTTCAGCACCGTGTTATCACAAATTGAAGTTTGTTTAAATTCCAGACCGATCCTTTCACTGACAAACGATTTAGATGATTTTGATCCTTTGACACCTGGACATTTTTTAATCGGGACACCACTGATTTCACCCCCTGAGTCAGACAAAACTAACATAAGTCCAAAACAGAAGTGGACTCTGCTTTCAAAGATGACTCAAGGATTTTGGAAAATATGGTCTAAGTATTACTTAAACAGTCTACAACAAAGGTACAAATGGAAAGAACCAAAAGCAAACTACATGATTGGTCAGCTAGGTCTAATAAATAATGAACAACTTCCACCTACAAAATGGGCATTGGGAAGGATAAGAGATACTCATCCAGGGTCGGATGGTCTAACGAGAGTGGTATCAATAAAAGGTCCAAAAAATACCATCTTCAAGAGACCGATTACAAAGATAAGTCCCCTTCCAACTGAGGATAATCAAGATCCAACAAGCAAATCAGATGAAGATGTAACAACAGACGACAACAAGGTAGGACAACACAAGGTTGGCAGGTCTTACCAAGATGATCTGAGCGCACTACCCCATACAATATCACAACGTTCGAAAATCAACCAGGGATATATTTTGAATCCATTGGAGAGCTCAAACTTACAAACAACCACTGGAACATAATAGTGTATTATAATCTAACCAACTATTATGCAGAACTGGCTGCCTATAAGGGCTCCATAGACAGACTAGCTAAATATTGTTCATATCCTGACGACAACTTCACAAACTCGAGTATCGCTAAAAGATCAAGAGAAACTACGTGTGGACTAATAGAACCATCGTTCGAGCAATCTTTACAAGAAATGGAGCACAAGGATGAATTGCTTCACCACCATAAGGTGAGTTTTGAAAGAAGGAAATGTGGGCTTTTTAACTTTGGAGGAAATATAGCCAACGAATCATTTGGGGTGCTAGATGACAGGGCCGCGGTGCGTTATGAGGAAGAAATAGAAAAACTCAAGATGAACAACAACCATTTCACGGCGTTATTAAAGAATCAAACGTCAATCATAGACGCGACTATAAACGTCTTCAAAAATAGATTAGAAGATGTCAACAAGCATTGGCTGGTATTCAAGAATTAGTTAGAGGAGGCGTTGGAGAGCAACGATGAAAAAAGCAACTGTCTAACTTTATCAATACCTACACACAATGTTACGCATGATTGCATTCAAAAAGATTCTATCTATGTAGTCATTCGAATCTCGACTCACAGGCGATTCACGAGCACTTGGCATATACCGCCGGATTCGTTGAAGTGCGTTGCGTTTGACTACAAACGCGAAGAATTACTGTAAAATTCTTTCTGAAATTATCTCGATATAGTAGATTGAATCTCGTTTTGCAGGTGATTCGGGCGATTGCTTGTAAGATGAGATTCAATCGACTATATCCAGATAATTCCAGATAGAATTTTTCTACAATTCTCCTCGCTTGTAGTCAAAAGTTCAACAATTCCGGCGGTATTTGCTAGGTGCTCGTGAATCGCCTTTGAGTCGAGATTCAAACGACTATATCCATAAACATCAGTTTTAAATTTCGGGCTGAAAGTTCTTGCTAGACTCATAGTGGTCAATCACTTAATGCTTATTAATTTTTCGCACTGTCGCTTTCAGGTTAGGTTTGGGCTGTCTAGGTTTTCCAACAATTGAAGAGATAATTTAAAACTACTTAAAAGTTATATTTATAATTTCGGGCTGAATGCTCTAAATATCATTACAGATTATCGTGCTATTTTTTCGGGCTGGGATATAAAATGTTCTCGATAGTTATAGTTTAGTATTGCTAACGCGCTTTTCAACTGATTATTGGGCTAGCTTCATATAAATGAAGAGTCTGACTATGCCACCAATCCTAGTAATGTATCTTAAAAATACATAAAATTAATTTTAAAATTTCGGGCTGAAGAATGTTATAAATTTATAAATGTCATGACATTATATCATGATACTTTTTACTGTCACGATAGCTACATTTTTTCGGGCTGGGATAGTAAACTCTCACGATAGTGATAGTTTAGTGTTGCCTTCGCCTTTTTTCGGGCTGAGTATCGGGCTAGCTTCATATACATGGTGTTCACTGTCAGTGCCGCAACTCAAATTCATAGAAGGGGGCTATGGATTTGAGTTGCGGCACTGACAATGAATACCTGTGCCAAAAATCGGGCCATATTTTACGTGACACACGACAAATTATATATATGAGATCCAGAAGTTTACGAATTGGTGTAACTTCAGTAGCATCATTAGTTTACCGATTTACTAATTCATTGAAACGTAGTTTAATTTAGGAGAAATTTAGGACAATTTTCTCTGTCGTCTGGAATCCATACTATCGTATGCACATAATCAGGATTGAAATCATTCAAAAGAAGTTTTTGATTTTTTTTTTGCTAAGATGCACGGATTACAAAATATGCTCGCTTGAAAATAGATGACTTCTCTTGGGCGCGGTTTTTATTGGTCCGATTCAGCTTACATTCTAGAAAACATATCAATTCATGTACTATGCAGAATAATTCGAAACCGTGAGTTTTAGCACTAGAACACCATTCCACAAATTATGGAGAAAACAATCCCACTAATCGGTCGTCTAAATCTTTCAACATCGTCAACGACCTATTTGACTTTAATTTATCAAAGGACAACTTCAAAAATATCCTTAAGAATTTTTTTATCTAATTTCAGATTATCAAGCGTCAGCTTTGAAAATTAATTATGGAAAAATTTACGACTAAAATAACTGAATTATCTATAAAAAACAAACGTTCAATTGTGCTAACGCAAAGAGCCCACACTCGTCATTTTGGGGTCAACAACCATCATATTCTTCGTCTATGTCGGCGGTTTCAAATTATGGGATCTTCCCCAGATTCACCATGTGCTGAAAGTCCAGGTTCAGGAGGGTCACAGGATAACATTCAGCATGTACGCCAAAGCATTGAAGAAGAGCCTTCAATGTCAACACGAGGGCGGTCCCAGCAGTTGGAGATTACTTGAATCTCACTCCAACGGATTCAAAGAATGCTACATATCTATCCGTATAAGATACAGCTGGTGCAGGAACTAAAGCTAGCAGATTATCGGAATTGATTAGCGTATGCTGTGCAGATTCAAGAATTGGCAAGGTAAGAAGCTAATTTGGTTCATAATCTCATTATGGGAGACGAGGCTCATTTCCACCTAAACGGATTTGTTAAAAAACGAAATATGCGATTCTGGGGGACAGAAGGGTTTTTGGACCCTACTTATTTATCGGGAAATGCTGGAGAATTTTGTGCGTCCTGTAGCCTTGGCTACATCAGAGGTATAGTAATAGCAAAATGCTGCTACTGCCCATACAGTTGGCCTGACAACTGAACTCTTAAGTCAACTTTTTGGGAGAAGGATAATTTAGAAGAATATCTACGCAACGGTTATGTGTTCTCGACGATGTTGAAAGGATGCTTATGATATAGATAAACGAAAAGAAGCTCATAAATTCTGAGGGTTATCTGCTGCAATAAGTTTCTAATTGTGACGAGACGGGTCTTTTTTTGGAAAAAGATGCCAAAGCGAACCTATATAGCAGCAGAGGAGAATGCGTTGACCGGACACAAGCCAATGAAAGACCGTCTCACGCTGCTATTTTGTGCCAATGCAAGCGGTGATTTAAAAATTAAAACGCTGCATGTCCACCATTCAGAAACTCCACGAGCCTTCATAAATTATAAAATCGAGAAAAACAGGCTAAATGTGATGTGGAGGTCCAACAAAAAGGCTTGCATGGCACGTGACCTTTTTACTGAATGGATCAATGATGTGTTTGGTCCTTCTGTGAACAAATGTTTACTTGACATGAATCTGACACTCCATGTCTTGTTCGTTATGAACAACGTTCCTGCTCATCTTCTAGGCGTACAAGAAAACCTCCCTGAAGAATTTAAATTCATCAAGATCCAGTTTCTGCCTTTCAACACTTCTGCGTTATTCCAACCGATGGACCAGCAGGTTATTTCTAATTTTAAGAAGCTCTACATTAAGGCACTCTTCGAGCAATGTTTTAAAGTGATTGAAGGGACCAATCTCACTCTCAGAGAGTTTTGGAAAGATCACTTCCACATCGTTGCCTGCCTTAAGATGATCGAAACGGTGTGGGACGCAGTTACCAAGAGAACCCTCACTTCTGCTTGGACGAAGCGTTGGCCAGAGTGTGTTGTCGAATGTAACTTTAAGAGGTTTGAGACAGTACGTGTGGATCCTGTTGTCAACGAGATTGTGTCGTTGGCCACTATCATGGGACTGGAGGTGGATAACAATGATATCGATGAGCTTGTGGAAGAGCACAGCCAAGAGCTGACCACCGAAGAGCTTATGGAGTTGCATTATGTTTCACAGCAAGAAGTGATGAACAGTTTGTCAGAAAAGCAGGAAGAGGTAACAACAAAGCAACAATGTTCTGGCGCAATACGAGAAATGCTGAAAGCATGGGAATCTGTTGCTTCGTTCATTGATAAGCATCACCCTAATGCCCTAAAGCATCACCCCCTTTAGACAGCTTTCTAGTAAAAACGAATTAGGTATGTATCATAAATAATAAACTTATTAGATGCTTTTTGTTTTCTGTAAATCGAATTCGTATTCCAGGTTGATGAAAAGATGAAGACGATTCACGCTGTTTAACAATGTGTACATAATGTAATTTTCTTTGAATAAACGATTAGTATGCAGATACAATTTTTGAACAATTTTTTCAGTATGTAACGCATTATCGTATCTTACATTAATTTACATAGCAAACTTTGTTTCGCTTAACGAGAAAGTTTCTGGAACGAATTATGCTCGTTAAGCGAGGTTCTACTGTATATTATATACAACTAAAGAAAAATTTACGTTAAACAGTAAAGAGCGCGATCTCATCACAACGGAAAGCAACGCATTAACTCCACACTGGGTTTAAAGATATTAATTGTGGTAAGATAAAGGAATTGTTGATTAGTAAAAGGAACCTTTGTGGCAAAATATGCTTCAGTTTTTTGATCGAGAATACAAAAGGTCGTATTTTAGTGTTAACCATATCGATATGGTCGCGCCATTTCAATTTTTCATCTATCAGTAGACCCAGGTACTTAAATTGATCCGTACGTTTTATCTGAATTCCCGCATAACTAATCCTGTACTCTCTTATAACTTCCTCTGATAATTTTTTATTTGTAAATATCATATATTTAGTCTTTTTTGCATTTAATTGAAGTTTGTTTTCATTGAGCCACAGGTCTTTAAGATTTGTATTTTCATACTTTATAACAGCATCATCAGCATATAGCTGAAATGTGTCCTTAAAGTTTTGTCTGCATATGTCGTTAACGTAAATGTTAAAAAGGGCCGGCCCAAGAATGGATCATTGCGGTACATCCCTTGCGAAACACAACATATCGCTTTCTGTTTGATTAACAACTACAACTTGAGGACGAGCTTTAACATATGATCAGAACCACGACAAATGCATCGGCTCAAGCTTCAGTCCCTGAAGTTCGGCGAGCAATATATCATGGTCTACCGAATCAAACGCTTTGTCAACATTTTCCGAAATGAAACTTGTTAACTCAAGGCATGCTGCTTGTGTACTAGAACCTTTCGTAAACCCATACTGCTCTCTTGCTAAAATAGTATTCGCCTGCAAAAATTGCGTTAACCGGTTATTCACTATTCTTTAGAATACTTTTGAGACTGAGCCTATAATAGATATTGGTCTATAGTTGGTTGGCTCTAGTGCATCACCTCGTGCCATTTTTAGTTTTTCCGGAAACTTGCGTTCAAGCAACGAATTGTTAATCAATCAAGCTAGTTAAAAAATTGAAGGAACTTGTCTGATATGCCGTCCCGCCCCGTGGCTGCAACCGTTTTCAAACATTGAATGACTCGACTAACTTCCTCTTCACTGACATTGGTTATATCAAATTTAAAATCTATAGGATATTCTGGCATAATTACGACTACATTTGGCCACGGAAAATCGCATGCATGTATGAACCAAGCATTGAATGCATTGGCAACTTCCCTTGGGTCCTCGCTAACTGAGCGATTTAACGTCACAGAAATATCTTTCACGTTTCTTTTTATAAATCGCCAACTTTAATAGATCCCAAAATTGTTTGGAACTTCCATTACAATTTTCTAGCTACGTAAAAATCTCCTTTAGCTTTCCGTACTTTGGGTTACGAAAATCGAGCATTTTATTAGATTTTATTAGAGAGTATAACTTTTAAATGTTCACACTCAGGGTATTTTACAGTTAAAATAATTTTTCCCGGTATAAATCTAAGGTCATCCACGGTTGTTTCAGACCCACAGGTTGAGTGTTATGCGTATATTGCATGGAATCCTTTACGACATGCTCGAGCCCGCTTAGCAGATCGTCCATAGTTTCGACGGTTTTTATTTTTTGCTAAAAGCGACTTTCCGCAGCCAATATTTTAAATTCTTGTGCCTGTTTAGATTCTCGAGCTTGTACGTCTAAGACTAATTGAATTGCTCGGTGGTCAGAGAATGATACATCCTCCAATGCAAAACTATGTACTAACCCGAATTGATCAGTCAATGAAGGTCAACATCCGTGACGAAATTGAACGAATAAGCCAAGAAATATTACAATAGGTGAGATGACCCACGCCTTAGACAGAGCGCGTCATTGTGAAGAGCAAAACGTAATTTTTAAAACTAAATAAAATTTATTCCCGGGAAGTGTGTTTTCTGTTTATGAAAGACTAAATGCGAATTGTTAAGAAATAAAAAAGTTGGTCCACCCTGTAAATAAAAGATTTGAAAGATTTTCGTCAAATTAAAAAATAATTAAATTTAATTTAAATGTAAATACAAAATATTCATTTTAAAACTCATCAAGAGCTAAACGATGTTCGTCCTTAGTTTATAAAAGAAGGAAATTATCTTACAAAACATGTCCTATGCATATACTAGATATGTGCCTGTCTACCAGCAGCGATTAAATTAAATAAAATCAATTTTAATTAAAAATTGTTAAAATTTAAAACAGAAATCAATTAATCCCAACATTAAATTGTATAACATGTGTACATGGTTGTCTACTGATAATATCACACAAGTTGCCCAAAAATGCTGTACTCGTACATACATTTTTTGCCTCGTTTGCCATTAGATGTATGTTTGCTGCTATCCCAAATCCCAGTTGGAATCTAAGAATTTATCTCTATAAAATACGTTTTCGAAATGGGAATGTAGGAACGTTTTTCTGGTTATTGGATTGGGATGCATGCGGGGTACGGTTCCATTTTACTCCATTCCCATATATACGGATAAATTAAATTTAGGAAATTGGATCTAGACTTAAAAGCTATAAATCTCATATTTTTATGTGTATATATGTGTGTGTTTATACACGGGTATGTAATATTCGTTATATATGTATTCGGGCATGTATATGTAAATTTATGTGAAGTTTGTTGTTGTAATTATAAAATTTATAGTGCTAAATTATTCATAAAATATGTAAATGATATGCAAATCGAGATATCTTTATTCGGCTTTCAGAAGTTATATCCATACGCTCTCGTACATTGTATACATCTAAATGGATATTTTATTTGGAGTTTTTCGGCTGTGGTCAAAATGCATTGAAAATTGAATAAATCACCTTTTCTATAGCCCAAGCCATAAAATAGTATATAAAGTTGAGGTGAACGAATGCTTTAATAATAATATTCGTCTGCAAATTAGGATAAACCACATCCAGTCTAAATATTTTAATCTTGTCTCTATTTTAGAGCTTTCCGATGATTTGCGTATTTGTTATGTAAATGGATGGTAATTGGTTTTGTTGTAAATGATCCTTTTAGGGGGAGGGATGTTATAATAATTTTTAGAATTTGGGTTAAATCACAAAAATTTGGGATGAACTGTGATTTCGAAATATTTACCTAACAATTTAGGGTTACCATATTCATCATAATAACAAATTTGAGTTACGTATCGTCAATGTCAACGTTTAGTTAATCAAATGCCAGGTTCAACATCATCGGTGTGACGCTGTGTTATTTTTTGGTATTACACATAGATAGCCTTGCGCTGAGTATTTATGAGTTTGGATGTTTTATTAAGGTAACCAATTAATACATCACAGATTGTTGATCGTAAAAATTTTTTGATTGTCATTGTTATTTGTCCTCTGTTCTATTGATAATATAATGACACGTGACTCGTTCTCAGCATTGTGATGTATGATAATTGGTCGAATTTGACTTATCGTCACCAGTGGTCTACGCCTATTTCCGAAATATCTACATTTTGGTGTCGAAAATAGCGTAGACAATTGATTTTTAGTATTGGATGTACACATGTATTTCCGACCTTTTTAGTGAAATAAAAGACATTAGTTTGTGTAGAATGCTGAATAATTTCCCAGTTCTGTTTTGTCCAAGTTGTATTTGACCTGTATAGCAACATGTGGCTAGAGCTTGCTTTAAAGCTATGAGTTGTTGTCGATAAACTTGTCCCGTAATGGCTTCACGCTCTTACAGCAGCTCATAATAAACGGCACCCTTCATATCCCGCCAAATACAAAGCATCACCATCGAACCATGGATATATGCGTTTGGGGTCTACGGCATTGGTTCACCTGGCTTGACCCACTTCCTTTGTTGTCATTGAAGCAACAATTCACACATGGTTTTCCGACGTTCCATGTCCCGTTCTTTTAATTTGTGTGGCACCCAATTTCCCAGCTTCTGAACCAATCCCATTGCATATGTATACGTTACGAAACACATTGTTGGGTCATATCCAACTCTTCTGCCAATTGTTTTTCGGTCTGACAAGGGTCCACATCAAGCAATACTTCCAATTCTGTATCTTCAAATTTTCTTGGTCCGCCTTCACGTTCTTTGTCTCATACGTCAAAATCACCATTTTTGAATCGTTAAAACCACTCTTCGCATGTTGTATTCGATGGAGCATGTTCACCGTAAACTTCCACAAGCAAGCGACTTGTTTCCGCTGCACTTTTCTTTACTAGTACTTATTCAAGCTTGACATCTAACCTCAATAAAACATGTATTGCCCGATTGAATAAGCAGTGATACTAACGACACCTCTATAAATAGATCGGAAATACATTTGTACACCAAACAGATAATGTCGAGAATTGGTAGAATATGTAGACAATACGTAAATAATGTCGATTATTGCTTTTTTGTTGTTTTTTCCATTGTTTTTCGGTCCCAGTTCGCCATTTTACAGTTTTTCAGTTAAAATTGGGGTTTACCTATATTTTGGCAGTTAAAAGTCACTGTAGCTTCCGTAACTTTCATACCAGGCGTTTATACGATCCTGTCACTTAATCTTTCGAAAAGGAATCCGGAAAATGGAAGAATCTTCTAAGATTTGTTCTGTATCGAGCGAGCTTTAGAATAGAGATTAATAATTTCCATTCTGGTTCACATCGAGTTAGTTTTGTAACGAGATGAAATAAAATATTGGTTTGCAATATACTTTCCAGAGCATAGTTGATTATCATAACGCTATACGAGGCTAAATTCGGCTTCGGTTTAAAAGAAATTCGCTCTGCTAAATTTGCCGACTTTCATGAACATTTAAACGAATACTTCATTTCTGATTTTAACGCCCGTTTCTTGAACGACGTAGTTGAGGTTACCACAAAAGTTATAGAGTATATGAGTTTTTTGGGTATTGATTTCACGTTCTTGTGGTCCTTTCAAACTAAAATTGTCTGATAACTGTGATTAATCTTGTCTTGACAGGTTAGCTCAGGATTGCATTTGTCTGCGACATTCACCAATTGATTATCAATCGACGTTTGTTTTCCTTAGTAATTTTTCACAGGAGTTGTCTTGCTTGAAATGGAGGAGACGAGTGGCAGAAATAGATAAGACAACATCACCTTCATCACCAACGTCAAGCAACCATTGCTTTGGTTAGTACAAATTTGCATCACCACTTGTGACCTCCCCTTCCCCCGGCATGCAGAAGACTTGCGAGCCGACCTGGATTCAATGGACCAACCATTCATTAATACGAATTCAAAATGATTACAGAAACGAATACTAGATAGAATAAATAATGCAAACCGAGCAAATAGCGACCCTCGGCTATCGTAGACGAACACGAATCGGAAATTGGGACAGCAAAACTCTAACAGAAACATCAAGGCTAGCACAATTAGAGAAAGAAAGAAATCGTCACAAAATCGACGGAAAAACAGTGGTGGCATAACCCCAAGCGAAGGAAATTACCTAGGCCATATGGAAACCAGTGAATAGCAGAATAAATCATAGAATCGTAACAAGATTCCGTTCAAAATTACGAAACACAACCATAATATTCTTAGTGACATGCCCCTAGAAAAGGCGCAGATAAATTAATTAAGGATGAGTTCTTGAATAACTTACAAACCACACTAACAAAAAGGACTCACAGACAAAATGATTGAGATATTACAAGAAGGACAATCAATCATCATGGGTAAACAAGCAAAATAGACAGACTCTGTGCATAATAATAATGGAGAACGACTCCTCGAGTTTTGCCTCACAAACCAACTATTTTCATAGGAGGCAGTAAATTTCCACATAAAATACACAAATACACATGGGGATCGCCTGATGAACAACGAACCAAATAGATCACGTAATGAATCAATCACCAAGCAATTTCACACGACATTGCAAGATGTTTCAGGGCAACTCATTTTGTCAAAGTGACCATCAACTGGTAAATATCACAATTCAAAATTAAGCCCGACGCTGTAAACCGGATTAAGAAAACAAATTGCATTCTCAGGCTTTTAAATAAGGTACCTGCGATCAATTGGGGGAGGCAAAACACATATCATCTTTGTTGGACCACCACGCAGTTTAATTGGCTATTTAGATAGCTTTCTTACTGAAATTCGGAGAACCAGCATCTTGAATGGAATATTTTATAGCTATGGTCCTTAGCGTGGTGTTATTTCCGTGGGCTCTGGCGATAACGTAGCCTATGCTCGGCAAACCTAACAAACCGGGGAAAAATGTTTATTGCTTTAGAAGTTAAGTCACAATCGACTATGCTCTGAAACAAGACCGGACAAGTGGTGCAGTGGTTAAAGCTTCGGCACTTGGACCGGGAGGTGCTGGGTTCGAATCCCATCAGAGACTAGATGCAAATCGAATTTTCATCATCGATTACGATCGGTGATGCTAATAAATACAACTAAGACCCTCTGATGGAGTGCGGAATTCCGTGTCACGCGCCGACCCATCTTCCATGTCAATGTACAGGTTGACATGGAGCTTGCAATGTGCAGGTGGTATACTGTAGTTGTGTGAGTAGGTGAAGTAGATGGGTTAATGATGTGGAGTGAATGAGTGGTATCACAATGGGCCTAAAAATTGGCCTAAGTGTGCAGTAAGAAACCGCTGAAACCTATGCTCTGAAAAGCGCTTTTGGGTCCCAATGAAAAAATGCATGTAGCCTACTATGTCGACATGCATTTTTTGTGGTTTAATTAGCTTGGCGTTATAAGGGGGCCTTTTAAGACCTCCATTCGAATAAGTTTTGGGATTTTGAAGCTCTTTATGGAGCCTTAGTTGTTCTTGTCATGAGCTACAATCTTTTACTAAAAGATAGTAAGCTTGGGGTTAAATTATTCGACAAAGAGAAGATCGGTGCAGAAACATCAAGAGCTGCTGCAGATTTGTTACATCCCAACATAAGGATGCAACAAAATCAATTTGTAAAGAGCACAAAGGCTAGAACGTTACTTGATATCGCCGCTCAAACTATTGAACAAACACCTTATACAGCTATTGGAGTTGTTCGTTGCATCATGCACCAAGCACAAACCCAAGGGTTTAAATGGTAGCACAATTTAGAACATATGAAATTAGCATAGTTACTAGTTACTCGTATATCTATTTCTGTTGGACAAAATGTACGCACAGAAATTTACCCTAAAAGACTTTGACTCCTGTGTCAGCACTATGGAGATGAGCTGATACCAGAAGCTTTGGGTCCAGCAGATTATCCACAATTTGATGTCACCATATTATCTTGTGGAGTAGTTTCTGTGGAATTTGGTGTGTTCGAGGTGACACGGTATCTATGAATAAATTGTACAGGTCATTCGCATTTTGTGATTGTCAGAACGGGGGTACCCACGTGGACGAATCATCCAAAAATACTTTGACATGCTGGTTTATTTCCATCAGTCACAACAAGCGAATATTCTTACATTTACTTTCTTTTACGTAGTACATTACGTAGTACGGAGGGTAATCATGAAAAATTAGGGCCTTGAGAATTTTGCAAATTTACCATTCGCTATATCATTGGTATTGGTATTGGCCGGAGAACCATTTTCATTTTTTGCCAATATTTTGAAAAGTACAGAGTGTTCTAAAATTAATCATCCAATTTGCCTTTGATATATTTTGATTTTATTTTTAAATTTCTTTCAGATTATTGTTATATTCACACCTCAGCAACGTGGCGTAATAGTTTTAATATACGCCCGAAACAAACACTCAATTGCTGCTGTGCAACGAGAACTCCGAAGATTATTTAACAACAGGCGCCTGCTGGCCAAACAATTGGACGTTTAGTGGCTGTACTTGAGCAAAATGGAACTACTACAAATCGTAGTCGTACAGAAAGAAATCAAACAAGTCGGTTGGTAGAAGATCATCAAACATGTTTACGGCGACGATCCACACAGTTGGTGATTCCAATAACAACTATGCACAGAATAATGCATTCCGATTTGCACGGTTAAAAACAATTATAAATAAAAATATGTAGATTAGTTTTTTAAATATAGGGTTTTCCAATAAGAGTGATATGATTTCTTTAAAAAAAATGGTTGCATTTGTTGTGTGGCACGTAGCCCCGTCTTGTTGAAACCAAATGTTGTCAAGATCAACTTCTTCCAATTTCGGCCATAAAAAGTTGGTTATCATCGATCTATACCGATCTCCATTGGCAGTAACGGTGTTACCAGGTTCATTTCGAAAAAAATACGGACCGATGATTCCACCAGACCAAAAACCACACCAAACTGTCAATTAATGTGAATTTAATGGTTTTTCATGAATAATTTGTGGATTTTCTTCGCACCAGAATCGACAGTTTTGTTTATTTACCGCACCACTCAGATGAAAGTGAGCCTCATCGGAGAAGATGATTTTCTTAAAAAATCGTTATTGTTTTCAAGTTGTTCCAAGACAAAATCGGCAAATTCACGACGTTTACGGTGGTTCAATGGCTTCAGTTCTTGAGTGAGAACAATTTTATACGGATGCAAACCCAAAATTTTCAACAATTCGAAGAATAGCGAGCACACTTGGACGATTATTACGACTATAAAATGGCAAAAGCGCACGAAAAGCTGCAATTGGAGAACGATTATTTTGATAATAAAACTGAATAATTTGTAAACGTTGTTCTTGCGTATATCTCACAATGATGAAATTGTAAACACTACTGAATACAATGAAACAAAAAATTACAGATCATGACATATTACAAATGGCCGAAACGTCACTTAAAAATCATATCATTCCTATTGGAAAACCCATTATTATCGGAAAAGACGAGTTTCGAAAATCAAAAACTTTATTCACCAAAATTCGGCATCTCTACAGTCCAGGCGGATTGACTATTCGGAACCAACCTTCATGTTTAATGTTTTCCCATTAATTGGCAGATCTAAATTTGCTAAAGAAGCTAAATTTGGTGGAAATCTATGTACCGGAAGTGGCAGCTTTCATTATTAGATTTTAAAATTTTACAGTGAAGATTAAATTTCCAACAAGGGTTGACATTGTTGGTTTTCTAAAATTTAAGCAGGAAATGTGATTTTTATTCTACGCGACAGTGTCACCAAAAGATGTCGGCTTTATGCGCTTTTCGTAAATAATGAAACCACCTTTGAAATAGCAAAGTAAGGACAAACTTCTATTAGCCGTTTGTCAGACAGAGTGCCCTGAATTTGAACTAGATATCGATTAACGAGCTCGGCATGTAAAATATACCGACGAAATATATCGACCAAATGGCACAGTGGTTAAAGCTTTGGCGTTTGGACCGGGAGGTACCGGGTTCGAATCCCGATAGAGGCAGGATGAAAAAAAGGAATTTTCGTCAACGGATTACGATCTGTGATAAAAAGGAACACAACTACGACCCCTATTAGCGTGCAAAACTCATGGGCCGACCCATATTCCATGCCAAGTATTATAGGCTGGCATGGAGCTATGCAATGCGCATATGGTAACGTAAATCGGACCTATAGCCGGTACGTCTTCGATTTGTCATAACTGCGTAAGGTAGGACGTTACAAAACAAACCGTGAAAGAGTTGGAAGTGCTTCGGTCCCAGAACAGATTGCAGAGGAAAAAAAAGAAAAAAAATAGAAATATCTAATGCATTTCTACAGTTATGAATTTTTTAATTTGGCACTTATAATTTCTTTTTTATGATGTGAGCTATCGTGACACATTTTTTTCGGGATGAACCGGTAAAAACCTGTTGCGATAGATTTTTTTTCGTGCTGATATAAAAAAATGTCACGATAGTGAAATTTTTTCCGGGATGATATATAAAAGAATAGCGATAGCTGTCGGTATTTTTCGGGATGACATTGAAAACTGTCATGATATTAGAATTTCAGTGTTGCCATCGCATTTTGTCGGGATATTTCTCTGGCTAACTTCACAGACATTATTAATTTGACATTTTCGTGAGTTGAATCTGTTTGTATTGCTGCTTGTTAACCTAACTTTTTGTAACAATAAATAATAAAAACTGGCGTTCCGAACGGTTATACTCTAGAACTTTTGTATAGATGTTCGATTTTTTTCTGCTTCCCACGTTGGCCTAATTTTTCCTCGGTCTAAATTTGATCGTAAATGCAGTACACTGTCTTGATATCACAGTTTACAGGGTGAATGAATATGGTTTGCAGTTTCTAGTTTTGAATGTAGATTTCTTGATAGAATTAGATGAAACTCATAAGAGAGCGCAACGATATCTATAGCGTTTCCACATACATATACTCGTATTTGGCGAGTGAATATTTTCGTCGCTACACACTTACACGACAACAACAAATTTTATCCAAAAGAGGTTAATAAATTGATTGCCTAAGATGTGAACTAACTTTGATTTTGTACGGTATTCGAAAATCAAAATTTGTTCAATTTGTACGATTTAACCAGTGACGTGCATTGCAACAAAATAACAATAAACTGGATATTTGCTATCAACACAGGTTTTACCTTTGTTTAAAATCATCTTGCCCAATCATTTCAAACAAGCAATTTAAGATAACAAACAATAACTATTATTGGCTTAATGTAGTTGACGCATAAAAATGTTAAAAATTCAGTTTTATGATTGGCTGTATAAATGAAAATATAAAACGCAATTTCAAGAAAACCTTGTACTGGTTCTATTAAAATATTAACTAGTTGTTGTGTATAAATAAATATTTTTGGTTTATCAATAAAAAGAAATATATTTTTAGCGATAAATCGTTTAATAAACTCTGATCTTCAAATGATAATAAACCGGTGCAGAGCTCGATGTATAAAGTTGCCCAATTAAATTAGAATTAAATTCCAGACTTGGTGTTTCAACCCACTATACAACAATGTGGCGAGAACATAATGAATCGTAAATTTTATCGTCAACATAGCAAACTGCATGATCCTGAATTTTTATCACCGCAATGTCATCGAACTACATTTTTGAATAAAATTACGTAAACTTGAAACTTTTATTTTGATCAAATTGATTTGAAATAAAATAGTTTTTTGTAAACTAGCACTTCCCTAATCTAGTTTGTAGTATATACGTTTGGATAATCGAAAGTCATTGACATTAAAAACTTGACCAATTCATGTCTATCATGGTAAGAATAAGCGCTTCTACTTAAAGGTATCGCAACTAGTTACGATCCGAACAGGTTTTTCTAGTTGCTACGTAAATGCAATTTACGTTAATTTAACGACAAACCAGATATTTATACACTCGTATCTAAACACAATATAAAATGCCCCTAGATATTGATCTTTGTCGAAATCATAAGACAAAGCTATTATCTTACGTTAAAAATTCGTATATGTCACGTATCGCTAAATTATTTATTTATCTAATTACATATTTAATTATTAAATTAAATTTATTACGATATATCCCAACAACAACATCGATTGTATTGATGATACAAAAAAAAGATGCAAAACGAAGATTACACGCTCGATTATTACCAAGAAGACATCTCGATCATAAATTACAAATGTTATTATTTAACGTACAGCGAGTACAAATATCGTTTACGTGGTTGCATAATAGCATAACAACACATATGATACAAAGCATAATAACATTTATAATAAATACAAAATTAAATAAAAAAAAAACAAAAAAATTGATGTCATTGTCAGTCAGTCTATGATGCTATCGTGTGTGCTCTATGTCGATCCTCTACATATTGATCGCGCACAACTAATCGAAGATTATCGCCTTTCGACGTGATATTTACTGTAGACACCAAAAATGTAATTCTTGTAATACTTGAACTTATTGGATCTGTTCGACAGCATATTAAAACGATTCAATGACAAGCGTCGTTTGCTTTTTGACTACTAATTTGGTCTGTAAATTAACACTTTAAGGTTCGAGCATAATTGATCAACAATAAACATAATTGAGGCACGACATGCGTGTAAAATAGCTCAAATTACTTATTTTGGATTGCACAATGCTAATTATCGCAAATAAATAACACAAATTGATTGTACACAATATGTCACGATTGTTTGATGCTCACAGTATTTGGTAATGTGCGAGTAATTATTATTATCATTATCGATGTAAATTAGGGGGCCGAAATTGTAATTTCGAAAAAAAATATCATTGAATTTAGCCATGAGCCTAATATATTACAATAAAATAATTTGTGGCACCCGGACGCTACAAAATATAATTTCTTAAATTCTATGGCTCTATCCTGCAAAATTGGTTTAAAAACCGACCGAAAACGTTCGGCACTTTGAAAATTTCTATCAATAAAATTTTTTAAATTTCCAATTGGAAAACACGGTAATTCCACACTGCACTCTCCCGGCCAGGTGGAAAGTAACAAATATCGATTATTTATTGTTAATTCTCTTACATCACAGATCTGCCTTCTATACCGAAAATTTCGTTATTATGATAGAAACATGTGCAGAATTCCGCATGCATCAAAATTAGAATACACTAGTCTATATCGATTAAAATATACGTATGCCATGCAGAATTACGCACGTCGTCTCTATTTCTAATTTGACTATTTGACTGTGCATCCGTCGTTGTTGACAACATGACAAAAAATAGAAATCTTCTCACAAATCTTGCCACATTGTTTGTTGTTTTTCACTTTTGACACTAAATATTGACATTTTTATTTTTGTTTAACAGATTTGTTAAACACTTGCTCTAAGTTAAACAAAGAAAAATACCGCACAGTAATGTCAAAAAATTATGCTCATGTGTTTTACATGCAGATCTGTATGCGGCGCTGCAAGCGTAAAATCTGCACATCTGTTTTCAGCATTAGACATAAAGTTGCGCGCAAATTATCGATCGTCATTTAGGGGCCTTGCTCATGAGACTGCTTACTTTTCATTTGACGTAGAGCTGATCATTACCAAGAACAAAAAGCTGCATGTCGACTCCCACCATGTCATAGGGAGCGAACACGATTCTAGGAATGATGACGACCTCTTCCCTAATGCATTCCGATAGAAATAGCATGATTATTTTGTTTCGCAACATGAGGTCTACCACCAACCGTGTGCCGTTGCACAAGCCTTTTTTCTAATTCAAATTTCGTAGCCACATCATAATGATTGTACTTTTTTCTTGAGCAGTAGAGCGTGAGGAGGCATTTTTGAAAGAGTTTGCTGGATCATTAGAAACGGTATAATCGGCACTATCTCTCGATTCATTTGTAAGGCTTGAACGTTTTCTGCAGCGACAATGACTCGGTTGGATAATATTCCTTATTGCGAAAATTGAATCAATTAACTTTGCATTATTAATCATTTCTGGAAGAATTTGAATGATTTCTGGATCACGTAGTGTAGGAAATTTTTGAACTCTATCCTTGTCAAGTCGCAAGAGTCATTGATTGTGTAGTTGCTGCTTTTTACGTCGCGTGTTAAAGAGCGAAGAGCTGGATTTGATGCAGCATTCAGTAATGTCTGGTCGATTACCTCGAGGTACCGATGACAAAAACTTTGCCGCCAAATGAACAGTAACTTTTGAACAGTAATTCACCAATGCATCTCAGGCCATCCTATTGTAATATTGCTGATTTTAAGATTTCTGCATCAGAAAAGGCTAAACGCATAGATGAAACGGATATATCGAGTAGTGGCAGTGGCAAGTTAAAACCATTGTTAACAGCTATTCCTACTTTGAGAAGCGTTGCAGCACTCCCCGTTGCTGCAAATGGAAGACTTATTTGTTCACGTATTTTCACGAAAGGCATTAGCATTTTTTAGAGGGACGTTTTCACCAAGTAGAAATACCGAACAATTTGATCGTCATAGTTGAGAGCATGACTGACAGATATCCTCAAATGCCTCACTTTGCTTCACTTTGAGCATTTTTAATGTTACTTTCAACCATATAGTACTACCGGACCAAAGCAAAGCATGAAAGCTAAGGTGTTCTTTGGTTTCCGGGGCACATTATAAATAACTGCTTCTTCCAAACATCGAACCCGTATCAAGTCATATTCCAGCAAACCACACGCCAACACAGCAGCTTTGAAAGAGGGATGGAGAGTTTCCTCGAAGATACGCAACTGCTTAAGGCTTTTAAAAACAGAACTCGCGTTCTTCATTTCTAGGACTGACTGAGTACATGGCGAGATTACATATTGGCTGGGGTCGTTGCAACATTGTTGTAGACAATAACATAATTGACATAATTTTGTGAGATTTCGGTATAGAGCATTTAGCGGCTCAAAATCCTTTTCACTTCACGGCACTCCTCGTAACAAAACTATGTTTACACCGTGCCGCTTAATTACTAGACGCAGCTCGTTTTACTGAATATCGCAGGCAACTACCAAGATATACAAGATGCCACCCAAAATACCTCCCTTCTGGAACGAACAACCGGCGGCATGGTTCATCCTCGTTGAATATCAATTCGGAATCCACCGAATTATTGACGACGATGAACGATTTGCATACACTCTCGGCGCGATACCACAAGAAACGGTTTAATTTATAACGGACATTTTGAGAAACCTGCAGCCAGGCACGAAATATAAAATACTGAAATCCGCTTCGACTAACCGCTACACTATTAGCGAGAAGCAACGACTTGACGAGTTGCTCTCTGGTTTCCAACAAATGGGAGACCTTAGACCGTCCCATTTTTATCGCCTGCTTGAACAAAAAGCAGGTGATTCGAAATTAGTAAACAACGATTTAATCAAAAATCTCTGACTAAGACGTTTGCCAGACGACTTACGAGCGATAATGGCGCGGGATATAAAAAATGACATCTAGGAAGTCCTACCGATCGCAGACATTATCTGGATTTACGCTCAATCCAGAGCACCAAAAAAAAATTTCTTCTGTCAACCAGCCATCCACAAGCAAGACAACTGCTGACGGGGGTGAATCAGTCCTTGCTTCAATGCAAAGACAACTTGACAAGACGCAACAACAATTGGCAGATTTACAGCGAAAACTGGTCAATATGAACGTGGAAGATCGCCAAACAACAGACCGAATTTCAATTACCGACACAGGTTAAGGTCGCGATCGTCATCTCGATCCGGACTCTGCTACCGTGCAGTTTCCGACCGGTAGCTCATGGAGAAGCTACTTCCTAAACATTTCAAGTCTTCGGAAAACCGCTAAATCCTGCTGTCTCTATACGGCAAACAGTGGGATTGGTTCATCTCGCCGTCTTTTCATCCAAGATCACGAAAATAACTTGCAAGTTCTGATCGATTCTGGGGCTGAAGTATCTGTGATACCCGTAAACAGGTGTCCCAGACATGCTAAAGACACCGTTTGCATTCATACCGCTTCCGTTTGGATCCCCAATTTCCACTTACGGTACAAAACTTTTGAAGGTGACTCTCGGTTTCAGACGTTCATTCACACATCCCTTCATCGTCGCGGCAGTATACATGCCTATTATAGGTACTGACTTTCTGTCCAAATACGGACTCGTTGTCGATTTGAAGAACAACAGACCCTCTGATTCATTTACTATCCTTACTGTGAACGCAATCATCGCCCAAGTTGATACGCCATTTCCAAAACATTTTAGCGTCAACAACGACTACGACGCTCTTTTAAAGAGATACCCCTCACTCACTGAGGCTCTGAATTACAATCTCCCAGTGAAGCATAACGTAGTCCACTACTTTGTCACGCAAGGTAGGTAACCTTGTGCTAAACCGCGACAACTCGACGCAACGAAACTAAAAGCTGCAAAAACTGAATTTCAGTTTATGGCAGACATCGGAATCTACCGCCCCTCACCATCACCAGTCTCCTCACCATTACATATGGTGCAAAAGAAAGACAAAGACTGGCGTCCTTTTGGAGACTATCGGCAGTTAAACACTGTCACTGTCCCAGATAGATATCCTATCCCCACATACACAGTTTCTCGTTGAAACTTGCGGGCGCCACTATTTTCTCGAAAATAGATTTGGTTAGAAAACTACTCCTTTTGAGCTTTTTGAGTTTACTCGTATGCCATACGGCCTTCGTAACTCAACCCAGACATTACAGCAATTCCGCAACGAAGTGTGTTAAAAGGGCTGGACTTCGTCTACTCTTGCGAGCCTGTCCGAGATGGAACACAGTGAACATTTCGAGTCAGTATTTAAACGTCTCTCTGCATATGGAATTAATATTAAAGCTTCGAAATGTATTTTCGGCGTGCAGTCACTCGACTTCTTGAGCCACACAATTTCGAAAGATCGCGTCCTCCCGTTGACGGAGAGTTGGATATCAGCCGTATGTTAGGATTTTTGCTATATGTTCATTTGCATATGGCCCGCCACCATACGAAAATTGAAAAAATACTCAATAAAATAATTAATATTTCTCTCAAACCTATAAAGTGCCTAAAGATTAGAATACATTAGAATATATATATTAGAATATATATATATATATATATATATATATATATATATATATATATATATATATATAGTTATAATTACATAAATTACTACATCAAACAAATAACTCAAGGCTACAATGTTCTCACGATGTGTCGAACATTGCCCTCATCATTGCAACCGGAGCCCGATCATATTTACAAGGGAAATGCACAAGCATTGTCTTATTTCTTGATAAGCACTTTTATAAGTTAGAAACAACACATAATTATAATTATCCTTAGTTAGCATTTTTTATTTTAGAACGTTAAAGTAAATTTTATGTTAAGTTTAGTTTTAAGATCTAACTCAAAGTTGTAACAAGTAAAATAAAAATTGTGAAATAAATTGTGAAAATAAATTTTTTTCGACGTTTTATTTGCGAGAAATATAACTGGCGCAGCCGTCCGGTTAGTGTTGTGATAGTGTAAGTGTAAAACAGTGCAAATAAATTAGACATAAACACTAATTTAAAAAGTGAATCCGCGAGTTTTATAAGTGAAAAAATTATAAACAGTGCATCTCAGGCTAAAGGTGTAAACCGCCCAGAGGAGTTGAGGTTCCGCCGCCCGCACCACACTAGACATCGCTAGAACCTATAGGACACACGACTACATAAGGTAACAATTTTTTATTATTATTATATATTTTTTTTAAATTTTTTATATAATAATTGTGCTACCACCATTGGCTAAATTGTGTACTACGAGATAGGCACAGAACTGCCCTCTGTATACTACGAGATAGGTACAGTACAAAATTTAATAAATAAAATAAAATTAATTCTGGTGAATGGGAAAAAAGTCAGAACGAAGATTTGACGAAAATCGTAATTTCGAAGACAACTCACTTCACAGAATGAATCCTGAAACAATGACAGCGATAAACGAGCTCACGGAGCAAATAAAAGCTGTAATTGAACAGGTGCAAAAAATGGCAGTCAGATCGGAAGAACAAGACCGAACTCTGGCCTTTTTGCAACAAAAACCAGCGGACAATTTTGCAGAAAAAGGTGCAGAAGCACAGCAAATGACGTTCGATGCGTTCAGGATCCCTGATCCAATAAAATCGATACCGGAATACGACGGTAATCGAAAACAATTAAACGCATGGCTTCAGACAGCGGAAGATACACTTATGGTATTTCTACCCCTCGTCTCGGAAGCACAATTAAGGTTGTATTCACAAGCTGTGAGCAACAAAATCAAAGGTAGAGCTAAAGACGCTTTATGTCTGGCTGGAAACCCACAAAGTTTTCCGGAGATAAAAGCTATTCTCCTAGAAACACTTGGCGACAAGCAGGAACTGTCGTTTTACAAGTCGCAGCTCTGGGCGACTAAACAAACCGAGAGCATGACGGTGCATTCATATTTTAACAAAATTAAAGAGAATGTACAAAATATAAAAACTCTAGCAAGACAGAACGCTGTATACAATCATGCCTGGCTTGCTATAAACACATTTATCGAAGAGGATGCTTTAGCAGCATTCATTTCGGGGTTGAAAAAACCTTACTTCGGGTACGCCCAAGCGGCAAAGCCCAAAAACATAGAGGAGGCTTACGCCTTCCTATGTAAATTTACAACGAACGAGTTAATTTCGAACAGTAACAAAAAACCGGTTCAAACTTTTATTCAAAATAATAACAATATGCAACCAAATAAATTTAACAACTTCCAGCCGAGAAACAATACGAACTCGGTAATAAATCGGAAACCGCCTCTCTCAGAAAAAGGTAAACCGACTCCCATGTCGATAGACATTTCGACGAGGTCGAAAAATACTCGAGCAATTAACACGCACGAAATTCTCGCAGAACCCGAGAATTCTCAACACAACGAGCACGAAAACGAAGAAGATTCTTCACCTGAATTCGAGGTATACTCGACAAATTTTCAGGAGGACGAACAGGTAGACACGGAAGATTAAACTATCTACCATATTTAGTATGTAAAGACATACACAACAACAAATCAATTAAGCTTTTAATAGACACCGGGGCAAATAAAAATATCCTAAGACCCGGTATTATTTCCAAAAATCTACTAAAAACCCAGGAAGTCTCAGTAAAAAATATACTTGGGACACACTTGGTAAATAAAATGTGTAAAATTAATTTGTTAGGTTTCGATATTCCACCGCAAAATTATTTCGAACTAGATTTTCACAGGTTTTTTGATGGAATCATTGGTTCAGAATCAATGGCCACATTAAACGCCAAAATTGACTTCCCAACAAATCACTTGATTTTAAATAACCACAAACTCAAATTTTTCCGCTACTACCCAATGGGCAACCATTATAATCATTTTGTCACATTCCAAACGTCGAGTGACGGAGAATGGTTCGTTCCCGAATACCAAAAACTCAACGAAGAAATTATTATCCAACCAGGAATATATAAAGCCGAACAGGGCAAAACGGTAGTAAACATTCTCACGAATGACCCGAAATCACCAAACGTTTTACCAAAATTAAAATTAACCGTTAACAACTTCGAAACTTTAAAACCTATGCCAACAACTAGAAAAGCTATAATCACTAAGCAGGATATAGAAAAGGTTATTAGAACCGAACACCTAAACATCAATGAAAAGACTGCGTTAATTGACAAAATTTATGAAAATCAAACGGTGCTGCTGAGACAAACAGAGAAATTGTCAGCAACAACAATTATAAAGCACCACATACATACAAAAGACGAAATGCCCGTCTATACAAAAACCTATCGTTACCCACATCATTTCAAGAGAGATGTGGAAGATCAAGTACAGGAAATGCTCGAAAGCGGAATTATTCGCCACTCAAGCAGTCCGTACTCGGCACCAATTTGGGTTGTTCCTAAAAAAACGGACGCTTCAGGAACACGTAAGGTTAGGGTAGTCATCGACTATCGTAAACTAAACGAAAAAACGATCGATGATAAATTCCCGATGCCCCAAATTGAAGAGATTTTAGATAACTTGGGAAGATCGACCTACTTCACAACGTTGGATCTAAAATCTGGCTTCCACCAAATCCCAATGGATGAGAAGTCCCAACAAAAGACCGCCTTCTCAACAGATAAAGGTCATTTCGAGTTTTGCAGAATGCCATTTGGCCTGAAAAACGGCCCAGCCACCTTCCAACGCGCTATGAACCACGTATTACAAGGGTTAATAGGCAAAATATGTCATGTTTATCTAGACGATATCGTAATAATTGGCGAAAACCTAAAGAATCATTTAAAGAACCTAGACAAAGTACTCAAACGGCTTTCGGAATTTAACCTCAAAATTCAGCTTGATAAGTGTGAATTTCTGAAGCGCGAAACCGAATTCTTGGGACATATAATCACCCAAGACGGAGTATTGCCCAATAGGGATAAAATCCAGAAAATTTTAGAGTGGCCCCTACCCAGAAACCAGAAAGAAATAAAACAATTTCTCGGGCTTTCCGGATACTACCGTAGATTTATAAAAGACTACTCTAAAATCGCCAAAGGCATGACAAAATATTTAAAAAAAGAAATCCCAATGGACCTAAAGGATCCAGAATATATTAAGGCATTTGAGAAACTAAAGAAAACGATAGCCACAGATCAAATTCTGATCTACCCAGACTTCAGCAAACCATTTATCCTAACAACGGATGCTTCGGATTTTGCACTGGGTGCAGTGTTATCACAAATTCACGATGGTACTGAGAAACCAATAGCGTTCGCGTCCCGGACACTCAATTCAACAGAAACTAAATATGCCACAAATGAGAAGGAAGCATTAGCCATTATATGGGCGGTAAAGAAATACCAACCATACCTATACGGTAACAAGTTCACTTTGGTAACCGACCATAAACCTTTAACCTTCATCAAATCTTCGGAGAAAAACTCCAAAATTCTACGATGGAGATTAGAGCTGGAAAACTACGATTACGACGTAGTTTATAAAGAAGGCAAAGCAAATGTCATGGCAGATGCTCTGAGCAGAATGCCTACCCAGGACGACACTAAGGAAATAAATACAAATGAGTTCACAGATAGTAACACTTCACGTGAATCTGCCGAATCTCCAATAAACAACTCAAATTCCTCAGACGATATGGAAACAATTCATTCAGCGAATACGTCAGCTGATTATTACATGCATTTCTCAGACAGGCCGATTAATTATTACAGAAACCAGCTAATTTTCAAAATAGCAAATATAGACGTAATTATTTCGGAAGAAATATTTCCAAATTTTAAAAGAATTATCATTTCTAAAAAACGGTTCGAAGTCGACGATATTACGAAATTCTTAAAGGCATACCACAACGGTAAGCAGTCGGCAATTATGGCCCCTGAGAACTTATACACGACAATTCAAGAAACATTTAGGCAACATTTCTGTCAAACCGGTCACTTCGTCTTCACAACAAAAATAGTTGAGGATGTTACTAGTGAGGACAGGCAAAACATAATCATAATCAAAGAACACGAAAGGGCACACAGAGGCACTAGCGAGGTTGAGAGACAACTAAGACGAGCATTCTTCTTCCCAAGAATGGGAAACAAAATCAAAATTCACATTAATGCTTGTAACATCTGTAACAAGCACAAATATGACCGCAAACCTTATAATATTAAAATTTCCCCACGGCCAATCACAAAGAAGCCGTTAGAGAGGCTGCATATGGACATTTTCATTATAAACAGAAACAACTTTTTATCTATAATAGACTCATTTTCCAAGCATCTACAAATGATAGCAATGGAAACCAAAAACGTAACGGACGTCACCACAGCCCTTAACAAATATTTCACTCTCTTCGGAATACCGAACAGTATTGTATGTGACCACGAAACCACCTTCCAATCCATTCAAATGAGGGAATTTCTAAATAACCTCAATATCAGGATAGAATATGCCTCATCATCAGAATCTAATGGGCAGATTGAAAAAACCCATGCCACGGTCATTGAAATATACAATACCAACAAACATAAACTACCAAACCCAAATACTTCAACTGCCATCGAATTGTCAGTTGCACTTTACAATAATACCGTGCATTCAGCGACCGGCTTCACGCCGAATGAAATTATTTTTAACCAAAACAATTTCATTGATCCCACGCAAATTCAAACACGGGCAAACCAAATATTTCAGACGGTCAATGCCAACTTAACAAAAGCAGCTGCAAGAATGCAAAAGCAAAACAATGGTAAAGAAGACCCACCCGACCTTATAGAAGATCAATCCGTATTCCTTAAACCCAACATTAGAACAAAAACCCAACCGAGAGGAATTGAGACTAAAATTCGAAATATTGAGTTAAAAACATTCCGTACAAAAAGAAATATAAAACGGAATAAAAATAAAATAAAAAGATTGAAAAAATGAAATTGAAATTGAAATTGAAATTGAAATTGAAATTGAAATTGAAATTGAAATCGAAATTGAAATTGAAATTGAAATTGAAATTGAAATTGAAATTGAAATTGAAGTTGAAATTGAAGTTGAAATTGAAGTTGAAATTGAACTTGAGAGAAAAAATTGAAAGAAAACAGAATTAATTAAAATCAATTTTATTTATCATTTCAGGCAAATTGTAATACAATAATTAAATAAGAAATAAATATAAATAATTTAATCTAAAGTTGATGTAAATAAAAAACTTTTAATTAGAAATTACCATTCTAGATAGTACACGTAGAAATATTATATTATAAATTAGATAAGCTGTCAGTTGCTTTATATACGAGTTCAATGCATTTCATTATAAGATTATTAATATTAACTATAATTATAGAAATCTGTAAAAGCCAGAAATTAGAAATAAAAAATTTAAATAGCGATCCAATTTTAATAATTAAAACAAACGATTGCAAAATTCAAATAGGCAATATAAAAATAGTACATCCAATCAATTTACATAACTTTCAAAATACAGTAGAATCAATAAATAAATTCATTTATAATAAGCTAGATGATAAGAATGATAAATTAGAATTATACAATATAGTAAAACAAAAGTGCAAGAAATTATACGACATTTGTTTACAACAAATAAAACCCACACGACGTTATAGACAAAAACGTTGGGATGCACTCGGTTCCGCGTGGAAGTGGCTGGCAGGCAGCCCAGATGCATTAGATCTACGAATGCTGGAAAGCAAAATGAATGAGCTAACAAACGAAAATAATCAGCAAGTACAGATAAACACCCGGATTGATGAAAGAATAAGATTGATCACAGATACGATCAACAAAGCGGTGACGAACACCAACACAGCTAATAAAATAATACTCAGTGAGATAGAAATGATAACAGCTATCATAAACATAGACACTATAAACAATATATTAGAGGACATACAAGATGCCATCGTCAGAACAAAAATTGGATTAGCAAGCAACAAAGTGCTTTCGCTAAAAGAACTAATGACGATAAGAGATCTAATGATAAACCAAGGAGTCAATATAAGTATACCAGAAGAGGCACTCCAATACGTAATACCGAAAATTGCCGTAAATGAAGAAATGCTCCTGTTTATTCTAGAAGTACCTAAGCTGGAAGATGAAGTATCAACATCAACAACGATCATACCGTTAACAGTCAAAGATACAATAATAAGAGAGTACCCACAACATATCATAATGACGAAACAAAAACTATTTACATCATTAAACCCTAACAGTTTCGTACAAAAATATGGAGAAATAAAAGAATTCGACGACGAGTGTATCAAACCTCTGATAATGGGCACGAAAGGTACCTGCAACGTAACAGCAAAGTCGGACACCACAGTACACTATATTTCAGAGGACAAACTTCTGATAGATAACGCTAAAGAAGAAACATTATCATCGGATTGTGGACCGAACAACAGGACGCTAACGGGAAACTTCCTTATAAGCTTCTGGAACTGCACCTTGGTAATTAAGAACAAGAAGTTTCAGTCGCTCGAAATTAAGAGCGAAGCGGAAGAAATTCAGGGTGCACTACATAATCTTGAGATAGCACGGAGATTGGTTAAAAAGGTGGACATAAATGTAATAGAACAACAAAATTTACAAAACAGGAAACTGATAACGCACATGAATTTACAACAGGAGAATCAACAATATTGGATATGGTCCCTATCAGGCGGTGTGTCTATCTCATCACTAGGGTTAATACTCGTAACAGTATATGCGTACATCAAGGTTCGCCAAAATATCACAAGAGCAGTAAGACGCAATATAAACCAGCAGAAGTTAGAGTGTTCCAACAAAGAAGATACGAGATTCTCAAATCTAGTAGCAAAATTAGGAATCAAAGTTAAGGACGAGGACGCCCTTTCTACACCCCCGGGAGGAGTTATAATTACATAAATTACTACATCAAACAAATAACTCAAGGCTACAATGTTCTCACGATGTGTCGAACATTGCCCTCATCATTGCAACCGGAGCCCGATCATATTTACAAGGGAAATGCACAAGCATTGTCTTATTTCTTGATAAGCACTTTTATAAGTTAGAAACAACATAATTATAATTATCCTTAGTTAGCATTTTTTATTTTAGAACGTTAAAGTAAATTTTATGTTAAGTTTAGTTTTAAGATCTAACTCAAAGTTGTAACAAGTAAAATAAAAATTGTGAAATAAATTGAGAAAATAAATTTTTTTCGACGTTTTATTTGCGAGAAATATAACTATATATATATATATATATATATATATATATATGTGTGTTTATATATTATGTATATATATATATATATATATATATATATATATATATATATATATATATATATATATATATATATATATATATATATATATATATATATATATATATATATAAATGCAATAAAACAACAAGTTCTCAATATTTTTCAAATTTATTTTTTCATTGTAAAGAACAACCCTTCCAATTAATTATGGAATGCCATTCCTGACAATCATATGCCTATTCATATGATTGTCTCGGCTGGCCTTGACGTACCCCATACGGTCGGTCCAATTTTTTAGTACATTTTCGATGGCATGCGGCATTATGTCTTCAATGGCAATGCGAATATTGATCTTGAGAGCGTCAATCGTTGCTGGTTTATGGGCGTAACACTTATCTTTGACGGCACCCTAACGATAATAGTCCAACGGCGTCAAATCACAGCTCCGATTTCACATCAGCATTTCGGCTGATGATTCGATCTTCGAAGACAGTGCGCGAAAGATCAATTGAAACGTGTGCTGCGTGGCACGGAGCGCCATCTTGTTGAAAACAAATGTTGCCTATGTCCTCCTCTTCAAGTTCCGGGAACATTAAATCTTTTATCATGGCACGGTAGCGCTCACCATTGACAGTAGTGGCGGCTCCTTGCTCATTTTCAAAGAAAAATGGCCCAATGATGCCACCGGACCAAAATCCGCACCAAACAGTTACTCGTTGAGGATGCTTTGGCTTCTCTCCGACTACGTGCGGGTTCTCCGTGCTCCAAATGCGACAATTCTGCTTGTTTACATAGCCGCCAAGATGGAAATGCGCCTCATCCGAAAAGATGATTTGCCAAAATCGGCATCTTCTTCAAGTCGTTCGCAAACCCACTCAGCGAACCGAATACACAACCATTTTCGTTCAGCGGAAGGATAAAACTAGCTTTCTGTCCAATCAGAAGTGACATAACCCTTACCATACTCAAAATAACCGCTAGTTCAAAAAAAAAAATAATTGTTTCAAGGTAAGTTTTTTTTTTAAATTGTTTTACCGAAAGTAAAACTTTTTCGTGCACTACAAGATAGACAGTTTGTGCTAGATTAGGCACGGATAATCGAACACAATACATAATCATACCAAATAAATCTTATCAATTTAAATTTTTATAAAAAACAATTAACTATTTTTTTTAAATAAACAAAAGTTTAAAATTAATTAATTCAGAGATGTTGGCACTTCCTGAGGAAATGTCAGATGCACAAGCTGAATAATACGGATGAGGCATAGGATAGACAATTAACATTTCTTAACGAAAAATAAACTAAAATAATATGAACCCACCTATTATGGCCGAACCAACTAGTTCGGTACAACAGCAAATGGATGACATATTCATGATTCCAGATCCAATAAAGTTTATCCCAAATTTAGATGGGCTAGCAGCTTGGCTCCAAACGGCGGCAAATACGCTAAGTGTATTCCCCCGTTGGTTACCCCCCATCAATTTCAGTTATACATTCAAGCTGTGAGTAACAAAATTCAAGGGAAAGCAAAGGACATTTTGTGACTAGCAGGTAACCCAACGAATTTTGCCGAAATAAAAGAGATTCGTATGGAAGCCCTTGGAGACAGACAAGCACTGTCCTATTACAAGTCGCAATTATGGGCAACAACACAAACAGATAACATATCAGTTCATAATTATTTTAATAAGATAACAGAATTAACACAAAATATTAAAACTTTATCAAAAGAAAATCCGACATACAATTAGGCATGGGCAGCAATAAATGCGTTTATCGAGGAAGACTCGTTGGCCGCATTCTTGTCCAGTCTGCGAAAGCCTTACTTTGGTTATGCAAAAGCAGTAAAACCAAAGAGCTTAGGGGGAAGCATATCGAACTTGAGAAAGTTAACAAACCCTCAACATTTTAATCAGACGAACGAGAAGAAACAATATTCAGTTGAACAAGTAAATAGAAATCACAACCAAAATAGTGTAACAAATCTTAAGTCTCACAAAAACATTAAATCAAACAGTTCGATAAAACCAATGGACAATGATTATTCGTTAATGTCAAGATATACACTGAACGGAAGAGTAATAAATAACCATGGGTTAGGTAAGGAAGAACAACAAAATTCGGATATAATGAAGATGAAATACAAGGAGAAGAAATATATTTTCATGGGGAACAGGCATCGGATGCGGAAACTTAAATTTTTTACAGTATCTGCTCCTAAAACATCCGACAAAACACGAAACAATTAGCAAGCAAAAACACAATAAAACCCGGTATAATAGCAACAAGATTATTAAAATTACACAAAAGTTCTCTAAAAAATATTTTTGGTACTCATAGAGTAAATCAAAAAACCGAAGTTAATTTAATAAGCGAGAAGGTACCCGTTCAAATTTATTTTGAACTAGAATTCCATAGGTTTTTCGATGGAATTATAGGATGAAATACCTCGCGCACACCAATTCTAAGATTGACTAGAAGTCACAGACAATATCAATAAATAATGAAGAATTTAAATTCTAACGTTATTACCCAACAGCTAACTTTTATAATCATACGGTAGTATTCAAAACCACTCAACCCCAATTCAGCAAACTAAATGAAAACATCTTAATCCAACCTGGCTTGTATAAAGCAATCAATAACCAAACCACTGTTAACATTTTAACAAGTGATCCGTAACCCCCGAGAAAATTACCTAAATTAAAACTAGAGGTTAACAATTTCGAAACCATAAAACCGATACCAGTTCTTCGGAATTCTCGCATATCGAAGTATTCAATAAGAAATTTAATCAGGACGAATCTTTCTCTAAAACTCAAACTAAGGATGAAGTGCCAGTGTGTACTAAAACGTATAGTTATCCTCATCATTCTAAAACGGATGTCGAAGAGCAAATCAGAAGCAGATGATGGATAGTGGCATAAAAAAACATTCAAATAGCCCATATTCTTCTCCAATCTGGGTAGTACCGAAGAAAACAGATGCGTCGGGGTGTCGCAAAATAAGGGTTGTAATTGATTACCGTAAATTAAATGAGAAATCAATTAGCGACAAATTTCCAATTCCCCAAATTGAGGAAATACTCGAACTCGCAAGCTAAGACCGCTTTTTCAACCGACAAGGGCCATTTTGAATTCAGTAGAATGTCTTTCGGGTTGCAGAACGGACCAGCATTGTGCCAACGAGCGATGAATAACGTATTACACGGTTTGATAGGGAAAATTTTGTCGTGTCTATTTAGATGACATAATAACCGTAGTTGCAAATCTCTCCAATCATCTGGAGAATCTCGAAATTGTATTCCAACGTCTATCAAAATTTAACTTACAAATTCAACTAGATACGTGCGAATCTAAAAAGAGAATCAATTTCTAGAACACGCCATTACGCAAGACGGAGTCAAACCCAACAAAGATAAAGTAAATAAAATCCTGGACTGGCCCTTACCTAAGAATCAAAAAGAAATTAAACAATTTCTTGGCCTTTCTGGATATTACATGCGGTTCATTATAGAACCCTAAATAAAACAGAAGCAAACTATGCCACTAATTTGAAAGAGGCATTCGCTATAATATGGGCAGTTAAAAAGTATCAGGCGTACCTACGCGGTAGAAAATTCACGCTTTTCGAATTAATTGTGAAATATCATCTTTAAAGAATAACATCTAAACTAAATAAAAGTATTAGTTAGCCCTGTATAAGACAAAACAAAAGGATTTTGATTTTAAATTTTATTTAATTTAAAAAGACCGTTAAATATGATTTTAAAAAATTAAATAAACATAATGGCATATCAACGATTAAAAAAATAAAAACACCTTCTGTGGCGCGAAATTCTGTAGAGCGAATCCTGGAGATTTTGCCACATAGCCACATACATAGTGCGATAGATTAAAGTCGTCCAATTTCGCGAAAATACGCCACATGTCGATGCGGATCGCCAGGATGCCCCATTTTGACCCGTTCATTTTATCATACTTAAGACGAAAAAGTTTGAAAATGGAAATTCTGTGGAGCGAATCCTGGAGATTTTGCCACATAGCCCCAAACATAGTGCGATGGATTAAAGCCGTTCAATTTTACGAAAATACACCACATGTCTATGCGGATCGTTAGGGTTCTCCATTGTGGCCTAAATATTATAATAGATTAAAGTCGGTTATTTTATCTTTATTTCGCTGACGCTGAACCCCTTATAAGGATTTGACCGTTTAATTGAAGTCAGCTCACTTTTTTAGATTAATGATTGATAAGTTTATTGAACCCTAGCCAGGTTCAGCGTCGATAGTGGTGATGTATCTCATTAACTATTTCAGATAAACCAGTCCGATTTGGAAAAAAAACACCGCATATCCCGCGAATCGTATGGGTGTACGATTTTAACCCGTTCTTTTATTATAACAATTAAGTTCGTAAGTTGAAATTTTGTAGAGAGTATCCTGGATATTATGGCGCATAGCCATCTGTATAGTGCAATAGATCGAAGCTGCCCAATTTTGAAAAAATATGCCACATGCCTATTTCGGTCCATAAAGCACACCAGGCAATGATTTTCTTTGAATGAAATGGTGTTTTGTCAAAGGCTTGTGGATTATCTTTACTTGAAATCCAACAATTCTGTTTATTAACGTACCCATTTAACCAAAGGTGAGCTTCATCACAAAATTTTATTTGGAAAATCAACATCAATATCAATTTGCGCCACAATCCATTGGTCGAATTGGCGGCGTGTGTGATGGTCGGATGGCTTTAATTTCTACACAAGTTGAATTTTGTAAGCATGTAAACCAAGATTCTTAGATAAAATCTTCCGTAAAATGGATGGACCCATTTCCCGTTGCTGAGTACGACTTCGGATTGATTGATTTGGGTTTTCCTCAATTCTACGCTATACAGCGTCTATCGCTTGTTCGGTACGCAGTGTTCGACGTTTCATTGGATGCGTATTTTCATCTAGAGTATAAGTGGTGCGAAAACGATCCATAGTTAACCGAACTACCTTCTCTGATGGACGATTATAGACGTAATGCACGATGTGTTTGGCGAACATAACTATTATTTTGATTAAAAAATTGTCAACAATTTACAAGCGTTGCTCTGACGTACACTAAAAAACATCCTTTACATTCATATGTTTAACGTTTAACAACTGAATGCCAAATTGTCAAATGCAAACAATAAAAGGTGGGAGAAAAATTAATCAATAGCAAATGTGAATCCCCTAATTATATATTAGAGAGAGATTTCATCAAGGAAGGACTCGCTCCACAGAATTTCCATTTTCAGACTTTTTCGTCCTAAGTATGATAAAATGAACGGGCCAAAATGGGACACCTTGACGATCCGCATAGACATGTGGCGTATTTTCGTGAAATTGAACGGCTTTAATCTATCGCACTATGTATGTGGTTATGTGGCAAAACCTCCAGGATTTGCTCCACAGAATTACTATTTTCAGATTTTTTCGTCCTCAGTATTTGATAAAATGAACGGACCAAAATGGGACACCCTGACGATCCGCATAGACATGTGGTGTATTTTTGCGAACTTGAACGGCTTTAAACTATTGCACTATGTATGTGGCTATGTGGCAAGATCTCCAGGATTCGCTCCACAGAATTTCTATTTTCAGATTTTTTCGTCTTAAGTATGATAAAATGAACGGGCCAAAACGGGACACCCAGATGTTCCGCATAGACAAGTGGCGTATTTTTGCAAAATTGAACGGCTTTAATCTATCGCACACTATATTTGCGGCTATGTGGCAAAATCTCCAGGATTCGCTCCACAGAATTTCCATTTTCAGACTTTTTCGTCGTAAGTATGATATAATGAACGGGCCAAAATGGGACACCTTGACGATCCGCATAGACATGTGGCATAGACATGTGGCGTATTTTTGCGAATTTGAACGGCTTTAATCTATCGCACTATGTATGTGGCTATGCGGCAAAATCTCCAGGATTCGCTCCACAGAATTTTCATTTTCAAACTTTTTCGTCCTTAGTATTTGATAAAATGAACGGGCCTAAATGTGACACCCTGGCGATTCGCATAGACAAGTGGCGTATTTTTGCGAAATTGAACGGGCTTTAATCTTTTGCTGTATGTATGTGGCTATGTGGCAAGATCTCTAGGATTTGCTCCACAGAATTTTCGTTTTCAGATTTTTTCGTCCTAAGTATGATAAAATGAACCATAGACGGGCCAAACGGGAAAAAACGGGACACCCGGACGATCCGCATAGACAAGTGGCGTATTTTTGCGAACTTGGACGGCTTTAATCTATCGCACTATTTATGTGGCTATGTGGCAAAATCTCCAGGATTCGCTCCACAGAATTTCCATTTTCAGACTTTTTCGTCGTAAGTATGATGAAATGAACGGGCCAAGATGGGACATCTTGACGATCCGCATAGACATGTGGCGTATTTTTGCAATATTGAACGGCTTTAGTCTATCGCACTATATATTCGGCTATATGGCAAGATCTCCAGGATTTGCTCCACAGAATTTCCATTTTCAGACTTTTTCGTCGTAAGTATGATGAAATGAACGGGCCAAGATGGGACATCTTGACGATCCGCATAGACATGTGGCGTATTTTTGCAAAATTGAACGGCTTTAATCTATCGCACTATGTATGTGGCTATGTGGCAAAATCTCCAGGATTCGCTCCACAGAATTCCTATTTTCAGATTTTTTCGTCGTAAGTATGATGAAATGAACGGGCCAAGATGGGACATCTTGACGATCCGCATAGACATGTGGCGTATTTTTGCAATATTGAACGGCTTTAATCTATCGCACTATATATTCGGCTATGTGGCAAGATCTCCAGGATTTGCTCCACAGAATTTCCATTTTCAGACTTTTTCGTCGTAAGTATGATGAAATGAACGGGCCAAGATGGGACATCTTGACGATCCGCATAGACATGTGGCGTATTTTTGCAATATTGAACGGCTTTAGTCTATCGCACTATATATTCGGCTATATGGCAAGATCTCCAGGATTTGCTCCACAGAATTTCCATTTTCAGACTTTTTCGTCGTAAGTATGATGAAATGAACGGGCCAAGATGGGACATCTTGACGATCCGCATAGACATGTGGCGTATTTTTGCAAAATTGAACGGCTTTAATCTATCGCACTATGTATGTGGCTATGTGGCAAAATCTCCAGGATTCGCTCCACAGAATTTTCATTTTCAAACTTTTTCGTCCTTAGTATTTGATAAAATGAACGGGCCTAAATGTGACACCCTGGCGATTCGCATAGACAAGTGGCGTATTTTTGCGAACTTGAACGGCTTTAATCTATCGCACTATGTAAGTTTCTATGTGGCAAAATCTTCAGGATTCGTTCCACAGAATTTCTATTTTCAGATTTTTCCGTCTTAAGTATGATAAAATGAACGGGCCAAAATGGGACATCTTGACGATCAGCATAGACACGTGGCGTATTTTTGTAAATTTGAAAAGTTCTACTTTTTATTGCTATTTCGTTAATTTTTTTTTATTTAACTGGTACCATTTTACTTATAGTGGGTTTGGTCAAAATAATTATTATATTAAATGCTTAATTCAACCATTTGACATTTCAAATGTTGGATTATTACGAGGGGTATGTTTTTTTGTTTAACTTTGTACCAATTTTTCAAGTATAACACTTATTTCGTCTTATACAGGTAATAATACTAAAACATATGCAATTGAAACAAGTCGCAAACGATCCGAAAACACTTCCAATACGGGGAAAACGTTATTAATTCCAATTGAAATTTTATACCACCAAATAGAGTCTTGACATTTCATCGTACATATTTTCAACATCTATTCCGTTTACCGTTTAATAAAGTTCATTTAACGACTTACATCTATTATAAGAAAACATTTTATTGTTCAATAAAACAAAAAATACCACGCAGGCTTTTGAAATCTCGGTTGGTATTCTAAACCGTAATTAAAATTGATTACGCTAAAATTACTCCAACTAAGCATTTTGCTGATTTGCTAGCACACATAATATACACACCAAAATACATACTCGTATAACCAAAAACACCAGAAAAGCGAAAAAAACTATTAATTCATCAATTTATTTCAATTCAAATCAAATTAAAATCTAATTAAATGGATTAATGTTGGTTATTTTTGTATTTCATGTATTCAGGTGTGGACTACAAGGAATTTCCTTTTCGTACAATTTGTCTTACTTTTATGTGGTTAGATAAAGGTATGAAATATTGTTCAGGGCCACGTGCCACGTTTTGTAGTTTCTACTTTTGTGTTTGGCAAATTTTAAGATAAAAAAATATTCATCAATTAATTATCAAGTTCACATAATTTATTAGTACACTTGCGAATGTTACATGAACAATGATGATGGCAAGTAGTATTGTACCTGGCAAGTAGTATTGTAAGTCCTCGACCAACCAAATAAACATTATAACACGCGAGCACATATACATTCAAGGCTAGTTAATTAATCTTATAGCTTAGCAACAACAATAACAAACACTCGGCACAGTAAAAATAAAATATTTAAGTTAAATAAACTATCAATCAATTAAATCTTAAAAATTTAACATAAGCAAACTTTTATGTATTCCTACTTATATCGGATACATATTTACGTTTCTTAGTAAATGTCAGATTAAAGACAATAATGGCAGCACAATCAAAACACATTGAACTACTCAAATAGATAAATACATAAAATCAAATGTATCCCTCATCTTGATTTGTGTTCCAGACATACGTAACGTATTTTCCAATCAATTTAAAAATCGAGAGCTTTAATAAAATAACAAATTTGTACAAATAAATTGAAATAAAACTTAGTGACGACTTCCTGGCAAGCGGTATGAGTGTATTATGTGCCGTTCGGGAATATAACGAACTCCCAAGGAAATATTTACTCTTTGCGTTAAAATCAAACAAATTCAATTTAAGATTTCGTTTTGGCGGGAAAATAAAATAATATTAAGAGGAAAAATGAAATTGGAAAATTCGATTTTTTTTATATGGAAGTGTATAGAAAAAATAAGTATGATTGTAGTAGATTGAAATATTTTTTTATGATTTCATTTTCGATAAAAAAAATCAGTGAAAAACTGTCTGTTGGGCATCATACAAAAAAATTTGAGTTAAACCCCGCAGGGCTATAATTCATTCAATTTGAAAATACAGTAGAAATCGGATCACACGAATTCGAAGGTAATAACAAAATATTTCATGTTGTGAGAATTTCGTCTTAAGCGATAATATTGTTGTAATATACTTATTACTTACATTTGATTACTTAACATTTATAAAAATAAGTTATGACATATGCGCAAAAATGTGTTTCAAATTTCGCGATCACTTAAAAGCGGCGTGGTATCAATACTATCATCCAAACTCAAGTAATCTTCGACCGTGATATTTTGATGTAAATTTGTAACCAAAGAAATACGATCAAAAATATTATTCACGTCGTTTACAGTAGCCTCACATATTATCTCTGGCTGGTCATCGTCGAACGATTTTGGAATTGTAAAACCAGAATGGCGAAAGAAATTTGTTATAGGCGTAATAAGTTTCGATGCGTGGCGTAACATGTAAAACGCATCTAAGACTGATACCTGAAAACACTTTTAAATTCTGAATGATTCCTTGATCACACGACTGTAAAACACTGGTAGTATTTGGAGGTAGAAAAATTAATTTGACACTTTCTAGCTGGATGTGCTGTGCAATATATTGTTAAAGTTAGCCGAAAGTTTCCAGCTGAAAGGTAATGCAGATAGTGTCTCTGTTATCCCAGCTGAAAGGTAATGTAGATAGGGTCTTCGCTATCTCAACCGAAAGATGATAATGTAGATTTTGTTTTTGCTATCCAAGCAATGCATCCATTGCTATCCAATTTGCTAAATGGATGCAAATCCATCCGTTTTGTTGAGAAATTTTGAAGGGGAAGCAGGGGTGTAATTTTGCAAAAATTCGCTGATTCATCGCTAATTCAATATAGGCCATAATGTTGGTCAACTTCGGCCAAATCGTGAAGAAATTCTGATGGGGATGCAGGGGTGTAATTTTGCAGAAATTCGCTATGCATTGAATGGCCTGTCGTTCAAGATAAACGTGCTTTGTCATTGATGCCACTATGGTTATTTGATAGGCCATAATGTAAGTCAACTTCGGCCTAATCTGAAGTTGACCAACATTATGGCCTATCAAATAACCATATTGCCGTCAATGACAAAGCACGTTAATCTTGAACGACAGGCCATTCAATGCATTTTCGATATATTGAATTAGCGAATTTTTGCAAAATTACACCCCTGCATCCCCTTCAAAATTTCTCAACAAAATGGATGCTAAATGGATGCAAATTGGATAGCAATGGATGCATTGCTTGGATAGAAAAAACAATATCTGCATTATCATCTTTCGGCTGGGCTAGCGAAGGCACTATCTGCATTACCTTTAGGCTGGAAACTTTCAGCTAACTTTAATAAGGTCTGTGCAATTATCTATAATTAAAACTACCTCTCTCTTTATCTTACGATTTGAACCAACTTGAAAATAAATCCGCTGTTATCCAGGCTTTTCTATTTGCGGTGCATTGAAGAAGAAAATGTTTAACGATTTAACTCAGATTTTGAGACTTTCCGATAAAAATAAGAGGAAGTTCCTCTGTTCCATCGGAATTACATCCTACAAGTACTGTAAGACGTTCCTTAGATTTTTTACCATCAGAACAAGTTTCTCCTTTAAATGTTAAAGTTTTGTCTGGCATGCAACGAAAAAAAAAACCGCATACATCCGCTTCAAATTGCCTTTTTATCGTAATCTTTCAGAATTTTAGGTAAAGTTGAAGATATCCAATCGGCACTCATATCAACTGATACTTGTCTCGCCTCTTCACTAATACACTTAAAGACAATTCCGTGTCTTGTTTTGAAACGTTCTAGCCATCAAGGATTAGATTTAAAGATAATTCCCATTTCGATGGCTAATTTTGAGATTGCGCTTGTTTAAATCTTCATAGTTTGATAAACGCAAACGTTTCTGGCTTCCTCCGTTTTTTACCTTTGCTAGCCACGCATTTGCTTATTAATCACTGGAGAAGTAACAATAATTTTAAAGAATTCTAAAGAACACAATTTAGACAACAAGAATAATTTTATATCTCACTCACCAAAACTAACATGGTCATCCCCCCCCCCCTCCCCGCGAACGACACCAATAAATTCAGTTTTATGATTTCAAATAGAAACAATTTTACGTTTAACGAGAATTATGTACCCACTACTACCAAATATAAAACAAACTAAAACCATTTATCTCCAACAAAACAAAATTGTATTTTGGGGGAATTCCCTAAAAATGAACGATATACAGTAAAACCTCGATTTAACGAATTAATTGGGGGTGTCCGTTAAATCCGAATGTTTTTTAATTTAATCGATTCGATCGAATTTAATCTTGGACGGAAGTCAGGCATTTCTTAGCTGATTATGTTAGGATTGTTTATACTGGCTGGAAATGGGATTTTTAATTGATTTTGGGAAGAAATTCTGGAATACGACCACCTGGGACGGAACTCGATCAATTCTTAACCGATTGTAATGGGATTAGGTATGCTGGATGGAAATAGGATTCTTAATTGATTTTGGGAGGAAATTCTGGAATATATCTGGGAAGGAACTCAGCCATTTTTTAATCAATTATGATCGGAAAAAAAGGATCCAAGAAATTCTGGAATAGGATTTTTTTTTTGTTTTTTGTTAAAGTAACTTCAATTAAATCTAGAGTAAATTCAAATATTTTTAAAACAAAATCAATTTCTTAAACCAACTTTTTGCAAAACAAATTCAGTGCTCCCAATTTTTAACCGATTATGATTGTAAGTATGTTGTATGGAAATAGGATTCTTAAATGATTTTTTTAACAAATTCAGGAATATGGCCACGAAACTCGGTATTAAGCAGGAGGTTTTCTTGAAGCAAGCGGCTCGTTTAGCAAGTTTCTGGTAATGCTGAACATCTATCACCAGTACGTAACCACTCGAACACCCACCACTCATGGAATTGGTAGGTTGAGCGGCAGGCCAACTTCATACTCTCACATAAAATTACGTTATGAACCCTACACAAAGGGCTCGGATAAATTTATAATATTCTTATCAACAACGACCTCGAAAACTGTTCACGGGAACATGGAATATGATGCCTTCTAAGACCATGAAATCTTCAGAACCTGTCGAATCAAGCGAAAATTTACACCTTTAAGTTACTTGCAATACAAGAACTTAATCAATATGGGCATATTCCAAAACTATTCCAAAAATTATTTTGTAATCTAATTCACACACAATGTCCTAGTTTGTCATATTCCAGAACTCTTTCCAAAAATCATTTAAGATGCTCATTTCCATCCAGTATACCCAATCCCATCATAATAGGTTAATAAATGGCTGAGTTCCGTCCCAGGTGGCCATATTCCATAACTTCTTCCCAAATTCATTTAAAAGTCTTATTTCCATCCAGTAAACCCAATCCTATCATAATCGGTTAAGGAATGGCTGAGTTCCATCACAGGTAGCCGTATTCCAGAACTTCTTCTCAAAATCAATTAAGAATCTCATTTCCATCCAACATACCCAATCCGATCATAATCGGTTAACAAGTGGCTGAGTTCCGTCCCAGGTGGCCATATTTCAGAATTTCTTCCCAAAATCATTTAAGAGTCTCATTTCCATCCAGTAGACCCAATACCATCATAATCAGTTAAGAAATGGCTGAATTCCGTCCCAGGTGGCCATATTCCATAACTTCTTCCCAAATTCATTTAAAAGTCTTATTTCCATCCAGTAAACCCAATCCTATCATAATCGGTTAAGGAATGGCTGAGTTCCATCACAGGTAGCCGTATTCCAGAACTTCTTCTCAAAATCAATTAAGAATCTCATTTCCATCCAACATACCCAATCCGATCATAATCGGTTAACAAGTGGCTGAGTTCCGTCCCAGGTGGCCATATTTCAGAATTTCTTCCCAAAATCATTTAAGAGTCTCATTTCCATCCAGTAGACCCAATACCATCATAATCAGTTAAGAAATGGCTGAATTCCATCCCAGGTGGCTACATTCTAGACTTTCTTCCCAAAATCATTTAAGAATCCTATTTCCATCCAACATACCCATTCCCATCATAATCGGCAACCTAAAAATGGAAATTAAAAAATAGTCCGTTAAATCGAGTGTCCGTTAAATTAAGGGTTTACTGTATTTTGTTTTATGAAAGCACTGGTGTTCAATTATAAAATTCGTGTTAAGCGAATATTTCTGTACTAATTTTATCTAAAGGGACTGAAAAATTTGTTCGCGTTAAACGAAAACTCGCGTTAAAAATGTCGCCTTAAGCGAAAAATTTCATACTAGAATAAATTGAAAAAGCTAAGTACAAAAAAAAAATTCTTGTTATCCGATATTTTTTGTTATCCGTTTTCATGTTACCTGAATTCCACTGTATACAAATTGTAATTTGTAAAAGAGTTATATCAAAGCAACCTAGAAGAAAAAGCCTTTATATACAATAATGAGCTCTTACAGAAGTATCGCGGGCGTTAATGTTTAGTTACACATAACAATTTTGTTAAAGACTTTTGAATTGAGAGAAATCGGTTGGAATAAATTGTAACCCCTAATTAATAAATGTATCATATGGTACAAGCATAGCAAACATAATATTTAAGCATTGGCATTCACATTCAAAGTTTTCAAATAATACAAATATTCTTTAATGGATTTTCTTCTACTTGATTAGCGACATCTAATAGCGGGCATTCATAACATTATTTCATTTTCATTTTAAAACTCCTTAATGTTGATATTAAGTGTGTCATGTCTTAGTCAATCATGAAGAAATTAGGCATTTCCATCCAGTATGGCCTGCTGTGAAGGAACTCAACCATTTCGTAACAGGTTAATTTATTTATTTATTTTAGAAAAAAAGTCTACAATTTTGACTTGAGAACATACAAAAAATTAAACACAGAAAAAATTCAGAGAAAATATATCTTTTGTTAAAAATTAACGAAATAGTCGAAAACTCGAAAATGTTTTTAAATTTTACTTTTAAACCCTATTTTGTTTAGGCAAAAGTCAAAAATATGGAAACCCATGCACAACATCGCGTTCGCGGTAACCATAATTTGTCCTGTGTTTATTTACTCAGAATTTCTTAAGATTCTGCTTGGTGCTTTTAATCCAATAGGCTCAAATAACGTCGGTGAATCGATTTCATCCAGTAAGATGTTTCCGATAAATGAACACGTCAAAAGCTCCCTTCTTAAGGCTCTCTTTTCCAGAGTTGTCAGATTGTAGGTTCTACACTCAGTGAGGTATGGCTGTAATTTTTGCAGGTTAACGTGATACGATAAGGCTTTGCCGTATTTCCGGCCACCCTTTCAATATAGCAAACGTACGCACTTTATTTGGAGAAGGTACGTTTCTCTACATAACACGGTACGAAGGTAGCAGACATACGGTCTATGAGTTCATAGAGGATATAGAAGAAATCCTGTCCCTATGTAACTCGATAGGCGGACAACCATGCTCTAAGATTTATCTACGAGCAATTCATAATAAAATTACGGGTGAGCCTAACGAAGTTCTCACGATGTGTGGAACACCTCTTGAATGAAAATCAATAAAGGATAATCTGATCACTCATTACGCGGGCACGCGTAATGAAATTAAGCTGGTGAGAGATTTATATAGTACCCCTCACAAGGCAGCGATAACCTATACAAATATTTTGCTAGAATCATAACTATACAGAACACCATAATAAACCACGTCAAATTAAACGAAGACAATGTTATCGTAATTAGAGCCAAACGAGATCTATATCAAGAAATGTGCCTCAACATATTTTTGGCCGGTCTAAGAAAACCAATGGGCTATATGACTCGGGCTATGCAGCCTACCTCGCTTCTGAGGCATTTACAAATTGCCTCAAGTAACAGAATATGTCCTATATGAAGACTAAGGACTAATGTTCACGTAGTACCTGTTCCGCAGAGAACGACCTTGAAACTCCTGAACGGAAATTCTACACGGAATTCTTATCACAGTGGTTCGCCGATTCTTCAACTGATGCGATATTTGCCGAACTATAATTATAAACAAACACCACAGTGCTACAACCACAAGCTATCCATCAAACAAAACCCAATGGCAAAGGGAAAAGGTCAGAATAACAACAGGTTTAGTTTCAAGCCGTCGATGGTTCCTCCAAGAAGAGCAGAACCAATGGATATCACGTCCAACCAAAACCAATATAAAAAATATTCGAGTATTAACCGCAACCATAATCAATACAAACAATATCCGAACGGTAACCAGTTACCAAAACAAAATTATCAATTCCAGCCGATAGGCCTCCAAAGAGACAAGAAGAAGTAACAGAGGAGTGCTGTGAATAAGAGCCTTCGCTATACTTCCCTGACCTCGACGAAGTTGAGGTGGACGATGCAAATTTTCAGCCAGAAGCCTCGGGTACAGCCTCGGAGAATCGGATACGTAGATGTTAACAAACATCACACGTATTCCCTATATACATACTCATCTTAGCAAAACAAAAATCTTAGAAATTCCAATTCCTTGATGGGATCAAATAAATTGCTTTTGAACCTCAAGTTCGTTCATCCTTCACGGATACGCTGCTTACTCCTCCCGATTAATGTCAAAATTATGTTTAATAACCACCAAATAAACTAGAAACTAGAATAACAGGACTTGTGGAATTTAAAATAAGGGAACAAATAGAATTCCTTCTATTTAAATTTCATAAATAAAGGGTGCTTAAATTTTAAGGGCCGACGTTGATTCTGAACCACACCTGAACGTCAAGTTTTTTTCTGCATTTAATTTGACATTTCTCAATTTCAGACTAACTCAATTAGTCAACAAACATCGTCAATGGTCAGAATGGTGGCAAGAAATGGCAACAGTGGATGATCAATTTTCGAAGAAAACCATCTTCAGTGATGAGGCACATTTTCACCTCAGTGGATTCGTCAATAAGCAGAATTGCCGCAATTGGGCGAATCATAATCCAAGAGTGATTGTCGAAAAACCAATGCACCCATAAAGAGTGACTGTTTGATCCGGTTTATGGGCTGGCGGCATCATCGGGCCGTATTTTTTCTAAAATGAGGCCGGTCAGGCAGTTACTGTGAATGGTGTTAGCTTTCGTGAGATGATAACGAACTTTTTATGGCCCGAATTGGAAGATATGGATGTGGACGATATGTGGTTTCAACAGGACGGTGCCACTTGCCACACAGCTAACGAAACAATGGCTCTTTTGCGCGACAAATTCAATAGCCGTGTTATCTCACGTGGTGGCGATGTCAATTGGCCGCCAAGATCATCTGATTTGACACCGTTGGACTTCTTTCTTTGGGGTTATTTGAAAGAAAAGGTGTACGTCGATAAGCCAGCAATAATTCAAGAGCTAAAGGATGAGATAATTCGGCACATTAACGGCATAGAACCTCAATTATGCCTAGGCGTAATCGACAATTTGGACCACCGGGTGGAGGTGTGCCGCCGAGGTCGCGGCGGCCATTTGGCCGATATTTTGTTCCATACATAATTGAACCATACCATATTATCATAATAAAAAGAATTGACAATAATTTCCTAAATAATTTGTGTTTTATTCAAAATCAACATCGGCCCTTAAAATTTAACCACCCTTTACATTGACGGTTTATTTGAATTGGAGACGAAACTAGAAGTAACCTGAGACCTTGCCAAATCTATTCTCAAAACCAACAACGTCAAGATCTCTCTTCTATTTAAACCGAACTATGCGTTTAAAATTTACACGATCTTGCCTAGAAGCAAGCTAGGATAAACCTATATTTACCAAAAATTATCGATATCCTCATGTCCACAAAGAGGAAGTAAAACACCAAATCGATAAAATATTACAAGACGGAGTCAAACGTCCGAGCTTCTCATACTGGTCATCTCGTATTTGGATCGTACCAAAAAAAGCAGACGCCGGCGGAAAAGTTAAGTGGCGGTTAGTAATAGACTACCGCAAGTTAAACGAGAAGATATCAAAGATCGGTACCCTCTATGGTTATGAATAATATATTAGGCGATATCAAGGGCGATCTTGCTTGTGTTATATTGATGACATTATAGTATTTTCGACATCACTCCAAGAACACATTGAGAATATAAAGCAAGTGTTCAACAAAATACGAAGGGCCAATTTAAAGGTTCAGATGGACAAATCGGAATTTCTATAAATCGAGAAATTGTCTTTTGACTTGTGACGGTGTTAAACCCAACCCCGACCAAATTAATGCGGTTAAGGAAATTCCCTATCGGAAATTCATCAAGAACTTCTCCGACGTCACACAGCACTGACGTAATGTTTAAGGAAAGATACAACCATAATCTTGGACACAAGGTATTTACAAAGATTTGGGTATTACAAAGAGTTATTGTGTAATGAACCAATCCGGTAATACCCGAACTTTTCCAAAAAATTTAGCCTGCCTACCAATGCAAGTAACGTAGCCATTGGAGCGGTCCTCTCTCAGGTTCCATAGAAAAGGATAAACCAATTTGTTATGCATCCAGAACCTTAACGGTTACGGAGCAAAATTATTCCACTATAGAAAAGGTGCTTTTGGCCATCGTTTGGTTCACAAAATACTTCAGGCCATATTTAGATGGAAAACAATTCAAAATTGTAGCTGGTAAGAATGGTGCAAAAATGCGGAAGCATTATCACGTATTGAACCCGAACCTCCTACATTAAACATTAACACTTTCGCCATAACTGATTTCTCTACGGACACAGAAACTGGAAGTGATTCTCAAGACCTTGTTCCAACTATAAATTTCCCGATAACTCATTTTAATGCACAATCGATCCTGAAATACTAGGATCAAAAATCATTCATGAATATCCATTCGGAAAGCATAGAGTCATAATTTTCATGCCTAACCAGCACGTGCCAACCATTAAACTCAATATCGAAAGATTCGTAACAAAATATCGAGTTACAGGTATTATGTGTGATGATATAGTCTTTGACATAGCTCGTCAGGAAAAATTCGGAAACTCTTCAAAACAATACCTGGTAAGAACACATGTCCTCCTAACAGATGTGTTGGACCCCGAAGATCAAAACAACATGATCAAAAAAAGGCATGAGGAAAACCATCACAAGGGTATACTGGAGAATTTCGAGTTCATCAAAAGGACACATTATTTCCCACATATGAAAAACCTCATAATATCGCACATGAACAACTGCGGTGTTTGCTTGTAGATCAAATACGATAGACATCAACTGAAGATCGAATATGAGATTACGGAAACTCCCAAAAGGCAAATCGAGATCTTGAATATAGATTTCTGCTTCTCTAAAAACAACGTATTTCTCACGGTACTGTACAAATTTTCCAAATTTTCGTCAGCCTTCTACATGATGTCGCGCACCCGTAAGTTCAACGAAAGTTACTGAATTCTTCAGTGCACATGGTAAGCCTTCCATGAGCATTCCATCTTTTAGAGCTTTTTTACAGTAATATGACATACAACTACACCATACTTCGTCATATTCTTCGACAGGAAATTCTCCCGTAGAACGATTGCATTCAACCTTGCAAGAACTTATAACAATTACTCATATCGAAAAGCCTCGAGAAAACATTAAAACCCTAATGCATAATTGTATTCTCTCTTACAATAACACCATACATTCGACTACGAAATTCACACCGTTTGAGCTTTTAACGGGCCGTTATACTATTTCAGGGCAATCGACAAATCCTGCATTCCCAAACGCGCAGGAATACTTGTTCAATCATACTTTATCAAATGATGAATTATGTAAGAACATTTATGAGAAAACTGACGATAATAAAACCAATTTTACCAGGTTAAACCACCTGTCTTAAAAGCAAACGAAATACTCCATATTCGTAGCGAAAGATGTAAGGAAGTCCTCAAAAACAGCAACGTCACTGTCGTAACTAAAGACGGTAAATACCATAAAAAACTGATTAAACAACCATTTCAGGTGTTCTCTAATCTGGAGCCAAACACCCAAGGTGACCAACCTAGGGAAAAACAAGGGGCTTACACCGGTCAAGCTATACACGAATCATCCATTTAATTGACATCCAGAATTACGAAGAAAATCTTAGGATAATCCAGGAAAATGTCAATCAAGTTGAGAAATCCATAACTAATAATAAGGAGTATTCGTACGCCTTTAAAACAAACTGGAAATTTTCGAGCATAAAACCAGAGAGTTACACGAAAATATCAAACTTTTGAAACCTGATTAGGAACTCTAATCAAAGATATTACGGGAAATCTAGGTATGAGCGATAGATTCAACTATATACAAAGATACGTTAAAAATAGTAACAAGAGGATCACATTCGAATTAAACCGACTGATATATATCCAAATTAATCAACACTGCCACAGCATATCGACGACATACTAGACACCCTCAGCTCAGTCAAACACCGACGGATTTCACGACATTTATTAACCAATAAAGAAATACATTTCATTAACGATATACTCTCAATCGACCAAACAGAAATTTTAAATCCGAATAATATACACGACCTACTAAATTTACAAGGATACCACAACCACTCCAAAATTGTACTCAGCATTCAAGTTCCAAAGGTTTTAGAATCAACATTTAGTTACTACAACATTAAACCTACCCCCTCAAAAAACCTAATGATCACTCCTATTCCCTCATCCAATATCATCCTTGATGAACAAAATTATCAATTCATACTGGAACCATGCAACGAGGCGGAAAACGTATACCATTGCAACAAACAAGCACTCCGATCAACATCACACTCTTGTATGCTGAATATAATACTTCAACAACCGGCCAGGTGTAACCACACGAACGTCGATCCGGAAGACGAAATTAGCAAGCTCTACATCCAAGGTCAATTTCTAATGGAATTCAGCAACTGTCAAGTCAATATTCAAGGCATCACTTACGATAGTAACAAATATGTCTATGAAGAAGACGAAACAATCATATTGCTATATCACGATGTCGAAAGTCATCAACTACTTCCACCGCTGTCCATATACCGAAGATGACGAATTGGACGCCGACAAACAGAGATCAAACTCAACTATTACAAAAAAAAACTTTATCTAACTCAATTTTAAGTAGCAGAACAACCGGAATTGTCGTAATCATCATCATCACAATGGTGGCTTACTACATCTGGGCGAAATTCCGCAATTTAACGAGAAGTAACAAAATATTCGATGCGGCGAAACTCCCAAACCCACAACCGGCCATGCGAACCAAGTCCTTGTGGCCTTCTCTTCGGCGGGAGGAGTTACGTTTCTCTACATGCACCACAACCAGCGAAACAACAACAACATAACAAAATAAGAGAACTACTTTTCTATCGCGCTCGGAGTAATACATTAGAAAACGAAGGAAATGCAATTAAGCATAAAGGCAATGATGCATATCGGACCAGTAATCCCGATCTTCCAACGTAAGATTGGAGGATTATAAAACAGGAGGAAGCCAAGGGGGCTTTAGATTGGCCATAATGCTAATCAGGCTTCCCTTGCAAAATCAAAGGGAGTGATCAACTTTGGGTTCGGGTCGATCACTCTTGACCGGACCCTGTAGGAGACGATCAAGCGAGCGGGAGACGGTCAAGCGGGGCGGGGGACGACCGGGGGAGCGATGTTTAGGACGCGGAGAGTTTGGTGAGGAGAGGTAGCATCCTACCTCTTGAGTCTGATGGGGACATCCTATCGAACTCTGGACGAGAGGCGGATTTCGTCCGAACCAACGAGCCAGATGGCGCTATCCCGATGCAGGGAGTGCATGTAGTAGTGAGTAAGGCAGATTGCAATGATTAATATTGTACAAATAAACCTGCATCACACGAAAGCTCTCGTTCTCAGACTGACTAAGTCTTACTAAGTGTTAATCCAAGAGCCTTGGATTAAAATAACAGGATCTGTGGCCGCAGAACGAGAGGGGATAAATTATTATACTCAAGAAACTCTGAGAAGATCAGATCGTGTATTTTAGTGAAAGTAATTTGAATATTTTTATTCTTCCACAATTTAGTAGCGGGGATGTTACAGCGGTGAGCGTTGAGGCTAGCTGTGAAAAATTATGGCTAGCCTCAGCTTATATGGGTCGCGAAAAGGAAGTTCTGCCGGATAACCTGCCGGGTAAGGATAGGTGTTACACTTGGATGTGATGCAAACGCGCATCACACAATCTGAGGTAGCACAGACGTTAACGAAAGGGGGGAGTTATTTTTTGATTACTTATTAAATACTAACCTTCTAGTTTGCAATATTGTGCGAGAACCAACATTTGTTGTTGAAAATCGACAGGAGGTTTTAGATGTGACCTTTGCGTCAGAAACAATTTTTCATATGATGAAGGGGTGGAAAGTAGCGAGGGAGCACTCAATCTCTGATCACCGATATGTAACATATAACCTCAACGTTAAACCTGTTATCCGGAAAGCCTTCAGGAATAACAGAAGGACAAACTGGAACAAATATGGGGAGATGTTGGAGGAATTATTGCCGCTGGAGGTCTCTGGACTTCTGGCGACAGTAGAAGAATTAGATTGCATGGTTGATATTGTCACAGTCATGCAATCTTCGATTTTATGCTGCGTGCCCCCTGATAAAGTCTAAGGGCAGGCAAAATCCGACATGGTAGACCACGAAGTTGGGAACCTATCGGAGGACGTGTAGGACAGCCTTTAATAAAGCCAAGAAAGAACACATGGGAGGTTCGGGATTGGGACTCCTATAAGGAGGACCTAAGAAAGTACAAACACGAGTTGAAGAAGGCACAAAGAGGGTATTGAAGACTCTTCTGTTGTAGAGTAGGAGAAAGTCTCTGTGACTTCTCGCCTTAGGAAAATTCTATCTATACTAACCCAGTCAGTCCTAGTTATTTAATTAGACCGGATGGGTCATGGACAGCTTCAATTGCGGAATCATTGGAGCTTGTCATGGAGACCCATTTCCCGGGAAACTTTGATGATATGATGGAACCTGGAGCTCATCGAGGAACACCTTCAGTAGATATGGAGAGCATCGTAGACTGTTGGCGCTGAACGGTAGAACCTTATAAATCTTTCCGGAGTTATCTTCCGGGGATGTCTATAACTGGTCTAGATTCCTAAGGAATGGAAGGAGGTCAGAGTAATCTTTATCCCGAAATCGGAAAAGAGCTCACATGCTTGTTCAAAGGACCTGAGGCCTTTAACTGTATCATTCTTTCTGTTGAAAACCTTGGAAAGGCTGGTAGATGTAGTTATTCGAACAAAAAATGAGCCAAAAAATTGGGCAATGTCGCAGCATGCGTACTGTAAGGGAAAGTCGGTGGACACAGCTTTTCACGATCTAGTACGAACGATTGAGAAGTCAATTTACTCGCAAGAGTCTTTATGGTAGAATTTCCGGACATTGAGGGTAACTTTAATAATGTAAAAACGGAGGCGATCATGGAAGGATTGTCATTTTTGAAGGTGGTCTATCCTTTAAGTAGGTTGATAAACCAGATGCTGGTAAGCAGTATTATTACCTCGAAATTGGGAGAGTCCACCATTATTAGAAGACTGTGGCTAGAGGAACCCCACAGGGAGGTGTAATGTCCCCCTTTCTTTGGAGTGTAGTGATGAATGGGTTGCTGTTGGAACGGGAGAGAGAGCACAAGGATGGTAGTGTATTCAGATGATGTAGCGATAGCTGTTTCAGGCAAATATCTGGATACAATTAGGGTAGTTATCCAGAATGCACTCCTGATCGTTATGAAATGCCAACAATTGCGGATTACTGATCAACCCTTCCAAGACGGAGCTGGTACTACCTAGCCCTCCTACCATAAACGGCATTAGATTGGCTTTTGCTGACAGAGCGAGATTTTTGGGCATAATCTTGGACAATAAGCTCAGCTGGAAACCTAACATTATCGAAAGGGTTAATAAGGCTAATGTAGCCATTTACTCGTGAAGGAACGCCATAGGTAAGAGATGGGACTTGCTCTATACAGTAGTGATAAGGCCTGTGCTGATGCACGGGAGGCGCGTGTGGTGGCCAACTCTGGATAAGGTAACATATATAGGGATGATGGAGAAGGTGCAAGGAACGGCCTGCATGCTTATATGCGGGGCGTTTACGACAACACCTACACGCGCTTTAGAGGTTATGTTCAACCTTATTTCAATCGAATTTTTTTGGTGGCCAATGTGGCTAGGAGACTCTCAGCTGTCTCTCAATGGAAGTGTCTTCAGACAGTGCACTATACGATAGTTAGTTCGCTAAAGGAAGAACTGGCGAATCTAGATTATATTAAACCAACGTTGTGTTTCGATAAAAGGTTTCGAACCATCTGCCCTTCGAGGGAATCCTGGAGGAACGGATCAATACTGGAAAACGAAGCCGGAGTCTTGGCTAAAACTGGACTTGCGGCACTCCAAAGCACGAGTATCCCTGGGAAAACGAGAGGTAGGATTGGTCGTAGGGAAACTGATAGAACACTGCCTTTTTGAGGAACATTCGAGAAGGCTGGGTCTACAGACGAATGACTTTTGTAGAAACTGTATGGACGAAGAGGAGGAAGAGACTTTAGATCACTTCCTATGCTCGTGTCCGGCACTGGAGTGCGAGAATTTTTACGCTACATAAGTAGCTCTGGATTTCAACGGAAGTGAAGGGGAGATAGGATCCTGCGGTATCACAATGGGCCACTATTGGCCAATGTGTGCAATAGCAGCTACTCTAACCTAACCTACATTAATAGTTCCTAAGTTCTTATCTAGAGTTATATACAAACTAAAGCAGTGTCTTTGATTTTATAACAAAAAATGAATTGTAATTTAAATAATAAAGCGGACAATTTTAAACTAATATTTGATCCCGCAGTCACACTTAAAACAGCTATGAAAACGTTTATGATTTATCTAAAATAATAATTCTACAGAATTCGTTTGATCGTTTACTTTTCAATTTTTTAACTATCGATTTACCGTCTACATTCTTGTGTATTTTCTATTTAAATTCAAATATGTCTATTAAAATCGACCCAAGGGTACCAAATTAAGAAAAAAAAATCTGTGTTTGTCACACAGAGTTAATTAAACCTCGGGAAATACATACTCGCATATATTTTACACAAATATTTTTTGGCGTATGCCAATTAGCTAAACTTCCTATAATTTATACGAGTATTTCGCGTGTGACCGAAAATAGAATGTCTGCAGGCAACACGTTGATTTCCATTGAACATTTTTTTACTGAATATTGGTGGGTGGCCAATCAAAAACAATTTAGCACACCAATTGTATTATATGTACGACTTGCTGTGCACAACAAATGTACTAGGTCAGTGATTTATTAATCAATTCACCAGCGATAGATGTAATCATCGAATTAACGTTAATTCATTTTCACGGACATTGCAAATGACCACTTAATGCAATTTATTATGGTTCCGTGTGTTAATTTGATACACAATGTGTAATGCTTGTGGCTGTGGCTTTTGAACACATGACAATCGATTATTGTTTTATGAGGTTGCAGCTTGTGTTTGCGGTTCAGATGCGGTTTTAATAACATAATCGATGTTTTCACAATTCAAGGTTTTTTCCGACAACAATGAAGAATGAAATCTTCTTCGCTGAAACATTTAATGATTTCATTACCATGTCATAGCAGAACGTAATAATCGTCTTACATTGTTAGGTAATAATGTAATATTGTACAATTATATAATTCATAAAAATTATGCAAAAAATAATTTACAGAAAATATCACGTACTGTCACTTTTATAAAGTCACGACGTTATAAATAAGCAGCTAAGTGCTATAGAAAAAAAATTATATAAATATTTTTATATAACACTGGTGTATCGTAAATTACGTAAAGACCAAGGTTGTGGGTTGGAATTATTTATTTATTGTTTTTGTGCTTTTTTTAGTTCGTTTTGGTGTCTTAACAAAACGAAGATCAGCTGTAGCTACCTGTATACTTACATAAATACTGATGATGATTATTCGGTGTTTTCGAATTTTTCATTTAGCTTTATTGGAATGTTAAGAGGCTCTAAGCCGTGTATTAATTTTAGTTCATTAAGGCTTATCCCAATTAACATATGCATAATTGGCCATGTTGGAGCCAACAAATTGAATTATTGGTCAGCGATGCACCGGATCCCATATTTTTGAAAAACCGGATACCGAGTAACCAATTTAGATTAAATGATTACCCATCCGAACCAGTAAAAACCGAACCGAGTAGTAAACGTAATAGTGAAGTATTTCCTAAACTTTTGCCGCCAAACTTTTACCGCCAGTTTTTTTTCAATGTATGCGTAAAACTTCGTATAAACGAGTGAATTATAAATTATATGAAAAAATGCAAATAAGTGCGGTGATGAAGTACTTGTTAAGAGGTAAATTTGCATATCGTAGGGATTTTCCGAGCAATTTTCCCATTTCCAGAAACACCGCTACCAAAAAGTAAGCGCACTTTTGAGTTGTTCTGGATCAAACCTAACAGATAAACACCATTCCATTGAAAAATTTAGGGGTCCCGGGTATTTTAGGAAATCAAATTTGTGAACAGGCCAATTTGCACATCGTAGGAATTTTCCGAGCAGTTTTCCCAATTCCAGAAACACCGCTACCAAATACTAAGCGCACTTTTGAGTTGTTCTGGATCAAACCTAACAGATACACACCATTCCATTGAAAAATCTAGGGGCCCAGTGTGTTTTAGGAAATTAAATTTGTAAAGGGGTCAATTTGCATATCGTAGGGATTTTCCGAGCAATTTTCCCAATTCCAGAAACACCGCTACCAAATACTAAGCGCACTTTTCAGTTTTTCTGGATCAAACCTAACAGATAAACACCATTCCATTGCAAAATCTAGGGGCCCCAGGTGTTTTAGGAAATCAAATTTGTAAAGGGGTCAATTTGCATATCGTAGGGATTTTCCGAGCAATTTTCCCAATTCCAGAAACACCGCTACCAAATACTAAGCGCACTTTTGAGTTTTTCTGGATCAAGCCTAACAGATAAACACCATTCCATTGAAAAATCTAGGGGCCCCGGGTGTTTTGGGAAATCAAATTTGTAAAGAGGTCAATTTGCATTTCGTAGGGATTTTCCGAGCAATTTTCCCAATTCCAGAAACACCGCTACCAAATACTAAACGCACTTTTGAGTTGTTCTGGATCAAACCTAACAGATACACACCATTCCATTGAAAAATCTAGGGGCCCAGGGTGTTTTAGGAAATCAAATTTGTAAAGGGGTCAATTTGCATATCGTAGGGATTTTCCGAGCAATTTTCCCAATTCCAGAAACACCGCTACCAAATACTAAGCGTACTTTTCAGTTTTTCTGGATCAAACCTAACAGATAAACACCATTCCATTGCAAAATCTAGGGGCCCCGGGTGTTTTAGGAAATTAAATTTGTAAAGGGGTCAATTTGCATATCGTAGGGATTTTCCGAGCAATTTTCCCAATTCCATAAACACCGCTACCAAATACTAAGCGCACTTTTGAGTTTTTCTGGATCAAGCCTAACAGATAAACACCATTCCATTGAAAAATCTAGGGGCCCCGGATGTTTTAGGAAATCAAATTTGTAAAGAGGTAAATTTGCACATCATAGGGGTTTTCCGAGCAATTTTCCCAATTCCGGAAACACCGCTAGAATTACTAAGCGCACTTTTGAGTTGTAATGGAACAAAACTAACAGATAAACTCCATTCCATTGAAAAATCTAGGGGCCCGGCGTATTTTAGGAAATTAAATTTGTGAACAGGTCAATTTGCATATCGTAGGGATTTTCCGAGCAATTTTCCCATTTCCAGAAACACTGCTACCAAAAAGTAAGCGCACTTTTGAGTTGTTCTGGATCAAACCTCAGAGATACACACCATTTCATTGAAAAATCTATTTGCCCGGGTGTTTTAGGAAATCAAATTTGAGAACAGGTCAATTTGCATATCGTAGAGTTTTTCCGAGCAATTCTCCCAATTTCAGAAACACCGCTACCAAAAAGCGCACTTTTAAGTTGTTCTGGATCAAACCTAACAGATACACACCATTCCATTGAAAAATCTAGGGGCCCAGGGTGTTTTAGGAAATCAAATTTGTAAAGGGGTCAATTTGCATATCGTAGGGATTTTCCGAGCAATTTTCCTAATTCCAGAAACACCGCTACCAAATACTAAGCGCACTTTTGAGTTGTTCTGGATCAAACCTAACGGATAAACACAATACCAATTGAAAAATCTAGGGGCTCTGCAGTATCGATTTGTTTAGAATTGCTTAAAATAATGAGTTTGGCTTGGAATTTTTTTAAAGTTTCGGTCAACGATGAAAGCAAAGGGATTTGTAAGTTGTACGATTCGGAATTATCGCGAGGTGGAACGGACTCCAAAAATGATAGTGAAGTTTGTGCTAAAAAATTAATAAAAAATTACACTGTTAAATTTGTTATTTGTTAATTTTAAATGTTGTGCCGTTGAATCTCGAAATATCTACAGATTTTATCTGACATTTTAGAGAAGGTAAATCATTAAATCATATACCTATTCCTAAATCTTAGGAAGCATATTTTGAGTTTCGTTCTATTAAAAATTATATTTAGAAATTGAGCATTTTTGACGGGTTAATATTCGAGCCAAATTTGGGGATGTCCACATCTGGATGCAAAAGCTTACAATTGTTATACCGCCGAGCGCAGAGACAGGTTCTCACCTACATTTTCGAGTAGATTACACAATATTCTACCGTTATAGTGAATTGCATCCGATTCTAATGGGTTTTGCTATGCCTATAATGGATATCATGTTTTCATTTGTACTGCCATTACCAAAAACATGCGCGGAATCTCGTCTACATTTTGCCACAGCTTCTAATATTTTCTGCCTATGGAGTGAAAATTGGTCAATTGCAATGAGTCCAACAATGATCTTTTGAAGTTTCATGATGTTGACAAAAATATTATTATTTCCTTCTATATATAAGATTTTAGCACTCCAGTATTGCACTGGAGATTGGCAAGCGTACTCATAAAAATTGACAGCTCGGTTCATTTGATAAATAGTTATTTAAGTGGTTTTGGGTTTTCATTAAGTTCAAATAGTTTTATAGTGGTGTAAGAACAGTTTTATATTATTAAAAAGGTGGCGGACGCAAATATATAGTGTTTTAAGTGGATTATTGTTAGGTGGCAACAACAACAAGTGTTTATTTATATTTAAGCGGTGTGATTTTAGACAATAAGTAAAGTTAGGTGTGGGCAAAAGGAGGGCTTCGGCTTTTAAAAGGGGCGATGTTTGAAAGCCCAAAAAGATTCTCACCGTTGAGATGAGAGCAACCCAAAGAGATTAGGATTCGGTGGCGGTGGATTGCAATGGAGTGAATGAAAAATATCTAATAATCAAGCACGAGCAGGAGTGGCAAACCTGTCAAATTTTTCACCTTTTGGAATACAAAAAGCGCTAGATATGATAACCAAAGGTATCATTAAAATGCAACGCTCGAGAGCTGGCGAAATCAGGCAGCGACGGATGCATTACTGATGGTCACATCTCTGAGGCAATTGGCCAAAATAAAAGTGACGGACACCTCATATTAAACAGTTCCAAAGGTATCATTTTCTGCCACAACCTAAAAAGAATAACTGACGAGGAAATCAAAAAAGGGCTTAAGGACCAAGGCGTCATAGTGGTATATAAAATAAAGAAATGGGTGGAAAACAAGTTAACGGACACAGCAGCAATTATCCTGACTTTCAATTCACCAGTGTTACCGGAATATGTGAGGGCCGGCTTTCTACAACTAAGTATTCGGTTGTACATTACAAATCCGGTTGTAAATATCCGTTTGTATCTACACATCTGCATCAAAATTTGGTCACACAAAAAAGAGATGCAACACCACACAACCAGCCGTGCACTACACTAAAATGCATGAATTGTGGAGAGGCACACACCAGCAACAGTAAGGAATGTCGAGTATATAAACGAGAAGTAGAAATAGTGAAAACTAAAACTAACAAATATTTTCGATTATATATGCAAACACCACATCAGCTAACCAGGCAACATATGTAGATATACTAAAAACCGCCTTTAACCCACAAAAGCCGCAAACCAAAGAAAACCAACTATAACAGACAAAACCACAATGGTATGGACGAGTATTCAGATACCGGAAATTCGAAATTGGAAGGAAAGCGGAGTGGTACCTATTCCAAAAATGGATCGGGATAGGAATCTGCCAACAAATTACAGGGGAATATGTATGTTGAATGTATTTGTTAAAATTGTGAATGGTATGATGAAAGGTCGTATAGAAAATTTGTGAATGAGGGAAATTTGTTGCCGGAAACCACCTTTGGGTTTCGTCACAAGCACTCTGCTAATGAATGTGTACAAAAGTTTGTGTGGGAAGTACAAAAGGAAAATAATGATCACGTGGTTCCAGGGAAACTTATGAGTTCATGAATGAGAGAAAGTTAGTTTTATGTGGTAGAGGGTATAGGTTGGAAGGAGCGGTGACTATGCGCCTCCCCCGAGGCCGTAAAATCTCACCGACTCTCTTCAACCTGTACACGTGCTCGATACATAGATGTAACTCCTCGGGCAAAGTCATTTTGCAATTTCCAGATGACTTTGTCCTGATGGGCAAGGGGAGGACCATCGAGGAGGCTTTTAGTCGGGCTCAAGAATGTGTGAATCAAGTAACCAAATATTTGAGTGAATTGAATTTGAGGGTAAATTCGAGTAAATGTTGTAGTATGGCTTTTAGAACGAATCGGATAGTTGATGTGCGAACTGCGAATATATAATGAGAGAATTGAGTGTGTCAAATTGACTAGGTATTTGGGAATCTGGATTGACAGAAGAATGAGTTTCAAAGTGCATATGGAAAAATTAGCCGATAATTGTAAAACTAGATTGAACGTGATTAAAAGGGTGAGCAAACCGAAATGGGGAGCTCATCCGGATGTGACTGATATGTTAAGAAAAGGCGCTAGTGTCAACTAAAATTGCGTATGGAATGAGTATATATGGTGATGGGTAGAAGGTTGGGTTTAAAAAGTTGATGCTTGTGGAGAATGGGTGTGCTATAGTGGTATTGGGAGCGATCAATTCGACACCAATACACACTCTGTGGTCTGAATTGGGTGATTCGCCTCTTAATTATAACAGGAAATGGATCTCCGTGCGAGAGACTGTGTGAATGTTACCTATGGACAATAAATTGGTGAAAGAAATCAAAGAGAGATGGTTTGTAAAAAGACAACAAGATCACTGGTGATCTTGGAAAATATTCACATATTCTCCTAGATTCGTCCGGCAAATCCGAAAGTCCCTCCGAGCAATCTAATATGTGCACTCTACTTATGCTAAGCCGATTAAAATACTAATGGAGCTCGCATATCTAAAACGACATTCTTGTGAAGAACGGAAGTTCTTAGAAATTTTGATTCTAAGAAAATTAATATTTCAAAATTTTCACCGATCGGCAAACTTGCCACTATAACATTTTGGTAGACCCATATGTGCACTCTACTTGTGCTAAGCCGATTAAAATTCTAATGGAGCTCGAATACCTAAAATGACATCCTTGTGAAGAACGGAAGTTCTTAGAAATTTTGATTCTAAGAAAATTAATATTTCAAAATTTTCACCGATCGGCAAACTTGCCACTATAACATTTTTTTAGACCCATATGTGCACTCTACTTGGGCTAAGCCGATAAAAATTCTAATGGAGCTCGCATACCTAAAACGACAATCTTGTGAAGAACGGAAGTTCTTAGAAATTTTGATTCTAAGAAAATTAATATTTCAAAATTTTCACCGATCGGCAAACTTGCCACTATAACATTTTGGTAGACCCATATGTGCACTCTACTTGTGCTAAGCCGATTAAAATTCTAATGGAGCTCGCATACGTAAAATGATATTCTTGTGAAGAACGGAAGTTCTTAGAAATTTTGATTCTAAGAAAATTAATATTTCAAAATGTTCACTGATCGGCAAACTTGCCACTATAACATTTTGGTAGACCCATATGTGCACTCTACTTGTGCTAAGCCGATTAAAATTCTAATGGAGCTCGCATACGTAAAATGATATTCTTGTGAAGAACGGAAGTTCTTAGAAATTTTGATTCTAAGAAAATTAATATTTCAAAATGTTCACTGATCGGCAAACTTGCCACTATAACATTTTGGTAGACCCATATGTGCACTCTACTTGTGCTAAGCCGATAAAAATTCTAATGGAGCTCGAATACCTAAAATGACATCCTTGTGAAGAACGGAAGTTCTTAGAAATTTTGATTCTAAGAAAATTAATATTTCAAAATTTTCACTGATCGGCAAACTTGCCACTATAATATTTTGGTAGACCCATATGTGCACTCTACTTGTGCCAAGCCGATTAAAATTCTAATGGAGCTCGCATACCTAAAACGACATTCTTGTGAAGAACGGAAGTTCGTAGATATTTTGATTCTAAGAAAATTAATATTTCAAAATTTTCACCGATCGGCAAACTTGCCACTATAACATTTTGGTAGACCCATATGTGCACTCTACTTGTGCCAAGCCGATTAAAATTCTAATGGAGCTCGCATACCTAAAACGACATTCTTGTGAAGAACGGAAGTTTGTAGATATTTTGATTCTAAGAAAATTAATATTTCAAAATTTTCACTGATCGACAAACTTGCCACTATAATATTTTGGTAGACCCATATGTGCACTCTACTTGTGCTAAGCCGATTAAAATTCTAATGGAGCTCGCATACCTAAAACGACATTCTTGTGAAGAACGGAAGTTTGTAGATATTTTGATTCTAAGAAAATTAATATTTCAAAATTTTCACCGATCGGCAAACTTGCCACTATAACATTTTGGTAGACCCATATGTGCACTCTACTTGTGCTAAGCCGATTAAAATTCTAATGGAGCTCGCATACCTAAAACGACATTCTTGTGAAGAACGGAAGTCGTAGATATTTTGATTCTAAGAAAATTAATATTTCAAAATTTTCACCGATCGGCAAACTTGCCACTATAATATTTTGGTAGACCCATATGTGCACTCTACTTGTGCTAAGCCGATTAGTATTCTAATGGAGCTCGCATACCTAAAACGATATTCTTGTGAAGAACGAAATTTCGAAGAAATTTTAATTCTAAGAAAATTAATATTTCAAAATTTTCACCGATCGGCAAACTTGCCACTATAACATTTTGGTAGACCCATATGTGCACTCTACTTGTGCTAAGCCGATTAAAATTCTAATGGAGCTCGCATACCTAAAACGACATTCTTGTGAAGAACGGAAGTTTGTAGATATTTTGATTCTAAGAAAATTAATATTTCAAAATTTTCACCGATCGGCAAACTTGCCACTATAACATTTTGGTAGACCCATATGTGCACTCTACTTGTGCTAAGCCGATTAAAATTCTAATGGAGCTCGCATACCTAAAACGACATTCTTGTGAAGAACGGAAGTCGTAGATATTTTGATTCTAAGAAAATTAATATTTCAAAATTTTCACCGATCGGCAAACTTGCCACTATAATATTTTGGTAGACCCATATGTGCACTCTACTTGTGCTAAGCCGATTAGTATTCTAATGGAGCTCGCATACCTAAAACGATATTCTTGTGAAGAACGAAATTTCGAAGAAATTTTAATTCTAAGAAAATTAATATTTCAAAATTTTCACCGATCGGCAAACTTGCCACTATAACATTTTGGTAGACCCATATGTGCACTCTACTTGTGCCAAGCCGGTTAAACTTCTAATGGAGCTCGCATACCTACATTGACATTTCCATTCTTTACACGAATGTCATTTTAGGTATGCGAGCTCCATTAGAATTTTAATCAGCTTGGCACAAGTAGAGTGCACATATGGGTCTAGCAAAATCTTATAGTTGTTATATTGTTAAGTTTTTATTGATTTTAAACTTTCATAAACATCTCTAATTATATGTAAATGATATTGTTTTTATATTAAAACTCTTAATTAAATAAATAAGTAAATATTTATATAATTATTTTAATAGAAATATTTGTTGTGTTCTGACTTTGCCTAAATGACTGCTTTAAACCAACACATTCTCATTTATTTTTATTTTTGTTGGTTTAGGATTAATTTAAGATAAACTTCAATTGGGTCAATTTCGGCCATAAAAAGTTGGTTATCATCGATCTATACCGATCACCATTGACAGTAACAGTGTTACCAGCTTCATTTCGACAAAAATACGGACCGATGATTCCACCAGACCAAAAACCACACCAAACTGTCAATTTAGGTGGATGTAATGGTTTTTCATGAATAATTTGCGGATTTTCCACGCACCAGAATCAACAGTTTTGTTTATTTACCGCACCACTCAGATGAAAGTGAGCCCCATCGGAGAAGATGATTTTCTTAAAAAATCGTTATCGTTTTCAAGTAGTTCCAAGGCAAAATCAGCAAATTCACGACGTTTACGTTGGTCCAATGGCTTCAGTTCTAGAGTGAAAATAATTTTATTCGGATGCAAACCCAAATCCTTTCTCAAAATCCGCCAGGTTGTGGTTTGAGACAGTCCCAATTCTTGAGAATGTCTTGGAATCGACAAATTGTGGTCTTCAGCAACACTTGCCTGAACGGCAGCAATATTTGCATTACTTCGAGCGAATCTTTGTCTTATTGGTACTTCAACATTATGTAAAGAAAATGTACGCTCAAAATGGTCAACAATTCGACGAATAGCGAGCACACTTGGACGATTATTACACTGACTATAAAATGGCAAAAGCGCACGAAAAGTTGCAATTGGAGAACGATTATTTTGATAATAAAACTGAATAATTTGTAAACGTTGTTCTTGCGTATATCTCACCATGATGAAATTGCAAACATTACTGAATAAAATGAAACAAAAAATGACGGATCGTGACATATTACAAATGGCCGAAACGTCACTTAAAAATCATATCATTCCGATTGGAAAACCCTGTAGTAGTAGTAGTGTTAACTAAAAAAATGTAATTAAATTTCTAAGTGTTTTACTAAGGCAGCGGGCAATTTAAAAAAAATATTTTAATTAGAATTTTGTTCACTTTGTAGATGGCACTTAAATTAGCCATTTAGTGATCATTAAGGTAGCCTCAAAAACTACTCTTTCGGATCAGCGTTATTAAATAAAAGTCCATGAAAATTAATTTGATTTTCTTAAATAATGGTAGTAAATTTAGTAGCAAATTAACTCATGGTAAATTAATTTTACGTAACATAATCTTCTTGAATTGGCATTGCAAGCGATAAAATTTGAAATAGCTTTTGGGATAGGATTTCGCCGCACTAGGGGGGAGGTAATATATTTTTAAGTAGGTTATATAATAACAATTACCTAACTATTTGTTAGGCCTCACTGATAAAATAAAATGTTAAAACCATTTAAATGTACCCCAACTAAACACCGGCAACCATAATTCACAATTATACGCTACGAGCACTTTGAATGTCAATGTTTTGAAAGAACAATTTTGCTGTTGTACGAGCAAGTGTGTATAGGCACAAACTTCACGCTAATATAAAACATAAGATTTTATTATTATCGCACATAAAAAAGATTTCAAATTACGTTAAACCAGTCTATCAAGTCAATTTCAATTTATTATAATATTTCTTTTATATGTTTATTGTTATTATTACTATTTTTTTATATCGTTCGGTTATTCTTATTATTTTTATTAAATTCTTAAAGAATAATTTAATCCGTTCTCTTTTATAAGTTGGTGTGTTTTGTTATTATTATTACCAACAAACCTATCTGTATGTGCTCTTCGAGAAAACTTAACCCTTTCGATCCGAATGCCCCATATTGTTCACATGCAATTGAGACTTGGTTGCGATGAGCCTCTGAGAACTGGAAAACGGACGGTTTAAATGGAAATGGCTCTCGATTCAGTCCAAGTTCGATCAAACGAAACGTTCGATCGTATTACGAAAATGATCACTCGATCTTTTGATGGAACTTGAAACAAGTTTCCGACTTACTTCTTAATCAGAAAATTTTTCGTCGGCTGACAATAGCCGTTGTATACGTTGTAACACACTACTTTTGTATTTCGAGGATTTGCGTGCGTCCTGAAAGGGTTAAATTAAACTTACTTCAAACGAAATATAATTTATTTCAAGTTTTCATACCTCGTCACCTTATCCCCCACATAATTCTAAAAGATATTTTTTATAAGCAGGAAAATCATGTGAGAGTGAAAAAAACACTTTGCATGAGATTTCAAATCTCAATCCGATTTAGAGATGTGTAACAATATTTTATCTGCTTGAAAACGAAAAAAAAAAGTTTAAAACCAACAACAAAACGAACAACACGAAAAAAATTATCAGGGCAATCAACTTTGGTAAGATTACTAAAATAAAATAAAATTTGATCAATGAATTGCTAAATTCGTATTGACATATTTTTGAAGGTGCGGAGTAGTTAGTGATACACGATGGGCTCGCCGACGGTCATCTAAACATTTGTTTTAATTGTATATTTTGGTTTTCTTGTATTTTTCTTGATCTTCTAAGGTCACACGAAGCCGTACACGTACAAGTATTTTACATTTTATGTATTTTGTTGAGTAGTTGATTACTTAATGGTTTTGAGTTTTGAATGTATGTACTCGTTCGTATATATAAGACGGCGTATAATACGCTCGTATACGCTGAATGAATTGAGGAAACAAATTTAATTTATTATGAAATAATGCTCGGTGTATTATTGTTGTTGGTGATTTGCTAGTTTGGAGCTTTTTTGTGATAAATTAATTACTTTGAATAAGATAAATTGATTTCTGTGTATAAGGTTGCGTGGTGGATGTAATGAGTTCCTTTTGTTTCAACCTTATCGTTGTGATTTATAATGTTTTCTGCCTTTAGCACAATAATATTATTAAGGATTACAGTTTTTTGCTTTATTGTGTACGATGTCATTCACATTTGTGTACCCTAATTTGAATGTCCTTTTAATTGAATTTTGGTGAACTTTTGATAAAAACGAAAAAGTCAGCGCTTTAGCAGATCTATTCAATGTAATTTCTTAGTGCCTAGCGCATTTAATTAGACTCACCTGCACATCAGATATAGTTAGAGGCGGTATCACTTTAAATATTCCTTAAATTCAGAACAAGGCTTACCTGAAAATAAAAAAACAAAATGTTAGCAAAATGCAAAAAACAGCGATAAAATGATCAAAATACGAAAAATTTGGAAGTTCAGGGATTTAATATGTAAAATCCAACCCGTGATCTCTCTTCTGACATTGATTTGATTCTTACCTAATGAGTTTTCATTTACTGGACCCACTTTATCCTTTTATCAAGAATCCGTGACATCCGGAAATGGCAAAATGCCAGAAAGCCCGATAATATGATTAAAATGCGAACAATTTGGAAGTTCAGGGATTTACTGTATGTGAAGAGGGATCTTCTGACATTGATTTGATTCTTACCTAATGAGTTTTCATTTACTGGACCCACTTCATCCTTTTATCTAGAATCCGTGGCATCCGGAAATGGCAAAATGCGAGAAAGCCCGCTAATTTGATTAAAATGCGAGCACTTTGGAAGTTCTGGGATTTACTATGTAAAATGTAGTCTGTGATCCCTCTTCTGACATTGATTTGATTCTTATCTATTGAGTTTTCATTTACTGGACCAATTTCATCCTCCTATCTAGAATCCGTATATCCGGATATGAAAAATTGGGAAAACCCCCCGTTAATATGTATAAAATGCAAACAATTTGGAAGTTCAGGGATTTACTATGTGAAATCCAACCCGTGATCTCTCTTCTGACATTGATTTGATTCTTATTTATTGAGTTTTCATTTCCGGACCCACTTCATCCTCCCATCTAGAATCCGTGCTATCCGAATATGACAAAATGCGAAAAAACCCCGATGTGGTTAAAATGCGAACAATTTGGAAGTTCTGGGATTTACTATGTAAAATCTTGCAGGTGATCCCTTTTCTGACATTGATTTGATTCTTACTGGACCTACTTCATCCTCCTATCTACGGTGACCATAATTTTCTGATGCAAATGCAGGACAGGTAAAAAATATAAAAGAGAAAACAAAATTTCTTCTCTTTCATGCCTTTGTTTGTCTGCTAATTATAACACGGAATCATACATACAATTATTATTTTATCGACCAAACGGCACAGTGGTTAAAGCTTTGGCGTTTGGATCGAGAGATAACGGGTTCGAATCCCGATAGTGGCAGAATGCTAAAGGAAATTTTCATAACCAAATTATGATCTGTGATGAAATGGAACACAATTGTGAACCTCGGCCAGAGTGCAAAACTCATGAGTCAACCCATCTTTCATGCCAATATAGGCTGGCATCAAGCTATGCAATGTGCAGATAGCGACAAAATCGGACCTATATAGCCTTACGTCCTCGATTTGGTAACCGACTGCGTAATGTAAGGAGGTGAAAAGCGAACTGCGAAAGTGTTGGGAGTTTTATCGGCCCCAGAACGGATTGCAAAGATTAAATAATAGAAAAAAAATATTAAAATTATTCCTACAGTCGGCGGTTTTTATTTAAGAACAAATAAAATAAAATAAATAAATTCATAAGTGTTTTGGCATACTTAGTAATACAGAGAATCACGTTAAAGACTAAATCAGTATAATTGAATTAAAAGCAATTTTTACTAGTTCTTCTAGTTGCTGATAGACACATACCAAATTCTATTTTTTTAAATCAGAAAACGGTTATCAAATGTAACTCCATTGTCATCCCAATTTTCAATTTTTTCATAAAATCGTTTCGTCAAATAATTCATTATTTTCTATTTTAATTTTTGGAAACTTTTTGGTGACATATTCAAATGACTTCTCCACATTGTCAAATGTAACCTTCTCTTTTAACGTCATCCATGAAAAATAATTGATGCTAACGAACTATGGGGCTTAACGATCCAAGATTTACAGCAATTCATATTCAATTGCTGCATTTAAAATTACTGACGTTCATGTAGTTTAACCCTGAGGTCAATCAGTGCTTGTCCGACTTGCAAACCCGTTTTTTTATCACCTTAGATAGATTTCACCGGAAATGGAATGTTGTTGGTTAATATTTTTGGCCAGTTATCGAGCGACAGAAAAGAGGATTTCGATGGTTTGAACATTTGTAATATACGTACTATTACTGGTAAGAGTACTAGCCAACGTGTTTTGCAGGTCCCTCCTGCAGGTTATTCACCCAGTTCACGAATGCGAGACTTGTGGGCTATTATATTACTTTGCGGGTCATTTTTAATCAAATTATTTCAAATGCGGACTGGTCCTCTAAAATGCGGGCCGATATGGTCACTGTACTCCTATCTAGGTTCCGTGATATCCGGACAAGGCAAAATACGATAAAACCCCGATAATATGATTCAAATGCGAACTATTTGGAAGTTCAGAGATTTACTATGTAAAATCGTGATCTCTTTTCTGGCATTGATTTGATTCTTATCTATTGAGTTTTGATTTACTGGACCAATTTCATCCTCCTATCTAGAACCCATGATATTTGGATATGACAAATTAGGCAAACCCCCCCGTTAATATGATTAAAAATCCGTGCTATTCGGATAAGGCAAATTGCGATAAAACCCCGATAATATGATTAAAATTCGAATAATTTGGAAGTTCAGTGATTTACTATGCAAAATCTAGCCTGTGAACTCTCTTCTGACATTGATTTGATTCTTACCTATTGAGTTTTAATTTACTGGGCTAATTTCATGCTCCTATCTAGGTTCCGTGATATCCGGAGATGGCATAATGCGATAGAAACCCGATATTATGATTAAAATGCGAACAATTTGGAAGTTCAGGGATTTACTATGTAAAATATATTGAAAAATAATTTCTTAAATGTTGATGAGTATTCATTGAACAAAAAACGGTTTGATTATAAAAGATCAAAAAGATTGAATATCCTGCAGTATAATGTTCGAAGTATGAATAGAAATGATAAATTTGATGATGTTCTTATATTTAGTAAGATATTGATATAATGGTTCTTGGGGAGACTTGGGTTACGAGTAATTACATAAATTCATTTCATGTAAATCATTTTCAAGGTATTTTCTCTTGTCGTGATGCTAGGTTAGGAGGTGGATTGGCAGTTTTTATTAGAAATAGCTTAAAATTTAACATTTTAAAGTGCGATGCTGGCCGTTTTCCATTTCATTTCATATGTGTTGAGTTTCCCGAGTACAGTTGTACTAAGCTTTGGGCCTTCTATAGACCGCCTAATTGTGATGTTAAAATGTTTTTAGCTTTTTGGACAGCATTGATGTAAGTAAGACAGATACAATCATTGTCTTAGATCTAAATATTTCCGTAAACAACACCTTGGATATAGTCTCTGATTACAAGAACATATTACTGAGCTCCGGGATGATTGTTACTAACACATTTGCCACTAGGCCAATCAGTGTCAATATTATTGATCATGTTGTATGTACTATGTGGTACTTTCACAAACATTAAAGCTGTTCATAATTCAACAATTTTTTCAGATATAAGTGATCATAATTTTATGTTTTCATCCATTTTCGTGAAACCTAAATTTTTCCGGCCAAATGAGAACAAAAAATTATTGATTTTGGATAAAGTTGATTTTTATTTTAATGATTTATTATCACACTAAAACAAATTTTGATACTGCTGACCCAGAAACTACTATTAAGCAAATTACTGAGAAATACAATCATTTAATCGTAAAATTTACAGTAGTCAAAAGTGTTGTTGCAAAACTGAAAAATAATTCTTGTCCCTGGATGACTTTTAATTTGTGGAAGCTCATTGGGAAACGTAATCGAATTTTAGAAAAGTACAAATTAGACTCTAACATAGAAAATCGAAATCAACTATGCAAATATGTTTTGCAATGTGAATCAGAAAAATATCAGTTTTTGAACAGAAACAACTCCAAATCTAATATTGAAGCTACTGAAATTAATGGCGATAAACATAATGATTATCTAAAATAGTAAACTTATTTAATGATTATTTTGTTAATATAGGAGATTCACTTGGCCAGGCAATTGGGAGTGATAGAAACATTCATAAGTTCAATACATTGCGCTCGAATGTAGATTCGATATTTTTGTCATCCTGGTGGGCCAGATAATATACGTAATCTAGTTTTAAAGCGTAATGCTTCCCATTTCTCTGAAATTCTTGCCAAACTAATTAATACAATTTTTGAAGCTGGTCAATTTCCCAATCATCTCAAAATTGCTAAAGTTGTGCCAGTTCTTAAAAGTGGTGATAAAACTGTAATTTGTAATTATAGACACATTTCAACCTGGTCCGTATTTGATAAAATCATAGAAAAAATCATAAACACGCGTTTTAGGAACTTCTTAAACAAAACTGAATTTTTCTATGCATATCAGTATGGATTTAGGGAAGGAGCGGGTACTGAAATGGCGCTTGTGGATATGACTAATCTAATTTATAATGCTTTTGATAGGAAGGCGTATGTTGGAGCTCTATTTCTTGATCTCTTAATCAACTATATTGCTATGGATTTCGTGGAATATCTTATAAACTAATCAGTAGTTATTTATTTAATCGACTACACGTAATGTTTGATGGGATCAGGAGTCATGTACGCGATGTTTATTGAGATGTTCCCCAAGGTAGTGTGCTAGGGCCATTATTGTTCTTAATATTCATTAATGATATTTCATTTTTGCCATTGATTGGACAAATTAATATGTTTGCGGATGATACTGCAGTTATCTACGAAACTAAGGATCCTTCTGTTATAATTAATAATATGGAACATGACATGAACATTTTACTGGAATATTTCAAGTTCATAGTCATTCGGCACATAAACCAACATTTATCCTCGGAGTAATGTTTGATTCCCGTATGGCATGGGATGAAAATGTTGCCACAACTTGTTATAAAATGGCTCCTTTGGTGGGGCTTGTGAGAAGACTCTCATATTATCTGCCTAAACATGTTCTGAGATTAATGTATTTTGCGTTTATTCATCCCAGAATTCTGTACGGGATAGTTGTTTATGGTACTGCTAGTTATACTAAGTTAAAGAGAGTTCAGATCTTACAAAGCAAAAGTTTGAAGGCAGTTTCGAGACTACCTGCACGATTTCCTACTTTAAGTTTGTTTGAAACTGAAGCCAACGGTATTTTTCCAATAGGTGCGTTATGCGACATTGAATGTATCTTCAGTTCTCTCTAATTTAGAATTTTATCGTTACAATCATAATTATCACACCAGATTTGCAAATAATATATCTTGCGGTTTTATAACTAAAGAATTTGATCGAAAATCAATTACATTTTCTGGCCCTTCGTTATATAACAAACTACCAGAATTTATAAAAGGATCAGTGAATATCCATCAGTTTAAGAAAAGCTTGAAGCTATAGTAGCAAACACTTATAAATAATTATATACGCTGAATTTTAATTTTGCTTAATGCTAATTATTTATTACAGAATATATATCGATATTACAGAATATATATTGTATAATTGAATTATTTAAAATTGTAATATATGTACGTATATTGCTAATGTATCTTCATTTATAAAGTTGAATTCCCTTAAAACGGCACGAAATTTATTGGGAACTTATAAAATAAATAAATGCAATACGTTAAAAAAAATCTAGCCCGTGATCTCTCTTCTGACATTTATTTGATTCTTATCTATTGAGTTTTCATTTACTGGGCCAATTTCATGCTCCTATCTAGACTCCTTGATGTCCGAAATTGACAAAATGCGAAAAAACCCCGATATGATTAAAATGCGAACAATTTGGAAGTTCAGGGATTTACTATGTAAAATCTAGCCTGTGATCTCTCTTTTGACATTGATTGTATTTTTAGCTATTGAGTGTTACATTTAGTTTTACATTAGTAATGTATTATACTCGTACCTAATATATTTATATGCGAGAATAATATCCCAACATTTTTCCAGAATCACCTTCATGGTCAACCACTGGTTAGTGGTGGATCGGTTGGTATGAAAGCCACACTGATAGCTAAAGTTTTGTTGGCAGTGTTCAATATAGCTATGAGACGATAGATTTCACACTTTAAACGGCCGATTTTTCTGTGAAGTGGACATATGAGTGCGATTTTAAATTCTCCGGTAGCTCTTGGCCCAAAAGAACGGCGATGTGAAGATATTGAGTTGATGCACAAACAAATTAATTAGAGTGGATGTCGTCCCATTTTTCAATTTAGAGGTTCACAATTTTAAAGGAGAAGAAAAACATTGTCAATATCAGTGAAACTAGCTTTATTGGATAGATAATTTTGTGCCATTAATGCTTGAATAAGATTTCGGACAGGTGGTTGCCGCGGCTGGCGCGTACATGGCGCAAACTTGAGGTCCAACTATCGACCACTCTTCGCCGAATGGTGTGTTCTAAGTGTTCAATCGTCTCTGGTTTATCGGCCAAACAAAATAATCTAATGGAGTTAGATCACACGATCTCGGTGGCCAATTAATAGAACCATTACGTGAAATTAGTCTTTCATCAAATGTTTCTTTGAGTAAATTAACTGTATCGCGCGCTGTGTGGCATGTGACAACCTTCTTTTGGAACCTCATATCAGCAACATTTATGCCAGCCAATTAGGGTACAAAAAAGTTCGAAATCATGTCTCTATACCGTTCACCGTTGACTGTAACAGACATATGGTCCAATGATTCCGGAGATACACCGGCCTATACAGCGCACCATACAGTAATTTTCCCTGGATATAATGAGGTTTCGGCAAAGGCTTGTGGATTATCTTCACTCCAAATCCGATAATTCTGTTTGTTAACATAATTCAACTAAAAGTGATCTTCATCGGTGAACAAAATTATGTTTGGAAAATCAACATCAATATCAATTTGTGCTTCAGGAATTTTGAGTTTACTTTTGGGTTTGCTTACAACACGTAAAACAAGACCCTTAGATAAAATCTTCCATAAGTGGATGAATACATCTCCAGTTGCTGAGAACGACGTCGAAGTTATTGAGTTGGTTCTTCCTCAATGCTACGCTGTACAGTGTCTATCGCTTGTTCGGTACGCGTGGTTTGTCGTCTTACGCTTGTCTTACGCTCGTCTTACGCTCTGATGAACGATTATGACGACCGTAAAATGGACGTAATGCACGATGAGTTTGGCGAACAGAACCAATATTTTGATAAAAAAATTAACAATTTGCAAGCGTTGCTCTGGCGTGAGTCTATTCATTATGAAATGGCAAATCAAACTAATGACAAAGTAAATGTCAACTGTCAAATCGGTTGTCAAACAAAACAGTGTTGCCAACTTAATGATGTGAATCTCTAAAAAAACACACTTTACTGCTTCTACTCTTTGATATTCGACAAAGGCCAGCAAAGAAATTTAAACATTTTTTTCCGTGTAAACAAACAGGCCGCGTAAAAACAGGATTGGGTGTAATACTCTTTCATTACAAAAGTAAATTGGCAATTGCAATTTTATAATCTGGTTTATTTCAATTAAGTATTATTTAATTATTTATTTAAGTTCAGAATTTTAGTATTACAAGTTACATTGTATTTGCTGGTTTAGGAAAAGCTCAGTGCAAACTTCATATCGGTATCATGCGTGAACTTAAGTTTGTCTTGATTTTTAGTTTTTTTGTTTTGCGCAAGTTTAATACAAAGTTCCTACGCATCCTCCCCCCTCCCTCCACCCTCTCCTCCTGGAAATATTGTGAAAAAGCATATTTTTTTGAAACGGTTCAAACGGGTAATGAAACCATAAATAAGCGTGATTTTGTTGCTTCAATCAATAAAATGGGGGGAAAATCGAAAAATAAAGACAGCATTAGCAGCCGAGTCTGGTTGCCAATGCGGAGTTCTACCAAAGAATGTTCGATAATGATATAGGTATTCATCAGCACACCAACAAGACCATAATACATTTGTAGTTGGATTCAATGATGATGCGCTGCGTAAACGAGAAATGGCGTTAAAGGACCAACAGATAGCCTTGCTGAAGAAACAAAACGAGTTGCTGGCGGTGCGTAATGTAAATTTCGCAGCATCGCCGCGATATAAATTCAAGGTTGTCAAAGAATCGATCAACATATTTAGTGGCGACGATAATTATTGGATCAACAACTGGATCGAAGATTTTGAAGAGTCATCAAGATTTTCCATGTGGTCGGATATGGACGGGGTCGAATATGGGAAACGGCTGTTGGTGGGTACCGCTAAGCTTGCATTAAGGACAACCAAAGGGTTGAACAAGTGGGAGATACACAAACAGTTTCTAATCAAAGAGTTGTCTAAGAAGTTCAACAGTGTCATCATTCATCGACAAATGGCAGAGCGAAAAAAAAGACAGATGAATCGTTTAATCGATATTTGTTTGAATTACGCGAGCTGGCAGTGTTGGACTCAGATTCTGCGATTATCCAGTATTACATTGATGGGATACCGAATCAACAAGTTAACAAACAAATTCTATAGGGTGCTACAAGTATGGAACAATTTAAGTTAAAGCTTAATGACTACGAAGGAACACATGTCCGGTTTGAAATTAGCTGATAATTCTCAATCTGCTGGTAGAAGTAATCGAAGAACAAAATTTTTCGTATGTTACGAGTGTGGAGATGGTGGACATACCGCAAGTAGCTGCACGAACAAAGGAAAAGGGTGAAAGTGTTACACCTACGGATAATTCGGACATATTTCACCGTCGTGCCCACAAAAGAAGAGGAAAGACGTAACTTCGGATCAGAATAAAACATCTCGAAGTAGCAATGATTTAATGGAGTTCTCAATTAATGGCAAAAATTTGATGGCCATAGTCGATATTGGAAGTGATGGTTTGAAAACCAGCTTACCGTGTTTAATGGGGTCGGTTCGAACGGGTTGATGACCAAAGGAAAATTCGAGGCAAATGTGAGTATAGACGAAGACCATTATAACACTGTTTTTCACGTTGTAGACGAAGGGCTACTTCCCGTAGACATACTACTTGGGAAAGAACTAATCAACCAACCAGTCACGATACTGACACCAGATGCGCTCGATTTAAGTAAAGTCAACGATGTACATATTGCCGATGACACGGCAGTGGGTATATGAGTGGATGAAAGAGGGAATTGTTTGTTCGAGTGAATCGAATTATTCAAGTCCTATTGTACTAGCAAACAAAAAGGGTGGGTCAAAAAGACTTTGTATCCAGGTACCCACTCTCGCTCATTCACTACCAAATCAACCAACTACAAGGTGCGAAATATTTCACGACGTTAAATCTTTGTAATGGATTCTTCCACGTTAAAATCACTGAAAAATCGATAAAATATACCGATCGATGCTTTTGTCACACCGTTCGGGCATAACGATTTTATGAAGGTCCCATTTGGCCTGTGGCCAGCGGTGGTCCAAATTTTCATAAACAAAGTTGCCCAAGAACTGTATAGGGTGAAAATTGGGTGCATATACATGGACGACTTAATTGTACCTGCGAAGAGTGCCGAAGAATGTTTAGAACGGTTGACAATGGTGCTCGAGCTGGCAGCTGGAAATGGCTTGCAGATGAACTGGAAAAAATGTCAATTTCTAAGAACGCGTATCGAATACCTTGGCTATGATATTGAAGAGGATTGCGTGAGGCCGGGGAAGATGAAACCTAAAGGTATCACGATGTTCCCAGTCCCAGACACTATTTAAAAGTTACACGGGGTGTAACAGACGGGGTATTTTCGTAGATTTGTTGAGCACTGATCGCATGGCCATTGTCCAATCTATTGAGAAAAAACGTCACGTTCGAAATTGGAGAGATGGACAAGGAAGCAGTTCGAAAGTTGAAAGAAGCCTCAGTTTTGCAGTTAAATGATGTAGCTGCAGAAACAGAATTGCATACCGACGCATGCAAAATTGAATTTGGTTGCCATTTTGTTGCAGCGGTTTAAATCGGATAGACACTTTCATCCAGTCGTTTAAGCTCAGTAAGATAACGTCACCATGCGACGAACGCTACAGTAGCTACGAGCTAGAAGTGCTAGCGATTGTTATAGCTCTAAAAAAATTAAGGGTGTATCTGCAGGGCTTCAATTTCAAAGATGTGACCGATGTGCTGCTTTTAGGGCCACCGTGAATAAGTTTAATTACGATCTCGAACATCGGCCTGGAAATAAGATGAGGCATATCGATGCATTGAGTAGGGATCCTTTGGTTATGGTGATTGAAGATGGTGTGATTTCTAGAGTGACAGCAATGCAAATTGGGGTTGTCAAACATTACCATAATCAAGGCCATTTTGGAAAGCAAAAAACAGAAGAGTTGATAGGAAGACAATTCTACATTTCAAAGTTAAGCCAGATGATTCGGATATGCATAAACAATTGCATACCATGCATATTAGCGGAGAAGAAACTGGGCAATAAGAGGGGTTGTTACATCCAATCCCGAAAGGATTTGCTATATTGAAAACATACCACTTGGACCGTCTCGGGAATTTAGTAGCGGCCAGTAAGCAGTATAAACACATCCTTTGTGTTGTGGATGGATTCTCAAAATATGTGTGGTTATATCCGTCAAAAACCACAACCACAAAAGAAGTCCTCCAAAAGTTGGAACTACAGAAATCGGTATTTGGAAATCTTAGATGTATTATACCGGACCGAGGTACCGCATTTACTTCGTAAGAATTCCTGGACTACTTCCGGGCAGGTTGAACGTTAATAAATTTTAATACCGGTTTTAACGAAGATAACTTTAGAAAAACCTGGCGAATGGTACAAGCACACCGATGCATTGCAACGATTTTTAAATAACTCCTACCAACGAACTATTGGAATGGCACCGTTCGAGCTGCTGCCCCGAGGACCACAAATTGAAGGAGATAATAGAAGAAGAGGAGGCACAAGTCTTCAGTTAAAGTCGTAGCATGATAAGAGAAGGGGCGAGAGAGCATCGTTTGAGAGTTCAGGGGGAAAATCGCAGGACCTATGATAGGGGGAGAAAACATGCATCACTGTATAGTGTCGGCGAGATGGTTGCAATAAAACATTCTCAGTTTAGTTGGGGTAATAAAATTGGCCCGAATTATCCTGGACCATATGAGGGAGTGCGACAACGGGCAATGATCGGTACGACGTCAAGAAGGTTGGTAGAACGGATGGTTCGAAAACCACATCAACAAGTGTGGAATTTATGAAACGTTACTACGGTGGATTAAATGACGATACAGATGAGGAAGTTGAAGGTATTGGTAGAGAGCCAGAGGGAGTGATAGTGTGGAAGAGAACGAGGATGATAAAATGACAGTTAAGGAAAATAGTCTCGTAGAATAGTCGTGTAAGATGGCTTGTGTGTGTCACCCTTTGTTTATGCACAAGATATATATATATATATATATATATATATATATATATATATATATATATATATATATATATATATATATATATATAACGTTAATTTGCTGTTCCTTATAATTATTCAAGTACAGAGTCGGTGGGCAGGTAATTTTAAATGGTTACTTAAAATCAAACCCAAATTTCACGAAACAACGTTTAGCAGCCTGCACCTTCTGCACCGACGATTCGGCGGTTTGTGGCTCTTTCTGCTTAATCAGACATCATAAGAACGTGCCTTCTAAAATGATGGCATAATTGCTTGAGTACACCTACTGAATATATGAGGTCTAACCGTCCGATCAGTAGGTGCCGGTTTTTTACACAGAATCACCGAACATTATTTTATACGAAAACAATTAAAATTACTTTTTTATTAAAATTGATCGACATTTTTTAAAAAACCGTCCTCTTAAATGTTGATATGCTTCAACAAATTGTTCGGCAGTGGAGATTTAAATCTCGCGGAAGTCTCGATTATTATAATTAGCCTGAGATATTTATGTTTTCCACATTGTAAAAGTTTCAGTCCCACACTTTACGTTTATGCAATTGTGCGCATCATAAATACGTCACTTTCTAAATTGCTGCCGATGTATGCATCGACATTAAATCACGATTTGGCTTTGATGTTCTCTACCTCGTTTTTGCAAATAATTTGTGATTGATTGAAATTCAATGAAAAAATTATGATCGATTGATATCATTGAAAATAATGTAAGATATGAAATCTGTTCCAATTAACATGATTCAAATAACGTAATTGAATTGTATGGCAAACTTCCAACCACCGTACGTTATAGTAATTTGAATATTTAGTTAGTAGAATGCCCTTGTACTAGTAGTTAGAAGCGCTTCTAAAACGTGTTGCTTGAGTTTTTATTTACTGACATGACGTCCATTAACTTAGATATTTCTTTACAAGACAATTTCTCTAGTTGGTAGATTTTAGTCACGAATTTTGAAATTTTCGCTGAATATAAATGATGTAAAAAATTAATTTGAACCCAAAAATTTTCAATATACGACAGCTAGAGCAAATACAGGCCCATGACCCTAGGTATAATTTGATTACTGGTTTGGGGTAGGTTTTATAAGATTGCGGGGATTAACATTTGATGGGTTCAATTGTTGATAAAGTCGTTTGCCAAAGCGTGGCAAAATATTTTAAGAGTCAGTTAGTTCAGACACATGATATTTCCAATCTATACATTAAAAAGTGTAAATAATAGGATCAATCATCATGCAATTTTCACATACATGAGCCACTATTAGACCAGCCAACCGCTTAAAATTTATAAATCATGATTAATATTTCAAACTAGGGAGGTATAACCGGAATAAATATAAATAATTTTGGCTAAAACCCCGAACTTATTTCCATGAATCAAACTGAATCCTGGTGGACCCCAGCATCAAGAGAGCTTGTAATGCTTCCTTAAGATTTTTCCCGTATTCAACAAGTGCGCCGTTTCTTGCTCTCATTGCCGTCTTTGAAAAGTTTGATTTAATCTGCGGTAATCAATAGAAAATCTAGCCGTTTCGTCTTTTTTCTTACCGAACCTCTGACGAACTCCTTGCTTTATCACTCCGTCACTTTTCATTGTTTTAGTTAATTCGGCTGTCTCATGTTGCTTCACGAGCAGTAATCGACTTGATGCATGTCCCTACTGTGTCATCTAACTGTTCTTTTGGTATGATGTTTTCTGTTTATGGATTGGTGATCAATATTGTTTTAACTGGCAAAGCGCAGTTGATTCTCCCAGCTTTAATAATGAACCAAAAACCAAGCTTTCCTGATTACATTTGTTGAATATCTTACGTTCAAAACACGTTCTAGTACTTTCTGCTGAAATTTCAGTAATGATTACGCACTCACGGTTTTGACATTCGCAGCTCTAAAATTTCCATCCTAGTATCCCCGAGGTCATAGTTAATTTTGGCAAAGATCGCCGTCCATCAGTGCAATGCATTTTCTTTATTTGTGTTTATTCGCTGGGCTACATTCACGTTGCACCATTTTGGTATCTGGAAACTCAAATGCACCAGAATTTGCTATCCCTCCAAAAATTCTGGTTCGATAATACATTTATCAGCTATGCTAACTATACGATTACCATATCAGGAGCTACCATATCAGAAAAAACAACTAAATTCGAAACTCCGAAATGTAATGTAAATGTGGATAGCATTGCGTCATTAAACTTGGGGATTTTATCTATTTCACCAGCTTCTGCTCTATAAAATTGTTTTAAGTTAGATTTACGAATTCGTGCGGGTGTACTCCTTCCCCGAAAAGACGAAATACTCTCATTAATCTGCACCTCTGTGGCCCAACCATTCTACTGTACTACCGCCGGGAACTGCACCTTAAAAGCCCCAAATAGGCTTAAGCCTATTAAGCTTCTGGCACCTGGTTATGTTGATTTCGTTTTACTAGTATAAAGCTAGCAATCTCCAATAGTTTGCGGAGTATGTGCTACAAAGCGCGGGCATTCACTTTCTTAATTTTTCAATTTCGCGAAACATATTAGGTGTGCAAGTATAGAAACTCTGCTTATTTGGTCAAATTCAATTTTATTGAAAATATAATTGTTACAATTCATCACTTTTCGCCTTCCTTGGCCCGTAAACGGTCCATTTCCCTCCAGAGCATCACTTAATTTGATCAATTGAGCCTGGTAACGTTCAGCTGTAACAGTTTCACCGGGGTTCCAGATAACCAGGATTCTAGTGAGTGACTCCTTTCCAATCCCATCAGACACACAGTAACACACAAAATCCACTTTTCATCATCCGTAATGATTTTGTGCAAACAATGTTTTTTTTTATACCGAGAAAGCAGAGAAAACTCTTCGGTTTTTATTTTCTTCGGTCAGATTATGAGGAACCCACTTTCCTTTCTTCTGTATTTTTCCCATTGCATGCAATGGAAGTGATATTGCTTGATGAGTAACTCATTACTGTCCTGCAAGCTCTTGGCAGTTTGACACGGACTTTTATCCAGTTCAAGTTCTTCGTATTCAATTCGTTTTATTAAGGGCCCAGTCGTAACTTTTTGTGATCACCAGGACTCGAACAGACGACTCCCGAATTACAGGGCAAACGCTCGTTCATCATACTAACCATTATCGATGACGATGTTCACCAGGTTGATCATGTACTCACTATAATCACATTTATAATGGCGATTGTTGTAAAATCGCGTTGTTTAATACCCAAAGAGAATTTAATTTTGTCCGGAATAATTTATGACGGCCCTTGTGGCGATTGTCTATTAATTTTCCGTGATGTGGTGCAGATTACGATGTAAATCAAAAGTTCTAAACCAATCAGTACAATTACTGGTAAAAATAATATGACCCAACTCGGTAATATTTTAATGTTTTTTTTTTTACCGATTCGTCCTATAAATGAACTTTTAAGGGCTTTAAGCTCGCAGCTACTCTGTACATTTACTTTTGACCCCGCGGCTTAGAAGAGAAATAACGCCATTTCTCAATAGATTAAGCAATCAAATCTATAAAGACATTAGTCTATTAAAATTTGTGGTTAGAATGTTCTAATCGGATATCGGGTACTGCTGAAAAATAATTACGGTTAACGGATACGGTTTGGGCTGTAAATATCGGCGTATAACGGTTACAGATATATCCGGTTCTCATAACCTCATATCTCCTCGCGGTGCTCTCTGCGGGTAACGCTAAATGAATCAGGCAGTGTAGTGGTGACGAGCAGAGGAAATTCTGTTTATAGTCATGGGCATTAACTATCAGGGCGAGTTATTGGCGCCCCAAAACGTCATAGGGGCGGCTGAAGCGGGCGTGTAAAAAGCGGCTAAGATTTTCACAGTACGTGAGAACACACACGTAACAAGAGGGTTGTGCGGCAAGCCAACAACCTTCTCTCATCAAAACAATTAAGTTATAAACCCAAATCAAAGATTTCGGATTACCATATCGGATTCATCATAAACTCGTCCTCCGGAAATTGTACACGAACAACGCTTTAAAAATGAGAACATTGAACGTGCTTAGCCTCTTAAGACCTAGAGATTTCCAGAACCTTTCGAACCAAGCAAAGAGTTACACATTAAGCGTACTTGCATTACAAGAGTTAGATGGTCTGGGAGTGAGACCCATGACGCCACCAATGGTTACACTCATCATTATAGCGGCCATCAGATATGCACGGTCAGACTCCGCACTAAGAAGGTTATTGTACATGCACCCACTAAAGATAAATCAGATGACATCAAAATCTTTTCTTTGTCGAGTTGGAGAAAGTCATCAACAACGTACTATACCACGACATTAAAATTTTAACGCAAAAGTCGCAGCAACACCCTTAGATCTTACAGACGTGCAGACATGTACAGCGATCATGTGCTTGTCATATTTAAATGTAAATGCAAACTGTCACCTACGTTCAATAGTCATCTACGTTCGATGGAATGTCGATACTTTTAAAGACCAAGCGTCACTGCAGAGTTACAATTCGCTCAGTTACTATCAGTCACTACCGCGGCACAAAATACCATTGGAGGAAGACCTCCGAGGTCCCGCAATGATTGGTTCGATGATCAATGCCGCCTGGTCGTCCAAAATAAACAAATGTTTCATGAAAAATGGTTAGATTGCAACACTAGAAGCAATGTAGCAGAATATCAACGCGCTAGGAAGCCACGAATAAATACCTTCGATAAAAGAAACTCGGTAATATGTGATCATGATCGAAAACATCATCTTCCAAGCGGAACTAGGAAATTCAAGGGAATTATCGTGGTATAGATCTATCTATTGGACACTGCTTGGCGACTATCATTGCGGTTTTCGTCCCAACCGATCGACCACTGATAAGAGTTTTTCCATGAGGATTATTTTGGAAACATGTTGGGAGTGCGCATAACAACACATCAACTATACATAGACTTCCGACAAGCATACGACAGTATAAACCGCGGGAACCTATGAGCCGCCCTCATATGCCTATAGGAATTCCAGAGAAACTTGATTCGCTGTGTAAATTAACAACGTCTGGGTCTGTAGAATCGTAATTGAAGGAACTGAATCAGACTCCTTTGAAATATTGTAACATCTGGTGTTCGACAAGGAGATGTTGCCTTTACTTAAATATTACCTTCCAGCAGGAAAGCCATTGACGACACACTAATTACTAATTTACGTTTGTTACCAGTCTGAGATGAATCGTTTATGACAAGTCTAATACGAGGTGACAAGTCATAGACGAGTCGCATGTGTCATGTCTGAGATTAATTGTATGTGATATATCCCCAGCAAACGTAGAAGAAGTTCCAGAACTAGTGCAAAAGTAGTGATAAAAGTATTTCTTTCCTTGTGAAAAAGGATGGGCGTCGGGAGAAATTCATCAGCTTTATAAAAAAATTTTAGTAAACATACGAAATTTTTGCGAATTCTAAATTATTTAGGATATTTTAATAGATGGATATTTTAAGGGATATTTGAATGCAATCCGGTAGTTAATCTGGTTTTACGGTTAAATACTAATGAATTTTAGAGTTATTTTGAATATAGTTCAAATAACTTTGGTTTCAGGAAATTCTACTGTAAGTTGCGGAGTTGCAGAATGATTAAATTAATAAATGTTTCAATTATTTAGGAAGCCGGAAAATATGAATTTAGAAATAATTTCAGGAAATTTACAGATGCTTGTGAATTAATGCTTCATTGTAATTGCTGATTGTGTAGTTTAGAATTGTGTTGTCATTTTATTACTAACGACTTTACATAGGTGTCTGTAACGGGTCGAGTCAACCAATTTTGGTTAGGAAGCCTAAACGTATTAATAGAATTAAATTTCAGGAAAATTCCAGATGCATGTGAAATAATAATATTTTTTCTTAGGTTGCCGTTTTAAAGAAGCAATTGTTGAAGACCAATACCATCGTTATCCATTAACCTATTAAGCCTTTATCCTTCATCTAGTAGATTAGAATTGTGTTGTCTTTGTGTTACTAACTATCGGCTATACCTAGGTGTCTGTAACCGGGCCGATTCTGTCCCACTTAACTAACCTATCCAATCCTTCGGTTTTGTTATGTGTAAAAAAGGGTGTACGGTGGACCCGGCGTCATCCGGGAACTCAAGCCTAAGAACTTGGTCGTACATTCAAAATCAATCAATCAATCAATCAATCAATCTGGTGTTCGACAAGGAGATGCACTCGCGCTTGTGCTGTTCAATTTGGTGCTTGAGTACGTAGTGAGGAAAAGCATCATTGAGACTTCGCGCTGTATATTTAATAAATCAGGCCAAATTCTTGGATATGCAGATGATATCGTGCTTCTTGGCCGAAGACCTAGCGATATCAAAGACAGTTTCATACCGCTCGATCGCTGCGCAAGCAGACTTGGTTTGGAAGTGAACAGTAGTAAAATCAAATTTATAGCAATACCCAGGAACATCTGCATGGCAAATCTCGGAATTGACGACCATAATTTTAATCGCGTCGAAAACTTTAAATATCTCCGTACATTCAAGAAAAGCCCGAATCGCTGCCGGACAACGAGTTTTCCCCGCCTAATCAAAATTATTGCGATCTGAACATCTATCGCAGTCGCGAAAGCTCACATTTTATAAAGCAGTTATAAGACCTGTGCTGGCTTTCGGAAGCGAGAGCTGGACCATAAATTCTAACGATTGTAGATTCATTCAAGGTCATTCGTTCAATATTTGGTCCAATTAAACATGCAAACAACGAATATCGGATTCGTATGAACCACGAAATAAAGCAATTTCTCAAAGGTAGCGACATCATCGGATTCATCAACTCTAATCGAGTTAGATGGATCGGCCACATTGCAAGGCCTCCACAGCCAGTTTGCGCCGTAGAAGAAGACCCCGACTGCGCTGGCGTGACAACCTGAAACAAGACCTACGCATATTAGGATGTCGCGGGTGACTACGGGTCTACGGATGACTGCGGGGTCCAACTGTTGCGTACAGAGCATATTCTTACACGGAATACAGGAATATAAAATGGGCTATTAAAAGTTTTAAGCCCTTTAAGTCAGCTCGGAGGTCTTGGTGGAATAAATATCGAAGTAGATAGGCTACTGGATGTCTACATTCGTTTGGGAATTGCACACAGAAATTGGGCATAGTCTCAACATGCGTACCATAAGGGAAAGTTCGTGCACATAGCACTACATGCCTTGGTTCGGGAAATTGAGAAGTCACTGGATTTTCAGGAATTCTCGCTGGTGGCGTTTCTTGATATCGAGGGCACTTTCAACAACATGAAGGTGGAGGCAATTAGGGAAGGATCGCTGCCACTCGAGATTGAACACCCAGTAACCGAGCTAATTAATCACTTGCTGGGAAGCGGAAGGGTTATTGTGGGGATGGGGCAAGTTTTCTGACGGATACTGGTATCGAGGAACACCTCAGGGAGGCGTCTTCTCTCTCCTTCTTTGGAAAGTAGTAATCAACGGACTACTATTGGAACTGGAGGGAGAATAATAGGTGACGTTGCTCATGTCAATGATGTAGCAATATTTGTCTCGGAAAAGCACCTTGGTACAATTCTTCAATGTGATGCAGAATGAGTTATTAATTACTGTGGGTTGGGCCAGCAGATGTGGCTTGGGGATCAACCCTTCTGAAACAGAGCTAGTTCTTTTCACTAGGAGATATAAAATTCCGAAAGTGGTTCCTCCAAGTCTGAATGGTAGTACGCTGGTCTTTACTGATAAGGCGAGATTTCTAGGGATTCTTCTAGAAAGAGTTAAGAAGGCCACTGTGACGCTCTACTCTTGCAAAATACCATCGGAAGGAAATGGGGTCTGAAACCGGAGCTGGTGCACTGGCTTTACACGGCAGCTATCATCGGTTTCGGGGTGGAAGAGCCTGCAAAAAGGACACTCAATTATAGTCAATTCTGTGAGGCATAACCTGGTAAATTTGGATTACATAACACCCCTGTTGTGCTTTTTCAAGCTTTTTAAGGTGATTCTCCCCTCTAGGGAGGATGGGAAGAGTCCACTCTTTGTGGAGACCGGGACAGTTAAATTTTACACCAAGGGGTCCAAGCTCTACAGTAAAGTGGGAGCTGGTGTGTTTTGTGGGAAATTAAATGTGGGTCTATCCTTTTGTTTTCCTGATAACTCCATCGTGTACCAGGCTGAAGTTATAGCGATGAACTGATTGAGGCATAATGTAATATCGTTGACTGATCTTAATATTTATGTGGGCAGTTGGGCGGCCAGCCTTTCACTAGATTCGGTTTCCATGGCGTCAAGAGTGACGTTGGATTGTCACACATCTCTCAACGAGATGAGTGAACTATTAAATATCCAGTTGGTCTGGGTTCCACTCTGGGCCACTCTGACATTGAGGGAAAATTACAGAGAAGACGAATTAGCAAGGTACGGTACGACTCTCTAACTGGTACCAGGGAGAGAATCTGTACGAAGGCATATGTCTGGGCTGAAAGCAGCAAATCGTAGGAAGGTAGTTGCCTTGGTAAATGTTAGGTGGCTCGCCAGTCCGACTGGCAGGGTAGCGAAGCAAGTATGGTCACTATCACACTAAGGAAGCGTGTTTAGGTAGAATTGTAATGGTACTTACTGGACACTGTCTCTTTGGAGATCATGCGAGAATTCTGGGTCTGGATGCAAATGACTTCTATAGAAGCTTCAAGGACGAGGAGGAGGAAGAGACTTTTATTCACTTCCTATGCGCATGTCCTGCGCGAGCTGGCAGAAGGCATGATCACTTGAGAAAATACACTATGACAGCCTCTCTGATTTCGAAAGCCTGCAATGTCGGACCCTGTGGTATCACAATGGGCCATAATTGGCCTGCGATAGTGCGATAACAACCACTGAAACCTAACCAAACCTAACCTAGGATGTCGAAACTGGAGGCTGAGAGCGATGGATCGATACGGTTGGAGGACCATAGTGCAGACGGCAAAACTCCTTCATGGCATGTTTTAAATGTACAAATCTCACGTATTTGGTTTGCAAGTTATCTACATAATAAACCATTTGTTCGACATTGTCTACGCTCAAACCAATTATCTACATTATATTCGACACTAGCATGTAGATAGTACAACGTTTTTTTTTATTATACTCGGGGTAGAGAATACAACCTGCAGAATAATCAGTCTGAAATTTTTCCAGTAAAGATTAACCGTGGTAGTTTAAACAATCAGCAGGTCCTCAACAACATCAGAGCAGAGGCCTGTTTCACGTATTGCTTAAGATTATCGGTTAATTTAAGTACTTGAAATTCTCGAATTTGCAAGTTTTTTGCAAGGTTTATTTACCCACAATCTTAACAATTTTATATTCTTACTGTAGCCTTTTGGTAATCTGAAAAATTAAGTAAACCGATTTTTATGTGGGCTATAGGGGTAAATCCAAAGCAAATTTACTAGAAACTACTTTAACGGTCTGTCGATATTAAAATTCGCTGAGCGATGAAATTTTCCATTGTTCCGCCTTCCGCGCACATAAAATTATTCATCAATCATTATGATTCTAAATGTTTCCATCACAGTAATTGAATTTTTTTTTTGTGAAGAGGACGGCACCAAAAAATAAGATATTGACAACCCATCTCTTCGATAAACATTTATAGCATCCAATGTACGAGGATAAGATCTTCGAGCGATAAATGAATGGTAGATTTAGATATTTCCTATATAAACGAGCGAATATATTATTTACCTGCCACATAGACCTGTGAACTTAAAATATTAAACGGAAATACACAACACACGCAACTGAATGCAGATTTCGTGTTATCTGTTGGCTGTTTTGTGATTTATCTCAACAATAAAAATGTTTTATATATGATTCTGTGTGATGTTGTTCCGTTTCGCTATTTTCGTTTTGTGTATGTAAGATGTGGATACGTACGATATTCAAATTCGCGTTTTGGTTCGGGGTAACAGGTTGTATCTGCTTTTATTATCCGAAACAAAACAAAAAATTATCTTGTGGTTGTAACAAGATGTAAAAAAAAATATTTTAATGATTTTCAAACAGTATAGACACACAACACGCAGAAGGAAAAACGAAACGAAAGAAAAACTGTGATGATCCATTTTATGTTTTTTTGTATGTACGAATGTTCGTTTGGTAAACCTGTAAACATGTTGTCGGATATTGTTTTGAATATGTTGAACCAAATGCAAAGTGGTTTTCATTAGGCATGGAAAGAAACCGCACTCATATAGAACCACTCTTTCGATATAAAAAACGAGAAGATAAAATCCCGCCTTTGAATATGTTAACGAAATATACCGGATAATTTATATTCATCCCGAAAATACTACGTACAAAGAACAAAACGACAAACTGGGTAAAGGAAAAATAAAAACAAATTGTAGATTTTGTTTATACATAAATACATTTCCGTGGAAATATATTTTGTATTTTCTTATTTGTCTTCTTTGTGGAAAATATTTATGTCGGTAATATCGCTCTGCCAACATTACATGAAAATTTGTTTCATCTCCAGGTATATATTTTGACTTTGTTTATTTAATTTATACATTTTTCGTGTGGATGTGTGTGTATGTGTGTGTGTGTGTGTGTGCGAGTGTGTGTGGGTACGTTTGATACACGAAAATAATTTCCCAAACACTTTCCATTTGATTTAAAAATGAAAATATACGAATATACAGGGTGTCCCAGAATTGGACAATCAAACGAAGCAGGGTCATATGGGAACTCATTTCCAACAAAAACAGCCAAAGTTTTTTCGAATTGTTGATGGTGCAAAAGCTATTCCACTTTTAGTGCTTTTAGTGAAATCGCATGCACACCCAACAAAAAATTAATTTTTAAAAAAACAAGAGTTCTTTTGTTTAACTTTTTGTTTAATAAGATCTAGAAGAGTGTGCCTTTCTAAAATTTTTTGTTGATGTCTGAGTGACGTAAGTGAGAAAAGAATGCACTACAGAAAGTTGACTCATTATCAGAAAAATATTCGACACTAAGGCAGATTTGAAAATGGTATCTCACGACAGAATGTTTTTATCAATTTTTTTTCAAAACTAAGTTGTGTTTACTAGAAAATACACAACAAAATTTTGATTTTTAAAATCGATGCTAAAAATAAAACAAAATGATGAACACTAATCTAGTAGCCCGAATTAAATAAAATGTGGGGTATAAAAAAACATTTTCTAGTTCATGTTAGTAGTTCCATACATTCAGACTCGAACGTTTATAATTAAAATGTCAATATATGTCAGTGGTGTCCATAAGGTCGATCGCGTAATGATTTTTGGTCGATCTCACCTTTAAAACGATTACGAAAAAACCAAAACGTAACAGATGAAATGGCACCTATTACATTTTTCTCCAATTCTTTATTTCAATCTGTCATTTTGGCAAAACAGCGATAATTATGTTTTTTAATTTTTTTTGCTAGTGAGTGTTTTATCAAAAGTTAAAACCTGCCATTATCATGAAAAATGGGAGAACGACTATTTTTTTGTAATGATCAAAGACATTGCAATGCCAAAAAAAAGGAAATGTGGAAAGACATTTCAAAACTATGCATAATAACTATGAAAATGGGTATCCGCAATTGTAAAATCACGAATTTTTCCGCTCAGCAGTCCATTTTTAAAAGCCAAGTATCACAAGCAAAATCAGCAACGATTACAACACTTCATGTGAGTCATGTTCTTACCACGAATAAAAAGGCATTCAGCGATTATTTTTATAAACGCATTTTTAGAAGCTGTCGATTCTTTGTTTGCTACCTTTCCCAATTAATGTGAAATATATAGTATCTGCCACTAATGGCGTATAACACGACGAGTGGAAGAATTTGATTTGGATTTAAAATGGCAGTTGGCAGTTAGATGAATCTATTGACGTGGTCGACGTATCTCAGCTAATCATAATCGTACGGATGGGTTTTAAAGATTTTACCGTTAAGGAAGAATTATTCCATAAGAAGAGAAAAACATTTATTAACAAAATTCTTTGTCGAAATCATGATAACCATCCCAATTTCCTATCGTATCGTAAGATGAACGATTATGGTCACAACATTTAAAATAGCAAACTCTATTCGAGCGAGAAGTTTACCGAGACGGCTTTTTAAAATACAAGTGAAAGCAAATGATAATCATTTTGGATCTACTGAATTGCTTATGCACTCCGACGTCCGATGGTATGATCGGTGAAACGTGATTTGATTGGTGAAATTAAGGAATTTCTTGTTTGTAGAGGTGACGATTGCGAATTGTTAGAGGACGATATTTGGCTGTTGGATTTAGCTTTCCTAACAGACACACTTTTAAACTGAATGAGCTAAATCTTGAATTGTAAGGTAAAGATAAATTAATTTACCAGATCATAAGTTCTGTAAACGCCCTTAAACAGAAACTCACTTTTTTCGTAACTAATTTTTCAAATTTAGAGGCCCAACTGAAAAGTAGCATTTCAACAAATTATGATACACAGAGATATGTTAATGAAATAAATAATATTAAGCCTGAGTTTGAAAAGTGATTTAACGATTTTTAAAAATTGGAAGGGATTGCTTTATTTATGAACTATCCATTCGATAATAATGTTCCAGAAGAAACAGCAGCAAGAAAACTTGGATTGCTATTTCAGATGAACGAAGAAATTCTAGAAGCAGAGATTGTTAAAATTCAAAATGATTTAACACTTAAATCGAGAGCTTCAGTCGAAAATTTTTGGCAATACGTATCCAAGCTTACGAAAATGTGCGGGAAACTTACCCTCTTGCTTTAGATCAAATTATTTATGCGAATCTGCTTTTTCTCAAATGAAAATAATAAAATATAAATACCGCAGTACTTTAACCGATGAGGACCTGGACTTTTGTTTAAGAAGCTGCCTAACACCAAACTTCGAAAAAATTTATAGAGGAAAAACCTTAGCGGGCACCGCTGATATAAGCTATGTGACTTATTCCCACCGCGAATAAGCAGCAGCAAGATATACCAGAGCCGATATACAAATGGAGAACGCGTTCCCGATTACAGAGTAAGCGAAGTCCCTGGTCGTCCGAGAAGATATCAAATAGCCGCTCAACTTGATATAGACGAAGATAGAGTAATTGGAATGGTGACAGTCAACCATCTATAACTGTTCGTTATTTATCAAGACGTTCGGGAGTGCCACGGTCCACGTTGTACCATATTTTAAAAAGTAATCAGTTGCACCCTTGCCATGTGCAACGTATACAATACCTTTTACCTTCTGACCATGAAAAAAGGGTGCAATTGTCGAGAAATGCTGCGTCGATGCGAAAAAATTCTCAGTTTTTTAACAACATTTTATAGAGTGGTGAAACATGTTTTAAAAGGGAGAGGATATTCAATACCCATAATTTGCACTATTGGGCCCGCGTAAATCCAAAAAAATTCGGCGTAGTCGGTTTCAACACCAATTTGGAGTGAACATGTAGGCGGGAATAGTCGACGGAAAATTGATTGGCTCATTTGAATTTCCACGTCGGCATCAACAGAGAACTACTTGATGGCGTTGCTGTACAAACACGTGGAAATATGTGGCAGCAGCATGAGTAAGCTCCTTCTCACTATGCACAAGTAGTGAGACAACACTTGAACATAATTTATCCAAGCCAATGAACTGGAAGGGGAAGTCCACCTAATCCCTTCGTAGTAGAGAAGAAGAATAGCTAATTAGTTAATCAAAACTATGCAATGGTACTAACAAAAGGAAATAATACTCCAGGTGGTACATCAATATCAATATTGGTAAATGGAGGTAGTGGAGCCATCTATTGTATTATCAGAGAACATCAAATCCGTTCCAGAGAAGATCAAATTTATAAACATCACCGATAAAGAAAAATAGAAGCAACTCGGTAGTTGACCAAGCCGATGCTTTTTCTAACGTTACAAATAGATGTACTGAACAAACATTACACGAAATAAGTGATGCCGCTGGAAATTTTACTTTGCAAATAGCCGAATCTAGTAAAACAACTATTGACCTAGAAAAGGAGAATATAGATCTCTCTTTATGCCAACTAAGTGAAGAAAGTGAGTAAATTGAGTATCAGAGACGTACTGGATCTTAAAGAAGAAAAAACAGTCCAGGAAGGGTAAGAAAATAAAAGCTGAATCATCACCTGAGGCTGAGCCAAATATTGTGGGTGTAACCAGTTACCCAGAAATTCAGTCACTCATGAAATCAGCTACTGACAAAGACTATAAGGTAACAGCGCTAAACAATGACGTTTGGAAAATTAATACTCTGGACTCAGATACTTATAGAACCTTATCTCTGAAAATGAATGCTGGAACGAATCAGTGGTTCACTTACGACAACAAACAGGTCCGACCTATAAAAGTCATGGCAAGAGGTTTGCATCACACTTGCACAAGCAAAGAAATAATGGAAGGCTTACAAAATAAAGGTCTTAAAATACTAGGTGGTGTGAATTTTGCTAAAAAAGAGAGAACAGAAATGGAGAAAGATCTATTATGCTGGTATTTGACAACAAAGAGAATGTTCAAAACATTTATGGAATAAAAGAAATCCCTCACATGAAAGTAAAAATCGAACCAATGAGGAGAACCACAACACTTATACCCCAATGCAAAAAAATGTCAGGCATATAATCACATCAAAAGATATTGCGGCCGGGATCCAAAATGTGTAAAATGCTCAGGTAATCATTTTACCCAGGCATGTAAATACAATAGAGAGAGAGATGCGCCAGCCAAGTGTACAAATTGTAAGGGCCAACATCCGGCTAATTATTGAGGCTGTGAAATTGCTAAACAACTACACAAATTAAGAGATACAACAAGAAACCAACCGTAAAATCACTACAATCGAAGGGTTCAAATATTAAATCAGATGGATCAAAACTCACAAACAACACTCCTTGCAACACAGGTCAAAGAAGTTCACTTGCTTAGGTAGTGAATGGTTTGGGTCCAACCAAACATATGGGCTGCAAAATAACCAAATTATGGAAAACATTATGAACAGAATTGCAGCTATTAAAAAGCGGCTAGATGACCAAAGTAATCTGAACAACATGATACTTGATCAAACTAAAGAAAATGCAACTTCACCAACGCAATCCAACAAAAAATGTTAAGTAATCGCCATTTTCTTAATATCTGAAAGCTTTTAGCTAAATCTTCGCTTGTAAAAATACGGGGTTGTAACTTATATCACTCCATTCATCCAGCGGAAAGAGCAAGAGGCGGTTCGGCATTACTAATAAAAGAAAATATAAAACACCAACATAAGGATCCAAGTCAAACACAGACAGCTTACTGTCTCTGCAATATATTGTCTCTCCCGGCAAAACTTGAAAAAGGAGTACTACTTAAACTATTTAAATCGCTTGGACGTGATTTTATTATTGGAGGTGACTTTAATGCGAAAAACACCTATTGTGGATCTAAACTTACGACGTCAAAAGGTAAAAAATTGCTTCAAGCAGGGCAGACATCAAAATGTGAATTTTACTCTGGTGGTTCCCCAACATACTGGCCCAGTAACGAGACGAAGATACCTGACCTAATAGACTTTTATGTGTTTTATGTATTCACATTGAAGACAGTAATTCTCTAGTATCTGATCATTCCCCTGTTATCATGACAGTCAGTGAAATGGCAATGCAAAGAGAGAGTGTACTCAGATTAACAAATTCAAAAACAAACTGGGATCTCTTTCGTGAAGTAATGAAGGAAAAAATCAATCTTCTGGTACCGATAAGAAGTTCTCACTAGTTGGAAGATGAATTAGAACAACTCAATGAAACAATTCACCATGCTGCTTTGGCAAGTACCCCCATTATACAAAATAAGACGAAGCTTAACATATCCTACGCAAAGGAAGTTAGAGAGTTGGTAAGTGAAAAATGACAGGGACGTAAAACCTGGCAAATAACTAGAACACCGGAGAACAAAATAATTCTTAACAATTTAGGTAACAGTCTCAAATGACTTCTTAAAGAAGTTAAAAATGCATCAATCAACAGATATCTAGTCGGCCTAACCGATGAAAAAATTTCTGATTATTCACTGTGGAAGGCGACGAAGGGACTCAAAAGACCCAAAATGCAAGTGCCTTCACTTAAAAAGGAGGCTGGAACTTGGGCAAGAGGTCATAAAGAGAATGCTGATCTGTTTGCGGAGTATCTCGAAAATACCTTCCAACCAGTACCAATACAAATGGACAGGGAAAATTGTACCCAGTAACTCTCAAAGAACTAAAAAGCAACATGAATGTTAAAGAGCCCCAGGCTGACTTGATTACTTGCCAAATAATCAAGGCTCTATCAGGTAAAGGATTTCGTAAGCTATTACACATAATCAATGCAAGCTTTCGGTTAAAATATGTTCCGTGGCATTGGAAAGTAGCAGAAGTAATCATGATAGCAAAACCTGATAAACCACCTAACGATAAAAAATCATAAAGGCCAATTTCATTGCTGCTAATTATATCAAAACTGTTTGAAAAATTATTACTAAAAAGACTTAAACCAATATTTAAGGACCGACAACTAATTCCTCCACATCAATTTGGATTCAGAGAAAAGCAGTCCACAATTGAACAGGTGCATAGAATCACCAATATTATTGAAAGAACGTTAGAACTTAAAAAAGTATTCTCCAGCATATTTCTGAACGTCGCCCTAGCATTCGATAAAGTCTGGCATAGTGGACTGGAATTCAAGCTGCATAGAGATCTGCCGAGGCAATTCTATGCCATCATAATACTCCGAACTAAAGAAAAGAAAATTTCTACCAGTGAATCAAGCTTAATGAGACAAAATCCACGCATATTAACTTTACATTTCAAAAGGCTTCCCATCTACCGATAGAAATTAACTCACGACTAGGTGCCATATGCAAACAAAGCTAAATATCTTGGCACGAAACTCGATGCCAAGCACAAGTGGAGAGGGCATGTCAGAAATAAAAAAGAAGAACTTAATATTAAGTTGAGAAAAATGTATTGGCTCATAGGTAGGGGCTCTGAGCTTACAATATACAACAATCTGCTGCTATATTGGCAAATACTGAAGCCGATATGGACCTACGGTATTCAACTCTGGCGGGGTTCTCCGTAGCATCGGAAATGCTCCGTGCGGTACACACGACATAAGTTTATTGGAAATGAGCTCCCTTATGACTCTGCTTCATTTGATCGTCCAATTATGGAACACCCTGTATATTGTAATGAGACGAGTTTACTTTATTATTATTGTTATCTTTACGATTATACGAATAATTTTTAATTTGGGGGTAGAAAATTTTCACGGTCTACTAGATGGTAAATACAAATGAAATCGCAGGTGTTTTAATTTAAATTTTCTTCCCCAAAAACAATAAACATTTACATAATTCGTTTGTGCTATTGTTGTTTAAAAGATTACGTTTAATTAATGGTTTACAATACAAAAGTAATATAGTTGCGGACTGTAATGGTTATATTTGAAAAATTAATTTGGGATTGGTAATGCATGAACGCGGGAAGAACCCAGCAGTGCAGGTGATAGTATCATGAATATACACAGAACGGGTAATGGATTCACCTGAAACATGCAAAGTACATCTCTTGCATCCATGAATTCATATTTATTTACATTCTCAACCAAACAACCCCGTTTCGCAAGCACATCGGCTCTTTCATTTCCTTCAAGGAAGGTACTCATACAAAATTTCCACAACACACATTACCATAAGTTCTCCCGCCCTCACTAATTAATTATAACCCACTCCGGGGTCGGAGAATAACACTACTCTCCTCCTCCCTTGTGTCAATACCAACTTGATCTCTTCCATAATTCCAATCAAATCTGCATTCATTACACAAATACTGTCATTCACTCTTACCATTTTCTCTTTCCTCATTGAAGGAATTCCTACACCAACTCGATCATTGTTCACACTAGCATCTGTATACACTTCCACATATGCATTATAACTCATTCGCATTTTGCAAAAACTCATTCTTTTTCCGATAATCCATTCATCATCGCTTTTATTGTATCACCAAACCTCAAACGCACAATTTGATTGGTCGGAGGGACTCTTGGCTTTACGGGCCTAATCTTAGAAAATACTTATATATTCTCCAAGATCACCCGCGACCAAAGAGGTGAGTCACCCAATTCAGACCATAGAGTGTGTATTGGGGTTGAGTTAATCGCCCCAAAGACCACTTTGGCACAAGCATTCTCCACAGTTATTAAGTTTTTAAACCCGACTTTGGACCCATCACCATAAACACTCAATCCATACACAATTTTGGCTTCTCATTTCGGTTTGCTCACCCTTTTAATCACACTCAATCTGCTCCTGCATTTATCGGCTAATCTATCCATATACACTCTAAAATTCAATCGCTTATCAATCCAGACTCAATTCGGTCATTATTCACTTGCACATCGAACATGCGATCCGTTCGGAAAGCCATACAACATTTTGTCGAATTTACAAGTAAATTCAATTCAGTAAAATATTTTGTTACCTGATTCACACATTCTTGAGCCCGACTCAAGGCCAGCTCCGCAGTGGCCCTCCCCTTGCCCATCAGTACAAAGTTAAACTTACGAATCGAGCCGTATACAGGTTGAAGAGAGTCGGTGAGATTTTACTGCCTTGGGAAAGGCCCATATTCACCGCTCCCTCCAAGCTATACCTGCTACCACACAACACTAACTAAAACCCAAATCCTTAAGAACCTGATAGAGTTTCCTTTGAATCACATAATCATATGCCCTTTCAATATCCAAAAATACCGCCACAACATGCTTCTTTTCCTTTCTTACTTCCCACACAAACTTTTCTACAAATTCGTTAGCAGAGTGGTTGCGACGGAACCCAAAGATGGTTAACGTACGTACATATTCCCTGTAATTTGTTGGCAGATTTTTATCCCGACCCATTTTAAAAATAGGTATCACTCTGCTTTCCTTGCATTTTTCCGATACGACTGCATAGTGAGAAGTCTGGTAAAATTGCAACAGAGGGCGCCACAAACGCTTTTCAGACAGATATGTCATTTAGTTCAATTTTGACAGCTATTGAAAACAGACAAAGTGAATTTCGTGTGTTAATTAAACATTATTTTTTGCGTGGAAAAACCATTACACAAACCAGAACAAAGCTTGATAAATATTATGGGGACTCTTCACCATCGATTAAAATGATTCACGAGTGGTTTACTGATTTTCGTTGTGGCTGTAGAAGCACACCTGATGCCGAACGTCAAGGACGCCCTCACCACACCAAAATTGGTTGACAAAATCTATGGTAAGGTATGGCAAGGCGGCAGAGTGAAAGTGCGCGAGATAGCTGTGATAGTAGGGATCTCAGATGAACGTGTGCGCAATATATTACACGAACATTTGAATATGAAAAAGCTATCCGCGTGTTGGGTGCTGCGTTTGCTTACAATCGCCCAAAAACGCACACGTGTGACAACTTCAGAGGCAGGTGGATGAAACATGGACCCATCACTATACACCGGAGGCCAAAGAACAGTCTAAATAGTACATTTCTACTGGCGAATCTGCGCCGAAGAAGGCTAAGGCGGTTTTATCGGCCAACAAAGTCATGGCCACAGTTTTTTGGGATGCACGCGGCATAATCCACATCGATTACCTTCAAAAGGGGAGAACAATCAACGGCAAATATTACTGCTTTTGAAAGTAAAACGACCGCATTTGACGAAGAAAAAGTTATCTTCCATCAAGACAATGAACGAATTACGCTTCGAATTGCTTCCACATCCGCCATATTCTTCAGACTTAGCCCTCTGCGACTATTTCCTGTTTCCGAACTTGAAGAAATGGCTCGGCGGATAGAGATTTGGCTCTAATGAGAAGATCATCGATGCAATAAACGCCTATTTTGAATGACTGGGGAAATCGTATTATTCGGAAGGGATCGAAAAATTGGAAAAACGTTGGCCTAAATGTATCGAGCTAAAAGGCGACTACGTTAAAAAATAATTTTTTTTTGGCCGAAAATATTATTTCTTGTTTCATTTTTACCAGACTTAATCCGCCCTCATCCATACTTCATTGAGTATTCGAAGCAAAACCACCTTGACCTCGACTTCCCATCTACCAAGCATTTTATAACTGACTCTGTTAGTTCCTAGGTGGTAGATTTGGATATTTCTACAATCCCTCGAAACTCTTCCCATTCAAATTCTTTACACATGTCGTGCATCAAATCATTTTCATTATCAGGTAACAAAAGTTCATTCCTATCGCTCAAATTGCTTCTAACATCCATCATCATTTGTAAAAAGACATTTCTATTCTCTCTGTCATCCAACACAGTATTTCTGCCTTGTACTCTATAGCCTCTCACTCTATAAAACTTAACCCATACATCCTTAGTTGTGGTCCTATGTGTCATTTTAGCCGCATAGTCTCGCCAACTTTTCCTCTTTGCTCTACGGATAGCCTTTTTTAATCTTGCATTCATCCTTTCATAATTTATTCTACATTCATGACAAATACACCTATAAAAAATAAAGGAAAATAAGATTGGGGTGTTGGCCATAATATATACAATTTAGTACATCGAATAGATTTTGGGATGAACATCAAGCTCCTTCTTGCCACATCTCGTAAGACCCAGTACAATAACATACAACTGCCTAAGAAAACTCCTTTCGATTTAGCCGGCGTAATTAACGCGAGAGCAATAATTTATTAGTGAAATTCAACAAAAAGTTGGACAGAAGTAATTTAAAAATTGGGACGATCCTAGAGATTTATGAATACCGACTCATTTATCAATTGTTTAAGATTTGTCCTAATGGTTTAATGACATCAGTTCTTGCTTCGAACCTGAATCGCTACTTCACTGTAGATAATACATATTGGCCCTTCAATCGAACCAGACTAACAACTCCTGCGGTGAGTACGAATGTGCTAATCAAATGAGAAAGAGACTTCCCATAATGCAACAAACTTAACCACTTTTATAGCAATAAATACGAGTGTACTCTTGACATATAAAGCGGCTATTTAGTTTAACCACAACTGGCTGAATAATAAGCGCAAACCAATTTATGCAGTAAACACTAATTGCAGAATGGCATGAATAAGTGTTAAAACACATTTTGACGTGGTAGATTCATTATCATATCGAGATTATGTTTTTATGTAACTCCGTAAAATAAAACTTTTCATGTTCACCATTCGGTTATACAAATTATCGATTATCAATGGCAACAAAATATTCAATGTGTTATGTGTGTTGCATAATCAGACGGTCGGCCCGATGAATGAATATTTTTTTCAACATTAATAATGGCTTTGGTGGACAATGATGTATCTGCCTACCTACCATCGATATTATAAAGAGCTTTTAACAAATTACTTCCACATCGACTTTTTATTTTTTGGTTGTTAACAATTCGATTATTTACCCGGAAACCCATTTATTATTTATGTATGTATGCATGTCCGAAATCAGATTGTTGAAACATTTAAATTTTTCGGTATTTTGTGTCGATAAATTACGCCGCGTGTATGGAAAATCCATTATATACGATTTCTTGTTATTTAATTTGCTAAATCATTGATTTGCAATTTAATGAATTACGTTTGCCTTTGGGTAGACTCGAATGTCAGATGCAGGCTACGCCAATTTTACTTGGCTACTGAATATTCCTTTGTGATATGCACAAACCGCACAAATCCGCATAACTCAATTCAAATGCAAAAGTGGTTCAAGCACACGGTATTTCATCTTGTTTGGTACAAAATGCTATAATTGGCGACTAATAAATGGGTTTTAAAGTGGACAACATTTTCAGTCAAACTGTTTACTAACAATTTTAATTACAATTTAATTGTTTTGTACGTTTTGATAAAATTACAATTTTCGTACTAATTGCCTAAACGATTTTTAATTGAACAAACTTTGATGCTTGTTCCATTTACATTTTATTTGTGACGCGCTATTAAAAATTCTATGGTAATTTTAAAGCCCCCAAACTTAACAGAATTCGACAGTGGAAAAAGTGCGTGGCCTTTTTCCCGGTAGATGGCTTTACATTTATATATCTCAGTAACAATTGATCGTATCGGGCAATTCGGGTGTTTGAAAAGTGATATTTCAACTTGTATTTTGACATACAAAACATTAAAATCGGTGAAGTGAATAAAGAGTTACAGCACTTTAAACATGGAGATAGATAACGAAAAAATTCGATATATTTTACAATTTTGTTAGGGCAAAGGTTAAAATGCGGCTCAGGCTTGCGAAAAAATTGGTGCTGTTTATGGAGAAGGTGCTTTATCAAAATCGGCAGCAAAGAAATGGTTCAAGCGCTTTTGTTCTGGAAATATGGATGTCAAAGATGCACCTCGCTCTCGTCGAGCAACCACTGGAAAAGTTAATGAAATCATGCAGAAAATTGAAAAAGACCGGCATATAAGCAGCCACGCAATTAGTAAAGAACCAAATATTGATCACATAACAGTTTTAAACCATTTGAAAATGGCTGGATACAAAAACACATTGACATTTGGGTACCACATAAATTAACAGTTAAAAATTTGATGGACCGGATTATTTCTATCTGCGAAACGCCGCTGAAACGGAATGAAATCGAGCCATTTTTAACGGGAATGATTACTGGTGATGAAAAGTGGATAAGATACGACAACGGTGTGCGAAAAATATGATGGACGAAACGAGGTGTAGCTTCCCAAACGGTATCAAAGCCGGGATTGACGCCAAGAAAGGTAATGCTGTGTGTTTGGTGGGATTGGAAGGGAATCGTGCTATTCAGTTAAAATGTCCAGAATTGATCAGCAGAAAGGGCGTTGTGTTCCATCATGATAACGCTAGACCACACACATTATTGATGATCCGGCAGAAACTGAGAGAGCTTGGCTGGGAAGTTTGATGCACCTACCATATAGTCCTGACCTAGAGTGACCAGACCAAACTCCCTAAATTGGATCCCAAAAATTGGTATGGTAGACTATTGTTGGATTAGTAATAATAATAAGTTTTTTCTTTTATAAGGTAAAGCAAGTGTTTTCCAACGGGGGCCATACGATTCTCTAGGGAGGCACACCTTACATCTGAGAAGGCATATTCTAAATTCATAAATTAGGGAATCATTTGAAAGCGGAAGGATTTTGGATGGGATGTGTAATAGAGCTGGTCAGAACCATTTTCAAAAATTTAGGCGGAAGTATAGATTTTGGTAGTAAACTGTTGTTTCGCCATAGTTCAGCCACTCTGCGTCCCAGGTGGGTTTACTGATCAGGACAGAACTTCATACTTGTGGAGTTTTATTAGGTTGGCGGAGGTGACAATTTGCATTGGAGCTTTTTCGTTTTTGGCTTGATCATTTTCCACTAACGAATAATTTTGATAGAAGCCGTTTTCGTGAGAGCTTGTTCTTGTTTGCAAATTTTTTGGGAGATGCAGGATTTGCAAAAGGTCTCGTAGGTGTCGGAATGTTCTGGATTGGATTCGGAAGAGTAATGGTTTTTGTTGATTTTCTGTTGATTGATGTATGTGAACTTAGCCCAGAATTTCATCCCAGAAAAATAAAAAAATATCATCGGGTAACACTAAAACTGCAATGATATCCCAGCCCAGAATTTAATATGGTAATTTCATTCAATCTCGAAATTTTATTCTAGCCCAGATTTTTTTTTTTCAATTTTTAATTTAAAACCAAAATTAAAAATTAAGTAAAAATAATAAAAGTTTAAATTAAAGAAATTTAATTGATTTAGCACTGAGGGTCAAGCTCGTTGATACTCGGTAATAACTAAAAATATTCTACAGTACATTTTTATTGTGTATCAGAGGTCAGTAACGGAACGTATTCTATTCGACACGGCATAGCATTATCTAGGTGTAGTTTTAATTTCAAACCGATTTGCATGTTGCGAACCGAGCTATATAATAATTTGTGTCAGTATAGTATCGCGTCAATATAATATTCAAAGGGATTCGGCCTGGTATGTCTTAGTGTATCAGAGGCCAGTAACGGAATGACACGGGAGCGTATTATCTAGGATTCGTTTAAATTTCAAACCGATTTGCATGTTGTGAACGCAGCTATATGATATTTTGGTCAGTGTGGTATCGCGTCCATATAATATTCAAAGGGATTCGGCCTGGTATGTCTTAGTGTATCAGAGGCCAGTAACGGAATGTATTCTATTCGAAACGGGGGCATATTATCTAGGTCTAGTTTTAATTTCAAACCGATTTGCATGTTGTGAACGGAGCTATATAATAATTTGTGTCAGTATAGTTTTCAGTAACGTGATTTTTCTTTATGTCGAACCGTCTGTTAGCCAGAATAAACAGGTCGCGCTTTCGAACATACCCATGATTATAAAAATTTGCACACATGCTTTTAAACTTAATGCTGTTGTGGTGTTTATACCAAAGACACAACATTATGTCAGCTATTGTTTTAGAAACGAGCATTGGAAAATCTATGATGATCTGCTAGAAAGTCCCAGAAATATTAAATCTCCGACAATGCATCAAGTTACACCCCATTTTCTTTTTTATATTAAAGAAAAACATCAATAACATATTTAATATCGTAAAAAGTAGAAATCAATCGGAAAAACATAAGCACTCACGTTAAACAAGCACGTGATCGTGAGAGGCAAGGGGACTCATGTTAAACAAGCACCCCATCGTGAGAGGCAAGGGGACTCACGTAAAACAAGCACCCCATACCCAGACGTGAGAGGCAACGGCACTCACGTAAAACAAGCACTCCATCGTGAGCGGCAAGCGGACTCACGTTAAACAAGCACCCTATCGTGATAGGCAAGGAGACTCACGTAAAAAAACATCCCCAATTGACCTAGATAATACGCCCCCGTGTCGAATAGAATACATTCCGTTACTGGCCTCTGATACACTAAGACATACCAGGCCGAATCCCTTTGGATATTATATGGGCGCGATACTATACTGACCAAAATATCATATAGCTCCGTTCACAACATGCCAATCGGTTTGAAATTAAAACTACACCTAGATAATGCTATGCCGTGTCGAATAGAATACGTTCCGTTACTGACCTCTGATACACAATAAAAATGTACTGTAGAATATTTTTAGTTATTACCGAGTATCAACGAGCTTGACCCTCAGTGCTAAATCAATTAAATTTCTTTAATTTAAACTTTTATTATTTTTACTTAATTTTTAATTTTGGTTTTAAATTAAAAATTGAAAAAAAAAAATCTGGGCTAGAATAAAATTTCGAGATTGAATGAAATTACCATATTAAATTCTGGTCTGGGATATCATTGCAGTTTTAGTGTTACCCGATGATATTTTTTTATTTTTCTGGGATGAAATTCTGGGCTAACTTCACAAAGGTTGTTGATTGGGCGGATCTGACGGTTTCTTCGTAGGAACTTTCTTATTTTTTGCTAGTGTTTCGTATACTATGGGATTTACGAAGAGACCAGATAGATTGATTTGGCATCTAGATTGGTTCAGAACATTTTTCTGGAATTTGGTCGGAAGTGAAGATTTTTTATAAAAAACTGTTTTTACTATGGTTTGAGATTGTGAGAATGTGCAGCTTACACACAGAAACACAACACTTGAAGTTGTCTCCTTAGCCGGGTGAACAGAACTTATTTTTCTAAGAAAATACATTTTGTCTTGTTGGACATTTTATACTGCCGTTCATTAGCTAGAAGCATGGTCAAGCTTAATATATTAGAAGAATGGGATCTCCGGATGACAGAATTTATAATATTTATCTTACAAGCATATCGCTTAATGCATCAATATAGTAATTCTCAGTGATGCTCGCCTAAGCAATACCACGGCTTCATCGTGCAATAGTCCTTTGAGGAATATACATTTTCTGTCATTCGAGTTAAGGTCCGAAAAAACGTTGTGTATTAATTTTGGACCGTTTTATCTCTTTAGACTGTCGATTTATTTTGAATCGACGAATTTAAGGATGGGTATTAATTAGGATCTAGTAAAAATATATTTTTTTTATCGATGATTGTAAAGTCTGCCATTAATTTCTCCACTAGTGCCAGGTGCGTACGAAATACTACAATCGGTGTATCCTGAGTTACAGTATTAACAAAATTTATAATATTTGGTAAGCTACCTTCATTCGCAGACCATTATACACCAAAGGTTATAGATCTGATAGAACTAATAATAGGTTGTAATTCTACGCTCTACCTAGATTTGTTGTGGTTTGGTGAAAACTTATTAAACTTGTCACTGGTGTGGGAATATTAGTATACTTATATTGAAAACGACTTCATACTTTTACGTTTACCATATGCTAATTAAGCTAATGTGCTGATCGTTATCTACTTACATACATAAAACATATAAAGAAATGCAATTTGCGTATGTCATGATTATGTGGCAAATGTTCGGATCATCAAACCCGCGTGCCGCATTCTGTTGAACAAAGGTGGCAAAATTATTTTGAATAATTGAGGCTCTCTGCTAAACGGAAATTGCAATTCCAGGTGTGGTAGTCGTCTGCGTTTATTCAAAGGAAATCCATTAAAGTTTCTGGTTTTAACTAAGCCAAGTTGGCAATCAAACACATTGAATTCTAACCCTCTTCTTGTCAAATTTTTCAAAGAACCGTTATTTTGTAGCTGTGATTGATAGTCGTCTGCGGTTATTCGAAGAAAATCCATGAACATTTCCGGTTTATAAGTCAATTTGTCAATCAAAAACTTTTAATACCAACCCTAGGCTGGTCTAGACTTTTCAAAGAACCTTTACTTTTTACTTTATTGATACCCTTTGCTCTTGAAAGATAGTCATTCCAGGTGTGGTGGTTCTCAGCCTTTACTCATGGAAAATTCAAGGTTTTTTCCAATAATTACACTCTAATCCCAGAATTATCGAATACCACTTTCAAAATTTTTCAACCATCCTGCACGTTCCTGAAACTTATTTATTGAACAATTTGTCTTTCTGCTAGAACTAATTTGAATTCTGTCTGTGTCTTGCTATCAAAACCTACTACATATGAACAATATCTATTTCACCAATTTCATACTAGTATTAAAAATAAATTATTTGGCGACAGAAATGGAGTAGGAACATCACCATGTTTCAATCTCAGGACCGATGTGAAATTGGCCCGAAAAGTAACCCGAAACAAATGTGTCTGTTTAATCTGTAATGTTTTCGAAAAACTGCATTACCTTTAATTGTTATCCCGAAATTTTTTTAAACTAGCGTTCTACAACAAGTTTTAATTTTACAAGCCAACACTAAAAAATAGAATAAAAGCAAATTTACTCACGATTTCAAAAAATTAGTCTGTATTCAAAACACGATTATAATGATATTACGTAAGATTCTGAAAAAAATACCAACACAATTTCCAATGAGGCGGTTTTCACAGAGATTGCCTGAGACTTCGGCCACCGTCAAGAATTAGTGTAGGACATCTGTAATTCATATTAGTTAGCCCCATTTCTGTACTAGGTGGAAAGAAGGTTTGTGCCAGTCTCAGTATGTAACGTATTTCAATAAAAAATTTACTGAGAAATTTTCTTCTGTGGCGATTTTCACAAGAATTGCCTGACCGTCGAGAATGAGTGTAGGCTATTTGGAATTCAAAAAATGTAGCCCCATTACTTTATGAGGTGGAAATAAGGTTTGTGCCAGTCTCAGTATTAAAAGGTTTGCAACAAAAATTTACTAAGAAATTTTCATTTGTGGCGGTTGACACAGGGATTGCCTGAGACTTCGGCTACTGTCGAGAATAAGTGTAGCTATCTGGAATTAAAAAAATGTAGCTCCATTTCTGTACAAGGTGGAAATAAGGTTCATGTCAGTCACCATGATGTAACAAATTTCAACAAAAAAATTTACTAAGTACACTTTATACACTGAGACTGGCACAAACCTTCTTTCAACCTAGTACAGAAATGGGGATAAACTATTTAGATTCCAGATAGCCCACACTTATCCTCGACAGTAGCCGAAGTCTCAAGCAATCCCTGTGACAACCGCTACAAATGAAAGTTTCTTAGTAAAGTTTTGTTGCAAAGCTTTATATACTGAGACTGGCCCGAACCTTCTTTCCACCTCATATAGAAATAAGGCTACATTATTTGGATTCCAGATGGCCTACACTAATTCTTGATAGTGACTGAAGTCTCAGACAGTCCCTGTGAAATCCGCCTCATAAGAAAATGTTTGTGAAGTTTTTTTTTGAGAATCTACGTAACATCACTATACTCGTATTTTGAATACTAATAGACTAATTTTATTCATTAAATTGTATTCTATTTTTTATTGTTGATTTCTAAAATAAAAGTTTGTTCAAACTTCAACTAAATTGTAAAAAACAAGTTCGGGACAATAATTATAGGTAATACAGTTTTTCTAAATTTTTCGGACCGGCCCGGAAATATTACAGGTTAAGCAAAGACCCAATTTTAAACTTAAAGCAGCGATAAGTTTTATTCTACAGAAACAAGACATAAATTTCGAGACTTATCGGAAAGGGTGATGGTAGAACAATCCAACACAGGTTTGAAAATATTGTCATAGCTACTTAGTTTTTGAATATAACTTTATGGTAATTCTGATTCGTTAATATTTTACATGGCAGTTTAAAGTTAATTTGCCGTAGTGTTCCCATGTGTTTGTATATCAAAATGGATAACATTCCGGCAAATAAAATTAAGGCAAATAGAACAACTAATACTTGCAAACATATTTAGGATTTAGGAAAACTTCATATTGCATAGAGATGTGAAGTGTTGTGAAGTGCCTCAATAAATAATTCTTTGCCTACAAGTCGGTTACTCTACTCTACAATATTTTGTGTAAAGTAATTATTTATTAATTATTATTGAGTGGACGTGCTTTTGGTTTGCAAATTTGAACATGATCCTGCAAATGAAACGTTTGGTTTCAAAAATGGAATGTTCCCCTCCCATGCGATATTTTCTCAAAATTCGTGGAGGAACCAAGGAATCAGTTCGTGATGATGTAGGTATACTTTATAACTAAACTATCTTAGAAAGAAAATTTGTAATTTTGAGCAGAAATAAGGAATTTTAACCAAACAAATCGAAAGATCACCCGGGTCACACCACCTTCCTATAGATATGAGTCTAGCCAGTCCATTGAATTTGATAGAGGAATGCTTAACTTATTGAAAATAGATATCACATATTTACATGAGGGCTGGAATTTGGAGAGCTAAATTTACCGTAATATATGCTTGTGAGTTGCTAATAGAATTTATAATTAAATATCGGGAACACGTCATGATTAATAGTAATACTGTGGGCAAAAAATAGTAAGACTTTGTTCATAATTTTATAATAATACGGTGGTTGCGGAACGAAATGGGTGGAATTTTTGGCGAAAAAATCACGTAAAACCAATGCAGTATGAGAAGGTGCATTAAAGTGGTGCAAAAGCCAAGAGTTGTAGACCCATAATTCCGGCCACTTTTTACGAATGCTTCGCGCAAACGATGCATAACACTCAAATAGTATTCCTTGTTGACAGTTTGGCCGGTCGGAAGGAATTCGGAGTGCGCCACACCTCGATAATCCAAAAAAGCTGTCAACATCATCTTGATTTTTGAGTTGCTTTGACGTGGTTTTTTCGGCTTCGGCTCACCTTTGGCACGATATTCGAAGCATAGATCCAAGACTCATCGCGAGTTATAATACGTTTCATGACATCCTGGTAGTCAGAAAGCATTGTTTCACAGACGTCAACGCGACGCTGTTTTTCCAAAAAATTTAGTGATTTTGGAACCAATCGTGCTTTTACTTTTCTTAGGCCCAAACGATCTTTCAAAATGGTTTTCACTGATCCTTCCGATATTTCAACGATGCCAGTAAGGTCTCTGACTGTTAATCGCCGATTCTCGTGCACCAATTCCTTGATTTTATTAACGTGTTGATCATCAGTTGATGTTGACCAGCTGATGTGGTTCGTCGTCAACACGTTCTCGACCCTCTTTGAACAATTTGTACCAATCAAAAACACTTGCTCGCGACACGCGGAACTTCTTTGTTGAATAATTTCACTCATTGTAAAAATCGCCGAATGCACTTTTTGTACTTCAGAAAGACAAGCGTATACTAAACACTAATGATTATTTTGATGTGACATTTGGCACAGATGTCACTGACAGTCATACCAACATAGAAAAAAAAATTTCGACGAATGGTTTTCCGCGCGAAATTTAAATTAAAAAGTCTTACTACTTTTTGCCCACAGTAGTATGTTATACAATTACCTTGACAATTTCACATTATTCGTTTGGTCTTTTAAATAAAGTCACTCTTAATTTTTTGACAAGAAAGTAACGCTTAAAGTTTGAACTTGATCTATTACCAGGTTTTAATTGGGATGTCAATATACACCTTTCTAAATGAAACCATAATTTTAATTATATTACGGCTCACTAATTTATAATAAAAAATACATTTTACACTTTTTAAATTAAAATAATAACAATAAAATAATAATATGTATTTGCAACTAATTTTTATTAATTACTTAAAAAATTCTTCTCGTTAATTCCAAACAACCCTTGCCATTCCATTTTGGCAATTCACCTCTTGCCTGTAGAACAGCTGTATGCAACTCAACTACTGAGTTGTACAGCTTCCCATTGTCACCGTTCGTGCCCCGTTACACCATTAACTCTCTATAGGATTTGAATTAAGAAAACGTGCCGGCTACCACAAAACTTCGATTATTGAATGGGTTGTGAAGCAGCATTATTCTGCTGGAATATCCAATTCGAAGTTGGTTGACTTTCGCCAAAATCTTTTAAAATTTCATCTAACAGATCTATGTAATCTTTGGACTTTATTCGAGAGAAAATTTTACACATTTTACACGCGGTTTTCCCAAAATAGGAAAATGCGGCCCACATCATTAAGAAGCCGCCTCAAAAGATTCGGCTCATTGATACTTTCTTATCCGATCCTTAAATCAAGCTGGTAATACTTGAATCCAACAGGCCCGTTTAAATTCTCGTCCGAGAAGATAACATTTTTCCAAATTGATCCGATCGACATGTATTTTTTGCTAAAGTTTAGCAACATCTATTGGTTTTATGTGCTTCCGTTCAAACTGATGTTTTAACCGACTCATTTAACTTAGTTGCTCTAAGTATGTGAAGTTACCCCAGTTTTTCATCCCAGGAATTTTTTTTATTATTATTTACACGAAACTATTCTATTCCATCCCAATTTTTTGTTGTTCATGTAAAACAAATTCGAACTTGGAAATATGAATTGTGTTTGGCAATAGTAATTTTGTATAATTCAAGATCGAGATAACAATAAGCCATAACATTAGTTTAAAATATTAAGAATAACTTATAATAAGAACCCTAGTGCCAGTCGTATGTTATTATTGGTACAATCTTCCAGCTTCGATATGGTCCCATATAAATTTATGTAAATCTTCTAAAACTTCCGAACCCTTCCTAGGCCGGAAAGAGCGATTAATGTTTTGAAATGGTATGTAATTGAGTGATTGTTGACCAAATGGACAGCACCAGCCGTATGTTCAAATTTGAGTAAATGACCAAGTTCTAAAATCTCAGGTTAAGTTAAATAAAAATTTGTATCTCTTAAGAACATTCTAGACCGTAAATAATTCCCTAGGTTTTGAGTTGGTAATGGTAAGAGCAAACTATGATAAGTGTGGTGCTTAAAGAAGCACTCCAGTTGAAGTTATAGACGATTTTCATATAAATTTATATCGGGCCATATCGAAGCTGGAAGATTGTGCCAATAATAACATACGACTGGAACTAGGGTCCTTATTATAAGTTATTCTTAATATTTTAAACTAATGTTATGGCGTATTGTTATCTCGATCTTGAATTATACAAAATTACTATTGCCAAACACAATTCATTATTTCCAAGTTTGAATTTGTTTTACATGAACAACAAAAAATTGGGATGGAATAGAATAGTTTCGTGTAAATAATAATAAAAAAAATTCCTGGGATGAAAAACTGGGGTAACTTCACATGCTTGGTTGCTCTGATTCAAAATTTGATGTATGCGGCAGGTATCAACTGGCAGATCAAGTTGCGAAATATATAAGAAGCTTTCAAAGACTTGAAGCGTTGTTCAAGAAACATCAGAAATTCATCGATTTAATTTCTTAGATAAGATGAAAATTAGAAAAGATTTCCACGATTTGACATTTATTCCAAGGGTTCTGATTGCGTGTATGCACTCATTTAGGGTGTCGAATCTATTCCTGGTTGCTGCTGATGTATTCTGTATTAATTGATGGTTGATTTAATTTACCGTTTGTGTTGCATCTGTTATTTAATATACTCTAGGCTGTTTTAAAATTATCCGAGGTTGATTCCAAGTTTGGCTGCTGCACTACTAAGATAATTTTTCAGATATAGGGTAACGTGCGACTGTAGGTTGGGTGGACATTTTTCAAAGCTCCTTTGATTTAAAGTGGCGCGGGGCAATGTGTAACACACCACACAAAAGCCACCGTTTGAATCAAAAGTCGATCGTACAAATCAATCATTCATCATGGTCACCACAATGTGTGATCTTGCAACGCAACACGGCCTGGTCTTATAGCAAAAACGATCATGGACAAGAGAACAAGAAATCAATAAAGAGAGGAAATGATAAGTCAGCTGAATTCTGCTGGCTGTTTTCTTTATGATGGCTACTGCTCACTTCGAACACTTGATCTATAGAATTACTTGATTATGGCCTACATCTACCCCTTCACTTTTATATTAAATATCGTAAGTGGAGCGGTATTCTAAAATCGGTGGGAAATTTCCCGAGGGTCGCGTTAATATGGTGGTTATCAAAAATAATCCATAAGAATACACATAACCCGAAGGCATTTGCACGGATCTGAATATACATCTCTAGAATTACCTGATTATGGCCTACCATCTACCCCTACACTCTCATATTAAATTTCGCAAGTGGAGCGGTTTTTTAAGATCGGTGAAAGTTTCTCCGAGTGTAATGTTAAAACGGCGTTTAACAATATTAATCTATAAGAGTACATACAGTCCAATGGGGTTACAATATTCATCTACCTATTAACAACTATACATATAATTTAACTTTACATCAGTTATCAAAATATATTTAAATACCTTTAAAATGATTATTTGTATTAAATAAAAAAAATTCAACCCTGCTACAATTTCTACTTTGTATGACTACACTTTTGATTAAATTGTGTAAATACACTTACAAAAAAAAAAGATTATTTGTGTAGCTACACTTTTGATAATTGATTAAAACTTCACACCAGTCCTTTAAAGGACCGAAGCTTCCCCACATTTAGCAGACCCTTATTACGAGGTAGTTACTGGTGTGCAGTTCAGGGAGGAGAACTGAGCTCTGTGTTAGTTCGTCTGGGGTGACATGTTATAACATCACATTCTCGATACTTTATCGAAGTTTATGTTTCGCTTCTTTATAATAACATGTGACACTATTTCACATTTTATATCATTTACCAGGTTGCTAGATTGAAAAATTGTGATATTCTACTCCGCTTCATCACCAAATAATTTGTTTTCGATACTTGAACGAAATTAGAGAAAGACGACTTTTCTCATTTGTACTAATAGGTTATGATAGCAATAGAAACGAATCTTTTTTAAAAATTTTTTTTTTTTATATTACGACTGAGTCTTGAACCCATTTAGTAATTTACATTGCATAATAAAGTATTTGATTAGTCGGCGTAATCAAATGATTATCCCTAGTTACGTGTCACTCCTCCTCAGTTCTTTCACCTCAGTAAGTCTACTGACCTCCTGGTCGCGATAAGTCCAGTGGTTTAATTCTTTGCAGTCTTCTTGTTGGTGTGTTAGTCAGCATACAGCGTATGTCCAGATTTTCATGCTGGTGCAGACGTTGTAGGTGTTTTCTTGCATGATGCTTGATTTCATCCTCGGCAAGCTCGATCTTTAGATCTCGATGGAGGTTGTCGTTTCGAATGTACCACGGGGCATTAACAATGCATCGCAGCATTTTATTTTAAACTGTTTGGATGATTATGATATTTGTCTTCTTGGCACCGCACAAACCCAGAGTTGGCTACCATAAACAAGTTTCAGGATTTGTTTGTATAACAGCAGTTTGTTATGGATCACTAGTTCAGATTGTCTCCCTAACAGCAATTGTATTTTTCTAAATTTTATGTTTAGTTTTTCTCTCGTCTTTTTTATGTTTTCCTTCCATCTACTCGTAAGTTTAGCATCTAAAGTCATGCCGAGATATTTAGCAATGTTTGCATGCGGTACTACTATCGAGTTTATCTTTATTGGTGTATGATTAACTTTTAGATTTGTAAAGTTCACTTGGATTTTTTTGTCCAATTATATATCAGGTTAGTAGCCTTCTGTAATTTACTAGTGGAGTCATTGATGGTCTTTGCTGTTGCAAGTATTGCCGTGTCATCGGCAAAAGTCGCCATAGTTGCTTCTGTAATTGGCATATCTCAAGTATATAGTAGATAAAGGATTGGCCCAAGAACACTCCCTTGTGGTACTCCGGCTGTTATTCTTTTGAGTATTCATTCTCATACTTTACTCGGAAGTGCCTCTCTGATATGTATGATTTTAGAATTTGGAAAAATTGCCCCGGAAAATCTCGATGAAGTTTGAATTCTAACCCCTGGTGCCACACGTTGTCGAATGCCTACGCTACATCAAGGAATATAGTTGAGCATATTTGTTTGCTTTCTAGTGATTTCTCGATTACATCAGTAATGTACTTGTTCTATCGTAGAATATTTTTCCCTAAATCCAAACTGATGTGGAGGGATAAGATTCCTTTCTTCGATAATTGATTTTAGTCTTTTAAAAAGAACCTTTTCAAATAGTTTCGATAATGTCGGTAGCAGAGAAATTGGCCTGTATGAAGCTTTATCATTCGGAGGTTTGTTCGGCTTCATCGGATCATATCATGGAGCCTTATACGCAATTTTCTTTATTTTTAATTTGATGAACCTGAAGTTTGGGCCTTTTAAAATTTTTAGTTGCTTTCCATAATGAATAATCAGTATCATTTTGCCCAGTTAGAGTGCTGAGGTATTTATTAACTGACTGATTTCTCATGTCTTTTATTAGGAATTTTAATTTGTTGCACAAATGGTTAAATATCCTCTTATTTTCCGGGTTTCGATGTTTTTGCCATTTCTTCCGTGCTTGTCTTTTATTTTTAAGAAGTTCTCTCACTTCCTCTGGATAGCTAGCATTTCGTTTCATTTCCTTACTATTATTAGGAGCGCTTTCCCACGCAGCACTTTGGTTATTATGGATCAGCTTTTCTAGTTCGTCTTCTATTTGAGGTGGTCCCTGTGTTGGGTTCTGCAGACTAATTCTTTCTGTTAAATGTGTTTGAAAGAGATCCCAATTGGTTTTGGAGCTCGTTAATTACGGGTTGCTCTCTTTCATAATCATTAGTTGGCTAAGTATCATAATAACGGGTGAATGATCTGACGATAGACTTTCACTGTTCTCCAAATGGATATAATTATCTGGAATCCCTCTTGTAATAAAGAAGTAAATAAGATCTGGGGTCTTACTGATATCCGTAGGCCAATAGGTTGGTGTACCGCCTGAGTGAAACTCGCATTTTGGATGTTTGCCTGCTGCGAACAGTTATTTCCTTTAGCAGTCGTTAACCGTGATCCCGAATAGATATTTTTTGCATTATAGTCACCTCCAATTATCAAGACACTTCCTAGTGTTTTGAGAAGATTAGTATAATCCACTTGTTTGAGATTGTACCTTGGAGGTACAAGTTTTAATATTGTTATGACTTGCATGGAGAGCTTCTCGACTTTAAGTTCTTCGTTATGTTTTATATGATCTTTTATGAAAATAGCTGATCCACCTCTAGCTTTGTTCTCTGGATGTATTGCATGGTAGCAATTATATCCTTTTATTTTACAGATTGAAGTTTTGGTGAAATGGGTTTCTGATGCTATATCCCATTTGTATTCCAGATTACAATTCGTATTGTTTTATTCATTTCTTTTAATTACTTTAATTAATTTATATTTTGATACACTCGATCAAGGTTTACTTTGGCTCTTTTATTGAAATTAGTTTGCGATTTCATTTCTTCTAGTGTGTTCTGCAGTGTTTGCTGAACTGTTTGTGCATAAGTAACGTTTTCATTTACTCGCTCTCTTTGTATGTTGAGATTAGAAGTTGACGATTTAGGCACCGTGGTTTTTTTTATAGATTGTACATGTCTTGATGTATCTGGTTTGCGTGATTTATCTCTCATTTTCTTCATCTCAGCAGTTCTACTGCTACTTCACATCTTCTATAGTTGGCTGGATGCTGGTCTTTACAGTTGATACACTTCGGTGTTGTATTTCTGGGAACTGTGCAGTCGTTTCCAGCGTGTTTTCATGTACATTTAACACATCTTGCTTCGCGATGGCAGTACTTTTGTGTATGCAGTTGTTACATTGCGGTATTAGTCGAGTGACCTTACTCGGTGTTTCTATTTTAACTCTGAGGTTGAGGATAGCCTTAATATTATAAATATTTTCGATTTTTTCTTGATTGTCGCAGGTTAGCATGCAAAGTGAGAGAACTCTTCTAATGATTTCAACATTTCCTTCCCTATTTTCTCGTTACTCTTTTCTGATGGTGTTTACTGCATCGATTATTTTCAGGCCTTTGTTTTGCAGGTCCTCAATAATTTCATCTTTTGAACAAGTTGGATGGAGACCTCTTGTTATTACTTTAATTGATCGATCATTTTTATCCTCGTAGGTATTCCACTGGTGACCAACTGAATTTAATTATCTTCAGGCTCTGTTGAGTTTATTTTCCAAATATTATTACTGAGCGATAATACTTTTTAGACATTTCGTGCTACTTCTTTCATCAGTTTCTGAATACTACCGTGATTTGTAATTCCTAGGATATTGATCGGGGGTGGAACCTGTTTCTTCTTTTCTGACTCATGCACTTCTGGTGCAGTAATTGCATTGGCAGTTTTAATATGGGTTTGAATTGGCTCAACTTCTGGTGATGATTCAGATTTCCTCTTGCTTGGGTTGGTTTCTTTTCTTGGTTTCTTATTTGCTCTCTTGGATTTCTGTAGTATCCAATTGGTTTCCCTTTCTAACTCATCTTCATCCGTGTGATATTCGTCTAGATCTGTGAGTACTTGAAATTGGCTGTTCAATAATGCTGAGTTTCCTGCGTTGTTATTTTTATTTACTGTTTCCTTTAGCATAAGGTTTTCTTTCTTTAGCACAGCAACTTCATTGTTCAATCAATAGCTGCGCTATTAATTTTTCCATTTGTTCAAATTTATTTGTTAACTCCGCGTTGTTTAGTATGTCTGTTCGTGCACTGGGCGTGGCTTCAGAAGTTAGCTCGAAATTTTTATGCTTGATAGAAGAGGTATTTTCCTTCTCATTGTTACGTTCACACAGTGCGGTGCTCTCTGGCGGTGGAGTTGATGGTGGTGTTCTATGAAGTGCCGTACTTCTACCAAACGGCCATTCATTTATCGCTTGTTCCGTGCTTCCAGTAGTACTAGGAACAGGATGAGTATGGTTGCTTACCGACGATTTCCTTTGCAATGTCGCGTTCCTCCCTTCAGAATCCGTGGAGCAGCCCGTTAAATCGGGGTGGAATTTACTGAGTTCAGACTCACATGGAGTATGTTATTGTTTATACGCGACATTTCATTTTTTTGTTGAAACGAAATAATTCATAAATGAAACAGTTGCCCATTTCAGTTTAGGAAAACGAGAGATAAATGACATTAGGAAAATGTCACCCCTGGTTAAAATATAACCCTCATCACCATACCTAATCCGATCATGGAATGTAGCGCCGGCTGTGAATAGGTTTTAAGTAAATAAGTAAGCTTTGTAATATTGGACGATTTAGGCCCCACAATTACTCGTACCATATACGATTAATTTTCAAAGTAGCCGAGCGAGGGACTTCAATCGATCGCCTTGAAGCAATGCCAACATTATTTGAAAGCACTATAAAATCGTGAAACATTAATTTTTTCAGTCATATTTCTACATATGCTCATCTTAAGTACCCCGCCTTGAAATCGTTTATTAAACATACACATGACACAAAACCTTAGCCTTTCGAGAACGTATTATATAATCTTATATACAAATATAGATCGCTATCATAACAGTCGCCTGTATAAAACACATATTTTCATTTGAATGTAGTTTGATTGCATATGTTACACAGCGTTTAAGATTGGAAAGAATTGAATCGTTAATTACATGAGAATTTATATAAAATTTCAAGGAGAACAACAAGTGGATATGCCATCAAGCTGTATGTAGATTAAGTATACAATGATTCATTTGCACACTTTTGCATATCTTACAGATTTGATTTACAGTATCAATTACTAAGACAATTTAATTACTCGTTATTTATTACACAAATATATTTTCGTGAAGATAAAGCCAAACTCAATTCAAATTGCAGACAGCAAATCTAAATTACAATTTAGCATGACGAAGACGTACTCGCACTCGTCGTACATATGTTTTGAAAACCTAATTAGATTTTTATGTAATGTAGCGCGACTGCACGATAACAATACTGTGTATGGCATAATTTAATTTCGCAAAACGATTTGCAATTTATTTTTATGGTAGTGTACGGTTTACGCGAATGAGGGATGGCCGCATTGTCGCAAATATTGATTTGGTCGTGTGATACAACACATTACTATTATTGACGAATCGTAACGAATTGCGTGACTTAGTTTTATTCATATAACATTTGGGAGTCGGCACTCGTATAGATTTACGTAATCTGTAAAAGGAAATGTTTGGGTGAGATATTTCTACCAAAATATCATTTTGCTTTTATCACATACAACGGCAGAGTCTAGCTAGCGGAAAATACAGAAACTCGTAAAAAAGCAATAAAGAAAAGAAATAAAAAAATAAAAAAAAATTCCCATTATCCGCCCGAAAAGCAATTTTTCATATTTGTGTTCACAGGTATTTTATCACCTTTTTTTATCCTTAATAAGCAGTTACAGGTCACTGAAATTACAAAAAAAAGTGAAATAAATTTGGTTTTTAGGTCGCTTCACTCATCAATCATTTTGTTGTTGTACCAAAATTTATTCGAATATTTCGTATGTCATTATTATTATGTGACGTACGCAAATCGGTTCGTCCGCCACGCCGATATTGTTTTAAGGTGCTTAAGATAATTTAGTTCTCATACTCGTATAGGCATAGTAGAGGCTAACTAACTTTGACCTTTTCGCGCGTGCTTCTTTATGGACGAATAGTTTGCTTCAAAATGTTTGTGTTATTCCCAGAATTTTTTTAAAATAAAACTTAGAATTTTTTGTGGATTTAACCATTTTAAAAGTTTATTTGTGTTAAAGAAAGATAAGCAACTTTAACCAAAGTACACAAACGGGTGATTCTAGAGAAAAAGATGTTAGTTGTTTATTGTCTCAGTCGAAAGTTGAAACAGGTATAAAATGTATTTAATCTAACCTATAAAACCACTGTAGATTACACAAAAAATATTATTTGCAATTTAATATTTGTATTTCTCGTCTGTTGTTCTTCTTGAAACTAAAACAAGTTAGTTCTGTTTTTTTTTTGTGTTGGTTGGGTATTTAAGAATAATTTTATATAATTTGCCAATCTTTAAGAATATCGGATTGAATATAAATAATGACTATGGTAAATAGTACCGAGAGTAGTCTTTAATTTAATTAGGTAAATTTATTCAGTAACCTTAGATAGACAAACATTTTCTAGTTGTTCAATTAATCTAAAAGATATTTAGGGTTGGTAAGCACCGAAATTTACCAGGCACTATTTTTGGAGTATTACATTTCAACAGAGTAACTTTGAAAAACTTGGGAAATTTATGATGGAAAGACTCAGCACAGAACAAAGATCATTATGGTCAAAGTGCACCTAGCGCTCCAACAATTTACCGATTGGTTCAGAGTTTTCGGCAACAAGGGGCTGTCTGTGATCTTCCGCGTGCTGGAAGGCCTCGTGCAGTCCGAAGTAATGTGAACATTGTTCGGGTGCAAGCAAGTATAGAGGAAAACCCCGAAACTTCCACCAGGCGGTGATGTTTTCATCAGTTTGTGATGTCTAGGCGGTCTTTGCAAAGAATTTAACATTAGTTACATCGTTTCCAGTATAAGATACAATTGATTCACGAATTAAAACTGAATGATGCACAAATACGCATTCAAAATAGTCGCCGTTTTCAAGAATTGTCTAAAAATCAACGAGTTTATGCACAAACTCATGAGCGATGAGGCCCATTTTTACCTCAATGGTAACGTGAATAAATTGCAGAATATAGGACCTTTGTAAAGACTACTTGAAAATCATAGTAAGACCGATGACCAATTACCAGAATCTCAAATTCCATTAATATAAAAAGTTTGTTCTCAAAGTGGCTATATGTAGGACATACTCGTGTAAGATGTACATATTACATCTTAAATAATATAATTCGCGTACTTTATTTGGTAATAACAAAAAAAAAATTTTGTTGATATTGAAAAGTGAATCACGTAATTTTAGAATTACGAAATGTTCAGATAGAGGTTTCGAGACCCAACCCTGCCAAATCTAATCCATTAAAATCACAAAATCCCAAACCTAATCAAACCAGTTAATAATCAAGAAATAATTAATGACTTCATCCTTAGATCCAAAGTATGTACTCAGATTAGTACGTAGTTTTTCTGGAAATTCTAATAAACTGAATAAATTTACTTCATCTTGCGAATTTATTCATAAAAGACTTCCTCAACAGGACCATGGTCAATTTTTCGAGATAATTATATTTGATGGAAAAGCTTAAATGATAAGATGTATAAAACATTTGATACATGGTCAAACTTTAAAAAACTTCTCGAAAATGAATTTTCTGATACCAGATCAATTCAGCATCTGCAGATGGAGCTGTCTTCTAATCCACAACCGAAAAATGAAAATGTGAAATTGCTTCTGTAAGGACTAATGAAGCCGAAACAATAAAAAACTTAATGCCAACATAGCATTGAAATCATTCTAAGAAGGCTTTTATGGTTCTATTAAGTTAATAGTTAAAGCATGCCGTTTTACACACATTTCTGAGGCGATAAATAGATCAGTGGAGGAAGACGCTACTCTCAAATAAACATTAAAATTTTTCTAATGATAAATATGATAACAGAAAATAATCTGAATTTTGTAAAATTTGTAGAAGATCACGTTAGGACTATCAATTCAGTTTCATCTATTCCTTGTGCTTATTGCAAAAAATACGGTCATCACATTAAAGAATGTTTCCTTAAAAAGAGAAGTGACGAATTGAAAGATCGTTCAAATTCCCTATCATCATCAAGCCCAACTAAATCGGGAAACGTTGTAGGATTTTCGAGCCTAGAAAGGAGCATTCCTTCGAAAGTCCGAGATTTAACGAGTGCCTTCAGATCAAATATCAATCCGCAATAAATACACCACAAAAATCCTTCCTTAACCTCTCTGGAAAGTAGACTTTCGACAGTGGAAATGAACAAAATCACTAGTCTTTCTAATAAAGGGTGGTTAAATTTTAAGGGCCGACGTTGAATGTGAACCACACCTAAACGTCAAGTTTTTTTCTGCATTTAATTTGACATTTCTCAATTTCAGACTAACTAAATTTGAATCATGGAAAGATACACAATCGAGCAACGCGTTAAAGTTATTCAGGCAGTGGATGATCAATTTTCGAAGAAAATCATCTTCAGTGATGAGGCACATTTTCACCTCAGTGGATTCGTCAATAAGCAGAATTGCCGCATTTGGGCGAATCATAATCCAAGAGTGATTGTCAAAAAACCAATACACCCACAAAGAGTGACTGTTTGGTGCGGTTTATGGATTGGCGGCAGCATCGGGCCGTATTTTTTCCAAAATGAGGCCGGTCAGACAGTTACTGTGAATAATGTTCGCTATCGTGAGATGATAACGAACTTTTTATGGCCCGAATTGGAAGATATGGATGTGGACGATATGTGGTTTCAACAGGACGGTGCCACTTGCCACACAGCTAACGAAACAATGGCTCTTTTGCGCGACAAATTCAATGGCCGTGTTATCTCACGTGGTGGCGATGTCAATTGGCCGCCAAGATCATGTGATTTGACACCGTTGGACTTCTTTCTTTGGGGTTATTTGAAGAAACGGTGTACGTCGATAAGCCAGCAACAATTCAAGAGCTAAAGGATGAGATAATTCGGCACATTAACGGCATAGAACCTCAATTATGCCTAAGCGTCATCGAAAATTTGGACCATCGAGTGGAGGTGTGCCGCCGAGGTCGGCCGCATTTGGCCGATATTTTGTTATAATACTATACTTATAATACATACTATAATAAAAAGAATTGACAATAATTTCCTAAATAATTTGTGTTTTATTCAAAATCAACATCGGCCCTTAAAATTTAACCACCCTTTAAGAGTGTTCAAAGTTTAAAAATGTTCCTTTTATGGTCGATACTGGAGCTGAAATATGTTTCATAAAGAAGTCAGTCCAAACGAAACGCATGAAACCATGGTGATATACTTAGTACGACAAACCTTGTGCAACACGAAATTCATACCATTGCAAATCCATTGCCCAAACATGTTCGTCCCTTTAAACAACCTCATTCAACTAAAGATAAGATTCAAAGGCAAATAAACGACATGATCTATCAAGGATTAGTCCAATACAGTATGAGTCGCTGGAATTCCTCTCTTTTAGTTGTGCCAAAAAAATTGGAAACGCCAGAAAGAAAATGGAGAGTTGTTGTGGATTATCGGAAACTTAATCAAATTACTATTAATGATACCTACTCTTTGCCTAACATTTTCGATATCCTAGACAAATTAGGCAAGGCTCAATATTTTTCAACCCTAAACTTACAGAGTGGTTACCACCAGATTAAATTGGTACCTCATGATCGGCCCCAAACTGCCTTTAGCACGGACGAAAGCGATTATGAATTCGTGTGTATGCCATTTGGGTTAAAAGGAGCACCTGCCACATTCCAACGCATGCTCTTTCTGGATTAAATAATATTAAATGTCTTGCATACCTTGATGACATTGTTGTTTATGGCGCCTCACTAAATGAGCATAATAACAACCTTAAGGAAGTGTTCAAACGTCTTCAATTTAAAATTAAACCCTAACCAGAAATACTGTAACACCAAACGGCATTAAACCTGACGAGATTAAAATTTCAGCCGTTAAAAATTTTCCTGTACCTCATAATCCAACGGAAATAAAATCATTTTAGGTTTAGCCGAATATTGCCGCAAATTTATCCCCCAATTTTCAGAAACAGCAAGACCTATGAACAATCTCTTAAAGAAAAACACCCTTTTCACATGGACTTCAGAGTGTCAAGAATCTTTCGAATCGCTTAAGAAATCGCTTAGTACCCCTCCTATTCTTCAAATGCTAAATTTTAGTAAGTAATGTAATTTTAGTAAGTAATGTAATCGTGACGCGATAAAAATCCAAGAGGATCGACCATTTTCGAAGACTCTGACAGCATCTTCCTCTTTGTAGGTACCGACTCAGCTAACAAATTCACTTTAAATGAAAACGCATCCATTAAAGGATTCCATTGAAGTCCCAGAACTTTAATCGTGCATGAATCACCCATGGAGATGAAATCCTTTCTCTGTCATTGCTTTAATCATTTCTAATTTTAAATTTTGTATTTCGTCAACATGATGCGCGCCGGAAAGAAAATCTTCCACATAAAACTCTGTTTATATAGCGCATGAAGCTAAGGGATGTATGTGTTGTATCGCTCGAAAACTGATAAAGGAGCGTTCTAATAGCCAAGAATGGTGCGGACGCTGTACCGTAGGTAACCGTACTCAGTTTGTATATCACCACTTCTTGATTTGGGCTTCATCGCCATCAAATTCGCTGGTAGTTTTGGTGGCTTTCTGCCATATTGACCTGCCGAAACATATTCTCGATGTCTGCAGTCATCACAAATTTGTAAGTTCGGAATCTCGTTGTGCAACAATGTTGCTTGTATGGTTGGTCCCACTCGCAATTTTTCATTTAATGAAACCCCAATCGAGGATTTGGCAGATCCATCAAAAACCACTCTTATTTTTGTAGTTTCTTTATCTTCCCTTATCACAGCATGATGTGGCAAGTAGTAACACTCCTCTTCACGTAAATAAACTTCGTTTGCATCAATTCTTTTCATATGACCCTGTTGCACGTATTCCTCCATGAACCGTTTGTATTCCGCCTTCAGTTTTGGATTTAAATTCAGCCTTTTCTCCAACGCGTAAAACCTCCGTAGAGCAGCATTGTAAGGGTTGCCCAAATTTGGGGTACTTTCCTTAAACGGTAATGGTACCGTGTATCTTCCGGAATCGTCTCGTAAAACCGTTGAAGCAAAGTGTCTCTCGCATGCTGTTTCATCAGGAGTGTAATGCTGCTCCTTCCTTGGATCGTCGAGTTCCCAAAATCGTAGAATAGTTTCATCAATATTTGTCTCTAAATCGACTTTAAATGTCGTCGATAAAGTATAGATATTTTCGGCATTCGTTCAAGAACCTCCTGAAATGACCCAGCCGAACATAGTGTTCTGTGCCAATAGATTACCGATTCTGCTGATATGTTGCATTTGTACTTCTCTTAAAATTAGGAAGAATGCATCGGCTTCAATGAGAATATCTATATCACTTGTTTGGTTGTATCCCGGATCAGCAAGTTGGAGTGTAGATGTAACTTCTTCATCAACATAAAAATAGCACTGGGTAACTTTGGCACTTTGTTTAATATGAAGGCTTCTATTTTCAAAGCTTCTTGAAGGTGAACTCGCGATTGAAGCTCCACTTCCATTGTGCCTTTTGTTTGGAGTCCAGAATTGGAAACTCCCCTAACCAAAATGTTCGCGTTTCTTCTTCTGAGTTGTAGTCGCTGGGCACATGACTCGGTGATGAACGACGCCTGCGAAACCGAGTCTAACAATATACGGCAGTCAATCGATTTCCCAAATTGGTCGCAAATTGTGACTATGGCAGTCGGCAACAGCGCACGGAAAGTAAAACGCTTACTTACATTCATTTTATCCTAATGTCACGCGGACCTTGAGTATTACCACCACTTGTGGAGGACTGCTCACAATCCGTTGGTATCGAAGTCGCTTCCAGTCCTTCCTGCCTGTTCGGTTTTGCCTGGTGTAACAGATCGACAAACAGTTGAAAAGTGTGTTTGGCTGAGGCAGTTGAAGCAACATCGCTTTTCGGCAATAAATCCTCGTATTTGGTCGACAGTCAGTTCCTTAAACTCTATACATTCGTGAATGCTATGTTTTTTGTCGAAATTAAGACATACCTTGGTATTCGCCACTGTTGAATGCATGGCCTTCACTTAAAGCCTTTCTTTATTGTTAGTGGATAATCCTTTATTACTGGATGCCGTACACGTTTCCCACGCCTTGCTACGCTTCTCTAGAAACGTCATTAGTGCATCGAATTTCGGAAAGTTGCTTTTATTAAAATATGTCCATGCTAGTTTTGATTCTTCATCCAGTTTCTCTAACAATAGGTGAATTATCCACGGATCACGAGTTTCGGCATCCTGACCAAGGACCTTTAATCCTCGGATCGCGTCATTGCAGGTATCACATAATTGATTTAATTGCTTGAATCAAGTAGCTGCTTCACTACCTGGCCTTTCCTCTCGTACCGCGGTTTAATTTTTTCCCAAGCTTCAGCGTAGTTGGTTTCGGTTATCTCAAAATGTTTCACTAATTGAGCTGCAGCTGAATCTACTGAAGTAGTTCTAGGTATGGATGGAGAGCAACGAGTAAGAGAATAAATAATCGGCAGCCCGATTCTCGTGTAGTGCCAACTTTTTCTCTTTATATTCTAAGACTCTAATTTTATATTGCATATTTTTTTGTGGTTTTTTCTCTTCTCGGGTTGGAGTTTCTTCCACATTTTAGATTTCTGCTTTTTTATTTCTAATATTTTTGTCGAATAGCTGGCACATTTCTTAACGGTCTTCATTTTCCCATCCATCGTCTTTGTCAATTGTTCGATAAATTGGGTTAAATTTTGTATTTGCCTTGTTTGATCTGTGAAAAGACGCTTCTCTCTTCTTGGAAAATTGAGTTTACGGATCGATTATGGCGTCTCGTTCTTGGTGAATTTGTTTCCGTTCGTTCATAAATCATATATTTTTATTATCAACACTCTAACTGGACAAAAAGATACTGATTATTCATTATGGAAAGCAACTAAGAATCTTAAAAGACTCAAACTTCAGGTTCCTCCAATTAAAAATATAGAAAATTGGGCTCGAAATGCTAATAAACGGAAGAAGAAAATCACCCCGATAAATAAACAGGATGAAATGAATATTACACCTGTAATATTGAAAGAATTAAAATGGGAAATTAAGAATAACCTGAATGCGTACAAGGCTCCAGGATATGATCTTATAATGGGTTAGATAATAAAATGTAGCATTTCGACGACTAAGATATGTACCAAGACAATGAAAAGTTGCAGAAGTAATTATGATACTTAAGCCGAGCAAACCTCCGAAAGATAAAGCTACATATAGGCCAATTTCTCTGCTACCGACATTATCGAAACTATTTGAAAAGGATCTTCTTAAAACACTAAAATCAATTATCGAAGAAAGAAATCTTATTTCCACACATCAGTTTGGATTTAGGGAAAAACATTCAACGATAGAACGGGTACATCGAAATACTGATGTAATCGAGAAATCACTAGAAAGCAGACAAATTTTCTCAACTATATTCCTTGATTTAGCGCAAGCATTCGACAAAGTATGACACCAGCGGTTAGAATTCAACCTTCATCGAGATCTCCCGGAGCAATTTTTTCAAATTCTAAAATCATACATATCAGAGAGGCACTTACGAGTAAAGTATGAGAATGAATGCTCCCAACTAAAGAGAATAACAGCCGGAGTACCGCACAATCGAGTGTTCTTGGGCCAATCCCTTATCTCCTATATACTAGAGATATACCAATTACAGAAGAAACTATGGCGACTTTTGCTGATAACACGCCAATACTTGCAACAGCCAAGGACATCAATGACTCCACTAGTAAATTACAAAAGGCTACTAAACTGATATGTAATTGGACAAAGAAATGGCGAGTTAAATTAAATGAAGCAAAATCAATCCAAGTGAATTTTACAAATCTAATAGTTAATCATATACCAATAAAGATAAACTCGATTAAACAAACAAATCCTGAAACCTATATGGACATATGGTAGCCAACTCTGAAGTTGTGCCAAGCAGACAAATATTAAATCATTTGAAAGTTTTGCAAAGAACCAAACCACTGGACTTATCGCGACCAGGAAGTCAGTAGACTTACTGAGGCGAAAAATCTGAGGAGGAGTGACACGTAACTGGGGATAACCACTTGATTACGCCGACAAATCAAATACTTTATTATGCAATATAAACTAAATGGGTACAAGACTCAGTCGTAATATAAATAAATATAAAAAAAACAATTTGTTGTTGTAGATTGAGAATAATAATACTTTGCTGATTTTTCTCATCAGTTACTTTTTGCCATTGTTTGTATAACATTCGCTCCTTCTCTGAGAGACAACTTTCAAAAACAGATGTTTCACCATAATTATATGAGGTTGTTATAATGTATATAAAGTTAGGCGAGGATTCATCCCACGAAACGACGATTGTAACACTAAACTATCACGACAGTTTTTCATCCCAGGATATTACTATCAGCCCAGAACTTTGACCATTCCAGAATATTTCATCCAAGGAAAACTATAATGAGAGGAAGCTTTCATTCATCCCAGAAAATTAAGTTAGCCCAGCTGTCACGTTAGCGAAAGTTAACTATCCGATCACTAGCAGCCCGCGAATTATACCCATTCCACAAAAACTATAGCCACTACATAATAACTAAAGAGAAATCATAGGGTTTCTGTCGTTCCATTAATTGCTATAATGTTAATATTTTACAAAAATAATTAGCTATCATTAATCTTCTATATCCCCAGCGCAAAGTACGCCGTATCTAAAAAGCATTCGTCCTAATCCGACAGTTTTATAGAATGGGCTGTGGAAGCGATTGAGCATCAAAATATTGAGCAATTTAATGATTTTAAGAATTTAAAATTCAATTGCGCCACTTGGACGCATAAAAGTTTCATGAAGATTGAGCAATTTAATGATTTTAAGAATTTAAAATTCAATTGCGCCACTTGGGCGCAGATAAGTTTCATGAAATTGATCCTGTATGAAGATGAAGGTGTCCCGCGTCCAAAAAGCATTCATCCTAATCCGAATCTTTTATAGAATGGGCTGTGGAAGCGATTGAGCATCGAAATATTGAGCAATTTAATGATTTTAAGAATTTAAAATTCAAATGCGCCACTTGGACGCATAAAAGTTTCATGAAATTGATCCTGTATGAAGAAGTTAGTGTGCCTCATTTTAAAATCATTCATCCTAATCCGACACTTTTATAGAATGGGCTATGTAAGCGATTGAGCATCAAAAGATTGAGCAATTTAATGATTTTAAAAATTTACAATTCGATTGCGCCACTTGGACGCATACAAGTTTCATGAAATTGATCCTGTATGAAGAAGTTAGTGTGCCTCATTTAAAAATCATTCGTTCTAATCCGACAGTTTTATAGAATGAGCTGTGGAAGCGATTGAGCATCAAAAGATTGAGCAATTTAATGATTTTAAGAATTTAAAATTTAATTGCGCCACTTGGACGCACGAAGTTTCATGAAATTGATCCTGTATGAAGAAGTTAGTGTGCTTCATTTTAAAATCATTCATCCTAATCCGACACTTTTATAGAATGGGCTATGGAAGCGATTGAGCATCGAAATATTGAGCAATTTAATGATTTTAAGAATTTAAAATTCAAATGCGCCACTTGGACGCATAAAAGTTTCATGAAATTGATCATGTATGAAGAAGTTAGTGTGCCTCATTTTAAAATCATTCATCCTAATCCGACACTTTTATAGATTGGGCTATGGAAGCGATTGAGCATCAAAAGATTGAGCAATTTAATGATTTTAAGAATTTAAAATTCAATTGCGCCATTTGGACGCACAGAAGTTTCATGAAATTGATCCTGTATGAAGATGAAGGTGTCCCGCGTCCAAAAAGCATTCATCCTAATCCGAATCTTTTATAGAATGGGCTGTGAAAGCGATTGAGCATCGAAATATTGAGCAATTTAATGATTTTAAGAATTTAAAATTCAATTACGCAACTTGGACGCATAGACGTTTCATGAAATTGATCCTGTATGAAGAAGTTAGTGTGCCTCATTTTAAAATCATTCATCCTAATCCGACACTTTTATGGAATGGGCTATGGAAGCGATTGAGCATCAAAAAATTGAGTAATTTAATGGTTTTAAGAATTTAAAATTTAATTGCGCCACTTGGACGCATAAAAGTTTCATGAAATTGATCCTGTATGAAGATGGAGGTGTCTCGCGTCCAGAAAGCATTCATCCTAATCCGACACTTTTATAGAATGGGCTGTGGAAGCGATTGAGCATCAAAAGATTGAGCACTTTAATGATTTTAAGAATTTAAAATTCAATTGCGCCACTTGGGCGCAGAAAAGTTTCATGAAATTGATCCTGTATGAAGATGAAGGTGTCCCGCGTCCAAAAAGCCTTCATCCTAATCCGACACTTTTATAGAATGGGCTGTGGAAGCGATTGAGCATCGAAATATTGAGCAATTTAATGATTTTAAGAATTTAAAATTCAAATGCGCCACTTGGACGCATAAGAGTTTCATGAAATTGATCATGTATGAAGATGTTAGTGTGCCTCATTTTAAAATCATTCATCCTAATCCGACACTTTTATAGAATGGGCTATGGAAGCGATTGAGCATCAAAAGATTGAGCAATTTAATGATTTTAAGAATTTAAAATTCAATTGCGACACTTGGACGCGCAGAAGTTTCATGAAATTGATCCTGTATGAAGATGAAGGTGTCCCGCGTCCAAAAAGCATTTATCCTAATCCGACACTTTTATAGAATGGGCTGTGGAAGCGATTGAGCATCGAAATATTGAGCAATTTAATGATTTTAAGAATTTAAAATTCAAATGCGCCACTTGGACGCATAAGAGTTTCATGAAATTGATCCTGTATGAAGAAGTTAGTGTGCCTCATTTTAAAATCATTCATCCTAATCCGACACTTTTATAGAATGGGCTGTGGAAGCGATTGAGCATCAAAAGATTGAGCAATTTAATGATTTTAAGAATTTAAAATTCAAATGCGCCACTTGGACGCATACAAGTTTCATGAAATTGATCCTGTATGAAGAAGTTAGTGTCTCATTTTAAAATCATTCATCCTAATCCGATACTTTTATAGATTGGGCTATGGAAGCGATTGAGCATCAAAAGATTGAGCAATTTAATGATTTTAAAAATTTAAAATTCAATTGCGCCATTTGGACGCACAGAAGTTTCATGAAATTGATCCTGTATGAAGATGAAGGTGTCCCGCGTCCAAAAAGCATTCATCATAATCCGAATCTTTTATAGAATGGGCTGTGGAAGCGATTGAGCATCGAAATATTGAGCAATTTAATGATTTTAAGAATTTAAAATTCAAATGCGCCACTTGGACGCATACAAGTTTCATGAAATTGATCCTGTATGAAGAAGTTAGTGTGCCTCATTTTAAAATCATTCATCCTAATCCGACACTTTTATAGAATGGGCTATGGAAGCGATTGAGCATCAAAAGATTGAGCAATTTAATGATTTTAAGAATTTAAAATTCAATTGCGCCACTTGGACGCATACAAGTTTCATGAAATTGATCCTGTATGAAGAAGTTAGTGTCTCATTTTAAAATCATTCATCCTAATCCGATACTTTTATAGAATGGGCTATGGAAGCGATTGAGCATCAAAAGATTGAGCAATTTAATGATTTTAAAAATTTAAAATTCAATTGCGCCATTTGGACGCACAGAAGTTTCATGAAATTGATCCTGTATGAAGATGAAGGTGTCCCGCGTCCAAAAAGCATTCATCCTAATCCGAATCTTTTATAGAATGGGCTGTGGAAGCGATTGAGCATCGAAATATTGAGCAATTTAATGATTTTAAGAATTTAAAATTCAAGTGCGCCACTTGGACGCATACAAGTTTCATGAAATTGATCCTGTATGAAGATGAAGGTGTCCCGCGTCCAAAAATCATTCATCCTAATCCGAATCTTTTATAGAATGGGCTGTGAAAGCGATTGAGCATCGAAATATTGAGCAATTTAATGATTTTAAGAATTTAAAATTCAATTGCGCTACTTGGACGCAGATAAGTTTCATGAAATTGATCCTGTATGAAGAAGTTAGTGTGCCTCATTTAAGAAACATTCGTTCTAATCCGACACTTTTATAGAATGGGCTGTGGAAGCGATTGAGCATCAAAAGATTGAGCAATTTAATGATTTTAAGAATTTAAAATTCAATTGCGAAACTTGGACGCACAGAAGATTCATGAAATTGATCCTGTATCAAGAAGTTAGTGTGCCTCATTTAAGAATCATTCGTTCTAATCCGACAGTTTTATAGAAAGAGCTGTGGAAGCGATTGAGCATCAAAATATTGAGCAATTTAATGATTTTAAGAATTTAAAATTCAATTGCGCCACTTGGACGCATAAAAGTTTCATGAAATTGATCCTGTATGAAGATGAAGGTGTCCCGCGTCCAAAAAGCATTCATCCTAATCCGACACTTTTATAGAATGGGCTGTGGAAGCGATTGAGCATCAAAAGATTGAGCAATTTAATGATTTTAAGAATTTTAAATGCAATTGCGCCACTTGGACGCACAGAAGTTTCATGAAATTGATCCTGTATGAAGAAGTTAGTGTGCTTCATTTTAAAATCATTCATCCTAATCCGACACTTTTATAGAATGGGCTATGGAAGCGATTGAGCATCAAAAGATTGAGCAATTTAATGATTTTAAAAATTTAAAATTCAATTGCGCCATTTGGACGCACAGAAGTTTCATGAAATTGATCCTGTATGAAGATGAAGGTGTCCCGCGTCCAAAAAGCATTCATCCCAATCCGAATCTTTAATAGAATGGGCTGTGGAAGCGATTGAGCATCGAAATATTGAGCAATTTAATGATTTTAAGAATTTAAAATTCAATTGCGCCACTTGGACGCATAAAAGTTTCATGAAATTGATCCTGTATGAAGAAGTTAGCGTGCCTCATTTTAAAATCATTCATCCTAATCCGACACTTATGAAATGGGCTGTGGAAGCGATTGAGCATCAAAAGATTGAGCAATTTAATGGTTTTAAGAATTTAAAAATCAATTGCGCCACTTGGACGCATAGAAGTGTCATGAAATTGATCCTGTATGAAGAAGTTAGTGTTCCGCGCCCAAAAAGCATCCATCCTAATCCGAAACTTTTATAAAATGGACTGTGGAAGCGATTGAGCATAAAAAGATTGAGCAATTTAATGATTTTCAGAAATGTATATTTAATTACGTCACTTAGGCCAACAAACTTTTGCTGAAATAATTTAATTAAAATATTCCTGTGTACTTTAGGTTTCGATTATTATATCGTGATAGAATAATATACATGACATAATTTCATGATAGTTTTTGTAGTATTATCTGGAAAAGTCTGGGATAACTTTATACCTGTTGAAATACCTGCTTGTTCAAATGAGAAATTAAAAGTTTTCGCAGGAGATCTAGTAACCCTACCTCGCCCTTGGAGTGGGCTGCTTATCGTTTGAATATTCTTGTTATTTTGTGTATGCAAGGATCGGTCCTTCCCAGAATCCTTAGAGCCAGTCTCATCAGAGAGTGGATTGCCCAATGTTGCCATTGGCGTACCACCTGGGGTATTCCTTCCTTCTATATATTTATAGTGTAATTCACTCCCCTCTAGTATTTAGTAGTAGGGTGCCAAAATAAGCGTTATCTCAAAAATATAATACAAACAATAGCATCATCTGGACTGGTTACAGTAACGAGTATATAAGCAGTGTTAGGAAAATAAAGGTATTTAAATTACCTGAATAACGTAACATTGCAAAATGTGCAGTGATCGAATCACATGGCGCAATTAAGTAACATCGTTCGCATATGCAACCGATCCGCAACAATATTCTAAAACCTAGATATTAAATTGTCACGGCACAAATATCACGACTACTTTCAAAACTTTTACTTTTCTTAAGTTTGTTGTTTTGTTTTTGGCTTATGATTGTTTTACTTAACTAATTACTAATTATTTGTAGTTGTTTAGTCTTGACATTATTTTAATTGCATAACAAAAATTTATTTTTCGATTTCTTTTGATTGATTTCGATAATAAGTTCTGAATACCTAATCAAGTGGATCGTAAAATTGTTTTATCGGGTATCCATCCACATTTGAGCCGTAAATAGATCGATTAATCGATATTAGTGAAATTATACATAGCCCACATACATTTGCAACATAATTACAATTTGAAATGTACAGCGCGATATTCGATTATTAATAAATTTAGTTTTCACCTTTAACTATTCGATACCTATAAATAATTTCAATGTTTATATTTTAGGTTGGTACGTGATTTGGTAACATAACCAATTATTGTTTATTTAGTGAAAATGTACATAAAAATAACACTTTGGTTGGTGGTGGCGGTGCTGGTGCTGGCGGTGGTATCCTACATAGCAATTATTTCGAGGTGCTTATTTATGTTGTGCGCGATTTTATTTATTTCAGTTTTATGTAAATATGTGTGTGTGTGTTGTACTTAATTGAAATCGATAACAAAACTAAAACTGAAATTTACTAATAATTAAATTATTCAAGCAATTTAATATTTTTTATATACAGCTGGGAAATTGAGCGAATGGAACAGTAACAATAAAGTGTTTATGATACATAAACTATTATAGTTGAAGGTCATTAAAGTGTAAAGTACTTTGAAATAATTTTAATGTACTCTGTTTGTACCGTGTCGGACATGATACGCTGATTGATTGGGTCCAAATTGAGTTATCCGCCAATTTGCGGATGTACCGTAGCCAACTTTTGAAATGGTTTGTTTCTTTATGTACACGTGATATTGAGGAGGCCACAAAATACATTTAATTAACTTAACCAAAAATGTAGTGATCCTTTTACAGGTCGTTTGTGTTAGGCTTAACAATCCAAATAAAAAATAGAATTTTTACGGAATATAATTGTTACGGCTGGATGAGAAATATTTAGCTACAATTCAATAAAACCTCTCTCAACCAACCAGACCGTTGAAGTACTGAGATCTGAATTACTGATTCCCATCCATGAAGATGCGCCATTCGCAACTAGTTCGGAGAGTTGCAAATGGGCTATAACACAGTTCTAATTGTGTGGCGAATCTACTTCTCGTCACTTTTAATCGATAGTGGTTATCCTCTAGCGACCAACCAACATCATTGCATTAGTCTGACATCAATGAAGCGTCACATCAAATACGAAAAATTATAATCGCGTGCTGAAGGTCCCCGGTTTGTTTCAATGATTTAGTTCGCAGACAAAATCCCAGAAGATTGGGCTCTGTCGACTTCATAAAAAGTGATGTTGGTCCAATTATATAAGAACCTTTGAGAAATAGCTTTGCATTCTACGATAAGAATACAATTTTTATGTATCACAATGAAACGTCAACCTAGAAACACTTGGTTATTTTGTGCCATTTTCTAATAACGCCAAGTATTCTGCTGAAGCTGTCAATTCCCTTTATGGGATGTAGCGCAGCGAGGAAGAGGAGAAGTTCTGATGTAAACGAAGGTTTTACTATAACTGGAATCATTTAATGTTTGCACTAAAAGCACAATGTATGCATGCAACGTATAGGATTTCAGTGGGAGGAACCAAAGTTGAAGTAGCCGGATCAATTTGATGCTTGCACAATGGCATAATGTATCTTAGTTTGTTGTTCAACATTATCTAAAATATTGAATCTGTTACTGTAGTGGTTGTCACTGGTATTGTAGGGTTTTCTGCTGGTAAACCTTTGTTTTCGAGAAGAGGTTTAAATTAGATTATGTTCAAATCGAAACATACATAGAATAAGACGAAATTACTTGCGAAAGGTACGAAACTCAGCATAAAACTTTTCAATTGCGAGACAGAGGCCCTAGTAGTAGTAAATTGGATGTTGTGCGTTCAAATTATTGTCTCTCTGGTGGCGATACTCGGCAAAACTCGGCAGAACAAGACTTGATGGGAATGGCACAAAAGAGTTAAGAGCGAAACTACAGGGATGTGCTGTAAGAGGAGTAAAGTAAGTTTACGAGTATTATTTAGCTTATATGATTGGAAAGACTTGGTTCCAAATGACGTTGCTCGAGGTAAAATTTTCATAGGTCTGAGATACTATCATACCAGATTAAGGTCTAGTGGACTCATCACTATTAATACTAAATGGAACAAAAAAATTCTTGAATTATATTTTGTTTGCGATCAACAACTCAAAACTTCTCTGGAACAAATTGGGTCGTCGTAAAGCACCTTCTCAGCCGGCAATAGTGAAAATGGTAAAAAAATTTGAGCTGTTGGGACAAGTTAGTGATGTGAAGAATCGAAACCGCGTGAGTCGCTCAAGAACAACTGAGAATATTGCTGCTGTAGCCCGCAGTGTTAACATTAAGACGTTAAGACATTCCACAAACGACATTAAACCGTATTTTGCATAAAGACATAGGTCTTAAGGCTTTTAAAGTTCAGTTAACACAAGAAATCAAGCCGGTCGATCACCATAAACGTGGTATCTTTGCTGATTGGGTCCTTCAAATGCATCAAAATGATCCGGATTTTCATCGAAAAAACCATCTTCAGTGATGAAGCCCATTTTCACCTCGGAGGCTACGTTAATAAGCAGAAATGTCGCATTTTGGCTCAGAAAACCCAAGAATGATTGTTGAAAAGCCTCTCCATCCTCAACGTGTCACTGGTGCGATTTTTGGGCTCGCAGTGTGATTGGACATTAAGTATTCGCAAATGAGGCAGGTGCAACTGTTACAGTGAATGGAATCCACATCAATATCTTCCGGAATTGGAAGATATTGATGTGGACGACGTTTAGTTTCAGCAAGACGGTGCTACGTACCACACAAGCAACGAAACAATCGCAATTTTGCAAGAAAAGTTTCCTGACCGTGTTATTTCTCGAAGAGGTGATCACAATTGGCCACCGAGATCTTGTGGTTTAACACCTTTAGAATTTTTTCTATGGGGCCGGTGGAAATTAAGGTCTATGCCAATGTTCCACAATCGACTCAAGACCTTAAAGATGGAATTCGTGAAGTTATCGAGGACATACAACCGCAAATATAAGATGCTGCAAGCGTAGCCGTGGCGGCCATTTGACTGATATCGTTTTCAAATGTTAATGGCATACGTTCCTCTTTACAATAAAATAAACTTTCATTGATTTTTCTCTGAAAATAAAACCTCTTATTGGAAAACCCTTTATTTAAAACAATTTCGATGCAAATCAATGCTCCCAAAATTGTGAAAGTTTTGCGAAAACAGTTCGTCAATTACGTCAAGTTTTCGGTCGCAATAATGCGCCAAATGAATCGACAGTGAGGCGTTTAATTACAAAATTTGAGACCAAATTTACGCTGAAGGATCAGAAGATCATCGTTCGTCGTCGTCTTTGTCGGTCACTCGAAAATATAGCCACAGTAAGGGAATCTGTGGCCGAGGATCCAGGAACTTCCATTCGGCATCGTGGTCAAGAATTAAACATTCCCAGGAGCACTATGCAATTTGGTAAATTCGAATTTGGTAAAAGATCTGCATTTGCACGCGTACAAGGTTCGATTGGTGCAAGAAATCAAGCCAAGGGACCATGCGCAGCGCCGCGAATTTGTTGATTGGGTGTTGGAACATCATCAATTAATGCGGATTTTTCGAAAAAAATCCTTTTTCAGATGAGGCACATTTTCAAATCGACGGATACTTTATGTATTAAGTAAAACTGTCGGACTTGGAGTGCTGAAAATCCTCGTGTGATACTGAAACAACCAATGAAACCACCGAGAGTAACTGTTTGGTGTGCATTTTGGACTGGTGGTGTATTTGGGCCGTATTTCTTTGAAAATGCGGCTGGAAATGCGCTAACCGTTAATGGAGTGCGGTATCGCGAATTATTAACGGAGGTTTTGTGGCCCGAATTGGATGTTATTGATGTGGAAGACATGTTTTTCCAACAAGACGGTACGACCTGCCACACAGCACGTGAAACAATGGTGTTACTGCAGACTAAATTTCCAGGTCATGTCATTTCTCGATTTGGCGATCAATATTGGCCACTAAGACCTTGCGATCTAATACCGATGAACATTTTTCTTTGGGGCTATGTGAAGAAAAAGTTGTATGCGAATAAGCCTGAAACAGTTGAATATCTCTGAATAACAGTTCAATCTCTGTACCAGAGGTTTCGTGGTGGCCATTTGCCTGATGTTGTATTTCACGTTTAATCGGAACTATTTTTCTTTATGTTGAAATAAAAATGTTTGCTTAATTCAAAAAGAAATCAGTTTTTCTTTAAAATTAAATCGGGCGCTCTTGCTGAGACACCCTTTATAACGAGAATTACTTTCGGACTAGTATGGGAGGCTCAATAATCACCGATGATAATGTAGACAACGTCGTTAGACTGGTCATCAAGATGGACCGGAAGCCAGCGTCATAATTATGAAGGTGTAAAGGACGCACCATCCTATCCACTATTCATAAAGTTTATTTGCAATCTTCTTAACCGCTAATACGGGCAAGCACCCATCACCCGACGTGACATTATTGCTCAAGTTTCTTTGTCAAAAACCAGAAAAAGAGATTTGTGGAAGTAGTCTATAAAAAATAATAATTTCAGAAATAACTCGACCGACCGAATAGATGAGGTCATCACGGCTGAATTTCTAAGATGATCCCTAACTCGATACAATGATTGTGAAAAATATAGTTCATGGTCCATATTGTGACAATATGGCAAACTGGCTAAAACTGCTATCTAAAATACAAACACCGATCACCAGAGGTTCACAGCAAATATCAAAAAACGAGACGACTTGAATTGAAATCAACAAAGCAGATGTGTACAATCCTCTCTTATCGAAAATATTCCAATTTGTCAAGAGAAAAATAAAGTTGCACTCAAACTAATCAAAACCAATGCTGAATCCACTCACTAAAATTACCTTCAGCGCCTTCAATAACCGGGTTATTAATGACGTGAGTGATGGATGTCACTACAGTTCCTAAATCAAGAACGTTCATCTAGTCTGAGATTCAAATTGAATCGTCTCTCGTGCTGGAACTAATCGAAACTAACAGAGAGGGCACGTGGTAGGTCTCATCAAATGTTTCTGATCGCAAACCTCTCTCACAAAGTAGATAATCCAGCTATTTCCACAGACGATTCAAAGACGAAGTGAAATAATTTTTTAACCATTCCTCCCAATGGAGTGACTTCAAAGGAAAAAACAAACAAAAACAAAGAAAACCTCACTTCACTATCGAATTGAAGCCTCAAAATTTTTGATCCTACATCAAAAATAAATTTTTTGATTATTACTGGCGCTGATACTTCCGTAATTCTCGTTAAGGACAAAGAGAAAAAGTAAATTGACTTAAAGCTTAAACTTTTTGCAGTTAAAGGATGAATAGTTAGCACTTTTGGACAGATTCCCTCAAATACTCAAGTTGTTTAGTTGAAATCCAGAACAAGCGTTTAGTCGAGCCAATAAAATCACTACAAGTACATTTAATTGCGTCAGCATCACACGCTGCAACATTAAGAAGGGTGGCCAACATTAGAAGTATAGATGTCGATGTGTTGTTCTTATTAGAGGAATTCAAAGCAACTTTGTTTGACGCCCAAGGAAATATAATTGCTAAGCACCAGCCCTGGCACTTGAACACATGAAAAAAATGGAGAATGTATATTGTGCGGTGACTACCGCGTCCTAAACAACATAATCATGCCTGATAGATACTTGATAGCTGATATCTGCCTATCATTAGATCCCGATCATATCCTAACCGTTTGTTCTATTAGAATTCACTCTATGACGTTCGGCCTGAGCAATACCGGCAACACCTTTCAAAGATTCATTCATTCTATCTTTGATGGTCTAAATTTCTGATTTTCCTACCTGAACTAACTGTTTGTACTTCACACTCAATTACACAAGATTTAGAACACCTAAAAGAAATTAAGCAATGCCGGTTTATTGATCAACGGCGACAAATTCCATTTCGCAAAACATCAAATTCAATTTTTGGCACACGAAATCAATGTAACATGAATTAAACCATCCAGTGAGCGCGATAACGACATACTAAAATTCAACAAACCGGAAAATGGTAAACAACTTAGAAGATTTTTGGGAATCTTTATTTTCTATCGCACTTTCATCCCGAATGCTGCTGGTAACTGGAACACACGTACACAGCCGAGCCAGGTATAGTAGACGCAACCAGCAGTCATCCAACAAAAAATTGTCAATATCTGTCAAACACTGCAATATTACTCAGTGAAACCAACAAAAGCTCAACAACCATGTAGCTCTTATGTTAAGGAACTAGTTGCTGATTATCCCACGTTGCCTAATCGAAGGTCGTAAATAATCTGGAACGGGAAATGGAACTATCCAGTTCTGACACTATCCAGAATCGATTCAATATCATTACCCGGAGCCATAAACTATGAAAGCATAGATCAAAGACACTTTGAAATTCGTAAAACCCTCATTAGCTTTCAATTTAGATTTGAGTTAAAAATCTAAATTTTTACCTTATGTTCCAACGATTTTCCGCAGGTTGGCATTTCAATCTGTACATAACCTATCACACCCAGGTAACACCCAAACCTCGGTAAAAGCCATATCGGAACAATTTATTTGGACAAGAATAAAAAATTTTGGTAAAAATCGCGGTATTTTTTCTGGCGAGCCAAAAAGTCATAGTTAACCATCGTATTTCAAGCAAACTGGGAAATTGCGCAACGGTCATAAGAAAATTCCGCTAACTACATCTTAACATCACTGGTTCACTACTAGAATCCGATGGACCACGTTACTACTAATACTCATAGTTAACATATTGCTACAAGCAGCACGTGTTCTAGGTATCAGAACGGAAACCGTTACTATAACAGTGTTCAATACTCAAATTGAGAAATCAGACAGTGCATTTCGAATCTGAGCTGTTCGCTGAATTTTCGAAAATATTAGGTTTCGAACTGTAAATCACAGCCAGCATATCCAAAGCCGATATTGTGTGTCACCAAGACAAGTAATATGGACACATACTCTCCCGTCAGTACTGCTGGGTCTATGCACACGATGTCGTGAAAATTTAAACACCACAACCTCGGAACTCATTTTTAGAGAAGCATCCGAACTTCGATCAAGTTACTCGAAGAAATAAAAGTGGCCACAAGCCAATCAGAATTAGCCCAACAACGTAAAAAGCACTTCGAATATATGTGACCACCTCAATCAACTGGACTCTACCATCTAATCACACCAACATCCAACGAACGGACCAACGGAGACGGCCACCAAAATTCAACCAGTACACAATGTTGATTCACGATTTGCGGGGAGTGTGTCCTAAATTGTCTTAAAGCAACAACATTTATAGGAAAAATTTTCACAAATCCATCGAGAATTATCGTGGAAAACACTGCGTATAATAATCAAAAGATGTATACCTCAAAATTATATGAAAAGTGCTTTGTCCTAAGATATTTCTAAGAGGTCACTACGGCTGGAATGGAAGTTTTCACTTTGTGCTAGACCTGATTCAATTAGAAAACATGAATTTTCCGGAAAATCTAGGGAACACTGGGTGTAATATGTAAAATTTGTGTACTTTAAAATTGCATTAAAAGTGGTGGAATGAGTGTTTCCACTTTGTACTAGACCCAATTAATCAAATTAAAATCTGTGAATTTTCCGAAAAATCCATGGGAACACAGGGTGTAAAATTCAAAAAGTTGTATACCTCAAAATTACATTAAAAGTGCTTTGTCCTAAGATATTTCTAAGAGGTCACTACGGCTGGAATGGAAGTTTTCACTTTGTGCTAGACCTGATTCAATTAGGAAACATAAATTTTCCGGAAAATCTAGGGAACACTTGGTGTAATATTCAAAATTTGTGAACCTCAAAATTGCCTTAAAAGTGCTGGAATGGGAGTTTTCACGTTGTACTAAACCCAATCCAATTAAAATTAATGAATTTTCCGGAAAATCTATGAGAACACAGGGTGTAATATTCAAAAGTTGTAGACCTCAAAATTGCATTAAAAGTGAATTTTCCTAAGATATTTCTAAGAGGTCACTACGGCTGGAATGGAAATTTTCACTTTGTGCTAGACCTGATTCAATTAGAAAACATGAATTTTCCGGAAAATCTAGGGAACACTGGGTGTAATATGTAAAATTTGTGTACTTTAAAATTGCATTAAAAGTGGTGGAATGAGTGTTTCCACTTTGTACTAGACCCAATTAATCAAATTAAAATCTGTGAATTTTCCGGAAAATCCATGGGAACACAGGGTGTACAATTCAAAAAGTTGTATACCTCAAAATTACATTAAAAGTGCTTTGTCCTAAGATATTTCTAAGAGGTCACTACGGCTGGAATGGAAGTTTTCACTTTGTGCTAGACCTGATTCAATTAGGAAACATAAATTTTCCGGAAAATCTAGGGAACACTTGGTGTAATATTCAAAATTTGTGAACCTCAAAATTGCCTTAAAAGTGCTGGAATGGGAGTTTTCACTTTGTACTAAACCCAATCCAATTAAAATTAATGAATTTTCCGGAAAATCTATGAGAACGCAGGGTGTAATATTCAAAAGTTGTAGACCTCAAAATTGCATTAAAAGTGAATTTTCCTAAGATATTTCTAAGAGGTCACTACGGCTGGAATGGAAGTTTTCACTTTGTGCTAGACCTGATTCAATTAGGAAACATAAATTGGTGTAATATTCAAAATTTGTGAACCTCAAAATTGCCTTAAAAGTGCTGGAATGGGAGTTTTCACTTTGTACTAGACCCAATCCAATTAAAATTAATGAATTTTCCGGAAAATCTATGAGAACACAGGATGTAATATTCAAAAGTTGTAGACCTCAAAATTGCATTAAAAATGAATTATCCTAAGATATTTGGAAATTTTCACTTTGTGCTAGGCCTGATTCAATTAGGAAACATGAATTTTCCGGAAAATCAAGGGAAGACTGGGTGCAATATGCAAAATTTGTGTAACTTAAAATTGCATTAAAAGTGCTGGAATGAGAGTTTTCACTTTGTACTAGACCCAATCAAATTAAACTCTATGGATCGTTTTTACTGACACCTGGTGATGAATTGCTCATAAAGGTATCCTAACATAGTCACACTATCACCAGAAATCGAGTGTGATCTGCTTCCAAGCTTATATTATCAAAATTCATTCATGACACTGCAAAGCACATACGGCTGGACCATGTACCAGCCGCTCGTGCGGTCGGCAAATCACTTTGTGTGCGTCCTCAAAGGTTACTTGCTGCGGATAACCGATGGTACTGGTTGAATTTGGCCGAAAAATAATGAAATCTGCGGTAAATAACTTCGTTATTTGCTGTCGAGCATAACCAAAACTGTTGTAGCAGTTTATTTAAGAGCTGCCAAGGAACCGATCATCGAATAATGGCCGATTCTTGTAACCGGCTTCTGCTACTGCAGATCATTATTCGTTTATTACAACATTAGCAATGTACCTTGAAAAGCTTATTTAGCCACATTTGAGTGTTGCGCTACGAGAGCCGTCCATTTCGAATTGGTGTCAGATATATCCGACATGAGTTGGCGAATTCATAGGTAAGTGACTCTTGCAAAGTTCTCCTTAAAGCGGACCACACAAAGCAATTTGAAAGTGTATTAAATTCAATGCCAATTGTTCCGTTGGATGAGGACGATGCCATAGAGGCGTAACCCGTAACATTTTTTAGTCGGACGCCCTAACACCGATATAACGGAAAAATCTTAGATAGATGTCATAATGACGTACAATCATAAACAGAAGAAGGCCAACAAAATGTATAAAACATTCTGATCAAAAAATAGAAAATTAGCGTTGCTGGCGGCCTGTTCGAAGTTTTGTATTTTTTAATTGCTGTAACTTTTGTGATACAAGTAAGGGAAAAAGTTCAAACATGCTTTAGTAGATTGCAGACTGAAATCTATTTAAGCAGAATAAAAAACAACTCAAGAGCTTGAGGATTATCAGGATCAGCATTACTTGTAGATGTTCGTTATATTTCGATCAATGAATTGAGCACTGTTAAAAAAATACCCTACATCACGTTTACTAAGTATCTGGTCTAAAAAATATTTCAATAGTTAATCACCTTGTGCAAATGCGCCTACATAATACACTCGTACTTTTACTTTCAACTCGTGTTACTGAATGTCTAATTATCAGCAAACATTTCAATAAAAGATTAATTATCTATCATCCATTGTTTAGGTTTTTACAAAAAATATGTTACAATGTTTAACCGCGAACATATTTTGTTATAACATACAAACATACAAACACACACACACATCATTGTGTACCAAAGTGAAAATAAATTTTTGGAATTTTTCCAAAGAAATGAAAAAAAATTAATAATTGTACGAGTAATACAATTCAAATGTAAATCGCGCACAAATATGATTTCCTTTTTCTACAACACAAACAGTTTTCCAACAGCAACAATAACGTGGCAACCAAAGCAAAGTGGCAAAAACACATCTCGCACGTAGAGATCTACGAGCCAAACCATAAGCAAAAAAAAACGCTCAGGAATGAAATACTGTTAGGCAAATAAATAAGACGTTTTTTCATAAATATTTTAATATTATGAATAATTTAATAAATAACACTGAAGTACAAAAAAATATTTTCAATTTTCCCTAATTTTCCTTTCGTAATTCGTATATACATGCATACCTACACAAAATATGATTAAATATTAAGGATTTTTTCTTATGTACACCGTGTTAAGCCTAAGTGAAAAAATTTTTTTCCTGGTGGTGGAAAACCAAAAAAAAAAAAATATAAAATAATAAAAACCGAAATGGAGAGAAAATCTAATTTTCATGTCACCAAAGAAAATGGAATATTATACGGATAATTTAAGTAGAAGTATAACATAATTTTTGTTGGTGTTCTGCGCGTAATGGCAGCACCACAATATATAATTAAAAATTGTTTTTGTTGTTGTAATTTATGTCAATTTATTATTGCTTTCTAATTAGAGCAACAGCATTTACATAAACCTACACCCACCCGTGTACTCGTGAATCGCCCGAACGTTATTGAGATCCGATATATTTTGGGCCCACACGCGGTTCATTTTAACAATGCAATGCATGCCGTACCTCAACGTAATTTTACATTTCGAATGTAGTCTACTCGAGGGAAATTATTTAAATGTGGTATTGAATTAATATTGACGGTGTCTTGTAAATGCTTAATTTTTTTTCTGTTTTTGGTTCAATGTTCAAAACCGCTAAGTCATATTTTCCCAATTTATATAAACGTGATATCGCTTAAATGTCAAGGCCAAACCAAAAATGTACGCTTAATATTAAAACTGCTTTGTACTCGCGGTAAGCCGGTTATATACCATAAGGTCTTAAGAGATGCAATTGTTCAAGCGAAGGTCGTTAAGATGTCTAGTTCATTAGATAACAAATAACTGTTTGCGATTTAATTTAAATTGGCGTACCTTGTGCCTCATTCATCGCCTCTTCAGTTACAAAATTATGAGTCTATATACGGTTGAGCTTTAATTCTGATCGGGCGTAAACGACCTTAATATTACATTCTTCAAGTTGAACGACATCATAAACCAAACGAAGAAATCATTGAAGAGTGTACAATGGTCCATACAATCAATGCGATACAAAAAATTTACATAATATGCTAATTATTTAGTAAAATATTCTAAAATAATTTCACACGGTGAATTTTGAATATAATTGGCCAAGGTGCTAATTATGAATACAAACATATTTGAGTTATTTTCATTTATGTGCAATGCGGAATTTTTAAGAATTTTATGAAATACATCTAAAACTTTAGATTTTTGCTTTACTGTAACGTTTAAATGAAAACTGGCTATTGGTACCCTACTGTTTGTGCTGACTGAGATGAAATAAACAGCACTACAGAAAACGTAAACATTTGAAGAGGCGTAGATACTGCTGACATTGAGATACTCGCACACAAAATTCAATTACCGCATTTTGCTTCATACGCAGATGGAAGATTATTCATTAATTTCTTTACAAACATTTTTCTTATTTTCGTTCCTTTAATTGTTTCTTCTGTAAATAGTTCTGTCTACATTGTAATTGCTGAAATTTTGGCCGAATCATTCGTGCAATCATAAATTAGTTCAATCAAAGGGTTAGTGTTTGCTTGGCGGATAATGCTGGTGGAATCCACAGATGGGCGTTAAATTTTAAAAATACGACACCCAAAGCAATAACGACACTGTGAACGACTAAACAATATTCTAACAAAAAATGCTGACAACTAAATGAAAATTCATGTTTTTCAATTGGATTTGGTTTATTATTTACAAAGTGAAAACTTCCATTCTGGACGTAGTGACCCCGAAATATCTTAGAACAAATCACTTTTAATGCAATTTTGAGGTATACGAAATAGCAGCGATTCTTCACTCAGGCGCCATGACTCTTCAAAAATGGTGCTCAAACGCAAAGGCGGTACTACATAACATTCCAGATTCAGAGTGCGAAAAGGTGCTCAATGGCGATGACAATTCCTTCGTTAGAACCTTGGGATTACTATGGAAACCTGAGGAGGATGTCTTCAAATTTAATGTCCAAATTACTGTGCTTTCAGAAGTAGCACACTTCTCCAATTCAATCGGTCTTTTGCCTCCGGTAGTTGCCCTTGGAAAATGATTCATTCAAAAATTGTAACAACTAAAAGGCGATTGGGATCACGCATTACCTATGCCCCCAATACCGAATGGCAAATATTTCGGTCTGAGTTGCAACATTTACGAGGAGTAGCCGTTCCTCGACACTTGTTTGATGGTATCAAGGAACCAAAGCATATGCGGCAATATATACACGTTGTTCTTTAGACAACGGTACTTGCGTCGTGCGTCTCCTGAGCAGTAAATCTAGACTCGCTCCAATACAAAAAACTACATTAGCTCGCCTAGAATTATGCGCTGCCCTTCTTCTTGCACAACTAATGCTCAAGGTTTTAGACAAAATAAATTTCGCCTTGGAAAAGGTATTTTATTGGTCTGATTCGACAATTGCGCCATATTGGATTCATGGTACAGCAACAAATTGGAACATGTTGGTTGCTAATCGAGTCAGTACCATTCAAAATCTAACCCAGCGGATATTGTCTCCAGGGGCATGAAGGCTGCTCAATTAATAAACTGCGAACTGTGGTTTTTGGGTCCTTCATTTCTACACTCATCTGAATCCGATTGGTTTGTTAAATTTTCGTCGAGCGCGAACATTACCGATATTCCTGAAGCAAAGAAATTTTCGGAAACGACGCTTTCCTGCAATAATGCTGAAATTACATTATACAAATTCTGGATAACATGAAACACAGAAACGATTATCAAAAGGTGGTTGCTCCGATGTCGTATGTCGGTCGTTCCATAAAAAAACTAAAATTATCTCCTAAAGATCGAATACGACGACCGCTCGACGCAATCGACTATGAGGCTGGTGTTCAACTCATTGTACATTTGGTTCAATATGAGTGCTACGAAGGTGTTTTCAAGGAGCAACGCAAGGGCCACTCAATCAAGGATGTAAACCTAAAATCTTTATCGCTCTTTCTAGATCAAGATGGCATCATTCGGATTGGAGGTCGACTCCAATTTTCATCACTGGCTTATACAGCGAAGCATCCCATTCTGATCCCTCCCAGGCATTTTATGACAGAATCACTACTCACATAGAAAATATCTGCATGTGGGACCTCAGACATTACTGTCAATTGTGCGTGATCAATTTTGGCCAATAAATGGTATAAAGGTAGCGAAGAAAATTTGTAGTCAATGCGTACGTTGCGCTATACTTCGACCACGCACTGTTTCACAGTTAATGGGAGATTTGCCTTCTGAGTGTGTAAAAATTACATCGGAATTCTATAATACAGCAATGGATTTTTGTGGTCCCGTTTTCGTTCATCATAAGATTCGGGGTAAACCGCCAACCAAGACATATATATATCTGCATATTTGTTTGTCTTGCAACCAAGGCGGTCCACATGGAGCTAGTTGCAGACCTCTCTTAAACTGCATTTCTCAATGCCTTCTCGAGATTTACAAGCACCAGGGGACTTTGCAAACACGTTTTCACCGATAGAGGTACAAACTTTGTTGAAGCCAACTCTGAGTTGAACGCAATATACAAGATGCTACAGTCCGATAAAATTAAATAGGAGATTAAAACAATGTGCGGAGATGACCATATCAACTGGCATTTTTATCATGACTGCAGGAAGCTGCAGTAAAATCAGTTAAATTTCTTCTTCGCAGAGTGATGGCAACAGCCAGTTTAACATATGAAGAACTGAACACCCTCGTGAAACAGGTTGAGGCGGTTCTCAATTCACGTCCGCTGTGTACAAAACAAACATCCAATACTGATGAAATATTCATACTCAAACCAGGTCCCTTTTTAATTGGTCAAAGTGAACACACCTATTGGTGACCAGATGTGCTAACGCACGTAAATTGTAAGTCACCAAACGATGCAAACTATAGTGACCAATTCTGATCCAATGATGGCTATTCCAATCAACGTTTGTATCAAAACTTATGGATGGATGCTAAACAGGCTACTAACAGATGGGTGCTCGAATTTGGGTAATCCTTTGTTTAATTCCAAACAGATCACTGTAAACATTTCATAAATACTCTTTCCGAATTGTTTAGAATATGTAGACAATGTAGATTATTATTTTTGTGTTTTTTTTAAAATTATTTTATGTGCGAAGCGAAGTTGTCATCTTTCTGTTTTCCAGTTTAAATTGGGTTTACCTACATTTTGGCAGTTACAATTCAATGTTTGTTAAACGAATAGGTGAGATTAAAAATCTTGATCAATCGATGTCTTAAATATTTGTACAACCGCCTGTAACGAATATTTTCGAAACAAATATTTCGTTTCCGATTTTAACGACCGTTTTTGAGCAAAGTAGTTGGGGTTCCTACAAAACTTATAGCGTAAATGAGTTTTGTTGATTGTTTTCCCTTTTTTGGTTGCATTTCGATCAAAATTAAATTCAAAAATTGTCTGATAGCTGGGACGATGATCTTGTCTTGAAGAAGAATACAGGTGGAGGTTTTTTCATGTAAGCGATATCCATTTTGCTCAGGTTAGCTCTGGATTACATCTGTCCCAGAGATTTTCCAATTGATTATCAATCGACGTTCGCGTTTCCTGGTCCTTTTTCACTAGAGCTAACTTTCTTGAAATTGAAACACAACAAAAACTTCATTACCAACGTCAAGCAACCATTGCTTGGATTATAACAAGGTTGGATGACTGCTTGGGAACATCGTAGAAAAAAGTGAATAATGAATGGAATGAACCTCCTTCGCCCTTCATCTGGTCAGTATACCGTACTAAGAAGCCCTGGAAGCTGGCTAGGATTCAATGAATCAAAACTCTAATAGAAAAGCTTAACACAACAATTAGAGAAAGAAGAAAAACGAAAATCTCGGTCTCAGTGCAGTGAGATAAATAGCCTGGGTCAAAAATACAAAGCACAACCTTTAATATTCAGTGATACGATCCAACAGAATACGTATACAAAACAACCAAGGATGAGTTCTATGAGCAATCCACAACAGCAAGGACACACAAGAAAATGAATAAAGCATCATATGGGTAGTAAACAATCAATATAGACTCTGTGCGTAAGACTCATCGACTACTGCATCATATACCAGATAATTCATGGCACGCAGTAAATTTCCACACAAAAATATAGACATATGGACATCAGCTGAAGTAGAATTACGGAAAAAATGTGATGACGAAATGTGATGAGCAACAATAAATTTCTCAAGTCACTACAACAAGTCAGGGGAACGAGTGTGTCGACATTTGCAGTGACCACCTACTGGTAAAATATCATAATTCAACATTAAACCTGCCGCTGTAGAACGCATCAATACAAATCGGAAAAAACTAAACACCGACAGATTATAAGTGCTGTGCACAAGGAACACATTCTACGAAACCAATGAAGAATCAGCTGTCAGTGTAGACCAACAGTGAAAAGAAATCTAAAAAATCTATCGAAGTACCAAGAATTTAGAAGCAAACCCCCTGGATCAAAACATGCGCGTACTACTCAATCATCACGATTCTAATATATATTCCTCGTAAGCAAGGGCCATCCTCTATAGAATTTCACAGTCGGCTAACCCGAAATTGAGAAAGGAACAAGCTGGCTTCAGACCAGGGCGAAGTTACACCAATGTTATCATATTAAAACCGCATCTTCATTGAGCAGTCTAATGAATGGTATTCACCACTGCACCTACTCAAATCTAGCGAAAACGAAGTTGGCTTCAAAATAAGCCAGACGATGAGGCCAAAAACACGGGCGAAAACGGGTGGCACAGATGAAGTTATAAAGAAACAAATCAACAAAGCCAAAACAACAGCCGAAACCTGGAAGCGTACACATACGATAACAATATGAGACGGATTGCCCATATTAAGGAAGTCGCAGAATTAAATGACAAGGACAGACGACCAGCTCTAACATGGAAACGAACGATACTATCAGAAGCGAAACAACTTGGAAAGTCGTGTGTCGAAATTAAATTGGATATAATGGGAAAAATATTGCTTAAAATATCAAGTTAGACAGTCATATTTTGCCATTTATTAGGATTATGAACTCGAGGAACTAGTACTCGTATGGTCATTATTTACCTCAAAAATTTGAGGTAAATAATGACCATCATTTTCTAATGGACATTGTAAAGTATCTTTTAATAGGGACGCTCGAAATTTGTTAGGATATAGCAGCCAAGTTGCTAGATGTTGTCAAATCTGTTGTGAATTGTTCAGTAGTGTATGGCAAATTACCATGGAAGGTTATAGCATTGTCTAGTCAACAGGAGTTGTATTCTTTATCGGCCGACATAACGCTCACGAGCATGCGGCAAGTTCTAGTATCCCCTTCCATCATTTAATCCTTCCAACATAGGCACCATTTAGAACCGAATTTTTATCGTGTAAACAATTTTAAAAGATGTTGACTTTGCACGATTTTGCACTTTAACCGTAACATAAACATGCATGTGCTTCATTACCATATAAAAGCTTTGGTCAAAATTTTCGTTATGGAAAAAAAACAATAGAATTTTGACAAATGCATTCTCTACATTGTCGACACCGTTTTCTTAATGTTCTACATACATTGTCTACACGTGTAAAATATTAATTATCTACGCGGTGTAGACAATACGGCTCAATACTGGACTATAAAGATATCGTAATTTATATGACCAAAGCGTGGAGCAAAACAATTGTTTGTCGGGCAGAATTTCCTTCCAACTAAATATGGGTACATGACAAAATATAGTCTAAGAATTATTTTTGTTACTTGTTTGAGTTTCAAACATTTCATTAAAAAAAACAAATCTTGATCTCTGCAGTAGTAATTCAAATAACCGTTGAATTATCTCAAAATTTATTGGGATTCGCTTAAAGTCGACGGCGTCTGAATTCCAGATAGTTCGACCAATGTTCAGTGTCAGTATAATAAAGGCTGACGTAGAGCTGTGCAATGTGAAAATGGTTCCGCAAAAATCGGATCTCTAGCTGTACGTCTGTACGACCCACGGAAAAGTTGGGAGTGCTTCGGCCCCGGGAACATAATCCAAAGATAATAAAATAAAAAACTAGAATACACGCGTGCTAAATATTGAAAAATCAAAGACCTTAAAAAGGCACCTACATCTACTAATCCACAACTAAAGCTGAATATCCACTTGTTGCTTAAGTTTGACGCTAAACCCGATCAATAATAATAATATAATAAATAAGAATAAAAAAAATCTCAACATTCAAGTATTACAAGTAAGAATGATTGAACGTTTCCATGTATATATACGAGTAGATACATCTTTGTACCTGAATAGAATTTCCTAGTCAACCAACTTGTTATAACAAAATTATTATTTTCTGCTATATAAAATATTATAGAGACGTTATAGAGGTGATAGTAAAGCGCTGCTGCCTTGTACAGGTTGATTGAACTTTCCTAGCGAGCAAATAATTAAGCGAAAAAATAAATAGACAGGCAAACAGGTTTTATCACACCGAGCTGTATAATCACAAGTCACGTATGTAAAAATCATTTTTCAAAAAATCTCACAAATCTTGTTTCTACATTTTGCCTAATCACCCGGGTTGTTACTGCTATACTGCAGACAAAAAACTAATTTGAATAAAACACGAGAAAAAGCCAAAAATCACTTACCTAATCACAAAACTTATTTTTGTTTAACCCAAAACAATTTTATTCCAACAAAAACTTTGCGTCTTCCAAAATTTATTCACCAACCAAAAATAAAATAAAAAACCGACACAAAAAAAACTAAAAAAGATTTTACTTTCTTATCACTTTTCTTTTTATTGTTATTATTCAACTTTAACTGTAATTTAAACAAAACAAAAAAAAACTTTTATTTTCCAATTATAATAAATTCACTATATTACATAAATATATTTTATGTAATTTTCGTATTCAATTTTCTGCAAGAACAATAATCAACCAAAAAAAATTTGTATCACGGAAAATTCAAACACCAAGATTATTTTTGCTTAAATTTATTTTTTAATTTTAGTAAAAAAAAAATCAACAAAAAGTTAAATAAAATAATAAATATTATTAAATCACTGACCCTTTTTCACAAACTGTACGTTGATATAATAATTATTATTTTACGACGGAAAATTCGTTGGAAAAATGTTAATGTATCCAAACACAAGCAAAAATTAAACAAAATTTATAAAATTTAATCCTTTCGATTCTGTTCCTTATAATAAAACAGAAGATGAGCTTATTTTGTTGTTGTTATTTATTATCACATAACATGCACTCACAAACAAATTTAACCGGAAAACCCGATAAGAATCAGCACTTTATAGATAACGCCGAAACAAACGGCGAAAGCAAAAATAAATTCAATTTCCTTTTAAAAAATTTTAAATTTTCTATAAACTTTAATTTATTCTGTTAAGCTTTTTATTTATTTAATTATTTATTTATTTTAACGTGAGAATTACACGGCGAACATCTATTCGATCCAAATGTTCAACGCGAACTGAAGGCTTTCATATCGGTGAGCTTATTATTGTGTTGTGATACAAAGAATATTAAAAGTTGAGTAGAAAATCGTAAAAAGTATGTGATACACGATGCAACATAAAATAATGTTTGTTGCGCTGAATACGACATTTCTCCAGTGTTATGTGTACTGAGTGCTTTGTTTTCGTTACTCTCTGTTTTTATATTTTATACGTTTTGTTTTCCCCGCTGTGCTTTGCTTTTTGATTGTTTTATAAATTTCACTCGTATTTTATTGAGAAGTTCAAAAATGTTTAATGTACAGTAGATACAAAAAATATTGATCGTAGTGAAATATACAACAAATAACCAAAAAAAAAACACTCAAATGTAATATTGAAATTGGAAATGCAAACACTTATGTCACACTGTTAGAATCCGGAATGGCAAACTATTTAACTGTGGAATTTAACTCAAACAAAAAACACAGGTTGTTTGTTAATTAATGTTGGTTTCTATTTGAATAGACGATTATAGTAAATCTTTCAATTATTACTTATAACAAAGCATTCAACAAAATAATTGAAAATAACAATTAAAGAAATAACTAGTTATTATTATTAACAAGCGAGAGCTTTAATAAAAAAAAATCTATAAAAATCCTCAAGAGATTTTCTTGAAACTTTATGCAGATCTTAAACTGATCAATCTCCAAATATTCGCTTATCGATTCCTTCGAATTTTAAAGTAGTTTAGGAATGCAAAATTATGAACGGAAAACGATTCAATTGATCTACAATTCAATTATTGGAGTTTTGATCAAATTTTATCCCCAAATCCGCAAGCGATTTTCCTGAAACTTTATGCAGATCTTAAACTGACCATCACCTATCAACAAATATTCGCTTATCGAGGATTTCGAATTCTAAAGTAGTTTAGGAAAGCAAAATTATGAACGGAAAACGATTCAATTGATCTACAATTCAATTATTGGAGTTTTGATCAAATTTTATCCCCAAATCCGCAAGAGATTTTCCTGAAACTTTATGCAGATCTTAAACTGACCATCATCTATCTACAAATATTCGCTTATCGAGGATTTCGAATTCTAAAGTAGTTTAGGAATGCAAAATTATGAACGGAAAACGATTCAATTGATCTACCCATAATTCAATTATTGGAGTTTTAATCAAATTTTACCCCCTATTCCACAAGAGATTTTCCTGAAACTTTATGCAGAGCTTAAACTGACCATCATCTATCTACAAATATTCGCTTATTGATTCCTTCGAATTCTAAAGTAGTTTAGGAAAGCAAAATTTTGAACGGAAATCGATTCAATGGATCTACAATTCAATTATTGGAGTTTTGATCAAATTTTACCCCCTAATCCGCAAGAGATTTTCCGAAAACTTTATGCAGATCTTAAACTGACCATCATCTATCTACAAATATTCGCTTATTGAGGATTTAGAATTCTAAAGTAGTTTAGGAAAGCAAAATTATGAACGGAAAACGATTCAATTGATCTACAATTCAATTATTGGAGTTTTGATCAAATTTTATCCCCAAATCCGCAAGAGATTTTCCTGAAACTTTATGCAGATCTTAAACTGACCATCACCTATCTACAAATATTCGCTTATCGAGGATTTCGAATTCTAAAGTAGTTTAGGAATGCAAAATTATGAACGGAAAACGATTCAATTGATCTACAATTCAATTATTGGAGTTTTGATCAAATTTTATCTCCAAATCCGCAAGAGATTTTCCTGAAACTTTATGCAGATCTTAAACTGACCATCATCTATCTACAAATATTCGCTTATCGAGGATTTCGAATTCTAAAGTAGTTTAGGAAAGTAAAATTATGAACGGAAAACGATTCAATTGATCTACAATTCAATTATTGGAGTTTTGATCAAATTTTATCCCCAAATCCGCAAGAGATTTTCCTGAAACTTTATGCAGATCTTAAACTGACCATCATCTATCTACAAATATTCGCTTATTGAGGATTTCGAATTCTAAAGTAGTTTAGGAAAGTAAAATTATGAACGGAAAACGATTCAATTGATCTACAATTCAATTATTGGAGTTTTGATCAAATTTTATCCCCAAATCCGCAAGAGATTTTCCTGAAACTTTATGCAGATCTTAAACTGACCATCATCTATCTACAAATATTCGCTTATCGAGGATTTCGAATTCTAAAGTAGTTTAGGAAAGTAAAATTATGAACGGAAAACGATTCAATTGATCTACAATTCAACTATTGGAGTTTTGATCAAATTTTATCCCCAAATCCGCAAGAGATTTTCCTGAAACTTTATGCAGATCCGAAACTGATCAATATCTATCTACAAATATTCGCTTATTGATGCCTTCGAACTCTAAAGTAGTTTAGCAAAGCAAAATTATGAACGGAAAACGATTCAATTGATCTACAATTCAATTATTGGAGTTTTGATCAAATTTTATCCCCAAATCCGCAAGAGATTTTCCTGAAACTTTATGCAGATCTTAAACTGACCATCATCTATCTACAAATATTCGCTTATTGAGGATTTCGAATTCTAAAGTAGTTTAGGAAAGTAAAATTATGAACGGAAAACGATTCAATTGATCTACAATTCAATTATTGGAGTTTTGATCAAATTTTATCCCCAAATCCGCAAGAGATTTTCCTGAAACTTTATGCAGATCTTAAACTGACCATCATCTATCTACAAATATTCGCTTATCGAGGATTTCGAATTCTAAAGTAGTTTAGGAAAGTAAAATTATGAACGGAAAACGATTCAATTGATCTACAATTCAACTATTGGAGTTTTGATCAAATTTTATCCCCAAATCCGCAAGAGATTTTCCTGAAACTTTATGCAGATCCGAAACTGATCAATATCTATCTACAAATGGTCGCTTATTGATGCCTTCGAACTCTAAAGTAGTTTAGGAAAGCAAAATTATGAACGGAAAACGATTCAATTGATCTACAATTCAATTATTGGAGTTTTGATCAAATTTTATCCCCAAATCCGCAAGAGATTTTCCTGATACTTTATGCAGATCTTAAACTGATCAATATCTATCTACAAATATTCGCTTATTGATTCCTTCCAATTTTAAAGTAGTTTAGGAATGCAAAATTATGAACGGAAAACGATTCAATTGATCTACAATTCAATTATTGGAGTTTTGATCAAATTTTATCTCCAAATCCGCAAGAGATTTTCCTGAAACTTTATGCAGATCTTAAACTGACCATCATCTATCTACAAATATTCGCTTATCGAGGATTTCGAATTCTAAAGTAGTTTAGGAAAGTAAAATTATGAACGGAAAACGATTCAATTGATCTACAATTCAACTATTGGAGTTTTGATCAAATTTTATCCCCAAATCCGCAAGAGATTTTCCTGAAACTTTATGCAGTTCCGAAACTGATCAATATCTATCTACAAATATTCGCTTATTGATGCCTTCGAATTCTAAAGTAGTTTAGGAATGCAAAATTATGAACGGAAAACGATTCAATGGATCTACCCATAATTCAATTATTGGAGTTTTAATCAAATTTTATCTCCCAATCCCCAAGAGATTTTCCTGAAACTTTATGCGGATCTTTAACTGATCAATATCTATCTACAAATGGTCGCTTATTGATGCCTTCGAACTCTAAAGTAGTTTATTAAAGCAAAATTATGAACGGAAAACGATTCAATTGATCTACAATTCAATTATTGGAGTTTTGATCAAATTTTATCCCCAAATCCGCAAGAGATTTTCCTGAAACTTTATGCAGATCTTAAACTGACCATCATCTATCTACAAATATTCGCTTATTGATGCCTTCGAATTCTAAAGTAGTTTAGGAAAGCAAAATTATGAACGGAAAACGATTAAATGGATCTACAATTCAATTATTGGAGTTTTGATCAAATTTTACCCCCAAATCCGCAAGAGATTTTCCTGAAACTTTATGCAGATCTTAAACTGACCATCACCTATCTACAAATATTCGCTTATCGAGGATTTCGAATTCTAAAGTAGTTTAGGAATGCAAAATTATGAACGGAAAACGATTCAATTGATCTACAATTCAATTATTGGAGTTTTGATCAAATTTTACCCCCTAATCCGCAAGAGATTTTCCTAAAACTTTATGCAGATCTTAAACTGACCATCACCTATCTACAAATATTCGCTTATCGAGGATTTCGAATTCTAAAGTAGTTTAGGAATGCAAAATTATGAACGGAAAACGATTCAATTGATCTACAATTCAATTATTGGAGTTTTGATCAAATCTTACCTCCTAATCCCCAAGAGATTTTCCTGAAACTTTATGCGGATCTTAAACTGATCAATATCTATCTACAAATATTCGCTTATTGATTCCTTCCAATTTTAAAGTAGTTTAGGAATGCAAAATTATGAACGGAAAACGATTCAATTGATCTACAATTCAATTATTGGAGTTTTGATCAAATTTTATCCCCAAATCCGCAAGCGATTTTCCTGAAACTTTATGCAGATCTTAAACTGACCATCATCTATCTACAAATATTCGCTTATCGAGGATTTCGAATTCTAAAGTAGTTTAGGAAAGTAAAATTATGAACGGAAAACGATTCAATTGATCTACAATTCAACTATTGGAGTTTTGATCAAATTTTATCCCCAAATCCGCAAGAGATTTTCCTGAAACTTTATGCAGATCCGAAACTGATCAATATCTATCTACAAATGGTCGCTTATTGATGCCTTCGAACTCTAAAGTAGTTTAGCAAAGCAAAATTATGAACGGAAAACGATTCAATTGATCTACAATTCAATTATTGGAGTTTTGATCAAATTTTATCCCCAAATCCGCAAGAGATTTTCCTGATACTTTATGCAGATCTTAAACTGACCATCATCTATCTACAAATATTCGCTTATCGAGGATTTCGAATTCTAAAGTAGTTTAGGAAAGTAAAATTATGAACGGAAAACGATTCAATTGATCTACAATTCAACTATTGGAGTTTTGATCAAATTTTATCCCCAAATCCGCAAGAGATTTTCCTGAAACTTTATGCAGATCCGAAACTGATCAATATCTATCTACAAATATTCGCTTATTGATGCCTTCGAATTCTAAAGTAGTTTAGGAATGCAAAATTATGAACGGAAAACGATTCAATGGATCTACCCATAATTCAATTATTGGAGTTTTAATCAAATTTTATCTCCCAATCCCCAAGAGATTTTCCTGAAACTTTATGCGGATCTTTAACTGATCAATATCTATCTACAAATGGTCGCTTATTGATGCCTTCGAACTCTAAAGTAGTTTAGGAAAGCAAAATTATGAACGGAAAACGATTCAATTGATCTACAATTCAACTATTGGAGTTTTGATCAAATTTTATCCCCAAATCCGCAAGAGATTTTCCTGAAACTTTATGCAGATCCGAAACTGATCAATATCTATCTACAAATATTCGCTTATTGATGCCTTCGAATTCTAAAGTAGTTTAGGAATGCAAAATTATGAACGGAAAACGATTCAATGGATCTACCCATAATTCAATTATTGGAGTTTTAATCAAATTTTATCTCCCAATCCCCAAGAGATTTTCCTGAAACTTTATGCGGATCTTTAACTGATCAATATCTATCTACAAATGGTCGCTTATTGATGCCTTCGAATTCTAAAGTAGTTTAGGAAAGCAAAATTATGAACGGAAAACGATTAAATGGATCTACAATTCAATTATTGGAGTTTTGATCAAATTTTACCCCCAAATCCGCAAGAGATTTTCCTGAAACTTTATGCAGATCTTAAACTGACCATCACCTATCTACAAATATTCGCTTATCGAGGATTTCGAATTCTAAAGTAGTTTAGGAATGCAAAATTATGAACGGAAAACGATTCAATTGATCTACAATTCAATTATTGGAGTTTTGATCAAATCTTACCTCCTAATCCCCAAGAGATTTTCCTGAAACTTTATGCGGATCTTAAACTGATCAATATCTATCTACAAATATTCGCTTATTGATTCCTTCCAATTTTAAAGTAGTTTAGGAATGCAAAATTATGAACGGAAAACGATTCAATTGATCTACAATTCAATTATTGGAGTTTTGATCAAATTTTATCCCCAAATCCGCAAGCGATTTTCCTGAAACTTTATGCAGATCTTAAACTGACCATCATCTATCTACAAATATTCGCTTATCGAGGATTTCGAATTCTAAAGTAGTTTAGGAAAGTAAAATTATGAACGGAAAACGATTCAATTGATCTACAATTCAATTATTGGAGTTTTGATCAAATCTTACCTCCTAATCCCCAAGAGATTTTCCTGAAACTTTATGCGGATCTTAAACTGATCAATATCTATCTACAAATATTCGCTTATTGATTCCTTCCAATTTTAAAGTAGTTTAGGAATGCAAAATTATGAACGGAAAACGATTCAATTGATCTACAATTCAATTATTGGAGTTTTGATCAAATTTTATCCCCAAATCCGCAAGCGATTTTCCTGAAACTTTATGCAGATCTTAAACTGACCATCATCTATCTACAAATATTCGCTTATCGAGGATTTCGAATTCTAAAGTAGTTTAGGAAAGCAAAATTATGAACGGAAAACGATTAAATGGATCTACAATTCAATTATTGGAGTTTTGATCAAATTTTACCCCCAAATCCGCAAGAGATTTTCCTGAAACTTTATGCAGATCTTAAACTGACCATCACCTATCTACAAATATTCGCTTATCGAGGATTTCGAATTCTAAAGTAGTTTAGGAATGCAAAATTATGAACGGAAAACGATTCAATTGATCTACAATTCAATTATTGGAGTTTTGATCAAATCTTACCTCCTAATCCCCAAGAGATTTTCCTGAAACTTTATGCGGATCTTAAACTGATCAATATCTATCTACAAATATTCGCTTATTGATTCCTTCCAATTTTAAAGTAGTTTAGGAATGCAAAATTATGAACGGAAAACGATTCAATTGATCTACAATTCAATTATTGGAGTTTTGATCAAATTTTATCCCCAAATCCGCAAGCGATTTTCCTGAAACTTTATGCAGATCTTAAACTGACCATCATCTATCTACAAATATTCGCTTATCGAGGATTTCGAATTCTAAAGTAGTTTAGGAAAGTAAAATTATGAACGGAAAACGATTCAATTGATCTACAATTCAACTATTGGAGTTTTGATCAAATTTTATCCCCAAATCCGCAAGAGATTTTCCTGAAACTTTATGCAGATCCGAAACTGATCAATATCTATCTACAAATGGTCGCTTATTGATGCCTTCGAACTCTAAAGTAGTTTAGCAAAGCAAAATTATGAACGGAAAACGATTCAATTGATCTACAATTCAATTATTGGAGTTTTGATCAAATTTTATCCCCAAATCCGCAAGAGATTTTCCTGATACTTTATGCAGATCTTAAACTGACCATCATCTATCTACAAATATTCGCTTATCGAGGATTTCGAATTCTAAAGTAGTTTAGGAAAGTAAAATTATGAACGGAAAACGATTCAATTGATCTACAATTCAACTATTGGAGTTTTGATCAAATTTTATCCCCAAATCCGCAAGAGATTTTCCTGAAACTTTATGCAGATCCGAAACTGATCAATATCTATCTACAAATATTCGCTTATTGATGCCTTCGAATTCTAAAGTAGTTTAGGAATGCAAAATTATGAACGGAAAACGATTCAATGGATCTACCCATAATTCAATTATTGGAGTTTTAATCAAATTTTATCTCCCAATCCCCAAGAGATTTTCCTGAAACTTTATGCAGATCTTTAACTGATCAATATCTATCTACAAATGGTCGCTTATTGATGCCTTCGAACTCTAAAGTAGTTTAGGAAAGCAAAATTATGAACGGAAAACGATTCAATTGATCTACAATTCAATTATTGGAGTTTTGATCAAATTTTATCCCCAAATCCGCAAGAGATTTTCCTGAAACTTTATGCAGATCTTAAACTGACCATCATCTATCTACAAATATTCGCTTATTGAGGATTTCGAATTCTAAAGTAGTTTAGGAAAGTAAAATTATGAACGGAAAACGATTCAATTGATCTACAATTCAATTATTGGAGTTTTGATCAAATTTTATCCCCAAATCCGCAAGAGATTTTCCTGAAACTTTATGCAGATCTTAAACTGACCATCATCTATCTACAAATATTCGCTTATCGAGGATTTCGAATTCTAAAGTAGTTTAGGAAAGTAAAATTATGAACGGAAAACGATTCAATTGATCTACAATTCAACTATTGGAGTTTTGATCAAATTTTATCCCCAAATCCGCAAGAGATTTTCCTGAAACTTTATGCAGATCCGAAACTGATCAATATCTATCTACAAATGGTCGCTTATTGATGCCTTCGAACTCTAAAGTAGTTTAGCAAAGCAAAATTATGAACGGAAAACGATTCAATTGATCTACAATTCAATTATTGGAGTTTTGATCAAATTTTATCCCCAAATCCGCAAGAGATTTTCCTGAAACTTTATGCAGATCTTAAACTGACCATCATCTATCTACAAATATTCGCTTATTGAGGATTTCGAATTCTAAAGTAGTTTAGGAAAGTAAAATTATGAACGGAAAACGATTCAATTGATCTACAATTCAATTATTGGAGTTTTGATCAAATTTTATCCCCAAATCCGCAAGAGATTTTCCTGAAACTTTATGCAGATCTTAAACTGACCATCATCTATCTACAAATATTCGCTTATCGAGGATTTCGAATTCTAAAGTAGTTTAGGAAAGTAAAATTATGAACGGAAAACGATTCAATTGATCTACAATTCAACTATTGGAGTTTTGATCAAATTGTATCCCCAAATCCGCAAGAGATTTTCCTGAAACTTTATGCAGATCCGAAACTGATCAATATCTATCTACAAATGGTCGCTTATTGATGCCTTCGAACTCTAAAGTAGTTTAGGAAAGCAAAATTATGAACGGAAAACGATTCAATTGATCTACAATTCAATTATTGGAGTTTTGATCAAATTTTATCCCCAAATCCGCAAGAGATTTTCCTGATACTTTATGCAGATCTTAAACTGATCAATATCTATCTACAAATATTCGCTTATTGATTCCTTCCAATTTTAAAGTAGTTTAGGAATGCAAAATTATGAACGGAAAACGATTCAATTGATCTACAATTCAATTATTGGAGTTTTGATCAAATTTTATCTCCAAATCCGCAAGAGATTTTCCTGAAACTTTATGCAGATCTTAAACTGACCATCATCTATCTACAAATATTCGCTTATCGAGGATTTCGAATTCTAAAGTAGTTTAGGAAAGTAAAATTATGAACGGAAAACGATTCAATTGATCTACAATTCAACTATTGGAGTTTTGATCAAATTTTATCCCCAAATCCGCAAGAGATTTTCCTGAAACTTTATGCAGTTCCGAAACTGATCAATATCTATCTACAAATATTCGCTTATTGATGCCTTCGAATTCTAAAGTAGTTTAGGAATGCAAAATTATGAACGGAAAACGATTCAATGGATCTACCCATAATTCAATTATTGGAGTTTTAATCAAATTTTATCTCCCAATCCCCAAGAGATTTTCCTGAAACTTTATGCGGATCTTTAACTGATCAATATCTATCTACAAATGGTCGCTTATTGATGCCTTCGAACTCTAAAGTAGTTTAGGAAAGCAAAATTATGAACGGAAAACGATTCAATTGATCTACAATTCAATTATTGGAGTTTTGATCAAATTTTATCCCCAAATCCGCAAGAGATTTTCCTGAAACTTTATGCAGATCTTAAACTGACCATCATCTATCTACAAATATTCGCTTATTGATGCCTTCGAATTCTAAAGTAGTTTAGGAAAGCAAAATTATGAACGGAAAACGATTAAATGGATCTACAATTCAATTATTGGAGTTTTGATCAAATTTTACCCCCAAATCCGCAAGAGATTTTCCTGAAACTTTATGCAGATCTTAAACTGACCATCACCTATCTACAAATATTCGCTTATCGAGGATTTCGAATTCTAAAGTAGTTTAGGAATGCAAAATTATGAACGGAAAACGATTCAATTGATCTACAATTCAATTATTGGAGTTTTGATCAAATTTTACCCCCTAATCCGCAAGAGATTTTCCTAAAACTTTATGCAGATCTTAAACTGACCATCACCTATCTACAAATATTCGCTTATCGAGGATTTCGAATTCTAAAGTAGTTTAGGAATGCAAAATTATGAACGGAAAACGATTCAATTGATCTACAATTCAATTATTGGAGTTTTGATCAAATCTTACCTCCTAATCCCCAAGAGATTTTCCTGAAACTTTATGCGGATCTTAAACTGATCAATATCTATCTACAAATATTCGCTTATTGATTCCTTCCAATTTTAAAGTAGTTTAGGAATGCAAAATTATGAACGGAAAACGATTCAATTGATCTACAATTCAATTATTGGAGTTTTGATCAAATTTTATCCCCAAATCCGCAAGCGATTTTCCTGAAACTTTATGCAGATCTTAAACTGACCATCATCTATCTACAAATATTCGCTTATCGAGGATTTCGAATTCTAAAGTAGTTTAGGAAAGTAAAATTATGAACGGAAAACGATTCAATTGATCTACAATTCAACTATTGGAGTTTTGATCAAATTTTATCCCCAAATCCGCAAGAGATTTTCCTGAAACTTTATGCAGATCCGAAACTGATCAATATCTATCTACAAATGGTCGCTTATTGATGCCTTCGAACTCTAAAGTAGTTTAGCAAAGCAAAATTATGAACGGAAAACGATTCAATTGATCTACAATTCAATTATTGGAGTTTTGATCAAATTTTATCCCCAAATCCGCAAGAGATTTTCCTGATACTTTATGCAGATCTTAAACTGACCATCATCTATCTACAAATATTCGCTTATCGAGGATTTCGAATTCTAAAGTAGTTTAGGAAAGTAAAATTATGAACGGAAAACGATTCAATTGATCTACAATTCAACTATTGGAGTTTTGATCAAATTTTATCCCCAAATCCGCAAGAGATTTTCCTGAAACTTTATGCAGATCCGAAACTGATCAATATCTATCTACAAATATTCGCTTATTGATGCCTTCGAATTCTAAAGTAGTTTAGGAATGCAAAATTATGAACGGAAAACGATTCAATGGATCTACCCATAATTCAATTATTGGAGTTTTAATCAAATTTTATCTCCCAATCCCCAAGAGATTTTCCTGAAACTTTATGCGGATCTTTAACTGATCAATATCTATCTACAAATGGTCGCTTATTGATGCCTTCGAACTCTAAAGTAGTTTAGGAAAGCAAAATTATGAACGGAAAACGATTCAATTGATCTACAATTCAACTATTGGAGTTTTGATCAAATTTTATCCCCAAATCCGCAAGAGATTTTCCTGAAACTTTATGCAGATCCGAAACTGATCAATATCTATCTACAAATATTCGCTTATTGATGCCTTCGAATTCTAAAGTAGTTTAGGAATGCAAAATTATGAACGGAAAACGATTCAATGGATCTACCCATAATTCAATTATTGGAGTTTTAATCAAATTTTATCTCCCAATCCCCAAGAGATTTTCCTGAAACTTTATGCGGATCTTTAACTGATCAATATCTATCTACAAATGGTCGCTTATTGATGCCTTCGAATTCTAAAGTAGTTTAGGAAAGCAAAATTATGAACGGAAAACGATTAAATGGATCTACAATTCAATTATTGGAGTTTTGATCAAATTTTACCCCCAAATCCGCAAGAGATTTTCCTGAAACTTTATGCAGATCTTAAACTGACCATCACCTATCTACAAATATTCGCTTATCGAGGATTTCGAATTCTAAAGTAGTTTAGGAATGCAAAATTATGAACGGAAAACGATTCAATTGATCTACAATTCAATTATTGGAGTTTTGATCAAATCTTACCTCCTAATCCCCAAGAGATTTTCCTGAAACTTTATGCGGATCTTAAACTGATCAATATCTATCTACAAATATTCGCTTATTGATTCCTTCCAATTTTAAAGTAGTTTAGGAATGCAAAATTATGAACGGAAAACGATTCAATTGATCTACAATTCAATTATTGGAGTTTTGATCAAATTTTATCCCCAAATCCGCAAGAGATTTTCCTGAAACTTTATGCAGATCCGAAACTGATCAATATCTATCTACAAATATTCGCTTATTGATTCCTTCCAATTTTAAAGTAGTTTAGGAAAGTAAAATTATGAACGGAAAACGATTCAATTGATCTACAATTCAATTATTGGAGTTTTGATCAAATTTTACCCCCTAATCCGCAAGAGATTCTCCTAAAACTTTATGCAGATCTTAAACTGACCATCATCTATCTACAAATATTCGCTTATTGATTCCTTCCAATTTTAAAGTAGTTTAGGAATGCAAAATTATGAACGGAAAACGATTCAATTGATCTACAATTCAATTATTGGAGTTTTGATCAAATTTTACCCCCTAATCCGCAAGAGATTTTCCTGAAACTTTATGCAGATCTTAAACTGACCATCATCTATCTACAAATATTCGCTTATTGATTCCTTCCAATTTTAAAGTAGTTTAGGAATGCAAAATTATGAACGGAAAACGATTCAATTGATCTACAATTCAATTATTGGAGTTTTGATCAAATTTTACCCCCTAATCCGCAAGAGATTTTCCTAAAACTTTATGCAGATCTTAAACTGACCATCATCTATCTACAAATATTCGCTTATTGATTCCTTCCAATTTTAAAGTAGTTTAGGAAAGTAAAATTATGAACGGAAAACGATTCAATTGATCTACAATTCAATTATTGGAGTTTTGATCAAATTTTATCCCCAAATCCGAAAGAGATTTTCCTGAAACTTTATGCGGATCCTAAACTGATCAATATCTATCTACAAATATTCGCTTATTGATGCCTTCGAATTCTAAAGTAGTTTAGCAAAGCAAAATTATGAACGGAAAACGATTCAATTGATCTACAATTCAATTATTGGAGTTTTGATCAAATTTTACCCCCTAATCCGCAAGAGATTTTCCTAAAACTTTATGCAGATCTTAAACTGACCATCATCTATCTACAAATATTCGCTTATTGATGCCATCGAATTCTAAAGTAGTTTAGGAATGCAAAATTATGAACGGAAAACGATTCAATGGATCTACCCATAATTCAATTATTGGAGTTTTAATCAAATTTTATCTCCCAATCCCCAAGAGATTTTCCTGAAACTTTATGCAGATCTTTAACTGATCAATATCTATCTACAAATGGTCGCTTATTGATGCCTTCGAACTCTAAAGTAGTTTAGCAAAGCAAAATTATGAACGGAAAACGATTCAATTGATCTACAATTCAATTATTGGAGTTTTGATCAAATTTTACCCCCAAATCCGCAAGAGATTTTCCTGAAACTTTATGCAGATCTTAACCTGACCATCATCTATCTACAAATATTCGCTTATTGAGGATTTAGAATTCTAAAGTAGTTTAGGAAAGCAAAATTATGAACGGAAAACGATTCAATTGATCTAAATACAATTCAATAGTTGGAGTTTTAATCAAATTTTATCCCCCTATTCCGCAAGAGATTTTCCTGAAACTTTATGCAGATCTTAAACTGACCATCATCTATCTACAAATATTCGCTTATCGAGGATTTCGAATTCTAAAGTAGTTTAGGAAAGCAAAATTCTGAACGGAAAACGATTCAATTGATCTACAATTCAATTATTGGAGTTTTGATCAATTTTTATCCCCAAATCCGCAAGAGATTTTGCTGAATCTCTATGCAGATCTTAAACTGATCAATATCTATCTACAAATATTCGCTTATTGATGCCTTCGAATTCTAAAGTAGTTTAGCAAAGCAAGATTATGAACGGAAAACAATTCAATTGATCTAAATACAATTCAATAGTTGGAGTTTTAATCAAATTTTATCCCCCTATTCCGCAAGAGATTTTCCTGAAACTTTATGCAGATCTTAAACTGACCATCATCTATCTACAAATATTCGCTTATCGAGGATTTCGAATTCTAAAGTAGTTTAGGAAAGCAAAATTATGAACGGAAAACGATTCAATTGATCTAAATACAATTCAATAGTTGGAGTTTTAATCAAATTTTATCCCCCTATTCCGCAAGAGATTTTCCTGAAACTTTATGCAGATCTTAAACTGACCATCATCTATCTACAAATATTCGCTTATCGAGGATTTCGAATTCTAAAGTAGTTTAGGAAAGCAAAATTATGAACGGAAAACGATTCAATTGATGTACAATTCAATAAATGGAGTTTGAATCAAATTTTACCGGCTAATCCCCAAGAGATTTGCCTGAAACTTTATGCAGATCCGAAACTGACCATCATCTATCTACAAATATTCGCTTATCGAGGATTTCGAATTCTAAAGTAGTTTAGGAAAGCAAAATTCTGAACGGAAAACGATTCAATTGATCTACAATTCAATTATTGGAGTTTTGATCAATTTTTATCCCCAAATCCGCAAGAGATTTTGCTGAATCTTTATGCAGATCTTAAACTGATCAATATCTATCTACTAATATTCGCTTATTGATGCCTTCGAATTCTAAAGTAGTTTAGGAAAGCAAAATTATGAACGGAAAACGATTCAATTGATCTAAATACAATTCAATAGTTGGAGTTTTGATCAAATTTTATCCCCAAATCCCCAAGAGATTTTCTTGAAACTTTATTGCTTTTGGAGTACATTGTAAGGATAGAGCCGAAAATGATACAGGAGGCCAAACTGAAAAAAGTGGAAACCAACCAATTAGACGGTAATGCGGCCAATTAGCCTGCGGTAACGGGTAGTATGCATATTTGGACATTTTTGGCTGAAACAGGCTACAATTAATTTAGATCATTCTGCATTACACTAAAGCCGATTTGGTAGTCTCTCTCTCAGACTAGCAAAATCTAGAGAAAACATAGTTCTTATACAATTACCGCTGTTAAATATTAACAGAAATTACGATCTTAGAGCGAACGGATATTGAGTCATATTCTCAGGTAAAGCCGGTAATTTTAGATCCATCATTCTTCTGAAAAGTAATATAAAAACTTTCTACTTCTAACTTCTACTCTCTAATAGCTACTGACGGAAACATAATGGCGACTTGTCTAGAGATAAGCATCGTCACTTCAAGATCTGGCTGATATAAGCGTATATGACCTGACAAAGTTTGGAAGCATGCCTGGGACCTACCAGAAAATATGTAGAAAAGCCAACAATAAAACTAAAATTAGTAGAACGGCTCTGGTTTGGAATTCCTATAAGGAGAACCTTAAAATTATTAAAAAGGAACAATGGAAGGTTAAAGGAAGTTTCGTGATTTAATTGAAGCGTTCTGCGGCACACACAAGTCTTGGAGAGTTTTATGTGATAAAATGGGGAATACTAGAGATTTCCGAGAACTCCCTCTAAGGCAGGATTAATTCTACTATTTCTACTCATCAAACCACTTCTAGTTGTTAAATTCGACTGCGTGATTTATGGACATTTTCAAGTGCGAAATCCTTAAAGTTTCGTATTGCAAGCCATTTCCAAGGAACCTTTGAGGATTTGAAAGAGAATAGTATGTATTTTATAATCCATAAACTTTTACGTGTAACAATCATCGTTGAAAATACGGATGTTGTGTGCGATAAACGGTATTCGTATTCGTCGTTTTTCGAGCATCAGATGTCGAGAATATTCATATCTCAGCTCCTACTAAAGAAATCTCCAAGCGGCTTGCTGTTCTAAATAGACAAAGAACTATGTTATATCTCTGTTAAATAACATATTTATGTAGATTACCTGGAATTTATACTGATTTTTTAAAATTGGGCGATCGAACAAACCAATGACAGAAAAGTTAAATATATAGAAATGTAACACAGGTGTGTCGTAGTTTTAGATTCAGATTTGCAAACTTATTGCGAATTCGTCATCCTTATTTCCCGAACTGTTTGAATTATTATAACAAGTCCGTTTGATTTACCTAAATATCCGCATCAAATTATTCTTAATATCCATCCATTTTATTTTTTAACCTATGAAGTTCTACTTTGCTGTCCGTATCATAATATTGAACGATTAATAGAAAATTGATGGATATTTTTTAATGTGCAATTATGGGTTCGAGCTTTAGTCAACCATAAAAAAAGATTTTATTTTCAACAATTTTTATTGTTACAGTTTTTATTAAAAAATTCACTAAACTCTAAAATAAGACTAACTAAAACTATTTAAGATTTCATCTATTTATCTATATCTAAATTGTCTCGTATTACAAGCCAAGCCAGTGGAAATTTACTGGTGCATTTTGATGGGTTCGCATTTCCCGCGATTTGTCTTGTTGTTGATCATCGTGTTCGTTATGCTGAGGTTGCGTCTTTCAATATTGGTTTGTTACCTTGCATTCCTTATGGGTTGAGAATGGGCCTCCGCGTGTTTTGGTATCAAACTTACTGCTTTCCGTTGCTCTTGGCATGGTGTACCCAGGTTATCTTGTTCTACTTTTGCCTTTGGAAATTCCCCATTTCGATCTTTCAGTTGTATGGTTGTTTTGTTGCTGTGAACACAAATGTATAGGATTAGTAATATTATACAGATTGTAGAAGTTGATATGCCCCCAGAAAGCGTCCACATCCAGGCTTGGTGGCTCATTTGTTTCAAATAAACATTATTCAATTGGTTTTCTGTTCTGAATATGTTCTTGGGTTATTACTGTAATATCTGGGGTTGTTATCATATGACGAGTAACTTGAAGGTACAATTTTTGTGACCCCTGTTTGAACTTTACATTTCTTTAACTTTAGTAATAAAATTGGGTCTTCATGTAAGAAGGTCTTCATGTTTCTTATTTCTAGTTCTAATGAGAAATTGCATGATTAGGATCTTTATGCTGACTTTTTCTGAAAAAAGAAGAAAATTAATTCCCTTTAATCTTTTAATTTTACCTTTATTCCTCTTAATATTCTTCCGAGTTTGGAATGTTCTGGCGGTTATATTTTTATATCTATCTGAATCCCTCTAGGTTGTTCATTCGCTCTTATGTTTGGTTTTAAAAACACTATCTGCCCTTCTGATAATTCAGGCGGATTTTCTTTTTTATTGTTTTGTTTAACCATTCGACTTACCACTAGTTGAAATTGACTTGAATCTGAATTTCTTTTGGGTTTATGAGGTTGCTTTGCTTAAAGATCACCTCATTTTGCGTGAAGCCTGTAGAAGAGTGTACCGTGTTATTGTACAAATCAACTGACAATTCTATGGTAGTTATTGTGTTGGGGCTTGATATTTTGTTTTTGTTGGTGTTAAAGATCTTAATTAGCGTTGCATGTGCCCTTTCTACTTCTCAAACGGACATGACTCCGATGAGGGGGCGTACTCCAATTTAATATTTAGTTAACTTAAAAAGTTTTTGAATTGTGTGGATTGGAAAGTGGTCTCGTGATCTGAGACAATAGAATGTGGTATTCCAAACAGAGTAAAGTGCTTCGTTAGTGCTGCCGTGACGTCTGTGAGATTTTATGTTTTTATAACCATCTGTAAATGTTTTGAGAAAGCATCAATTATAGATAGGAAACTTGTTCTATTGATACTGAATATATCGATATGTAATCTTTCTAAAGGTTTTGTTGTAATTGGCCTAGGTGAAATTTTTATATTGTACGGCTTTCTATCGTACTTGTGTTTATTACAAATAGTACAGGAATTAATGTGAATTTTTATTTTACTGGCCATCTTAGCTAAGAAGTACGATCTTTTAATCAAATTTTCCACTTCTTTTGTGCCCCTATGAGCCCTTTCGTGTTCTTTTACTATAATTGAGATTTGACGGTCCTCGTTAGTCACGCCCTCGACCATTTTAGTGACGAACACAAAGTGTCCTTTTTGCGAAATTCTCTCAACATGCTTCCTGAATAATTCCGTATAGGATTTCTGGAGCTAAAATTGCAGACTGCCTTCCGTTATGAAATTTTTTCAAATATTGAATGATATCTTCTTTCCTAAATTCTTGCTTTATTATTATTATTCTGTTAATTTTCGGGTATAGTTCTTCAGTAATTATGATGTCTAGTTCGGACAGTTTGAGAATTATTTGGTTGTTATAGAAATTAATAGGTCGTTCTGCAAAATGAATATGGTAGTCATTCGAGGTGTTGGCGGAATGTACCGTGTCCACGTCTGAGTCACTATTTGGTGTATTACTATGCGTTGAAGCATTATCTAGGCTAGATGCTTGCATATCTAGTTGATTTCTTTGTTTTGATTTAATTTAGTTTCATTTATTGAGGTCTACTAAGGGCGTCGGCCACAACGTTAGCTTTGCCTTCCTTATAGATCACTTCGTAATCACAATTCTCCAGTTCCAAATGCCATCTAAGGGTTTACGAGTTTTTCAGAAGTTTTAACAAACGTAAGGGGTTTATGGTCTGTCACTAAAGTAAACTTGCTACCATAGCGGTACGGCTAGTGTCTCTTTTTCGTTCGTCGCATATCTGATATCAGTGTCGTTTAGCGTTCTAGATGCAAATGCTATTGGCATTTTCAGTTTATCATATACCTGCGAAAGAACAACACCTAAAGCGTATTCGGATGCATCCGTCGTTATGATGAAAGGTTTGCTGAAATTCGGACAAACTAGTATTTGGTCCGTGGCAATTATGTTTTTTAATGTTTCAAAAGAATTTACATATTCCGGGTCCGAAACGTTAACAGTAGCTCCTTGTTTTAGAAATTTGGTCAAATTTTTGGAGATTTTGTAGTAATTACGAATGGATCGTCTATAGTACCCTGATAATCCCAGGAAGTGTTTGATTTGTTTTTGTGTGGTTGGTATTGGCCACTCAATAATTTTCTTTATTTTATCAGGGTTCGAATTGAATTTTCAAGTTGAAATGTGATAAGCGCTTTAGGACTTCTTGAAGATTCTCGATGTGGTTATCTAGATTAAAGTCCACAACGATGATATCATCCAAGTATACGTAACAGATCTTTCCTATTAGTCCGAGTAGGACATTATTCATGGCTCGTTGGAAGGTTACCGGATCGTTTTTTAACCCAAATGGCATCCAGGTAAACTCGAAGTGCCCTTGGTCCGTGGAAAATGCAGTTTTCTCCTACGAATTCTTATCCATCGGAATTTGGTGGAATCCCGATTTTAAATCTAAGGTTGAAAAATAAGTAGATTTTCCAAAGCTATCTAATATCTCCTCTATTTGAGGGATGGGAAAATTATCATTTAAGGTCTTATCATTTAATTTTCTGTAGTCAATCACTACTCTGGCTTTCCGGGTGCCTGAAGCTTCAGCTTTCGTAGGTACAACCCATAAAGCGGAAGAGTAGGGGCTGTTAGAATTTCGAACGATTCCACTATCTAGCAACTAATGGCGAGGGTATCTGTATGTTTTTGTGTATACGGGATCCTCAACTTTAGTATTGATTTTATGTTTAATGATTGTGATAGCAGAGAGTTTTTCATTCAACAGAACTTTTTGATTTTCATAAATGGTCTTTATGAGAATTCTTTTTTCTTCTTTACTTAAATGTTCTGTACGGATCATTTTAGAGATCATTTCTTCATCAATTAGCTCATTTTTATACATTATAAAACCATAAAGGGCTGAATTGTCTCGAAATTTTTCAAATTTAAGTTTAGTTTTGGCAGGCATTCCGGTGTTTCTGGTGTATTTGTTAAAATATTGACGTTGTTATTAAAAGGTTGTACACTGATGTTTTAACCAGTTACCGTTTGTTATAGTTTCAAACGTAACAATGTGAATATAATAAATTTTATTTGGATAATATCTACGAAATTTAAAAATTTTGCTATTTAACGCTATTGTACTTGTTTCATAATCAATTTTGGCGTCCATGTAAGCCATTGATTGGGAACCTAATATTCTATCGAAGTATTCGTGAAAATTTAGCCCATAGTACGACAGCTTTGTAAGGTTGTGTCCGAAAAAGTTTACTTTGCCGATTTTCGTCACGTCCTGCGTTCCTAAAATGTTTTTTATTTTAGATTTTTCTAATGATAAAAGATGAGTGGGTATTATGTTGGGCTTGTTTATGTTCATTTTTGCTCCAGTGTCTATTAGGATTTTTTGCCTTGTAATTTTGTTTTGGCAATTGATATAGGAAAGTAAGTTTAATCTTCCGAATCTGAGTTGTGCTCTTCCCAAAAATCTTCGTTTTCTGGGTTCGGATTCGAGTTGTTTTCGGAGCCCTCTTTTTCCGGCTCAAGATTTGGAAGCGTCTCGTGATTATTGACGATTCCCTTAGTGAAGGTTCTTCGTGATTGCCTGGAAGGGTCCACTTCCATAGGTATATGGGTTCGTTTCTAACTTGCCCTGACCAACTTTGTTTTTTTATTTGGGGATTTGTAGAGTTAGGATTAACGTCCCTTCTCTGCTCGAAGTGATTGGGCCTATTTTGAACATTGGCCATTTTTGAGTTCGCCATTATGGTCTCGTTGGAACTGAATTTGCACAAGAAGGCGAAATAAGAGTTTTTTAGGGCCGGAAATAAATGCGCCTAATGCATCTTAGCGACTTAATATTTTGAATAATTTCTTTAATTTTATTGAAGAAAGTATGTATGGACATACCTTCTTATTGTTTGTTGCCACAAAGCTGGGATTTATAATATGGGAGTTCTTGTTTGTCTCCTAAAGCGTCGATTAAGGATTTTTTGATATCTGAAAAATTTTCTGGATCTCCTGCAAGGCAGAGTATGTCTTTAGGCTTGCCCTCGATTTTGTTCTTGACCGCTTGCAGGTACATTTTGAACTGTTGAGGTGGGACTGTTTCGTCGAACATTATAAGTGTCTCCTCAGCAGTTGTAAGCCTCGATGTCACTTGTTTTTTATTTCCATCAAAAGATGGAATGGATTTTATTGGATCTGGGATCCTAAATAAGTCTAATTGCATCTGCGGAGCCTTAATACTGGGGTCCACCGCAGCTATTGGTCATATTGAGCCTGTTTCTCACCTAAATGTGTAAGTTGTTGGGTAAAAGCACCAAGTTGGGCAGATATCTGCTCAAAATCGGTCATGGTCGGAGAGGTTATTTCTTCTATCTGATTTATATTTCGATATCTATCAAATATTTCGATAGATTTTCCCCTTCTCCGCTCGGTTCCGTTATTACGATGAATCGTGAATTATTTTGTTCTTATACTGACAAAATGTTGTTTTTCATCTTTTCGCGTTTAGCGACGGTTAACGTATTCCTTAATTTTTTTTGCCTATCTTGTAGTACAAAAAAAAAATATTTTAGTTGATTGTTGTGTCTATTTTATGTAGTGCACACTATCAAGAATTTATCTTACCTATCATGTAGTGTAAGATAACGAAAGGGATTTCTATAATAAAATTAAAATTTAATCAAAAATTCTTACCTTTTGCAATCGTGTTTGAGCTGGTTCGTGTGGATGTTTCAATGAAGCGGGCGGAATCTCGAATCCTCTAAACAGTTGGTTCCAACTTTCAGTTCGAGACATTGCTAGAAAAAAAATTATTCGCGTTTCACGTGTGTATCACTTAACTCGTAAAAGTTCTTGTATTTTTCCCCCGTAACTAGTTAAACTAGTTTTTATTCGTTAGCTTCTTGGCACATCACTTTATATTCACACACTGCTCGGTACAAGCCAAGCCAGTGGACATTTTTTGGTGCATTTTGATTGTACAGGAAATCCTGAAGATTAAGTAAGAACAATGTTATGTTAATTTATTCCCAACCTTCCACATCCTTTATAACCTCGAGTCGACCCGAGTAACTGGTCTTACCCAACTTTAATCCAATAAATTAACAAACTTTAACTAATAATTAATTAGTTAGGCATTAATAATGGAACACCAACTATCGTCAGTGGCACGTACTAGATAATAGCGATACCATGCCGATTATAAGCATGTACTAATGGTGTCTCCACTAAACGTACGTTCATTTTGTATAATTTATGTACTACTAATTGATGCATGTAAATATCAATTGTTTTTGTATTTTGATTATTGACTGTACTTAAAATGAAAAACCAATATATATTTTGTAGTCTAATAAAAGCGTTCGAATCAACATAAAATCTTAAATTAATTTAAAAAATGTTTATATAAAATAAATTTATATAGAAAGGAAGATTGATAAATCAAGTGCATTTTTTTTAATTAATCGGGATTATATTTCCCGACCAAATCAACCCAAACATTGGTGCCGAAACCCGGGACATAGATTATATCAGTATTTTTTTGTATGACGAGCGGACGAGCGTCGGAGGAAAAATTTGGATGCCGCTGCACAGATCGGACGAGAATGGCGGCATATATATCGAGCTAAGTATAATTTTTATAACCGTGTATTGTTGTCCCGATTCCCAGTGATAATCTATTATACTCAGTAAAGCATTGAGTGTTAACCGAACTTTTGTATCCGATAAATTGTACCGCGTTATAGTACTGTATTCGAATCGAACGTTTTTTTTTTTTTTTGTAATTAATTGCTGAGTGTACCAAGCTTTGTATCGAACGATAGTGTTAAACCAAACCTTTAATTGTGCGGAGTGAACCAAACCGTTATTTTTTGTGATTAATTGCGGAGTGTACCGAAATTGTATCGAGAGATAGTACCTAAACCAAACCGTTATTTGTGCGGAGTGAACCAAACCGTTATTTTTGTAATTAATTGCTGAGTGTACCAAGCTTTGTATCGAACGATAGTGTTAAACCAAACCTTTAATTGTGCGGAGTGAACCAAACCGTTATTTTTTGTGATTAATTGCGGAGTGTACCGAAATTGTATCGAGAGATAGTACCTAAACCAAACCGTTATTTGTGCGGAATGAACCAAACCGTTATTTTTGTGATTAATTGCGGAGTGTACCGAACCTTGTATCGGAAGATAGAGCTTAAACCAAACCGTTATTTGTGCGGAGTGTGCCATACCGCTATCTTTTTAAACCTCATTGCTGACTACACCGAATTTTATTTGTTTCCATTAATTGCCACGTTGACAAAATAAAATCAACCGTTAATAATAATTCTGCGAGTGAATCACGAGCTGTAGTGTTGTGTAAAACCGAACGTCTATTTATCTGAAAAGCATACCTCTAATCAGCACGTTCAAATATCCAACGAAATGACTGAAGCTCTAAGCAGGCGACGGTCAAACCTGAAGGTTTCACTAACAAAAATGGCGACGTACGTGTCCAAACTGAAAGAACCCACTGTTGATATCGATGAGCTGAGAATCCGGTTGAAACGCGTGGATGAACTCCTGAAAGAATTTACCCGCATTGAGGATCAAATCTTTGAAATTGACCCCGGCGCAGAATCTCACTACGATGAGTTCGAAGATAAATACTACTCCATCGTAGCAAATCTGAACAAATGGATTCGTAAGAGTAGTTTAGAGCAAGGAAATAATACGATCGCGATTAACGAGAGTGACCAATTCGACGCTAGCAAATCCGCAATTGGCGACGTCAAATTACCACGTATTAATATACCTACGTTTAGCGGTGATTTCACTGAATGGCAGTCATTTTATGACCTGTTCTTATCAAGTATCCATAACAACGCAATGCTGAACCCTGCCAAGAAGTTCCAATATTTGAAGGGTTACCTAAAGGGCGAAGCCGCAAACCTTGTGAAACATTGCACCATTACCGACGCTAATTATTTCGATGCCTTGAATCGATTAAAGGAAACCTACGATCGAAAAAAAATTATCGTAACCAATTTCATCACCAAATTTACCGGTCACGCGAAAATCCGTACACCGACAGCGGACAATATTCAAAAACTAATGTTGACCGGTGACGAAGTAACACGGGGACTGAGAGCCATGGGACCAGATGCAGAAGCCCGAGATCCCTGGCTAATTTATTTAATGAAGGAAAAACTCGATGACGAAACCAAGGACCAATGGGCCAGGCAAACCACCGAGAAAGAGTTTCCTACATTTGACGAATTTTTGAAATTCCTCCGGTCACGAGCAGATGCATTGAGAGAACGACACCCAGAGGGACGTATCAAAACGTTATTATCCCAACCAACTCAACCGTCCCATCAAAATTCGGTACAATCATTCGTCTCCGGCTCATTTTCATGCCCAGTGTGTAAATGCAATGATCATCTACTATTCCAGTGTGGTAAGTTCAAGGAAATGCCTGTAGAAGAACGGCGCAATCTTATAAAATCGCAAACCCGATGTTTTAATTGCTTCAGCGACTCGCACACGGTTACTCGGTGTAAAAGCCATAAGAAGTGTCATCACTGTCCAAAGCGCCACAATTCCCTTCTCCATTTGGATATCGAGAAAAATCAGCCTGAAATTACGAACAAACCGAAGGTGCAAAGCCAACCATCCACCTCCAAGTGTGTCTTGTGCTCCACCAACCTATTACCGACCGAAGTTGGTTCGTCAAGTAGAAGGACCATTCTACCTACCGCCCTGGTCCAAGTTAAGGATAGATACGGACAATACCAACATTGTAAAGTTTTACTCGACACGGGATCAGAAACTTCGTTCATCTCGGAACCATGCATGCAACGTTTGGCTTTAAAGCGCAGTCATGCTAAGATCGCTGTTCAGGGACTCGGACAAATCAGCGCTGGATATACCAAGGGTGTTGTTAATTTGGAAGTCGTACCTCATTTTAAGTCAGATTTTAACCTTGTATTGAACGCCTTCATTCTACCCAGAATTACCTCCGTATCCTCCCAATCTGTATCTCTGTCACCAAATGAAACCATAATGTCTCAGTTACAATTAGCCGATCCACAGTTTAATGAAGCCGGCAAAATTGATATTTTGATAGGAGCCGATAAGTTTTTCACGATTATGTCTGAGGGATCATTAGAAGATTCAGAAAACAACCCAATCGCACATAATACTCATCTGGGATGGATCATTGCAGGCAGTTTTCAACCTACCAACCAGATCAATGCCGCCATTGGATCACTGTCCTGCGAATTTGATCTAGATCGTACCCTTCGCCAATTAGGGGGAACGGAAGAACCACCGTCCGAGCTAAGTGTGTGTCCATCGCACAAACTTTGTGAAGATTTATTTATGTCAACCACAGATCGGGATTCCGATGGCAAGTTTATCGTCAAATTGCCGTTCGATCCAAATCCTGTACCACTTGGAGAATCATTTGTTCTGGCTAGAAATCGATTATTGGCCATGGAACGACGCTTTCGGCGGGAACCCAGTTTTTATCACATGTACAAGGAATTTCTTGATGAATATCTCAGACTTGGTCACATGGAAGAATGTCAGCGACCAACACCAGCTAATAACCGTTACTACCTGCCACACCACGGAGTATTAAAGGCCGACAGCACTACGACCAAATTAAGAGTTGTTTTCGACGGCTCGGCGAAAAGCACCACAGGAAACTCTTTAAACGAGACATTGCTAGTTGGTCCTACCATACAAAATAGTTTATACAATATTCTCCTCATGTTTCGAGTGCATCAATTTGTGTTCTGCGCCGATGTCGAGAAGATGTACCGCCAGATCTGGATTCACAAGGAAGACCGTAAATATCAAATAATCCTTTGGCGTGCAACTCCCAATGAACCGCTACGCCACTATCAGTTGAAAACCGTCACATACGGTTTGTCATCATCACCGTACTTAGCAACACGGGTTTTGCAGCAATTGTCACTCGACAACAAGTCCAAGTTTCCGAGGGCCTCAGAGGCTATTGCGGCGAACATGTATATCGACGACCTTATGACGGGTGCCAATTCTCTTTCCGAGGCAATCACCTTGAAAAGGAACATTCAAGAAATTCTAACGAGCGCAAAATTACACTTGCGCAAATGGGCATCAAACACCAAGGATTTACTCGAAGACCAATCAGCCAAACAAGTGACTATGGATTTTACCGAACATCCAGAAACCCAGAAGGTTCTTGGACTACGATTGAACTCTGAAACTGATCGATTTCTATTCCGAGTCAATCTACCTGATGAACCAGCACGAACGCGTCGTAAAATCCTCTCCGAAGCCAGTCGAATCTTTGACCCGTTGGGTCTTTTAGCTCCGTTTGTCATCCGAATAAAGATTCTGTTCCAACGATTGTGGCTTATCAATATTGGCTGGGATGATGTTATACCGACTGAAGCACAAACCCAATGGCTCCAATTGCGCGAAAGTTTTTCTCAGCTTCAGAATATATCGGTTCCACGATGGCTTCAAACCATTGAAAGGGAGACAATACTGCATGGATTCTGCGATGCTAGTGAGCAAGCCTTCGCCGCAGCAATATATATCCGAACTATCGATAATTCTAACAAGATAACCACTTCGCTCGTGACGGCAAAAACCAAAGTGGCACCGATTAAGTCACTAGAGCTCTGCGGAGCCATATTACTCACCAAGCTACTTATTCCAGTAGCACAAACTTTAAAATTACCGACCGAAAATCTATATGCTTGGACAGATTCAACCATTGTCTTGGATTGTTTGTCAGCTCCACCCAGACAATGGGAATGTTTTATTAATAACAGAACCAGCCAAATTCAGATTCAGTTACCCAGGCATAAATGGCAGCATGTCCCATCTAAGAAGAATCCGGCAGATTGTGCCACGAGAGGACTAACACCAACGGAACTGAAAAATCATCATTTGTGGTGGAACGGCCCAGATTGGTTATCGAAAACCCAAGACTGTTGGCCGACCTTTAAACAAACGTTACCCCTCACCACATTAGAAAGACGGAACCGATATTTGCAGACGTTAACCATTACGGTCCCTGATACCAATTTGATTGATGAACTGTGCGGACGGTACTCCGATTTCGACAAAATATGCATGGTTCTCGCTTTTATTCAGCGCTTCATCAAAAACTGTCGTGTCAAGCGCCATGGTACCCAAACTCTTGGTGGACTTCAACGTTGCGAATATTTCGAAGCCAGAAATGAAATTTTTCGAAAAATCCAAGCAAAGCATTTCAAAGCTGACATAAGGGCCATCTCCGCTAACCATCTACTACCAACGCACAGTAAATTGAAATACCTTTCTCCTTTCATGGATACCAAAACCGGAGATAAATTACTTCGAGTCGAAGGACGCATAGGGAAATCATCCGCACCATACATTACGAAACATCCGATTATTCTGCCTGGAGACTCTGAAATCGTCCGGAAGCTTGTACGCCAATTACATATTCTATATTTACACTGCGGCCAATCACAGTTAATCAGTCTTCTGCGTGCACAATATTGGATTATTGGGGCTGCCAAACTCGTTAAATCCATCATTCATCACTGCGTCGATTGTATTAAACGACAGCCGAAACTTTTGAGTCAGCAAATGGGTGAACTACCAGCGGAACGGGTTCAGATGGCCAGACCTTTCCAAAGAGTAGGATTAGATTTTGCTGGGCCAATAAAGGCGTATGCTGTTCGAGGAAGAGGTCAACGAGCATATAAAACCTATATTTGCATTTTCGTATGCTTGTCGATCAAGGCCATCCACATTGAATTGGTAACTGACTTAACTACCGACTCCTTTCTGGGAGCACTAAAAAGATTTATGGCACGAAGAGGAGTATGTTGCGAAATTTTCTCCGACAACGCTTCCAACTTTAAGGGCGCAAAAAATCAATTAGGCGAATTAAACGAATTCTTACAACAAAACGTAGATTTAATTTCTTCTTCTATTTTTAGAGAATTCAAAATCAACTGGCATTTTATCCCACCAAATTCACCTCACTTTGGGGGAGTGTGGGAGGCGGCAGTCAAATCGGCGAAAACACAACTTTATCGAGTCATTGGCGAGCACACGTTGACCTATGAAGAACTCCATACGCTGCTGACTCAAATTGAAGGCATCCTCAACGCACGCCCCATATTTCAATTGGCAGCAGATCAATTGGATATGTTGACACCATCCCATTTTTTGATTGGTCATCAATCAACCATTATACCTGAACCGGAATTAACCACCTCAACCAGCTATTTATCTCGATGGCAACTAGTCCAAAGGCTCAGTCAACATTTTTGGAAAAGATGGTACCAAGAGTACCTAACTTCGCTTCAGCCTCGATCCAAGTGGCCGACCAAACAACCTAATATTGGTCTCGACAGCTTGGTTCTCATCAAGGAGGCCAACCCTATCACCAATCAATACACCGTGGGACGAGTAGTACAAGTTCATCCGGGAAAGGATGGATTAATTCGAGTAGTAACTATTAGAACGGCAAGCGGAAACTTCGTTAGACCAATCCACAAACTAGCCGTACTTCCAATTGAACCCTACGACGTTCAAGGCGACCGGGATGTTCAGGAAATCCTGAAGATTAAGTAAGAACAATGTTATGTTAATTTATTCCCAACCTTCCACATCCTTTATAACCTCGAGTCGACCCGAGTAACTGGTCTTACCCAACTTTAATCCAATAAATTAACAAACTTTAACTAATAATTAATTAGTTAGGCATTAATAATGGAACACCAACTATCGTCAGTGGCACCTACTAGATAATAGCGATACCATGCCGATTATAAGCATGTACTAATGGTGTCTCCACTAAACGTACGTTCATTTTGTATAATTTATGTACTACTAATTGATGCATGTAAATATCAATTGTTTTTGTATTTTGATTATTGACTGTACTTAAAATGAAAAACCAATATATATTTTGTAGTCTAATAAAAGCGTTCGAATCAACATAAAATCTTAAATTAATTTAAAAAATGTTTATATAAAATAAATTTATATTGAAAGGAAGATTGATAAATCAAGTGCATTTTTTTTAATTAATCGGGATTATATTTCCCGACCAAATCAACCCAAACATTGATGAGTTCGCATTTCCCACGATTTGTCTTGTTGTTGATGAACGTGTTGTTCGCTGAGGTTGCGTCTTTCAATATTGGTTTGTTACCTCGCATTCCTTATGGATTCATAACTATGCATTATAATTCTTTTCGATTACTTGTTTTATCTTTTGCATATTTGATTTTTCGATGAATTGTTCAGCGTAGAATTGTTTGTATTACAATTATTTTTCATCTGAATTCATTTCTAACAATTGTTTGTCGCACTTTTGTGAGGAGAGCGTTAAATTGTATTACACATAATTTTCGGGTTGCCGTACTAAATATATTATCGCATTAAATTCAAAACCATGCAAATGGACTCGCAGGCAACGGTTAGTAATTTATTAAATGTACCCGCTTCCAAATCGCTATTTTACCATTAATTTGGGTGCAATCAGTCATTGGTTTACGAAAGGCACGAAATTCAGGCACGAAAAGAATACCAGAATTTTGTGATGATACGAAATACACAAATTCGCCGTTAACAATTGTTTGTTTTAATTTCTTAAGAAATTGTCATAGCATATGGTGTATTTAGAAGTACCCATAACACCCCAATCATGCATTTATTTTAAATCGCAGAAGTGCGAATAGAGAAATCTAGAGATTATTGGAGTAGTTTTTCTAAGAAAATCACCCAATTTAGGATGGTCCTACTTAAAATCTGCCACAGTAAATATATAACAGACTGTAATTAAAGAACTCAACTTAATCTTAATTCCAACGAAATATTTTAAAACAATAAACAGTTTGATATACTCGCGTATATCTTTATTTAGAAGCTGGAACAATGCCACCCCCCATAAAATTTATTTAAATTTTCTAGCATAAACCACAATCTTAAGTTATTGAATTTTCCAATTTAATATTTTCACATCCATTTCATATTTTCGCTAATTGATTTTTATTAATTTGTTGTTGAGTTGTATTCAAATTTCCAAAGAAAACCGTTTCGCCAAAACACAATACACCAAAAAAGGATTTGGCTGGGTGTAAGCAAAACAAAAACAATTTTTCCTTATCTTAATGACCAAATTCAGGAGGATGAGAGAAATCTCTTTCGTTCTGTTCCGTTTTCCATTTTTCTCATTAATTTTGTTATTTATTAAAATTAATTTTATTATCGCACATCAAAAGCCAAACCTACCGAAGAATATAAAAAGGATGCTAATCTTAAGACAATGGATGAACGAAAACGAGAAATCTGTTTCTGGGTTTAAAATTAAAAATAAAATTGAATTCGGTTTTTATTACAAAAGGCCCGGATGAATTATCTCTCGTTTTCAATAACAAATCAATTTATACTCGCGGAACACAATGGGAGCAGTGGTCCTTATATTTACACAAGGATTCATAATATTGGAAAGTGTTAGTTTTATGTTAACCATTCGGAGCAGAAATCATTCCGGACAGGAATATGAATGGTTTTAGAAGAGAGACCAATGTCATTCTAAACCACACTGTCAAATTCATTCATTGGAAGCTTCCATAAGAGCTTTTCCGTTTTTAGTGCAAATATTTTGAAAGTTATATCATTTACAAGATAAACGATTATGAACTAAAAAATTCAAAATTAGTCTTGCAACGATACCGTTCTAAATTATTTTTCGACAAAAACAGCTTTAATAAGAGTATTTTCGTTGCTTGTATGTATTTTGAAAAGTATATCATTTACGAGAAAACCGGTTACGATTTGCAACAATAACGGTCCAGGTAAGTTTTCCAATATTTCAGCGGAATGAAAATTTTTGTGGAAAAATTGTTTTTCTGCAAAAATTTGGTTCTTGTACCGCCCTTGTGTTTGTCCGGCCTTAGATGTGCCTCCGGGTAATTAGTTGATTTACTCTCAATGTTTTGATTAAGATTCGTTCGCTTACCTCGGGTGGGGGCTTTGACCACTATTTAATTTGAAATTAAATGACGAGCATTGGATGGTTTGTAAAATAACTGATTTATTTATTTTAATTATTTTATTTATATAAAAAATTACACAACTGATTACACTAACAAATTATACAATTAGTTTGTTCGGCGCTTATAATAATTTACACACAGTTGTAAAGATAAAATAACATCTGTCATTTCCTATCAAACAATTGTGTGCTTGGTGCCAAGGAAATAAGATCTGTTATTTTCTATCGACCAAACACGTTGAGGCTACAATGTTACACATGTTCGTTGGTTTTGTTGTATTTCACATTATGCATGTTTATGATGTTTAAACATACTCCCGGCCTTGACAGAATGGCAAAGTGATCAAGTTAACAATGGTCAATTCAGCGGTGTTGGTTGTTCAACTGCGTTTGGCAATTTCTTCTTACGCCTTATGATGTATATGACGGCTAGGATAATTATGGCTACAATACTTTCATAAGATACAATATATTGATATACGTTATGTTGAGCGACTTGAGTAGATGCAACATCTGCTTTGACCTTAGTTGGTTGGTGGCTACAAGATCTTGAGATATTCGCAATGGATTGGAATGTTGAACTTTTAACCATTGCTCAGTGATGTTTATTGATGACCCTAATGCTGCACCAGCACTTGTAGCACAATCCAATGAAAATGGCACTGGAATTTTTTACAAATTAATTACAAATTTGTTACACAGTTAGAAAATTTTTTACAAATCCCGTTATTCTGCAATTCGTGTGTGGGCTGGCATTAGACAAAGCTACACCGCATTATTTGTATTTTTGTTAATATTTATTGTATCGGGCTGGGGGTAGTACTGGAATTTTTTACAAATTAATTACAACATATCGGCATAGTTCAACCCCCAAAAAACTACCCCTAAGGGGTGCAATTCTTCAAAAACCATATTTGTCGTTGCAACATGCTTATCGCATTTCTGTTAATTTTCTGTTAATATTTGTTGTATCGTTATATCGTACTAGGGGTGGTACTGTATTTTTTTACAAATTAACTACAACATATTGGAATAGCTCAACCCCCAAAAACTACTCCCAAGCGGTGTAATTTGTACACCCTTAATTTATTACAACGGCCCACACCCACAAAAAACGATCGTTATGCATCGAACTTCCTTCCTGAGCAAGAAATAGGCACCCCTATTACAACAGCCCACACCCACTGTTCTAATAAATTCAGGGATACCTATTTCTTGCATAGGAAGGAAGTTCGATACATTTTGATCGATTATTGTGGGTGTGGGCTGTTGTAATAAATTCAAGGATACCTATTTCTTGCATAGGAAGGAAGTTCGATACATTTTAATCGATTTCTGTGGGTGTGGGCTATTGTAATAAATTAAGGGTGTACAAATTACTCCGCTTGGGGGTAGTTTTTCGGGGGTTGATCTATTCCAATATGTTATAGTTAATTTGTAAAAAATACAGTACCAGCCCCAGTACGATACAACGATACAACAAATATTAACAGAAAATTAACAGAAATGCGATAAGCATGTTGTAACGACAAATATGGTTTTTGAAGAATTGCACCCCTTAGGGGTAGTTTTTTTCGGATTGAACTATGCCGATATGTTGTAATTAATTTGTAAAACATGCCAGTACCACCCCCAGCCCGATACAATAAATATTAACAAAAATACGAATAGTGCGGTGTAGCTTTGTCTAATGCCAGCCCACACACGAATTGCAGAATAACGGGACTTGTAAAAAATTTTCTAACTGTGTAACAAATTTGTAATTAATTTGTAAAAAATTCCAGTGCCATTTTTATTGGATTGTGCTACAAGTGCTGGTGCAGCATTAGGGCATTGTTTATTTCTGGTAAGACATAATTATTTAGCGTACTAACTGACGCGTGAAATCCGGCTCGAATAATTCCGTGATGTTTAATAAGACACCGTGATTGCAGTTTTAAAATTCCAGTCCCCTAGATTTGGATCGTCATCGTAGTTGTTCCGTAAATGAAATCCATGGTATCTACTTCTTCCATGAAGTAGATCCAGGAATTTGGCTCATGTAATTTTACCCATTTTAAAGGAGTTTTTGTCTTTTGTATTTTGCATAATGAGTGGTTCGATGAGCGTTCTAGTATACTTCTAGTATGATATATTGATTTACACACCAATATTCATGTTCGTCAACCATAAATACTATGTACATAAATTATAATTAGGGGGTAACTTAATTTTTGGATATTATCGCCCTACCACCAATGGGTGCTACTTTACATTATTCTACAAATTTAAAATTAGGTCTACGAGGTAAATACTTTCGTTATTTCGTTTTTAAAAGATACAAATCACTAAAATTACAACTTTTGGATAAACAATTACCTAGACCCGAGTTAAATCCCAATTGCAAATAAATTAGCGATATTGTGATTAACAACGCGAAACAATAATAATTCATACCCCCTTCAGTAACAAAACATTTACATATTTTAATTTCTTTATACATATGAATATAATGTTATGTATGTTACGTTCCCCCCCCCCCCCCTCCTCACCGTGCTGCGGGTGTACGTAAAACTGTCGTCGATATAATATATGACCACCCACACAAAATTTATTAGCAATATTTTCGCTTAAAAATTAAAACACTTTAATGAAATTTAAATTTCAAATTATTTCTGTAATTAGTGGGTATGACACCCTTTAATTTATGATATTATATGCGAACGTTCTATCTTACAGGGAGTTAAAATTTAAACCACCCTATCTCACCGATTATCCAGGTTTAATCTAATAACATTACGAAACGTATCTGTAAATTGTTACCACTACAAACACATATAGTTCGGCTCGGGATTGCCACCCAAAACTGCTGTACCGTATATTTCCATATCACACAAACATGAATTAGGGGTGATGTGTTAAACCTCTAATTTTCTTATTCTTACGTTATTGCTGTTGTTTTGTTTACCGTTAAACGATTACTACTTTAACGTTAATATACGGGTAGCGACGTAGCGCACAGAAACTAAAACTAAAGTAGATTTCGTATACCAATTTAAGCTTTTCATGCAACGGTATTTTTCACGTCTTAGACAAATTAGATTGTGTCAACGCATGTTACATTTGTTGGGTTTGGAAAGGTTTTCATTTCTATTTAACACTGTAATTAAAAATTCTACAATGATTATTATCTTTGTAAATTTCGAAATTAACATTTCTCTAGTTTAACGTGTCACGTCATTTTGAGATGGTATATGTGTTTTTAGGAAAGTAGCAAGCATCTTTATACACAACACACTAAATTATATTAAAACTTTTAAGTATATGGAAAATTTTAATTTCCACTTTATATATTAAGATGTTTTTATTCTTTTAACATGTACTGTGTGTCGTCATTCAACATTTTTGGCGTTCATGGAAAAAAAGGAATTTGTAGAAGTAAAATCTCGCTTACTGTTGCTAACTCTGTCTGTCACTGACGGTGATAACTTGAGTTAAAGACATCGTACACGTCCCCTTTATGTCTCAAAAAAATCGGTAATTTTAAAAACTGTTGTTCGAAGATGAGCATCGTCCGACCTTTGAACTCCGAGATATAACAGAAAAAGTAGGTTTTAGACCGGCGAGAGTTACTACATCCAGACATCCCGGATGCACTTAACAACAACAACCAGCAACAACCATATTAAGAATTATACAGAGTGTCCCAGAACGCCTGAAACAACTTTTATTACAGCTATTGGGCGCTCAAAAAAAATATATCCCAAGTAGTACCTAGGTTAGGTTAGGTTAGGTTAGAGTGGCTGCTTCCGCACACTTAGGCCAATAGCGGTCCATTGTGATACCACAGGATCCTATTTTCCCTTTACCCCCGTTAACACCATCCAGAGCTTCTTACGTAGCGTAAAATATCTCGCACTCCACAGTTCGCGAGTTCCGAAAGGCTGTTCATCCCATACACACCTAAGTATTTATCCCGATTTCGGGATAAAAACCACTCTGACCTCCGTCCTTCCTAGGAATATAGACAAGTTTCAGACATCCCCTGAAGATACCTTCCAGCCAGGGGAGGATGACTGCCGAGTTCCTTTGGATCTCTGCTGGTATAATCCGATCCGGGCCCGCCGATTTATACGGCTTAAAACCGTTCAGCGCCCACTGGATTCGCTCCCTGTCTACAATGCCCTCCATCTCTACTGAAGGTGTTACTCGATGAGCTCCGGGCTCTATCGAGTCATCAAAGCTTCCCGGAAAATAGGTCTCAATGAGGAGCTCCAATGATTCCACACTTGAAGCTGTCCACGACCCGTCCGGTCTTATCAAATAACTAGGACTGGTTGGGTTAGAAGCTAGAATTTTCCTAAGGCGAGAAGTCTCAGAGACCTCCTCCATCCTACCACAGAAGAGTCTCCAAGACCACCCTTGTGCCTTCCTCAACTCTTTCTTGTACCTTCTTAGGTCCTCCTTATAGGAGTCCCAATCCCGTACCTCCCGTGTGCTTTTAGCTTTATTAAAAGCTGTCCTACATGCCCTTCGTTAGGTTCCCAACTCCGTGGTCCACCAAGTCGGTTTCTGCTTACCTCTAGGCTTTATCAGGGGTCACGCGGCCTTAAATAAGAGATTGCATGCTTTTGTGACCGGATCAACCATGCGATCCAATTCTTCTACTGTCGACGGAGGTCCGGGGACCTCCAGTGGCAATACTTGCGCCAACATCTGCCTATATTTGTTCCATTTAGTCCTTCTGGGATTCCTGAAGGGTTTCCGGGTAACAGGTTTAATGTCGAGGTTGTATGTTACATATCGGTGATCAGAGAATGAGTGCTCCTTCGCCACTCTCCATCCTCTGATCATATGAAAGATCGTTTCCGACGCAAAGGTCACATCTAAAAATCTAAAACCCTCCTGCCGATTTTTAACAATGAATGTTGGCGCTCGTCCAATATTGCAAACTACAAGGTTGGTATTGTAACAAAAAAAAAAAAAAAAGTAAGTACCTATGATACATAATTTTTTTAAAAAAGTCCATTTTTCCACATTACTTGACGTTTCCGATCACCACGGCTACAAATAAATTAAACATTTACAGTAAATGCTGAAACTATCTGCCACTGACTCTGACACACGCCCGACATCTCCGAATAAAAGCTCTTTTGAGAAGTCGCGCATAACGCCGTTGAGTAATTTTTGAAGTGGCTACTTAACTCTTCTAAACTCCTGATCAGTCTAGACCTCGTCTTTTAGACATCTACAAGAATTTTTTTAAAAAAAATCATATATCTTAGGTACTACTTGGGATATATTTTTTTGTATTTCATTTTGAGCGCCCAATAGCTGTACTATAAGGTGTTTTAGGCTTATCCATTCATTCTGGGACACCCTGTTTTCGAGAAAATTAAAAATAACAATATTTTATCTAAATTCAGTATCTTATAAATCGTGGAAAAAAGTACCGTGTAAATCGGGGGGATGGGTGTAGTTTTAATTTTGAAGATTGAAATCTTATTCTGTGTGAGGTTGGTGTAGTTTTGCAACCAACATTGATGCTATCAGGTGGCAAGGATTTCAATCTGCTTGCGCGATCGCCTGTATTGAGAGCTGATTAATAGCAAATCGCAATGGCAAGGTAGGTGGGATACGTATCGTGGCCTAGTTGTTTTCTTGGTACAGTTGTGATCGTTTACGGTAGTGGATCTCGTTCAGTTCAGCTGCGGTCATTGTTGTGGTGGTGGTGTATTCTCATGCTTCATATGAAAGTTTTGTAATTTTTTAGTTTTAGCCCGGTTTATATCGTGAAGTCGTAACCAGTTTAACGTTATTTGCGCTGACCTTTACTGGATTAGTATTTGTACTGGAAAACATCGGCACTAAGGAGTACTAATGATATGGAATGGAATCTCGTTTTGACTAATCCGGAAAGAATTACTTCGGATTGTAGGAGTTCCGTTGTAACGAATTTTTTGGGTTGGTTCTGGGTGATTTTTTTTCTGGAAACAAACTGCTTTATCCAGAAGCACCCTTTCTTATTCCAAACTTTTTTAATCAATTTTCGAAATTCCGATTTGACTAACCGATGCGTTCTTCGGGAATTGCGGTTTTTCCGTTTTATCTCAGTTCTTCGGTAAATGTAAATTGCGTTAACGAAGCGAACTGCTCCGAATCTATTTTATTCAAATTTTGATTTTGCTCTAGCGATGATATTTCTTTATAAGTTGGGAGTTGCTCGTCTGCGGTTGGGACCGAGAGCCAAAGGTGGTTGCTGGATGGAAACAGTAATCAGTGCTTGCTCTTGTGTTGCATGCGATGTTTCTTCGGCGACATCTTTTATTATAGGCAAGATGTTTTTATCAAGTGATTTATAGTAAATACAATTTTTCTCGTTAGATTCGATTTCATAAAGAAATTTTGTTTGAAAGCTGTTAAATTTTTTTTAATGGAATGTTTGGTCGGCCATGTACTGTGGTCCCTAGGGAGTGGAGTACATCATTGTGGCTTAAGTTTCTGCAGTGGAGTATTGATCCGTTTTTGTTTTCAACTTTTGAATGGATGTGGTGCTGCTTTTGGGTGAAGCAGTGGGGGGAGAAAAGTGCATTTTGGTTGAGTGGAACTACCTTTCTTTGTTAAAGATGCTCACTCTAACGAGGATCCAGCCTTTGTTTTGGTGATTTCTGATCATTCTAGATGGTGATTGGAGTGCTGACAGCATTTATAAAGTTTCATCAATATATGGATATTGGTGTGAAGGAGTCAGATTATATGCTCGTGAAGATTATCCAAACTAATCCAAAAAATACAACAACAATAGACTTATTGTAATAGTATTGGTGAAAGTAAACATTCAGGCGCATTTATATTAAATAATTTAGAAAAGATGTAATTTTTTAATTGGCCTTAGGTACATTCCAAAGTCATTCTAAATATTTTCTAAGCATTTAGCACGAACTTCAGTAATACTGGTGGACTACTGAAACAAAAAGGAGTGTCCCAAGCAAGTATTACGAATTTCTAATGGGTCTAACAGGGCGTTTCATGAGTTTTAAAAATGTAATTATTTTAATTGGCCTTTGGTACATTCCAAAGTCATTCTAAGTATTTTCTAAGCATTTAGCACGAACTTCAGTAATACTGGTGGACTACTGAAACAAAAAGGAGTGTCCCAAGCAAGTATCACGAATTTCTAATGGGTCTAACAGGGTGTTTCATGAGTTTTAAAAATGTAATTATTTTAATTGTCCTTTGGTACATTCCAAAGTCATTCTAAGTATTTTCTAAGCATTTAGCACAAACTTCAGTAATACTGGTGGACTACTGAAACAAAAAGGAGTGTCCCAAGCAAGTATTACGAATTTCTAATGGGTCTAACAGGGTGTTTTATGAGTTTTAAAAATGTAATTATTTTAATGGGCCTTAGGTACATTCCAAAGTCATTCTAAGTATTTTCTAAGCATTTAGCACGAACTTCAGTAATACTGGTGGATTACTGAAACAAAAAAGAGTGTCCCAAGCAAGTATTATGAATTTCTAATGGTAGACCCATTAGTTAGACACAGGGTGTTTCATGAGTTTTAAAAATGTAATTATTTTAATTGGCCTTTGGTACATTCCAAAGTCATTCTAAGTATTTTCTAAGCATTTAGCATGTACTTCGGTAATACTGGTGGACTACTGAAACAAAAAGGAGTGTCCCAAGCAAGTATTACGATTTTCTAATGTGTTTAACAGGGTGTTCCAGGAGTTTTAAAAATGTAATTAATTTAATGGGCCTTAGCATTGTTTAAATTGTGTTTTATTTTGATTATTATTTAAATTGTTCAAGTGTAGGAGCACTGTGCAGTACAAAATGAGTACTAAATACGTTGTCAACGCTTTTGGGATTACTACAACTTACTGAACTCAATTTTGGGGACCGCGAATCACTTAATAATTTCTGTTCGTCAACCGTTGATACTCATACTTATTGGTAATTTGCTATTTTGAGGGTAGTAAATAGTTAATGTGTACTGTATAGTTTGTAAAATTAAATGGATAGAAACTGTTAAAATTGTAATTACATTAATGTTTATTTTTTTCCTTTGAAATTGTAAGTGACAGTTGCTGGCGAGTGTTGTTGGTTTGTTTGTTGTGGTGTTAGGAGCTACGCCTTCGTAGCAATCTGTTTACCTTTCAGAGTTTTATCCTCTGACTATTATAATAGTCGAAGTTATCATTAAAAGTTTACCTTTTTTAATATTGCTGCTGTAGCCCGTAGTGTTCACTAAAATCCAGGTTTGTCGATTCCTCATCGATATTTGGAACTAGACATTCCACAAACGACATTACACCGTATTTTGCATAAAGACTTAAGTTTTAAGGCTTTTACGTTCAGTTAACACAATAACTCAAGGCAGTCGATTTATGGTGACGTCGTATCTTCGCTGACTGGGTCCTTTAAATGCATCAAAATGATCCGGATTTTCACCGAAAAGTCATCTTCAGTGATGAGACCCATTTTCACCTCGGAGGCTACGTCAATAAGCAGAATTGTCGCATTTGAGCCTCAGAAATTCCAAGAATGATTGTTTAAAAGCCGCTCCATCCTCAACGTATCACTGTTTGGTGCGGTTTTTGGGCGGTGTGATTGGACCTTACTTATTCGAAAATGTTTTTGTGATTTAACACCTTTAGACTTTTTTCTTTGGGGCCACGTGAAAACTAAGGTCTATTCCAATGCTCCACAATCGATTCAAGACCTTAAAGGTGGAATTCGTGAAGTTGTCGGAAAATTTCATGAAATGGATATGGTGCTGCAAGCGTAGCCGTGGCGGCCATTTGGCTGATATCATTTTCAAATGTTAATGGCACACCTTCCTCTTTACAATAAAATAAACATTCATTGATTTCACTTAAAAAATACTCGTTTTTTAGTATCAAAATGAAACCTCTTATAGGAACACCCTTTACATCAAAGATTAATGCAGATAGAGAGAAGGATGTGCTGCGTGTAAAGGACTGTAAACTCGGACAAAAGGGAAATGCAGCAATTCAATGTTTCAATGTTGGAGCATCGTATGAACGAGTACCAAAGAACATCGCCGGTCCATCCCGAAAGATGATAATCGATACATACTGATGTCTGACTACTTGACTACTTCAGCAAGTGGGTGATAGCCTATCCGATTGGGAATCAAGAAGTCTGGACAGTAGCTAAGACGTTTGTGAACAATTGGATTTCCAGATTTGGAATATTGCAAGAAATACATTCGGAACACAGTAGAAATTTCGAGTCGCCTGTGATTCAAGAACTGTGCAAAATTCTTCACATAAAGAAGATTCGTACCACATCATTCCATCCACAGTCAGATGGAATGGTAGAGGTAGAATAAGTTGGTTCGATGTAAACCCTGTTCATGTTAGGGTATCGTAGTCTAGTGCATGAAACGACAGAAAATTTTTCTGCATTAGTGTTGTTTGGCAGAGAGCTTCGCCTATCATTTGATATTAAGTTTTGGTTATTAGAAAATGAACCAGTTGGACACCATGAATACACAGCCAGCCTAAGAAGGAGAATAAACAGGAATAAAAATTAAGTAACAGACAATATCGTTAGGACCAGTGATATAGTGAGAGAAGAGAAAGAATATCACGATAAAGCAAATTTCACCGAAACTGCAATGAAGTCGGAAAGGACGATGTTGTTTTTCGGATTCAAAGAGAGTCCTTGAAGTAAGGTGAAAGTGGTCCGAATTGTTGAATTACGACGATACAACAAGCGGATAGTGGACCAGTCCTGCTTGTCTAACCTGTTGCTTAGAGCTTGAAAGCATGTTTAGCTGGACGAATGTTAAGAGTTTCCATGCTTCTTAGTATCTTTTGGAGCACTGCTGTACCTAGTGCCCTCCGAAATGACTGGTTTTGTCATGACTACTTGCGAGTACAGTTTTGGTTTTGGTTCTCCCGTTTTACTAGCATGAGGTTTAGGTTCCTCTTTGGTGGAAGTTTGATAATTTTTTACTGATATTCCTGGACTTTGTTTTCGCGTTTTATTTCTTATTCTTTGTAGCTCCTTAGCTATTTCACATCATCGGTAGTTTGCGGGATGTGCATGGTTGCAATTGACACATTTTGCAGCAATATGTTTACTAACCGGGCATACTTGGGCATGATGCTTTCCGGCACATTTCACGCTATTAGCCTCTCTTTGGCAATATTTCTGCGTATGATTAAAACCTTGACATTTTTTGCACTGCGGTATTAATCCGCTATTTTTTCAATGGCTCTATTTTAACCCTCATGTTAAGTATTGCCTTGATATTATACAGCTCTTCCACTTTTTATTTGCTATTAAAAGTGGGCATAAATAGTGGAAGCCCACTTTTGTTAATTTGAACTCCTTGCTCAGTTTCGATTTTTTCTTTCTTAATGATGTTTACGGCATTTTCATACTGTCATGTTTTCAACACGGTTCAACATCGAATTTGTTTCTCTTTCTAATTCTTCTTCATCCGTATGGAATGGATTCATGTCATCATCGACTGTTAGGTTAGGTGTCGTCCCAAGTTCTGCACGTGTTTCAACTGCCTTTATGAGTTCTTCATTGCCTTTCATTAAAATTGTAAATTCTTCTTCCAATTTAGTAGTAAATTCTTTTATTTCTCTTAGTTGTTCACGGAGTTCGGCATTTTCCTTTTCGTACTGAAATATATCTCCAGTTGAAGATCTTGGTGATCTTGATAATTTGGAACTTCGTCCAAATGGGTTAAACAATGATTGTCCCACCCCAGAGTCTGTGAGGCCTGCCTCCGAAGAGTGTGGGTTTGGAAGCATATCTGCTATCTGTATTACATTCCGTATTTATTGTACTCATTGTTTGTTTTAGCCAATTTATAACACTGGCGTTTGGTCCTATATCCAATTAATGATCGACTTTATATTAAATAAACAATAAATTTTAATTTTAATGATAAATTTTAGTAAAATATTTCTCATCTGAAAATTCTCTGTTTTTAATATTTTGTGTACAGCGCAATGTGATACCTAGGTACAGGGTGTTTTTTGTAGCCGAAGGTACTATTTTGACCTAGTTACCTAGTTGAGCAGTCGGTATTATTTTTAAATTTGGAATTAAAAATTTTTTAACGGAAAAATATCCTACAAAAATTAAATGCAAAGCGCAATTTCAAGAAGGCGCAAAAATATTATTTAAAATGGAGTGTGAATTCTTCCAATATTTTTTTTTCAATTTTTGCCAACAAAAAAAATTGTCACAAAAAATTTATGTTTCTACCATACAAAAATCAAAAAAATCCAAAAAATCAAAAAAAAATTTTCATTTTGGTTGCCATAAAAAATACTTTGTTTGATATTTTTTATTTATAATTATGGCAACCAACTCAACAACAACAAAAGTTTTCAGAAAAATAAAAAAATACTGATGTACGGGTCACACACAGAGAGAATCTGTATTTTTACCGACCAAATGGCATAGTGGTTAAAGCTTTGGCGTTTGGATCGGGAGGTACCGGGTTCGAATCCCGATAGAGGCAGGGTGCAAAGGGAGTTTTCATAAACAAATTACGATTTGTGATGAAAAGGAACACATCTCTGACCCCCTGTCGGAGTGCAAAACTCATGGGCCGACCCATCTTCCATGCCAGTATAAGCTGGCATGGAGCTATGCAATGTGAAGATGGTGGTAAAATCGGACCTATAATCCGTACGTCCTCAAATTGGCCGATACAGGCGTAAAAGTAAGGACGTAAATAAACAAACCGCGAAAGAGTTGGGAGAGTCTTGGCCCCCAGAACAGATAGCAGGGATTAAAAAAAAAATCTATACTGATCTCGAGTGGCTGAGACCAAATGTTACTGACTTCACTCTGCTGTCATTTGTGTAGTTGTCATTCTCGCGCGTCAATTTTTTGACAAATTGAAGTTTGGTTAGTTGTTTACATGTGGTCAACAAATAATTGATCTAAATTAATATCTTCATAAAAAAATCGTAATGGAATTCAAACGTAATAGTGTAATTGCACTGTATTTGGGTGGAAATTCACAAACAGCAATAGTTCGTCAGCTCCAGCATTTGAATGTGAATAAAATGTTTGTGTATCGAACCATAACTCGATACAACGAAATTGGTAGCATCACTACACGCAACAGAGGCGGTCCTAAAAAGACAGCAACATCAAAAGAAATGATACGAAATGTGAAGAAACGAATCCAACAAAATCCTCGTCAAAGTGCCAATCAATTAGCCGCACGTCTACATGTTTCACGATACAGCATTCAAACCATATTGAAAAATAAACTACACTTGAAGCCCTACAAGATACAAAAAGTTCAAGATCTTACGGAGGCACAAAAAAAAGTTAGGCTTGAAAGAACACGAGCATTGAAGGCCTTGGCCGAACGTGATGAGATTCCAAAAATTGTCTTTTCTAATGAGAAAATTTTCACCATTCAACAGTATGTGAATAAACAAATTGATCGTGTTTGGTTAGAGCACAAGTCCAACGATAATTTGGACACAAGAGTTGACATGCGCAAGCAATCACCAGCTTATGTTATGGTTTGGGCTGCAGTAACTGCAGATGGACGCACTCCTCTGGTTTTCATCGAACATGGAGTCAAGGTAAACCAAGAGGTGTACCGCCAGAAGATCCTAAACGATGCTTTGCTACCTTGGGCACGTAAACACTTTGGTACGAACCGTTGGACATTCCAACAGGACTCGGCACCGTCACACAAAGCTCGAGCGACACAGCAATTTTTACAAAATTGCGTTCCGCGGCTGATTTCGTCGATTCTTTCGCCACCATATTCACCAGACTTGAATCCCATGGATTTCTCCATATGGTCCATTTTGGAGAGTAAGGTGTCCACTAAAAAATACGAAAGTGTTGATGCATTGAAGTCAGCTCTTGTTCGAGAATGGAAAAAAATTCCGCAAGCTCACGTTCGGTCAACATGCAATGCTTTCTATGGAAGACTGAATCAAATAATCAGAGCCAAAGGAGGTCATATCGAGCAGTAACATGTTTTTCATAAAATGTAATATGTTTTCAACATATTCCACGAAATTTCAATAAAAAATAATCAAAATTAAAAAAATGACAGCGTTTTCATTTGGTAACACTTGGTCTCAGCCACCCCGTATTTTTATCTCGTTCTAGTTTTCTGCAAAATAAAACGCTGTTGTAGTGGAGTAGGCCCAAATAATATTGAACAGCGATAGATATAAGCGCGAGCAAATTAAAAAGGCAGACTCAGTTAAATCTAAAGTAAAGAAGTAAAAATGAACGGCACAGTTGAAATTAGCGAACAGTGATAAATAGTGAACTGTTGAAGAAGTTATAAGTGTTGGTGTGAATAAAATTTGTAGCTTATTAAACGCTTAGTGTTTTAGTTACAAAATCCAGTAAGAATCCGCATCGAACGCCCGTCATTCGCTTTCCTTCGACGCGCAAGTTAAATTTGAATAAATTAGGAAACTAATTTGTATCATTTCAAACTCAAATTAAGCAATGAATACACCTGCGTTAGTATTTAATCGACAACAACTAACTAAAAGTAGACACACAAAACTGTAATGTTGCAGAATGCCTGAAAAAACGGTCAGCAGACATTTTTCTATTTTTTTTATGTCTTTTATTATTGAATTGTGGCATTTTATACAATTCATACATACCTCTTTTATGTATCCTTTTACTCCTTTTTTGGTTGTTGTTGTTGTTGTTCGATTCTGCTTTTTTGTATACAGTAAAGTTTATTTGGGTGAAAATTATCATAATATTATCAACACTTTTCATTTTCAATTGGTTATTACATTTTCAGCCATTGAAATCTATTTTATTCGATTATTTTGCTATTCATGATGAAATCGAAGCATATAACACAGCAACAAAAAATGTATCCCTTTTTGGCGTGTACGACTACTATACATATATCCTTTTAAGAATAACAACGACCTCGAGAGGAATACAAAAAAATGTTGATCTTTAGTTTTTTTTATGTTTATCTGGAACTTGATTTGAATTCGGAAACGTTCTTTATTTAAATAAATTGTAAAGTGTTTTTTTTTTGTTATTCTTGATTTAAATATTCGAATTTATACTGTAAGAAGAAAAGGCTTCGAGGGTTCTTAATGGAATCAATGAAAAACTATCGAATAATTTAAATTAAAATGACGAGACTAAAGCAAATATAATTGAAAAGAATTCAAGAGATCGAGAATCGAGCTTTTACAAATTGTTACACAAAATTAAATATTTGCGATGGGGCTAAGGTCTGTGTTGGAAAATGTTAATCTTTTCGTGACTGTTTCGAAACTCAACAACAAACAAAATAAGTATGAGTCCCTCGTGCCACTTACAGAATTTTTTATTAACTTATAACAACATCATATGTTATCCAAAAGAGATTAAGAAAAATTCTAATTAAAATCTATTTTGTTCCTTTGAATCGAGTATCGTATAAGCATAATAAAGCATTGCAAATAACAACATCACTCGCTCCTTTATTTTTAGCTTTAATCCTGATTATTTCTATAACAATTTCTCGAAATTACTCCAACTCCACCCCAAAAAAATTCTTTCGCATCTTTTTAGCTGTCTCTAGATATTTTGTTTGCTTTTGTTGTATTGTCTTAATACGTATATTGAAATAGATAATAGCAGAAAAATTTGCTCTGCTTTAAATAAACAACGATAAGGCTATTGAAGCTTAAACATAGCAAACCGTCCGCCTTACATCATTGAAATAATTTCAATCCCGTTTTAATAAGCTAATTTACCCCTGTTGAATAGTGGGAGGCTCACATTATAGATGCAAAAAAAATGGCAAACAACATTAAAAAGTTAATTTGCCATAATGCACAATTGTTTCATGTCTTCAGATAAATCGGACCTTAAATGACCAAATTTTGTACCCGGAATCGTACTGTAAAATACGGGACACAGCAAATGCTACGTTTCTCCGAATTGTTTTCCATCGATTGTTGAATCTTTCTATCCTGGAGAATGCAAATTAAATATTCAAATCACTATTGATGACTATTTGAATAGCCACTGGTGAGGTTCAAACAATCAGAGAACTATACTATTGTAAACTATTTTTATTTAAAAGGACTTATCATTTTTTGAAATAAAATTCCGAGGTGCGTGTGTTTGTAATTCTTCTTCTCCTATGCAAGAGATCCAGAACATTTTTTTTGTCTGAAAATTGACCAAATTTTTTTTATATTTTTTGCAAAGAAAAAAATAAAAATGCTGAACTACGCAGAAGATTGAGTGAAATAGAAAAAGTGACATCACAATTTAACAATGAAATCGCAAAGTTAAAGAAAGAAAATGAGGAGGTAAAGAAGAGGAGACTGACGGAAGTTCTGGAAACTCCTCTTCTAGCTATAACAAAATCAACATACATGCCTGTACTAACGTTGAGTTCCATACAGATGATGAGGCACTTGCAAGAAAACTGATTGAATGCACAAACAAAAGAAAAGACCAAGGAAAAAAGGAAAAGCAGAATTCTTGCCAGAAGTTGGGGAGCAATCGCAAGCAAATTTTAATGAAACTAGTAAACCAGTGCCTGTACCTCAACATCACCAGCAACAAGAACAACGTAAGGTTGCAATGAAGACTAAGGCACCACCGCCAATTAATGTGATAGACATTGCTGAGTTTGCGAATTTCCCCGCTCTAATGAAATCAGTGTCCACAAACAACTATAGAGTAGTGACAATAAACAATAATGTTTGAAAACATATTTCCATGAACTATTTCCTAAACTATCCTAAGAATTAAAATTAGGAAGGTTTAGGATAAACTTCACACTGGTGTACACAATTGTGAATATTTTGTTAAATCCTAAATATCTTTATATGTATAAGTGAGTGTAATATACTTTATTCGTATAAAACGGTAAAGATAAAATTTAACTTGTTTATGTGAATTTGTTGATACCTATACTTTATTTTTTAATTAAAATATTGGAATTATAATTTTAAAAAAGAATAATGCTAGTACAGTATTAATAATAATTAAGCAAACCAATTAATCAGTATATGAATTTGGGTTAACATAGAGCCAAACTAACATGAAATTATTATCCCTCGAATAGTTGTACGGATTAAAGTTGTTTAGTACGCGCAACTTGTAACATGATAAATTTTCGTTGTAAACGGCTTTCCATTACTAAGTGTACATTCGAGATAATAATGATCTTATCCAACCAAAAATCATCATCCCTTGAAAAGTTATAGGGGCTAAGGGTGCTAGTATTCTCATTTCGCAATATGATAACCTACGTACGTATTAAACGATTTTCCATTAGAATTTTCCATGTCCTAGGAAAATCCCCACCAAATACTAAGTGTGCATTCGAGTTTTTTTGTTAGATTAGCTCCTCATTATCTCAAATACACACTTAGTATTTGGTGGGGGCATTCTAGGACATGGGAAAATTTTATGGAAAATCGCTTACTACGTACGCATTTTATCAAATTGCGAATTGAACGTACTAAACACCCTTAGCCCTATAACTTTTCAAGGGATGATTATTTTCGGTTGGATTAGATCCCCATTATCTCGAATGTACACTTAGTATTTGGTGGGGGTTTTCCTAGGACATGGAAAATTTTATGGAAAATCGTTTACAACGTATAAGTTTATCGAATTGCGAATTGAACGTACTAAACACCCTTAGCCCCTATAAATTTTCAAGGGATGATGATTTTCCGTTAGATTAGATCATCATTATCTCGCATGTACACTTAGTATTTGGTGGTGGTTTTCCTAGGACACGGAAAATTTTTATGGAAAATCGCTTACTACATACGTAGTTTATCGTATTGCAAAATGAGAATACTAACACCCTTAGCCCCTATAACTTTTCAAGGAATGGTGATTTTCCGTTAGATTAGATCCTCATTTTCTCGAAGGTGCACTTAGTATTTGGTGGGGGTATTCTTGGACATGGGAAAGTTTTATGGAAAATTGTTTACAACGTAAGATTATCAAATTGCAAACTGAACGTACTAAACACCCTTAACCCCTATAACTTTTCAAGGGATGATGATTTTCCGTTAGATTAGATCATCATTATCTCGCATGTACACTTAGTATTTGGTGGTGGTTTTCCTAGAACACGGAAAATTTTTATGGAATATCGCTTACTACATACGTAGTTTATCGTATTGCAAAATGAGAATACTAACACCCTTAGCCCCTATAACTTTTGAAGGAATGATGATTTTCCGTTAGATTAGATCCTCATTTTCTCGAAGGTGCACTTAGTATTTGGTGGGGGTATTCTTGGACATGGGAAAGTTTTATGGAAAATCGTTTACAACGTAAGATTATCAAATTGCGAATTGAACGTACTAAACACCCTTAGCCCTATAACTTTTCAAGGAATGATTATTTTCGGTGTGATTAGATCCCCATTATCTCGAATGTACACTTAGTATTTGGTGGGGGTTTTCCTAGGACATGGAAAATTTTATGGAAAATCGTTTACAACGTAAGTTTATCGAATTGCGAATTGAACGTACTAAACACCCTTAGCCCCTATAACTTTTCAAGGGATGATGATTTTCCGTTAGATTAGATCATCATTATCTCGCATGTACACTTAGTATTTGGTGGTGGTTTCCTAGGACACGGAAAATTTTTATGGAAAATCGCTTACTACATACGTAGTTTATCGTATTGCAAAATGAGAATACTAACACCCTTAGCCCCTATAACTTTTCAAGGAATGATGATTTTCCGTTAGATTAGATCCTCATTTTCTCGAAGGTGCACTTAGTATTTGGTGGGGGTATTCTTGGACATGGGAAATTTTTATGGAAAATCGTTTACAACGTAAGATTATCAAATTGCGAATTGAACGTACTAAACACCCTTAACCCCTATAACTTTTCAAGGGATGATGATTTTCCGTTAGATTAGATCCTCATTTATTTTTTAATTTATATTTATTTTTAATTTTAACATTAATTTTTATATAGAAAAATCATTAAAGTGAGAATGACTACTAGTGGATGTAATGTCCTTTAAAAGTTTGTCATTCACACTTTTCACTTTCACGCCCCTCAGCCTAGGGTACTCAGAGGGCTTCGGCTGTTTCTGTGTACACCTAGGTAACACCAAGGTAGCCGCGTCCTCGTCGCGGGGGGCGGGTACTGCTTCGACAGTATCAAAGTGCTACCGGGGACCAAATGCCAGTGGTATAAATTGGCTAAAACAAACAATGAATACAACAAATACGGAATGTAATACCCCAGGTGGTACAGCAGCAGATATGCTGCCAAATCCACACTCTTCGGAGGCAGGCCCAACAGATTCTGGGGTGGGCCAATCATTGTTTAACCCATTTGGACGAAGTTCCAAATTATCAAGATCACCAAGATCTTCAACTGGAAATATATTTCAGTACGAGAAGGAAAATGCCGAACTCCGTGAACAACTAAGAGAAATAAAAGAATTTACTACTAAATTGAAAGAAGAATTTACAATTTTAAAGAAACAAAATGAAGAACTCAAAAAAGCAGTTGAAACACGTGCAGAACTTGGGACGACACCTAGCCCAACAGTCGATGATGACATTAATTCATTCCATACGGATGAAGAAGAATTAGAAAGAGAAACAAATTGGATGTTGAACCGGAATAAAAGACCAAGTAAGAAAAGGAAAGCGCAACACTCACCAGAAATAACGGAGACTTTACCATCAACTTCAAAAGAGGTTGCCAGAAATCAGTTAATCATCAAGAAACAACTAGCTCTAGAACAACAACCAGCTAAAGCGAAAGAAAAATCACCTCCACCAATAAATGTCGTCGGGATATCAAATTTCTCCACTATACAATCGATTATGAAATCGATTACGATAGCCGAGTACAAACTCGTATCTCTAAACAACGGCGTCTGGAAAATTAATGTTGTAGACTCTGAAACTTATAGAGCTTTGGCTACAAAGCTTAATTCCGAGGGGCATCAGTGGTTTACCTATGAGGATAAGAATGATCGCTCAATTAAAGTTATGGCTAGAGGTCTTCACCCAACCAGTGCAGAAGAGGAAATTATTGAGGATCTCAAGCAAAAGGGTTATCGAATAGAAAATGCCGTAAACATGATTAAGAAAGAAAAAATCGAAACTGAACAAGGAGTTCAAGTTAACAAAAGAGGGCTTCCACTATTTATGCTCACTTTTAATAACAAACAAAAAGTGGAAGATGTGTATAATATCAAGGCAATACTTAGCATGAGAGTTAAAATAGAGCCATTGAAAAAGAATAACGGATTAATACCGCAGTACAAAAAATGTCAAGGTTTTAATCATACGCAGAAATATTGCCAAAGAGAAATTAGATGCGTGAAATGTGCCGGAAAGCATCATGCCCAGGTATGCCCGGTTAGTAAACATATTGCTGCAAAATGTGTCAATTGCAATAAGTCACATCCCGCAAACTACCGGGGATGTGAAATAGCTAAGGAGCTACAACGAATAAGAAATAAAACGCGAAAACAAAGTCCAGGAGTATCGGTAAAAAATTATCAAACTTCCACCAAAGAGGAACCTAAACCTCATGCTAGTAAAACGGGAGAACCAAAACCAAAACTGTACTCGCAGGTAGTCATGACAAAACCAATTATTTCGGAGCACACTAGTGAAGGTACAGCAGTGCTCCAAAAGATACTAAGAAGCATGGAAGCTCTTAACATTCGTCTAGCTAAACAAGAGAAATGCCTTCAAGCTCTAAGCAACAGGTTAGATAAGCAAGACTCTCTAAATGAAATGAAATCCATGCTCTATTAAAATGATGCAAACAACAACAAATAAAACATTAAGAATAGTAACCTGGAATGCAAATGGGCTAATGCAACATATTCCAGAATTAGAAATTTTCCTAAATACTGAAAAAATTGATATATGCCTAGTATCGGAAACCCATTTTACTTCAACTTCATATCTTAAAATATATGGATACAATTGTTACCACGCCATTCATCCAGCAGGAAGGGCAAGGGGAGGATCGTCGGTGGTTATAAAAGAAAACATCAAACACTTTATAGATCTTAAAATTGAAGAGGAATTTATGCAAATAGTCACCTTAAAAGTATTTATAAATAACAACAAAGAATATAGTGTATCGTCAATATATTGCCCCCCCAAGATATAATTTAATTAAACAAGACTATTGCACGTTATTTAAATCACTTGGATCAAGTTTCATAATCGGAGGTGATTTTAATGCAAAAAACACCTACTGGGGATCAAGAGTAACCTCTAAAAAAGGAAGAGAGCTGTTTGCAGCAGGAAGACTATGCAATTGCGATTTTCATTCTGGAGATCAACCAACTTATTGGCCTACGGATAGAAACAAAATACCCGATATCATTGACTTCTTTATCACCAAAGGTATAGACGAAAACTACATATACCTAGAAAGCAGCGAGGGGATTATGTCGGATCATACGCCTGTTATTATGACAATCAGTGCGACGATTATTAAAAAAACTAGTCCACCTTCGCTAACGAACAAAAAAACCTGCTGGGAGAAATTCCACAAACTTATTGAGGATAATATTGATCTTCAGGTGCCAATTAAAAACCCGATAGAGCTAGAAGAAGAACTAGAACAACTCAACAACAGTATACAAGAAGCGGCGTGGAGTAGTACCCCCTCAAGTTCAAAGGAAATGCGCCGAAATTCTATTTATCCTTTAGAAGTTAGAGAACTGGTAGCAGCAAAACGAAAAGCAAGAAAGACCTGGCAAAAAAGTCGAGCACCAGAATATAAAACAACGCTAAATTTTTTATCCAATAAACTAAAGTTGCTAATTAAAGAAATCAAAAACGAATCCATTAATAAATACTTGAGTGGCCTTACTGGGGAAAAAGATACCGAGTACTCCCTTTGGAAAGCGACAAAAAGTTTAAAACGACCTAAACTACGAATTCCACCAGTACAAAATGAAGATGGTACATGGGCTATAAGTGCAAAGCAAAAAGCTTCTTTGTTTGCAACCCACCTCGAGAACACGTTTCAGCCACTACCTAGACAAACTGCAGAGGAAAACATACCACCAGTATATAAAATGGATAACTGCAATATATCTCCTGTCACACTACAAGAATTAAAAGTGGAAATCAATCTCAACCTAAATACAAAGAAATCTCCAGGATATGACTTAATTACAGGACAAATAGTAAAAGCTCTTCCTGAAAAAGGTCTGCGTAAACTACTCCAAATAATTAATGCAGTGTTCAGACTTAAACACGTTCCAAGTCAATGGAAAGTAGCAGAAGTAATTATGATACCTAAACCAAACAAACCACTTAATGACAAAAATTCGTATAGGCCGATTTCCTTACTCCCAATAATTTCAAAATTATTCGAGAAACTACTCCTAAAGAGACTAAAACCAATAATAGCAGAAAGAAATCTTGTTCCTCCACATCAATTTGGCTTCAGAGAAAATCATTCAACAATAGAACAAGTACACCGAATTACAAACATAATTGAAGACGTACTTGAAAAAAAGAAAGTATGTTCAAGCGTCTTCTTGGATGTAGCACAGGCCTTTGACAGAGTATTGCATAAAGGTTTGGAATATAAATTACAAAGAGACTTACCAAAGCAGTTTTATGAAATTCTAAAATCTTACATATCTAACCGACACTTTCGAGTTAAATTAGATGGCGAATACTCAGAAATAAAGAAAATATCAGCAGGGGTACCCCACAAGGTAGCGTTCTGGGACCAACTTTATATGTTCTATACACCTCGGACCTGCCAACGATAGAGGATACTAACATAGCAACGTTTGCGGATGATACGGCCATCTTAGCAGTTGCTAATTGCATAGAAGAATCTACAAGCAAATTGCAAAGAGCTACTAATATTGTCAGTACCTGGACCAAGAGATGGCGAATAAAACTTAATGAAACAAAATCTGTTCACGTAAACTTTACCAACAAGAAGGTCAACTGGATACCAGTAGAACTGAACTCCCAGCAAATTCCCCATGCAAATACGGCAAAATATCTAGGCATGACTCTAGACGCGAAACTAAAATGGAAAGAGCATGTGAAAAAGAAAAAAGAAGAGTTAAACATCAAATACAGAAAGATGGATTGGCTCTTAGGAAGAAATTCTAAGCTAACTCTACATAATAAATTGCTACTATACCGGCAAATCCTAAAACCTGTGTGGACTTACGGTATTCAGCTCTGGGGCTGTACAAAGAAAACCAATGTCAATATCATCCAGTCATTCCAAAGCAAAGTCCTTCGTGGAATAGTTAATGCACCGTGGTACATAAGAAATGACAACCTCCATAGAGATCTGAAGATGGATTTCGTTAGTGAAGAAATAAGCAAACACGCGAGAAAACACATGCAACGTATTAGTCTACACCAAAATGCTGAGATACGTCGTATGTTGGATGATTCAAACCTAGTAAGACGGCTGCGAAGGAAGAAACCGCATGATCTACAAGATCCAATCAGGATCGACTAAAAATATAATAAAATTGTAAAGGAGACTAGCCAAAGGGCTACAACCCTCCAAACAAGAATATAAATTATGAAAGATAAATTACTAGATGATTTGTAAATCAGTTGTAATAAATAAATATATATAAAAAAAAAAAAAAAATAAAATATGTACAGCGCTCTTAATATGTTCAGGTAAGTTAATATAAATGTATGGCCCAATAAATGTTAATGATTTTCTGCCAAATTCCGTTCTAATTTGGGGGCACTTCAACTGACTAGAATTTCTGGTTGAATAGCCATGATCTAGAAATTCGAATTGCATAGTCGAAATTAATGATGGGATGTGTAGAGACTTGAACATGTAGATCGACACATATACATCTCAAAAATTGCTTTAATTGGGAGAATGCCTATAGCAATAGTTCGATAGAGCTCCACAGTAGGAAATAGGTGAGGCAGTTTATACATTGCTTTACAGCACCTATTTTGTAAAATCTGCAATTTATTCAGTTTCTCTTTAACAGCAGAACCAAAGGTAGAAGAAGCGTATGAGAATCGGGTATGAATAAATGAGAAATAATTTTTTTTTAACACATGTACTGGAACAAAATCAGCCAATTTTCTAATCAAGCAAATAAATGGACAAACTTTAATACAAATAGAATTAATATGGTCCTCCCACGTCATATGCTTGTCGAATATTACTCCAAGGTACTTGAATTTATCCACACGCTCTATGGTGCAATTTGCTACTTGAAGTGGTGGTAAATCAATGTGTTGCAGGCGTGGTGAGTGGAAAATTATATATTTCGGTTTATTAAAATTAACAGATATTTTGTTTAAGTGAAGAAAATCCAAAAGTAAAATAATATCATCCCTCATATGTGACATTGTTACCTGACAATCTCTGGATTCATAGAACAGGGCCGTATCGTCAGCAAACATTCTAACATGACCCGTGAGCGGTAAATTGGCCATATCATTTACGTAGATTAGAAATAATAGAGGGCCAAGGACACTCCCTTGAGGAACACCATAGTACACACGTAAAGTGGAGCTTTTTACACCATTTAGAATCACAAACTGCTTTCGATTACTAAGGTAGCTTGCTAACAGTTTGTATGATAGGCCACGGAAACCATACATTTATAGTTTTTGAAGAAGTAAACTGTGATCTATACAATCAAAAGCTTTACGAAGATCGAGAAATAAGCCACAGATATGGTTTTGCCTGTCAAAATTACGATAGATCAAGTCAGTAATGTCTGTTAAGGCCAAATCTGTACCAGAACCTTGTCGAAATCCATACTGACGAGAATAGAAAAAATTAGATTTATTCAGGAAGTCGATCATCCGGTTAGCAATAATTTTTTCTAAAATTTTGTCAAATACCGACAAAAACGAAATTGGACGATAATTATTAACTAGTTTAGAATTTCCAGACTTAAAGATAGGTGTCACTTTAGCAATTTTAAGACAATCGGGGTAAGTAAAATGTGCCGCAGACACAACGCGACAGACTGTTGTGTTAGCTGAACCGAACCTGCAAGGTGTATAAACTGTAAAGGACAACACCCGGCCAACTACAGAGGACGGTAAGTAGCGGTACAACTGCAAAGATAAAGAAATAAGACACGACAATCAACTCAAAACACTAATGTTGTAAGAGAAAGGAGTCCAGCTACCACTAGAGTGTCGGCACAACCAAAGGATATTCCGAAGAATATAAACGATAAATGCATGCCTAGCAAACTATAAGAACATGGTCTAGAAGCTATATATAAGCGGCTGGATAGACAAGAAGCTGTAAATGAGCTTACATCAATGCTATAATAGTCAAACGAATAGAACACTTAGAGTTGTTATTTGGAACGCGAATGGATTACACAGTATGTTCAGAACACATCAGAAACTCATTTAACAGAAACTTCACAGAAACGCTAGAGGTGGATCTACCGTAATTATTAAAAATAATATTAAACATTATGATGTGCTCGGCATTGAAGCAGAAATTATGCAAGTTAAAACAATAAATGTTGAATCAATCAATAATAAGGATCTAAGTTTCTCAGTTAAAAAAAAGACTACTGTCCATTTTTCAGATCAGTAGGACCAAATTTTGTAATAGGCGGTGAGTTTGATGCAAATAATACCTATTGGATATCTAGACTTACAACCTCTAAAGAAAAAAAGTTATTTAATGCAGCTCACGAGAACAACTGTCAATTTCTCTCTGGCGATAAATCAACATATTGGCCTGCTGAAAAACATAAAATACCAGATCTTCTTGACTTCTTTGTAACAAAAGGAGTTTTAGAGGATTACACGAGCATTGAAAATAGTGAAGTATTTTCATCTGACCACTCACCTGTGATCATGACTGTGAGTACAATGATAATAAAAAACGACAATTCACCTAAATTAACAAACAATAAAACCAATTGAAAATTGTTCAAGAAATTAGTGGAAGAGCGAACAAATCTCGGCGAACCAATTAGAACGAAAGTGGAGCTGGAAGATGAACTAGAAGTATTTAATAATAATATTCAACAAGCAGCTTGGACAAGTTCAGAAGAACTTAGTTAAAGAGAATCGGAAAGCTCGTAGCCTCTGAGAAAAATATCCTCAATTTTCTGTGCAACAAATTAAAACAACGAATAAAGGAAATAAAAAACGAAACCATAAATAAGCGTCTTCGAGGTCTTTCTGAACTAAAGGTGGACGATTTCTTGCTTTGGAAAGCAACGAGGGGATAAAAAGAACCAAAATACATGTGCCACCTATCAAAAATGATGACGGACCCTGGGTTAAAAGTGACAAACAGAAAATCTCTCTATTTGCTGCTTATTTAGAAGAGACTTTTGAACCGTTGTCGAGGCAAATAGCAAATGAACATACAATGGTCGTAAATATAGTAAGTGATCTTAACATACGACAAGTGACCTTATTGAAACTTAAAACTGAAATCAATCAATTAAATATCAGACAAGCTCAAGTAATTGACTTAATTACTGGACAAGTTGGCAAATTGTAAAAGCCGTTCCCGAGAAAGGTTTGCGTAAATTAGTTCAAATAATAACGCAGCCTTTAGATTGAAATATGTTCCACGTCAATGGAGGTGGCTGAAGTAATTATGCTTCCTAAACCAGATAAACTAGGAAACGATAAAAAATCATATAGACCGATATCACTAGTTCCGGTCATATCAAAAATATTTGAAAAACTGCTGCTGAAGAGACTCAATTTGGGTTTAGAGAAAATCACTCTACAATTGAACAAGTTCACAGAATGACGGATGTCATTGAGGATGTACTTGAGATTAAAAAGATCTGCTCCATGAATTTTCTTTGATGTAGCTCAAGCTACTTTTTATGAAATTTTTAAATCCTACATAGCAGAACGATTTTTTAGCACTGCCGATTAGGACTTTTTACAGCGTGGTGCGGATTTCAATGACACGAGAGCCATGTTCCGCAGGTTATCAATGATTATTCCGGCTTTCGGGAGCCATGGTATAATACCGAGTTGATGCTGCTCGAGAAACGACGCAACAAGTTTCATTCCCTTTACAGGCTTTACGGCGTAGAATACTATCCCGATTTCGTTAACGCCCGCAATGAATTTAAGACCCGTAATTGGTTCATTTTCAATAGTTACGTAGTGCAAATCGAGCAGGTTTTGACATCCAATCCCAAAAAAATTTGGAACTTCATTAACAGAAAGAAAATGGTATTTGGTTTTCCGTCGAATATGTCGTACTAGACCTCCACCGCCAGCCAGCCATCCGACATTTGCAATTAGTTTGCCAAATTCTTTGCATCGGTTTACAAGCCACTTCGGTTAACAGACACCGGGTCTCCTACTACTTCCTTCTTCATTGTACTCGATCATTTCAAACTTACCGAACAGGAGGTTCTAGATCAATTGCTCCTTCTCGACGTTAGCAAGGTAGCGGGTTATGACGGTCTTCCACCGATCCTATTCAAACGATGTGTCGTAAATCTGGCACCTGCTGTTACCTTCTTGTTTAACGAATGCCTTCGTCGTGACATTTTTCCAGATCCCTGGAAAGTATCATGCGTTCATCCAATTTTGTGAGGGGAGTAATTATAGTGGGATCGCAGCTCGATTATCGTGAAAGCCGAACAATTCAGTCCCTAAGAGCTCAAGTTATACTCAATGTTGACTATTTGCATAAGTAACAGTTACAAATCAGTAAGACTTTAGGATTTGTTCATTGAGTGTCGACAAGATGATTTCAAAAGTTAGTTTTGAGCACAACTTATGCTCTTACCAGTCAATCCTGGTTGAGCCTCGAATAGTCAGGCTGATTAGGAACATTAGAGCATCAGACCAACACTCCGGGCACAATGCAGACGCACGACGAGACCGGATGGCAAACTGAGGCAGGCGCGTCAACGTACCACTGAGCCACACAGAACACACAACCGACAGCGCATGCAAGCACATTGTGCATTAACACGTTCTTTACTCGTTCGTTTTTTCTTTTAAATATGAACCGGACATTGAATGTTCGATGCATTCGAAAATTATTATCGGTGAAATGCATAAATAATGCCAATAATGTCATGCATTAACATTTAAATCAAAGGCACCTGGCATCTGTGGTGCATCAGGAAAAAGCCGTACTACCGTCGTTCAATTCACCGCACCTGAAACATTAAAGGAAAATGTCGGTGTCTTATTACGTTCATTCCACTATTTCTTCATTTATTCGTTCTTCGAGTATAGGAGGAGTATATTCATTTGAGAGATGCTACTGTCGGTAACGTAGATATAAATTTATTAGTGGCAGTTCACGTTATATACAAGAATACATACAAGATGCTATCACTTTAGTGCGCGATGATGGACGACGAGATTTATTTATAACGTTCACATGTAATTCCAAATGGGAAGAAATAAAACTTTGTTATTACATCGCCACGACATTACTGCACGAATGTTCAAACAACAATTAAAATCATTGATTAACCACATTGAACGTTTTCGGACCAACACGTTGCTGGCTAAGAATTGTTCTATATGGTTACCAAGAACATGATCTATGGTCCAGGCGGCGCTTTGAACACGACAGCGCCGTGTATAAACAATTCAAAATGTACTAAGCGTTTCTCAAAATAGCGTATTAACGACACTTTACGGAACATCGACGGTTATCCATTGTATCGTCGTCGGAACACAGACAATGGAGGTTATTCATTTACAATGCGAATGTCGAACAGTCGCAGTCAGATTGACATTGACAATCATTGGGTAGTACCATATTCGCCTCTATTGTCAAAACTTACAAAGCTCCCAATAATGTGAAGTTTTGCAAATATGAAATCTGTCACCACATCAAATCAGTCAATAGTTCGCCATTTTGTAGACGACATGCTTTCCGGTCCAAACATCGAATCTCTGGGATAAATATAAAAACCACATGAGCGACGATATACCACACAGAATCCGGGAAACAAATGAAGGCCCACAGATGGACTACACAGTACACACCGGAAATATAGAAGAGGATGTTTGCATTCTTATTTCAAATAGGGATGTGCAGGTTATACAAGCTCCTCGCACTGCACCCTATGGCAAATTCAGAACCACAGCGACCGCAGTGGTGTAGTGATGCAGCAACGCTTGGTTACTACACCATATACAGATAGAAGCAACGCCTCTGAGGTTGTGAGTCTTGTAATGGAATTCTATCCAATTCCAACACCTCAACATTATATCATAAATATCTACCTTACTCCAATCACGGTATTTACTCACGCAGCGGTTGAATGAACGTATATTTTAAGTCAATGTAACACGATCGCTATGTTTTGGTTACGCAAAGGCAAATGTGCTTGGGGTAAATGGAATGAGTAATGAACTGTGCCATTGAAAATAATCAAAAATTGCAAGCATCGTGCAATCTATTTATTTGAAAAAAAAAGGTTTCGCGTGGATCGATTTCGCAAAATTGATGTCACGTTATTGGACATTGCCTTTATACATTTTTGAAGCTCGGGTTTTTGTAAAAAATTTATTTTGCTTATGCACAACTAAATATTTACTGCGTTTAAGTTTTTGTGTTTAGTGATTGCGGGTTTAACATAGAGGGGTGCAGCCGAGAACGAACGGTAAGTATAGTGATGTGGTAGGCCTGCGACTGGAAACCAATCAGTGGCGAGGTTACACGGTGGCTCTAAGCAAAGCTAAGAGCGGGAACATCGAAAGTAACCCTACCCATAGGCGGGACACTCCCTTTCTGCCAAGGTCCTCCTCTAACTGAATTGGTACGCAGGGCCTACGCTGCGAAAATTGTGTTCGACATTTTTTTATTATTTTGTTTTCTTTGAACATGATAGGTCTTTAGGGAATATGACACCCTAGAAAGAACCTAAATAAACAACCACGGGTGTAAGCCCGTTTCTCGTGATGGTGTGAGACCACAAATTTTGGGTCCGCAGATCCACTTGACGTACCTCTTCTTTAACGTCGTACACATTTCTTTAACGTCCAGGTGTGCTGTTGAAAGACGCTCATCTGTATCGTTACAGTCTGGTGGATCATTCATCCAGTATGACTGACGAAAGTACAAAAACTTTTACGGAACTGAACAATCATTTTTTAAGAAGTAGTATTGTGACAAAATCGCCTATACAACCGTCCACTGCAAGTACTACCGAACGATCAAATTTCAACCACAATGTTGAATATGAAGCCAGAAGTGGTAGATGACCAGGCACATATGACACAAATTGGCATCGTCGCAATATTATTGTAAAATGGAAAAGGGATAGCCCAAAAAATGAAAAATTACGGACACCGCTAGAAACCGATTAGAAACGTTTGAACCGAAAAGGATGCGGAAAAGAGTGAAACTAAAAATGCAAATAATCAAGAGCAGGCTAATCGACAATTCAAGCCACCTCCAACCTACTTGCGTGAAACCGATACAAAGTGGTGCAATAACTCAAATCAAGCGTGTAAACGCATGTAAAAACATTTCAAATAACAAATTTACTTCGTGGCAAAATACAGGAAGTAAAAATTTAAACACACGAGGTCAATGCCCATAGAAATGTCCGGTTGTTTCAACCGAAATCCAGACTGCGCTTGTTGAAGATGAATTTAAAATACAGAATATATGTAGGATCATGAACCGCTTAAAGCAACTAAAAAGGAGAAGTTCATCCAATATGTAACTAAAGTACCTGATACACAGATTCATAACTGTTGAAGAACCAATGAAAAGGTCCAAACCAATACACTGTTTAAACTGCCAAGAATATGGTCACTCAAGGACTTATTGCAAATTGATTTCAGTGTCCGTTGTATGCGGGAAACTACACCAAACCAAAAGTTGATCAAAACCAAAGAACTCCTCAACAGAAAAGAAATACAGTGTGGTGGAAACCACAATGCAAACTACCGAGGGTGCTCGGTCCAGACGCGCAGAGTAATACATACGCCAAATGACTCTCGTTCGGCCAGAACACCAACCAGCAAATCAACAAACGCAAGCGCTTTCGATAAATTATCTGAAGATATGTCACAAACTCGAATTAGAACGTTTCTTAGCAAAACACGAAATTGATATTATGCTAGCTTCTGAAACCCACTTAACCGATAAACACAATTTTAGAATAAATGGTTACGAAGTTTATCACGCAAAACATGCCTTGGCCAGAATTCGAGGAGTAACTGCTATTATTATAAAAAAGCGGATTTGCCATTATGTTCTAAATGAATATAGTACTGTGGAAATTCAAGCAACTTCTGTATGTGTGGACCTCGACAAAGAAAGCTTAGTCAACGCTTCAATATATATTTATATTGCCCTCCAAATAATTACGATTCGGCAGATATCCACAAGAAAACCACTATACGATGTCGCGTTGTTTGGCCATCCAACTTATTGGCATCGAATTTTTCGTGACGTCCTCGATTTTGCAGTCACAAGTAAAATAAACCGATAAATAATCCAGGCTAAACCACATTTAGAATTATCTTCTGACCACTCTCCCGTCTTACTACATTACTGGGCCGACCACAAGTTACGTTCTACAAACAACTATCTAACAAACACCTTCTCTAACTGATTGAGTTCACCTATCGACCTGACGTCTACACTTAAACCAAAGAGCAAACATACGAGACACACCATAACATCACACAGCAAACGCTAAAAGATTTTAGTTCAAGAAATATATTTGTATGTCGCAGGACAACATCTGCCTACCGGGTCCACTAGTTTATACATAAAATTTCTGCTGTCTAAACAGTTTATATGAATAGACAAATTAAAAAATTATTCTGTATCGCATCGGTGTCGGGTTTCTGGAAATACGTCAGACAGCATTCTCGACATGTGTTGTTGACCCTGGCGAGCTAATCTCAACATATTCTCGGGCTCTACGCTTTATAAAAACTTTTTACTGCTAAATGATGCTATCTTATACTCTTCTAGTCGTGTCAGTGGTAAAGAGGTCTATGATTCGTGACACATTTTCCCCTTAATTTTTTTATAACCCAGATGACTCCTATATAGCTGCAGCGCTTCAACATAAAATGTGGATCATCGCATAGTGGTGAACATGATGATCTTTCTGGTTATGGATAATATCTTCTTCGCCATCTTTCAATGCCTCTACCAGTCTATACAATTTTTTTGTTTCTGTTGTGGTTAAACGTACTAAACTCCCGTAAGTGCACCACGACTTAGATGAATTGAATGGCAAGAAGATTTGTTCATATTGTGTTGTCCCTATAAGAATTATTAAGCTGTTGTGTACCCATAAGAAGTATCTGAACATCAGAGTAACATGCAACCGACCACGATTTACACTAGATTTCCACTAAACATTAACTACACATTAACTGTGGTTTCGTTGAATACCATAAATATACATTGGTTGGTAGTGTGAAGTTTGATCCAGTGATTTTTAGATTCCGTTGTAAGAAAGCTTACTATTTCGATAAGGATTGCCTTTGGTTGTACTCTGGCAGCCATGTGTGGTTTATGGCGGAATGATTTTAAATATTTTTGAATACCGTTACGTACTGCCCGCTTACCATCGTTAATCCACTATTTGTTCCTTAAATATGCTAAGGTCAATTGAATGCCACCGTGCAACGTGCTATGGTGAGCAACTTCGATAATGCGCACCGGGATTATGTTGTGTTTGTCCAAGGTTATTGGATTTCGACTGGCCGCGTAAAATTCGAATTTTGTAATCGATCATTCGCTCTTAGTTGTTATCCAAGGCCATATGCAAAGGTATGAGTTTGATTTTTTTGTCTAATTGCCTCGATTGCAACCTCATTCCTTGCGGATAAAAAATAGTTGTTAGCAAAAATTTGATCTCTGCGCACAGCCCAGAGGATTGATTAATCAAGATGAAACTTTATATATAGGTTTTTTTATTAATTTGGAGATCCTAGTGATTTTCGGCCAACATCGGTTCTCCGGAAGTGACTGCTTTCATTAGAGCTCTTTGATTTTTTGCAAAAATTTTGAAAAGTATATGGCATTTACGAAAAACGATTAAAAACAAAAAGATTATAAATTTGAATTTGATAAAATGATTTTATTATAAATTTGATTATGGACCTTACCTTTTGTAGTGCGATCCGAGAGAACATTGCAACACGGCTTTTTGAGAAATCGAGTTAGGTTTGAGCAAACGACTTTTTCTATCTTAATTCCATCTAGCGATTTAACTCTGCTTAGTACGACTTATACCCGGCATCTGCAAAGAACTCCAACCTACTGCAGAAGCCCATGACAAGTTTAATGGTAACATTCTTCGTTCAGCAGTACCATAGTTGAACTTGGCTGGGAATAGGATAGGCTTGTCTCTACCAAAGCCCACTCGAACTGAAATTTTATGTAAGCAGGAAGTATTTCAATTTGACTCTCGTGAGCACTAAAATCGCGCTATTGACTAGTCCTTTCGATACATCAATGTTCGAGTGTAGTATCACTTTGCGCCAACGAATATCTCCAATTTCTTATGTAGTTCTCGTGTATTATGGATGTCTGTTGGGATGATATTATGTAAGTTAACGTTTTTGATGTTTCTCATTGCGTTCACTAACTTGCCAAGAACCTTGATATTAAACATTTATGTATGCTGATTTTTGTAGTGTATTAATACACCTGCATTTTGCTCTTGAACTTGTTTGTTTGATAGATTCTTAGGGTGTTATATATCGCAAACTAGCTCGAGGTGGTTGTGTTCACTCCCTTCTGGATCGTCGTTAGCTAGTCTCGGAGGAGCTCGCTAACTCTGGCAGCATTGAGAATATCCGCGTTTGTGGTGTAGTCTTGCTTTCTGATATTCTATTTCAATTCAACCAGTGTGAACAGTCTCAATAGGTATATAACCGGTGCTAATCTTACTGGTTGCATCAAGCCTCTGAAAAGTCGCATATTTATTCTTTCGATTGATGATGAGTGATTTTATGAAGAGGAGTTCAATGTCTCTCCTTTGCTAACACATATTTCTTAGATAATTACCTTCAACTATTATGAACTGGTAACTTTGGCAAGTTCTGTAGAGTAGTTTCTCCAACGAATCGTGACTCTAGAAGGTTGAGCTAGGTTGAGCAAGAAAATGGTTCAGTTCCAGCACCTTCCATGACGAACAGCAGCGTCCGTTCTCTGTTGTTATTTTACAGCTACTGTTCGATACTTCTTGTGATTCTTATGAAGATTTCACGCTATTCATGGCCTGCTATGCCCGATGGAACTCTGCTTCCTCCATCGGCTTATCCGGTATTTCTACTGCCTGCTCATGCGCCATATCGACTTGCTGCAGCGGCTCGAGTATTTGGAATGAATGAATTCGGTTGAGTGAAAGCATTCTCCTATTGTTAATCTCTCTCTAACCCGCTTCTCTAGCATTCTTGTTTTCGCCAATGAGCTCAGTCAAGTGGCGATATGGCATCTATTATAATGGAGACTGTTTTAAAAATTTTTGGGATTAGATGTGGCCATGAAGTATGGTACTCGTAGCAGTGCTCGATTGCTTCGAATTAACAACTTTGAGTTATCCAACAATGTAATCAATTCCTTGGAATGTCACTTGGAATAGTGTGGCTCATGCAGCATTCCGTACTCCAGGAGATTTTCTTAAATTCTCTTGTTGTGGACTGAAGCTCTTCCGGTTTCATTAAACTTCAGCACTTTGAATCGTTGGTCCGGATTGTGAGTATTCAGGAACGTGCGCTTTCTCGAGCTGTTTCGTAAGTCCAGGTGTGCCAATCTGTATGTGCATTTGAATGCCGATATTTGACGCTCGTTCATGATTTTCATGCATATCTTAAAGAGTTTTCGCAATATATCATTCTCTTTCCTTTGAATTTGGCGTATTGCTCTCTTGGCATGAATTTGTATTAGTTCTGACTTTGACATGTGCCCGGCTTTGTAGAATGCTATTATTTCGTTCGAACCACATGGTTCGATGCCCATATTTCCTTTCCCCAGACTGAGGAAAATCTCTAAATTTAAACAGTTTTTTGGTCCTAGTTTGTATTATCGGAAAATCGCACATAATTTTCGAAAAGTAAGGTATCAGGTAGTTAGACAAAAATGGGGTTTTCCAAGTTACCCGATACTAAACTATGGTCATCGTAGCGGGAAAAAAATTTAAGTACGTGTTAGTCTGCATTATCGGAAAATCATACACGATTTTCAAGAATTAAGGATATTTGATCACATATATTGTTCGTTTCTCCGAGTTTCTCTAGTTAGAATGAGTCGCTGTTTTGAATGTATAGAAAACTCGGAAAACACAATTTTCCTGGTGGTTGTCTGTTCTAATATCCGTAATCCTAACTACCAGCAAACCTACCTTTTGAAAATTGCAGACTAAGACGTACTTAAAATAATTTTCCGCTACGATAAGCGCCACTTAAAAATATCGGAGATATTGAATCATCGAAATCTGTTGTTAAGTGGGTAAGCTTCATTAAAGTTGACTGTGTTCGATCATCCTCCAACACAATTCATAATCTAGTAAAGTTCACAACAGACTAACGTTAAACAAGAAAACATTTTATAGATCGGCATAGTACAGTAACGAAAAAGATAACAAAATTAATCTTGATCCAGTTCCTCAACGCAAATTTAAAAAAAAAACAAAATTGCTCTCTGGCCCTCGAAAACTCCCTCGCTAGTATGGATTTTGTATATTTTACACTAATACATGCAAAATTATTTAGAAATAAGAAATTTTTTACAACTCTGCCTAGATTTGTGTCTTTTTTTTGTAAAAAATCCTAAAAATTTGTTAACAGTTTTAGGAAAACTCCACTCCCCATCAATAAATGGAATATTCTCGAACAGGGATGCACAAGCGGTTTGGAACGTAGACACAGGTAGTAATGTAACTGTAAACAGTACAAGTTGGGCAGTAAAAAGTGAAAAGAGTGCATTTAAAGTGAAATATGGGCCACTGACACAAAGTGATAAATGGTGAATTTGTTAAAGAAGTTAAATGCCTTGGTAAATAAAATTTGTAAGTTTAAACGCCGATTATTTTATTTGGAAAACCCATTTCGAATTCGAATCGAACACGTAAAATTCATAACAGTATACATTCAGAGGTGAACGATAATCCAATAAAATGTCATTCCTTTAATCTTAAAACGAAAAATTCTACTGAAATCCCACAATTGAATTTTTTCCATTTCCCAATGAATTATAAAACATTTTCTCACACAAATGCACACACTCAAACCCACACATAACATTTCGGTTTAATTTTTCCAATCAATCATAAATCCAAATGCTACGAAAATTAATTAAATTTACGAAATATTTTTAATCAACAAATTTTTTATTTTATGAAATTGTATTGCGTGGAAATTACAACAACAGTTGGAAAATTCAATAATTTTGAAATGTATTCATAAAATGTTTACCGCATCAACGCATTTGTGCTGTGTTCGATTTAACGGAAAAAATATTTTTTAGGAAAATGCTTGCTGTTCGTACTCGTACATGGAAATTATGAAAATGCTTCATTAAGCCACTGCGAAAATTTGATATGATGCTTAAATAAAATTTAACAATGAGGTAATTCCAACAATGGAGGAAAGTTGTTCGATAGCAAATTGTATCAAATCCGACTTCCTTTTATTGTGAATGTCGCTGAAATAAACGGGCAGCTTAATAAATAGTTTCTTCTATACGTTGTCAACACTTAATATAATCGTAAAGGACCTGCATGGACTATTTCTTAATATCTGAAATAAGTATTTATTGTTATAAACTCCGCCAAATTCATACCACGCCAACTATACTTGTAACACAAATTAAACTTTTCAATATTTTAAATGATTTTTTGGCTAAAAGCAATGAGTTTACAATAAAAAGGAATGTTTACTTAACCCTCTAACGAGCCCGGCTCAATGGATTGTGGGGTAAACCAAACAATACAGTGCCCATTCGATCGAAGTTCAAAAATATATAGATCACCATCTAGACAAACACTGTTCGCCCAGCAGGAAATCGAAAACGTTGAACTACGTAGGAGACTAAATGAAATAAAAAAGTGACATAGCAACTTGGTAATGAAATCACTAGAAGTGCTGAAAATTCCTCTTACTAGAGTTAATGAGGAACTTGCAGGAGAAAATGGTTTCATGCACAAACAAAAGATAGCATCTAGGAAAAACGAAAAGCGGAATTCTCGCCAGAAGTTGTTCTAATGAAATCGGTATCAACAGATGACTATAGAGTAGTGGCACTAAACAATAATGTTGGGAAGATAAACACAAGATTTCCCGATGCATACAGAGTTTTACCCACAAAGCTCACTGAAGTAGGTAAAGAGTGGTATACCTATGAAGACAAAAATAAATAACAGAGAAATTAAGGTTATGGCCAGAGGTCATCATCCCACCTGCAAGAAGAACGATATAATATAAATTGAAAATAGTCAAGGAACCAAATTCATTAAAAGGCGGCTCCCATTTTTCATGCTCACACTCAAATTGAAAATACTTTTAATATCAAAAACAATTCACAAATCTTTAAACCATAATTTTGAGTTAAATTACATAAAAAACTTGTAAAACTCAATTGCTGTCTCAATTGGGGTAGTTTAAAAAAAACCGAAATTAGGAAAACCGGAAAATCGAAAAAATTGGAAAATCGAAGAAAATGCGGAAAAACCTAAAGGAAAAAGCGGAAAATCGAAAAAATTGGAAAATCGAAGTTTGCGTTTTGCATGGGCATTTTGTATGGGAATGCACTTAACACCACCAATGAGAATTGTATTGCGACAATGAGCATGCATTTATAGAGTTCCTTCGGCTTACTTTCAATAGATGGCGTTGGTGACGGACCTATCGCTTGACAGCTGCGCCATCCACAACATATTTCTGATTCGATCATTCACACCGTGCGGAAGTGCTCAAACATTTCAGCGAGAATTTGTGAAATATGATAGCTCTACAGGTAAAGGTAAAGGTAAAGAGAGTTTAATTACATTTTACGAACAATCATTATGATACCCTGTTAAAGTTAGCCGATACTTTCCAGCCGAAAGTAAAAAAAATCGATAATGCAGATAGTGTCTTTGCTATCTCAGCCGAAAATACAATATGTTATGTCAAATATTAATATGCATCAGCCGATATTTTTCAGCCGACATTTCTCAGCCGACATTTTTCAGCCGATATTTCTCAGCCGATATTTTTCAGCCGAAAGTATAAAAAACACCTATTTCCAACCATGACACTTTAAACGGTCAATATTTAGAAATTTTCAAATTTTGTGTGTGCGATATATTCAATCGAGTTTTCCCGGACTCCCCACATGAAAATTGACCTGAAATTTTTTCCAGGTGCGATCATCATTAAAACCTTTCATTTGATTCTATTTCCAACCATGACACTTTAAACGGTCAATATTTAGAGATTTTCAAATTTTGTATTTTTATGTTTATTTGCAATTTCCCAATAGTAAAATCAATTTTTCCGAATAACTATAAATGCTATTAAAAATATTGATTAGTGTTTTATTTTTAATGGTTTAAATTTTTTTTGTTGTAGAAATCAAATATTTGTTGTATAAAAAACACTTTCGGCTGAAAAATATCGGCTGAGAAATATCGGCTGAAAAATGTCGGCTGAGAAATGTCGGCTGAAAAATATCGGCTGATGCATATTAATATTTGACATAACATATTATATTTTCGGCTGAGATAGCAAAGACACTATCTGCATTATCGATTTTTTTTAACTTTCGGCTGGAAAGTATCGGCTAACTTTAATAGTATATACTATTGCAACATCAACAAATCATATTTCCGTTCTACCTAAATTCTTTATATACGAGAATGCTGACATTAACTTTTAATTTAGTATAAGAATGAATAATTGTTAGTTTAGAGTCAGAGTAAGTTTATACCTGAAATTGTATTAACGTAAAATTTTGACCAATAATATTCATTTTTTTAACTCTCCGAAACCACATTTCGTTAACTTATATATATATATATATATATATATATATATATATATATATATATATATATATATATATATATATATATATATATATATATATATAAATATATATATATATATATATATATATATATATATATATATATATATATATATATATATATATGTATATATATATATATATATATATATATATATATATATATATATATATATATATATATATATATATATATATATATATATATATATATATATATATATAACCTCACAAGGTAAAGTTTCAAGTCGGGATCTCAGGAAAATTGGGGGACTGAAATACACATGGAACCTTAAAAAATTTGTTAAAACTGCAAAATTGAATATTTATCCGTATAGTGGTTTTTAAGTCGATGTCAATCAACAATAGTCTCGATAATACTGCCACTACTACTTAAGATAAAATCGAGCTTTCCAGACAAGTCGGGTCTAATTCATGAGTCTTAATCATTTTGTCAATTTCCGAAATTCACAAGACATTTCCTTTAATTATGCTCTCATTAAACAGTTCCAATATTTACTTTCTCTGCATAATTAAGTTATTAAATAGTTTGACAAATGTATTTAACCCGGAAAAAAGGTAAATTCGAAAGAGGAAAGGGTTAATTTAATTGTATTGTTTCTGAACTCTCCATATTGAATAGTTGCCACATAGGCGTATTCCTCATAGACATTCATCAAGTGATTTTAAATAGATAATTTTTACGCCAATTACATAAATTAATAATAAATTAAGTGTCTATTGTGTAATTTATGTTGGAAGGAGCAAGGATAAATTAGATAAATTCGTCTATTGTTCGTTCGAAAAGAATATAAAAATACTTAACAATAGTTTTCTTTTTCGATCCCATCATACTCGTAATATAAACTTAACTTTTATTTTTCCCATTTAAAGTTTTTCCTTCCTATCATTACATTCTTATCTAATTTCTATTTACAGTTTGGTAATATACTGTTATCATAAATCATATAGAATATCATTTTATATATTTGTTCGGCTCTCGACGCAACTATCCGTGTAGTAAATGTAATTTTCACTATACGGCATATCCATTTCATTTCGTCCCGGATAATAAATGGAGGAAAAATTGTGATTATATTGTAACCATTTTCAATGTGTGTATGTGTGTGTGTGTGTGTCCGTATAAAGTTTCAATTTTCCCAACTTATGATAAATGATAATAGGTTTTTCTCATTTATTTAAATTGTTGGCCATAAACTATTTGTTTTTATTAAGAAATGATAATGGTTTGCCATTATCGGTTGAATAAATCACCATTCCACTTGCAAAAATTTTTTATGACTTAAAAGTTTTTCTAAAATACTTGACTGAACCAAAAAGAACGAGTATGACCTAATTTGAAACAAAATTTTCATAATCTCGATATCATTCAACTACCTGTAAAGTAGATATTTCAGAGCTGCCCACGATAAAGCTAGTTTGAACACTCACACTCAGCAACTAACAATAGAAGTAATCTAAGAAATTTAACTATAATGGTGTGCAAGTAGAAACTCTGCTGTTTTGGTCAAATCCAACTTTATTGAAAATATAATTATATTTTTGGCCTTTTGTCATTTATCAGGTATATGATGAATGTCCTCGCGATATAAACTTGGTGGTTTCGAAACAAAATAGTAATCGAGCCATTTTTGCAAGTCTTCAAATTTCATGAACCGCTGGTCTTTCAAATATGATGACATCGATCTGAATAAGTGGAATCAGAGGGGACCAAGCCTGGAGAGTACGCCGCATGTCATCAGTAATATCACATTCCGTTTTCCTTGACCCGTAAATGGTCGTTTTTCCTCCAGAGCATCACTTAATTTGATCTGTTGGGCGTGGTGAACGTTACTATAACATTTTGACCAGGTTCCAGAAGCTCTTAATAAATGACTGCTTCCCAATCCCACCAGACACACAGTAACACTTTCTTACCATAAATATTCATTTTTGCAACTGATGTTGATGGCTCCACTTTACATCACCCGTAATGATTTTGTGCAAAAAATTATTTCTTTTGTACCATGAAAGCAAATTAATGAAGAGATCAACTCTTCGATTTTTGGTTTCTTCAGTCTGTTTATGAGGACCCGCATTTTTCCCATTGCATGCAATCGAAATGATATTGCTTGGTGAGTAACCCTTAACTGTTCCGCAAGCTCTTTTGACAAGGATTTTTCTCCAATAAAACTTTATGTTCTTCGTCTTCAAATTGTTTTTCTGCGGAAATATTTTCTGGTGTTACGTTTTTGCACACACTTTGGCTATTTCACGAAATTTGCAAACCACTTTTTTACTGTTGAATGACTTACAGAATATTCACTCAAAGCTGAGTTAATCAATTTCATAGCTTCTTGAGCAGCATTTTTTTCATTTCATTATCGTCATCGTTCTCTTAAAATGGATGCCCACGGAATGACATCTTGTAAATGACTGAAACTTTTACCATAAAAATAGCAAAGACGAATCTACAGATATCCAAAATGGCGAGCGATTTGGATGAGTTCTAGTATATTTTAATACAACCATGTTGTTAACGATATGGTCGTTTGTTCCAAGATTTGCCGTACGAATGCTCAGTGGTGTTGATAACAATTTTGCCTTGCTGTTGTTGATTTTCATACCAAGTTCATAATGTTTCACGTTACGGTCAAGCGGTTGTCATTGATATCATTTGGTTTCTGGCCAAGAAACTCGATATCATCTTCAAGTCCAAGAATTTGGTCTGACTTATTGAATATGCAACGCGAATTTTCAATTCAACCTTTACTTATTACGAGCGCAGCCCTATGATCTTCTCGACTGTTGCTATCTTATGCCTGTTGAAAGTTTATGTACGGTTACCGATGATGTTGATGATGATTCTGGACAAGCACAATTTTAGCAAGAATTTTGTAGGCGGTGTTTAAAAGAGCTATGCCACGATAATTTTCACACTTGAGACGGTCACTTTTATTATATAACGAATGAATGAGATCCCCATTTATCCATTCCTCAAGTAGGTCCTACTGGTTTCAGATCATCACGATGAGATCATACAGAGGAAATGGTAGCTCCGTCTTCTTCCTCTACTGTGGGATATGGGACAAATACCTCGCCTGGAGCAACAGCTCGAAAAGGGATCACTTCGTTAGTTCGATTTAATAGTCGATTTAAAAGTATTTAGTAACATTTCTAGTGCCTGCAAAACAGTTTGTCGAGTTTCCGTTTTTCACCTTGCAAGCTGATGTTTACGATGCATTTCCTCATAAATTCCCGCTTCTCTTGTCGCAGGAATTTCGATGTGGCTTTCTTGGCGCAGAGATATTGTGTCTCAGAACTCCTAGTGTTGCGAGTATTTTTCGCGCAGCTTTCATTTATTTTCGACGGGTTGACTGATCTTCGAACCAATCACTACGTGATCTTTTCGGCCTTCTTCCAATTGTATTTTCCGCTGCAGTTATACTCATAGCTGACTGGGCACCTACCACTGCTGTTAGATTTTTGATTGGGGCTCGTGGCTTTCATTGTGCCGGTTTAAATTTTCAGTGACAGCTGACTGGTAGCTGGAATGAGCTGACTGGATGAAATCCTAATTTTAAATATGGTTGATAATTTGCACTTATTTGAAAATATGGAACATTTAATCGCTGTTCACATCAGCGTGGAATGCCCTGGACGTAGTTAGTTAAAAACTAAACTGAGCGGATTGGTAAACGTACGCGATCCTAACTGCACGTTGTCTGAGGAAATCTAAAATGAGGAATGATGATGCAAATTTGCAGAGAATAGGCAGTTCTTTAAATCATCCGATAAACTCATTCGTCAGCAAAGAAATAAACTTGGATACATCATTTTCCCTTACTGGTAACAAATTGAACAAGTGTTGGTTGGTCTTGTACAAAGACAGTACTCCGCTTATGACAATTATGAGCAATTTGCAGACTTGTAGCATTTCATGCTAATACAGGCATAGGCGCAATCAGGTCCGTAGCCGTGCCACATAATTTTCCCTTCTCACTTATTCATCAAACCATCTAGAGAGAACGAAGCGTAGGATATCCTTTACTTCTATTTTACTGAGGTCCGTCAAATCATTTAGCTGGGAAGTTCCCGGAAATCTCAGTTTGTTAAGCGCTAGACGCATAAAGCATTTCGGCGCTTAAGGCATAAGAAAATATGATTTTAGCGTTTTAAACTAAGCCTGACTGTCCGTAAAAATGCGATTATTCATTGCAGATATTACAGTATACCTCAACAAGTCAACGGAATCCCTTATCGCGATTAGTTTAACTTGAAAAACGTTGCAGTAGTCTGGGAGACGAAAAGAGAGGTTAATATTAAATTCTACATAGAGAACCTTTGACCAGTGAAGACATTTACATGTTCAGTTCACAGAAATGGTTCTCTCAACCAGTCCTCTCTGGTGGTAATATCAGTCCTAAGTCTCTGATCAAAAGATAGTGACGGGATGGCATAGTCGGTAGTATTTAAGGTGTTCCTGTTTCCTAGCATACATGAGTGTCCTGTATTGTTACAGTTTCACATGGAGATGGAGTTGAGCCTTATAAATGAGCTGACTGCCATTTGTTTATTTCAAATATCTAGGAGTATGAGATGAAAAAAATTCTTCAGTGTGTGAGGGGATGTGCTCCCAAGATCTCCACTAATATAAAGCAGCTGTTCGCTGTACTGACACCAAAGATTTTAGGTTGGTAAAATAAAATGGGCCTAATAGTACACGGTTAGAAATTTTGGACTAAATTTTAATATTTTTTGTATTGTATATATGACTACACCAAAAAAATATTATATTTTAATATTTGCAATATATTAAAAATTTATATTTAATTCAGCTAATATTAAATTTAATATTTTAAACTATTACATGTGGTAACCCAAATTTCATTAAGAATAATACTAAATGTATTTAACTTAAATTGTTGAGAGTTTAGCTTTGAATATTAGATTAACTTAAATTTAAAGATTTAATGATTTAAAATTAATTTTCTTAATTTTAATATTTAATACCATACCGTATTAAAAATTAATACTAAAAATACTAAAATTCAGAAATTGTGATATTGAAATATAATATTAATTCAAATTACAAATAAATTCAAATTATATTTAAATTAAATAGTTTAAATATTAAATTCAAATAAATCTACTACTAAATTCTAATATATTATCATTATAACCTAATAGAGTATTATTATTATTGTTAATACATTTGATTATTAAAATTTAATATAAATTTTTATTTTTAATAGTTCTGCCATTATTTAATTGTAAACATACTTACATCTTATTTATTATTATTCCCAAATGCTCCAAACGATTGGTATAAGAAAATATAAAACTATTAATTTTTAATAAATAAATTATTGTTATTTATTAAACAAACTTCAATACAATTTTGAGTAAAACTAAAATTTTATATAATATAAAACGAATGGCATTAGTCTTAATTTACATTTCATATTTTTTAAACAAAATTAATCTTCTACTGCAGCATAATTCTTAATTCTAACATGAATTTAATAATTATACATAAATAAAATAATTAACATATAAATAGAATAATTGTTTAATTATATTGTTAGTACATTTTATATGGTAGTAATATATACTTATTATTATTAAATTCATAAGACTCGAAAGGCTTTTTATGTTTTATTTCTTTATAATTCAAAATTATTTCTGTTGTTTTACCTTCAATACAATAACAATTCAATAAATCATTAAATTTAACAGTAGTAAATTCTTTGCAAATGAAGTAAGGGTCTTGGTCAATACAACAAATCATTTGAATTTGAAGATATTTAGAATTCGATTTGTACAAAAAAAACCAGCTTTGTAATGAAAACCGTTAGAAAACTCAACAAAATTAGTCGAAAAAATTGTTTTTTACAGTGGTCTTCAAAAAATGATTTTAAAAGAGTGGATTTCTCATGTGCCTCTACGACAAGCAAGGTTAACACGAATTCCTACCTTTTCTAAGATTTTAATATCGTTGATGATAGGCTGGAGGACATTATTAAAATTACAATCTTCATTTCTTAGTTCATTGACAAAAAATAGGGCCAGTAAATGAATGTTTTCTAGTCTAGAATTAAAATTAAAATCTTGAAGTGCTAAAGTGAAATAAAATGCACCAATTTTATGAATCGTTGTTTTACTACCTAACGGCTTAACCACTTCGAAATCATCGTAAAAAATTTGCAATTGAATAGCTTTATGATTAAGAACAAAAAATTGATTAGTTTTAAAAGCCTCACCGCAACAAAAATTTTGTAAGATAGCGTCCTCGCAAATATGCTTATTATTAGTATATAAATTAAAAAAACATTCATTTGCGAAAATTGATTTTAAACTTTGCAATAAAGGAATATACTGAAATGTACATTGGACAAATAAATTTTTATAAAATTTGCTTTTAGTGTCAAATTTTTTTCCCATCTACCACCTAAGTTAATTGGGACCGGACTCACGTAACTAAGTTCAGATTTTATTAGCTTTTGTCTTTTATAAGGTGTGCTAAACTTTTTGATAATATTAGAAAATGCTTGTTTACATGTTTGCAGATTATTAATTTGTTCCGCTCCTAATTCATTAACCGCTTGTATTTCCATAAACTGCTCAATACTAAAGAAAGCTTTATCAAGAAGTTCATTAACATTTAACAAAATTTTCGATATATTGGTTTGAGAAATTCCCATTGAAGTTATGTCATTGCAGAATTTATTAACTGAATTATCAAAATTAACAAAACTATTGTAATCAGGTCTAATGTGATCATTATTTAAACAATTATCTTTGTTGTCAATAGTGCATTCAAAGGAGCAAACATTTTGAACTATTGGCTCGATTATCTTATTAGCAACATCAGGTATTTTAATAAGATGGCATGCTAATGCATGTCGTCTTAAACCACTAAATGTACAAAATTCGCGATTGCAATTTTTATTTGATATGCATTTTAATGAAATTTTTTTTAAATTATCAAAAATATGATCACATTTTAAATGCGAAATCACGAACGAAATAGACAGAAAAATTCTTTGACACAAAAAGCAAAAGTAATCCATTTTAATTATTCTGGAACTTTTTTTCAAAGATTGAATTGATTTCGATTATTCGACTTGATTTGGTAATATTATTAGTTTTGTAAATGCATGTTGCAAAAAATTCAAAAAATACTTTAAGAGAGTAACTGTACTCAATATTAAAAACATAAAAAATTTTGAATAATAAATCAAAAGCTTGTATGAAGGTGTAACTGAAAGGAACACAAATCAATTTGTGATCCAGAACAATATAATACTGAGAAATAGCTTGCCTGTTAGCCCCTACAATTATTATATGGGGTTGTATCTCCGAAAAATCGTAATTTTCTCTTGGGGTATTTATCTAAAACGAGAATATAAAGTTTATTAGTTATAAATTTAAATTAATTTGATCAGTTACCTACATTTTCAAATTTGATAAATTCTTTAACGGATTTCGAAAAATTAGCTCTTTTTTTTTCTTTCGATCTAGCGCCTTGCGCAGTAGATGGTAAAAGTTTAATTAAAATAATGAAAGGGTTGATTTCTGCGTTCCAATCTTTAAAAAATATTTTAGTTGAAAATAAATAAAATTAAGTGTACAATCTCTTCGGCTATTAAATTAATACCTTCAATATCTCTTTCGCTTTTCCCCGATAATTCCAAATATATCTGGTTTGCGTAGGCTGCATAATCATTCCATTTTTCAATAAACAGGTTTCTTTGTGCTGGATAACGAATTTCGAAATCATACAATATCTGAAAAATAAGAAATCGATTTAAAATTAAGCAAAACATGCAATTAGCACAAAAAATTACAAGCTCAGGATTATAAAAAAAAATGAAGATCCTTTTTCTGATTTCTACTGTTTTAAGAAGTCTTTCTTTAATTGATTTTTCTTGTTCTATTGCAAGACAGTTTTTAAAAAATTCTTCATCTTGTTCATCTAGAAAATCATTTTCACTAATATTCGTCACTGTCTCGTTATCCTTCTTTTTAATTTTTGATTTACCGTAAGTCCCTTCATATTTATGCCTTTTTACATTTGTGTTTTTGATTTTGCTGCCAAGGTAACCTCCGTTTGTATCAGGTTTATAAAAGAGATCCTATCGTGATAGAAACGTATATGTAAGATTATATACTTAATTTTGAACTAAAACGTGTAATTTGTTTGAAACTTACGATTCCATTGAATTTGCTGTTAGGAATTTTGTAGCACGGAAAAATTTGTATAATTGAATTGGCGCAAGCTATTTTTTGATCCCTTGTAGGGTAATTACCACAGTTAATTCTTAAAAAATTTGAGGCTATTCTAACTAATTCTCTTCTAGACGTGTCTTTCAATTGGTTTGCGTTTTGATATTCCGACAAAAGAAACGAGCTTTCACTATTTTGAATATATGACTCCAATGCCTAAGGTTAAACAAAAATATAGCATAGTGATACATAATTTAAAAACATCATATGATGTACTTAAAATTTACTTAAGTATATTTATTTATTCAGATGTGTTAACAAAATGCAAAATATCTGAATTGAAATATTTACCAAAATCGTTATATCAATTAAATTTTGTTTATAATGATGGGTGATTTTTTAAGAGCTTGAGAACTTTTTTTTAAAAAAAACGCATAAAATTTGCAAAATCTCATCGGTTCTTTATTTGAAACGTTAGATTGGTCCATGACATTTACTTTTTGAAGATAATTTCATTTAAATGTTGACCGCGGCTGCGTCTTAGGTGGTCCATTCGGAAAGTCCAATTTTGGGCAACTTTTTCGAGCATTTCGGCCGGAATAGCCCGAATTTCTTCGGAAATGTTGTCTTCCAAAACTGGAATAGTTGCTGGCTTATTTCTGTAGACTTTAGACTTGACGTAGCCCCACAAAAAATAGTCTAAAGGCGTCAAATCGCATGATCTTGGTGCCCAACTTACCGGGCCATTTCTTGAGATGAATTGTTCTCCGAAGTTTTCCCTCAAAATGGCCATAGAATCGCGAGCTGTGTGGCATGTAGCGCCATCTTGTTGAAACCACATGTCAACTAAGTTCAGTTCTTCCATTTTTGGCAACAAAAAGTTTGTTAGCATCGAACGATAGCGATCGCCATTCACCGTAACGTTGCGTCCAACAGCATCTTTGAAAAAATACGGTCCAATGATTCCACCAGCGTACAAACCACACCAAACAGTGCATTTTTCGGGATGCATGGGCAGTTCTTGAACGGCTTCTGGTTGCTCTTCACTCCAAATGCGGCAATTTTGCTTATTTACGTAGCCATTCAACCAGAAATGAGCCTCATCGCTGAACAAAATTTGTCGATAAAAAAGCGGATTTTCTGCCAACTTTTCTAGGGCCCATTCACTGAAAATTCGACGTTGTGGCAGATCGTTCGGCTTCAGTTATGAAATGTCAAAGCATACTGAGCATCTTTCTCTTTGACACCTTGTCTGAAATCCCGCGTGATCTGTCAAATACTAATGCATGAAAATCCTAACCACAAAAAAATCACCCTTTACAAATAACTCATTGTTCATTATTTTAGTTGAGTTCATCATTCTGTGTAAAACTTATTACAAAATAAGTGCAACCTATTTGAATTGTGGGGAATCATTTAAAAATTAATTGCATTTATTTTTAAAATATTAATTTTAGGAACGAAAGCCGACCGCACTCAAAGCCATGGTGCATTATTCATGCATTCCACCTATTCAACTATTCTCACAATTACAGAATACCATCTACACTTTCCCAACGCCATGTCAGCCTGTTCATGGGTCAGCGCTGAGTTTTGTACTCCAACAGGCGATCGTAGTTCTGTTATTAACATCACTGACCATTATAGATGATGAACATTTGCAGTTTGCACGTGCCCACTGCTAACAAATAAGCGCTGCATTAATTATATTCCGGTCCGACAATTATTTTTAAGTTGCACGAAATATTTACCGACGGGATAAATAAGGATAAATTGCATTTTTAATTGAAAATGTATTTGAAATATGTTGCACTTAATTTGTAAATAATTTAATATAATCTGAATTTTTTTTATTATTCTCATCAAAATACGAATGTCAACTAATTTTTTCCTTTGTAAAAGGGCTCATATTCGTACAAACTACTCTAGAATATAATATTATTTGCCTTTTAACGCAACCTGCGTTAAAACCCTTGGCATTTTGCCTTTTAACGCAACCTGCTTCTGAAACTGTGGTATCTTCTGTGTCCTTTATTTCCAATAACTCCAAATGTATAACAAAACACGCGCAACCGATATATTGCGAAATTATTCTAGGTAGATTACCAAGTGGAATTTCGGTACCATCCCTATCTTTTATTATATAAATATCAGTGCTGTCTGATTCTGGAAGCACTGCAAATATTGTTAAATTGGTTAATTTACATGTTATTTGTTTATAATTTGAATAATTTTACAGATATAAATGGCATAACCTAAAAAACTTACACGATAAAAATTCATCAGTTGCATTTAAGTAACTGCTGCCATTATCAGTTTTCTTTTCCAGCTCAACATATTTAGAAATATTTTGCTTAATATATTTAACTTTAATAAAAACACCACCTAATAATTCACTCACCATACTGAATTTATTTTTTTGTTGCACTTGTTAATAATAGTTAATAATCACAAACACGTGTAATCTGAATACTTGCCACCGATTTAATAAATTCTAATCTAGCCCGGCAGCAAAATACAGTAATTTTATTTAATTTTAATATAATTGTATTAATTATTAATACTTAAGTATTAAAATTTAATTTTACAGTATTAGATTTAATTTCGGGAGTATTAAAATTTAATTTAATTGGATTGGATTTTAATCCCGATTTCTAGTTTCCGTCGAAATGTTATGGTCATCGTGAATATCTCGGTTTGTTAAAAATCGTTGTTATGTAATACCGCCGTATTTAATCTTATTACTTGAACATATTACTTTTTAATCATGATGTATTTAATATTAATATGATTTCGTAAATAAATTTTAATACAAATATTATTTTTTTTTAATAAGTAAAATATTTAATTTCATTAAACATTAAAATTTTAAGTAAAAAATTAAATTTAACATTAATTCATATTGAACAAAATTTTCCTATGAAATATGTATTGAAATTTAATTAAATTCTTATTAAAAACAGTTTTTTAATAGGTTTTAATATTAATATATTAAAAATTAATTTAAAAATTAATTAATTAAAAATTTAATTTAATAAATCGAATATATTAAAAATTAAACTTCATTGTATTGCATACAGCTGTAATCCGAACTGAGTATTAAAATATAGTACAACATTTTTAACCGTGTAGAAACATAGAGCCAATTTACAACGTGGAGCCTAAATCTCCCGAGTGAAGCACTATTGTAGCTTTATCAGTAAAGCTCAATAGGGCTCGATCTAAAGAAGTTTGTATTTCCCGGAGAAAACGACCAACTCAGTTTTCCGTAGACATCAATCGCGTAGACATCGCGAAAGACAAGGCGATGGGGGCCTCTACTCACAAATCTGCTATTGAAGGATCTACACAGGCTGGCCACCACAACCGTGCTTTTATGCCTTTGACCTAGCTATTCGCTGAGCGACTCATCCATGTACAGAGGGGAGAATCCCTATGTGATCGCCTCTGCTCTGATGTTGCTAGAGGCAGCTTATCATGGAGTATTCCTTATATGCCCGGGATTTCTCGATAGGAGCAATAAGCAAGTGGAATGCAATTTTCAAAGAATTCCCCTTGCAACGTGCAAGGGGAGATGCAATTTGGGATTTCGATAGCCTATTTGGCTAAATCAACTCGTAATGTGGTCTTCTATCTGTCTTTCCACAAAATTTAGGCTCAACTTATAGGTCTAAGTTCTTTGGGACTAAAATGAGAGCCTTTTTCCGACTTAGGAATAAATATTACGTTTACTTTAGTACTCGTGACTGTTTCCAGGTTTCGTAAGCGGATACGAGGAGTTCACCCTTGTTTGTGTTCATGCCTTGATAGAAGTTGCATTCGAGGAACCAGCCTTGTTCGTGCTTGTGTCCCGTTTTTTCAATACGCCTCGAAGACCAGGCCTAACCTTTTTTTCCCCCCTGATCTGTTCTGGGGCCGAGGCTCTCCCAACTCTTTCGCGGTTCGCTTATTTACGTCCTTACCTTTACGCCTGTATTGGCCAATTCGAGGGCGTACGTATATAGGTTCGATTTTATTACCATCTGCACATTGCATAGCTCCATGCCATCCTATACTGGCATGGAAGATGGTTCGGCCCGTGAGCCCCGCACTCCGGCAGGAGGTCATAGATGTGTTCCTTCTCATCCCAAATCGTAATTTGTTGATGAAAATTCCCTTTGCATCCTGCCCCTATCGGTATTCGAACCCGGTACCTCCCAATCCAAACGCCAAAGCTTTAACCACTACGCCATTTGGTCGGTAGGGCCTAACCTTTTTTCCGTTTTCTTTGTCTGTCAGAGTAAAGATATATTTGTTGCCACACGTTCGCTGGTATAATGCCGTCCGCTGGTATAGGCCTCTGCCGATTTATAAGGCTTAAAGCTATTTGTAGCCCACAGGATTTTCTGTTTTTAATCTGGCTTACAATGCCTACGACTTTGTAATCTCTTGGCCTTTGTGGTGCAGTTTCGGAGCTATACGGAAAGTGAGTTTCCAGTAGTAGCACCAAGGATCCTGCACTATAGCCTCTAGGCATTTGCTTTAGCATTTCTTAATTCGTATTTGTATGTTTTGAGAACTTCCTTGTTCCAGTCCTATTCCTTAGCAGCTTTAGTTTCCTTCGTTCCTTCTAAGGAGCCAACTGCATTTTTACGCGTATTTTGAAGTCTTTTTGACTACCATGGTGGTCGAGGTTTATTCAGAGGTCTACTAGGAGGACACAAACCTACATAGCCTTATTAAAAGCGTCAGATAGCTACTCCACTAGGACATCAAGTTCTTGTGTTGAATCAGGGGGTTTCAAAGAAGTACCGGAAGAGAATTACTCAGAATAGTTATAAAAATATCCCAGTCAGTTTTCCTCCTGTTTCTAGGTTTTTTGGTGGGTTTTGTCTCCAATTAAAATTGGAGACCATTCCAACTCACAAAACTATCCATAATGGTACCTAAGACAAGTGTAATGTCTAGTACTTCTTATTTATTTCTAGTTATAAACGTTGGTTCACAGTCAATATTGCATATAGATAAGTTTGTACTAAGAATCAAATCACGGAGTAATTCACCTCGTTCATGAGTTTCCAAAAATGATAGGTGAGATATCTTTCCAATTATGTGGAAAGTAAACTGATATTAGCCCAAGGTTTTGACTATCTATTGCAATGCTTGTTGTCCACATCTGAATTACTGTAATTTGATAACAGAAAGATATTCAGATTATTTTTAGCAAGATTGCATGCACGAATTTTACCTACCTTGTCTACGTATAGCAGTTTTCGTTTAGCAGTCCTAAGTCCAAGTACCAGGTCACTATTGACCCAAGGTTCCAGGAATATGACAATGTTCGTCTCTCCTGCTCTTATTTTGAGCTTTTAATGCTGCTCTGGAGTGATGGGGGTTAATCTGCAGGAACCTCAACTTTAGGTTTCCTCCTTTTCTTCAAAATTCACCATAGTTGCATTAGAGTCCTCCTCTGACTGTGATTCCTCCAAGGGATCCACATTCACACCCATTTCCATGATGTAAGATGGTTCAGGTTGTCAGCCGGGGCCTCTACCAGTTTTGAGACATCCTCAAGGTGTCACTCTTATCTTTCTTATAACTCTTGAGTGTGACTACGCTGAAACCAAAGCTAAAAAACCATTAGTTCTCTCCAGCTCAGCCGGTGACTCTCTATTTAATATGATAGATAGTAACTGACCTGTAATCAACTTTACGTTCAGCTAATCTGGTCACTAACCAGTCGGCGTTCGGCAGTTCAGGATTGCTGACCAATAGCATTTCCAGAATTTCTTTCGAATCTGTGTTCCGCTGGGATCCAAGTTTTCGCTCTGACTTCACCTAGGCTCACTATAACCTTTTTGTACAGAGTCAATGACTGTTGGCTAGCACAGTTTGTCAACTTCACACGATTCCAGTGCTACCCTCCGTCCCGAAAAGCCGAAGCGGGTTTAGGTTTGTCTCTCATAATTAGTGTTCCTCCATTTTCCTCTAATTACTGCCTTGAACCACCACTAAGTGCTCTTTTAGCACCTCATTGAAAAGTCTAGTTACAGTTTCTTGCATTCTAGTCCTCTTTGTATTTTCCTGTGACTTCTTCCTTTCTAGAAAGCCTTCAAACGTACCCTCCTGCTTTATTTAAATAATTATTTTAACCCATGAGAGCGTTTCCATATCCCTGTCCGCGCCAACGGAACCGTTTTGAGTTTTGCTACAGCTTTCCAGGCCCTTTTTCTGGTTTTGTAAGTTGATACAAGGATACCATTCCTTTTTGTGCCAACCAGCGTTGTTCGTGCTTGGATCCCGTTTTTCCGGAACGTCTCGAGAGACAAATAACCAAATTCCCACGTTGGTAATCTACGCCTTGGAGGCCAAATCTAACAGCCAAAATCCCGCCAGCTTTATTTTCTGTGTTTTAAGAGCACCGGACTTTCCTTCTTTTTTTTGTATTATCAGTTTCATCCATGTTTTGTCCCACGAGTAGCGAAAATATAAAAGACCATCGGTGCGGAGATCCGCAATACACAGACAAGGCTGTTTGATTCGGATGACAGGTATCCGGATACACCGATAAAGATTAAGCATTTTTATACTGAACCTCGCCCGGTTAGCAGCACGGTACGATTAAAACCTTAACCTAGCTAGTCTTCTAGTGGTCACCGCGAGGAGGTAACACGAACACTTGCGGAAGCTGCAAGATCCGAACACAAATGCCAACTTGATTCCCCCTGACAGCTTTACGCCAAGACACCACTATTTCATGTTAACAACAACTAAATGTTTAATTATTTTGGGAACACCACTTGGAACAGTGATGCCCACACAATATAATTGTAACGTCAAAATTTGTAAGGAGAGTCCTCATTTTAATTGGGAATTCACTAAGTGGTTCCAAAACATTTTTGGTGGATAATACCAAACCTTTTGTACCAATTTTTGACCATAATTATGCGCCACATGAAACAGTGGTGTCATGGAACCAAGTACACAGAAACCAAACGCAGGTTAGGGTCAATATATCGCTAAAACAGCAAATAGTTCCATTTTTGGAATTCGTAGTTCAAATTGTAGGTTTATGACCTCACTATAAACCGCACGACTTCGTTTAGATCATTTCAACGTTAGTAAGTATTTGGATTGGTTAACGTTTTACCAACAGAAATGAGGAAGAAAGCTTATGACTCATAATCTCCACCTCTAATGAACAGCTGGCCGACCATTTACCAATGTTAGTAGGCTGAAGAATGGTGCTTGAAATCTCAAAACAACAAAAAAACGTTTGAATCTACTTTTAAAAGCTTATCATTCCAGATCCAGATATTACTTGGTTGTTGAAATCCTCTCCATGCAGTTATGATTGTTTGATTCGGTTTCGTACCGTAAACGAAGGAAATAATTCTTAAATTTTTTTTTTGGATTCCGCTTGTTAGGTTTGGACGAATCTGTCAACCAAATTGTTGACCAAGTAGCAATGCGCTGTTCCTCCATCAAAAAGTGTCCCGCCTGTTGGAAAATATTTCTTAAATTAAGTGAATGACAAAACCATCTCAATGTCGGGTTCATTATATTTTTGCTTGCACAAGTCAAGATTTAGTTACACACCTATCTGTTACAGGAATAATAATCACTTCTGAGAAGTGAGAAGGAAAAAATAACTTTTGATATGGAAAATTACATTAGAAAAATATATTTCTTTAAACTGTTGTTCACCGTGCACGAGTGAGGAAACAAATTCCTCAATCTAAACTTTCCACAAACAATAATTTCATTAATTCTGACACTTTGCTTTAAATTTTGCAAAAGCAGCATAAAAGAATGCAAACCTATACACAACATAAGCATGTACATAATATTATGTTACATATATAAACATCCCACATATCAACTTAAAAAATAAAATCTTTAGAACCAAAGCCACAAACAAAACGAGTACCTGTGTATTGTACTCGTATACACAAAGTAATAACTTAAAGTAATTTTACTTTCAAATCTAATTTTAACTCTGGCAGACGAGAGAACTGGGAAAAGCATGGAAAAATTTTCATCGGTGAATTTTTTTTTGTGTATCTGTATGTTTATACGTATGTTTAAACTTGTTATTATGATAATTTATTACTTCCAGGGTAGCAAAAAATAAAAATGAAAAGCACGAGCAACATAAAATGAACGGAAAATTTATTGGTACATTTCAACAACATTGAAAGCTTAAAAAATGCTTTATAATTTACAAAAGTTTTGTTTGAAAAATCCTGTAACGTTTTTAGTCTGTTATGTTGTCGTGAGCGCTCTCCAAATCACTATACGTAAATGCTTTAATTCGTTGTGTGCTCTTTACTGTAGTAAACGCAAATCGCGTAAATATGCATAAAGCTTTTGTGTAAGCAAAGCTTCAAGAATCTGTACAAGAGGGAGAAATGTGAAAATTATGTTAAATTTTTCATATTTTTCTCATGCTATTTTCTACGTAATGTGGAATAATGTTACAACATAAAACATTGCGATAAGTCTTAACGATGTTTTGCTTTTTTACGTATGTATGCTTAACGCATACACAGAAAACTGCTTTAGCGATGGTGAGTAAGAAAATTTGTGGTTTAAAGTTTAGACTGGAAACTAAAATAAGTTTCGTTGTGTCAAATTTCAAATATGGGATTAGCGGTAATCTTAAAATTGGTATCATTGGCCAACAATTTGGGTCTTCGAGCTAGAAATAACCAAATCATAACTTTCGCAATCACTGCATTACCGAAGAAGCTTTTGTACTTCACATCTGCTTTTGGTCTTCAATGTATGCCTGAACTGGAACGAGGATTCTCGAGCTCAACTTGTTGAATGTATGGTTCACCTTTGTACATAGTCACAGCCTAGTTAAAAATTTTGTCGGAAATTCAACAGTCTGTGTTTCGATGTTGTGTTCGCCGATCTTAAGAAATGTTTATTCACATTTTAAAAAAAACCTATAATCTCATCAAACGCCATCTAAAGCTTTTGGCAATCCCTCTGTCTTGTTAATGTCTTCTGGGATGAACTTCTCGTTCATCATATAGAGACAAGTAAATTTGTTGGATCAATGTGGAGTGCTTTTTCGACCGGGTGATTATTGTTGACTTTATCGAGAAGAATTTTGACACGTTGCGCCTTAGTTTACCAACCCGGAACTCATTCTGGAGGTTCATGAATGTTGTGTCTTCTTCTTGTCGCATATTTCAAACTATATAGCTCACTGAACGACATAGTTCACCACAAATGAGTTGCTGTTGATGAGCTATTTTTAATTGGATGAAAACGATGTTGCGTCGAACTGGTCGCCAAGCAGACGAAAATTGGTGTGACACCAAATAGCTAATACCGTACCAATTTTCAAATGTTATAAACGTATCTTGGAGTATCTTGCCAGTTGCAGCAACACCAGTGACGATAGGAAGTCGAGAACTGCGTTCCCGTTCGAGGAAACATCATTGTCTCCTTGATCATTATCACCGTTGTCATCGTTGATAATTGGATTTGCCTGCTAGATGAATGCGTTAGTGTAAATAATCCCGTTTCCAGCTGTCATACTCATGTTCGATAAATTACCATATGCACGCTAGACACCTTCACCTTTCGACAATAATGCTTTTTAAATAACTAATAGTTTGCCAATAGTTCACACTCTAAGGCAGGTGGGCGGCTTGTAATTATGATTTTTGTATCGCCTAACATAGAGGACACAAGAGTCTTGCATGCGGTACATTGTATGTTTGACCTGCATCGTCGTCATCAACTATCCCCTTGGTGTAACTAGGTTAAACAGTATATCGGACTCCAACAATAACAGTTAAGTTTAAAATTATTCACCGATGGTAGATCGAGTAGTTGCTTCATAAAACATTCAATTATGTTGGTGCAAAAGATTGATGTGACGTCATTCACGAAGCGAAACATGTACTTGATAAGAAATACAATCGTCTAGAAAAGTCGTTTCAGTGGGAGGAGGCTTCTTCTTGAATCTTTCGAATTGCTTCTCGTAAACTGAAAAATCTTTTTGTCGAATCGTTCTTTGAGCTGACTTGGCAATGAAACAGCAGTGCTTTTACGATTGTCTCGTTATTATTACCGCACTGTTGAATGCCCGTGTTGATGATGAATTTCTTCTCGGAATTGCGTTTCAAAATGCACGATCGTGGTTTAGTAGTTGAGCATATAACATGATTTCGTAGATTTTGACAATCCCTTGCATTTTCATATCATGCATATTGTCAAAAAAATGGTCAAGTGGTGGAATCAAATCATGTATCGTTCTTTTAAAAAGCCCGCTAGCCAGGTAAATGTTTTTTGTTGCTAAGTTGGCACAACTGTCCCTCTATTTTGACGTGAAGATTGAGTGCATTCTGTCATTTAGTTTGTGCTCTATTTTGTCAGTTATAAAAATATCGAACAAACATTTTGTTTCAAATTTTGTATTGCAAATGGAATTTCGTGTGCCGAATCGCTCAAAATGTTACAGAAGACTTACGGTAGCTAGTCGGCCATCAACGTCTTGCACTGAAGTTAACATCAATAAAGTGATAGAAACGGTGACGGAAAATCGTCATTTAGGTTTGAGAGCCGCTGAACTTTCGCTGTCTCACGAATTAATTCGTACCATTGTACACGATTGTTTGGACATAAATCGCGTTGCCGCTCGACTAGTTCCAAAAGTCCTGAATTTTCTTTAGAAACTCGACGCGTAAAGATCGCTGAACACATGCTAGAACGACTCAATTCCGGTCCCACTTTCATACAACGCAATATAAATGATGATGAGACACCTGTTTACTAGTTTAACACGCAAACTAGTCAACAAGCTTCGGAATGGCGCCTTCCAACTGAGCCGAATCGGATAAAACCCCGTCAAAGTCGATCAAAAGTCAATATTGACTATTTTCTTTGATTATCGCGGTGTTTTGCACTCGGAATTCTTGCCGGAAAAGTGAAACGGTAACCAAAAATAATATCTGGGCGTTATACGGCGTTTGAGAAAGCAAATTCACCGAAAACTGCCAGATTTGTGGAAAGAAAACTCATGGATTTTGACCACAACAACGCATCATCTCACAAGGCTATCATTATGAACAGATTTCTGGCCAAAAACTCAACAAATATCATCGAACAACCACCGTATTCACCTGATATTGCTCCGGCTGACATTTTTCTCTTTCCAAAATTCCCATTTCAAGACAGCCCTTACCAGTCTATAGAAGATGTAAAAGAGAATTTGCGGTGAGAACAGAAGTCGATTCCAGAAAATCAAAAACTGTTGTTGATTGGATTATTCGTTGGCATAAGTGTATTGTTTCGGAAGGGGCCTACTTTGAAGGCGATAGAGTCAATTTGAATGAATTATTGACCAATTCCTGTTCCTTGTTTGACTGAATGTATTTTCACTCTTTTTGAATCCTTGTTGGCTTCGGTTTACGATCTACATCGCGCGAATAAGATCTTCCCAGTGAAGATCATTACAGCGAAGAGTAAAGAAATAGTGGAACCGAGAATAGCACCTAACCCAACTCGTATCAGAAGCCCAATAAGCCACCTCGCAAGTTATTGACGTAGACGAGGTAAACGTTTTCCACCATTTTTTTTCTTCATTAGGATCCTTTTATCTATAAGCCCCTATAAATATTAACCCCATAGGGGCTTTTTCGTTTTTACAAATATTTTGAAAGTTTTATTATCCTGTACGAAATGACGTTTTATAACGAAAACATGTATTGCAACAAAATTTGGGCATCTGTACAGAACAGGTGGATTGATATGGGTGAAACTTAATACCTAAAGCATTCTTCCTAATTCGGAAGATCGCAGAGATTTTTGGACGAAATCTATCCACCGAAATTGGCTGACTTTTACGTTTTTTGCAGGTTGTAGATTGTCCCCACGATGTAACAATTGGAGAGTTCCTTAGATTTATATTTTAGTTCCGATTTTGTTAGGGTGCATCCCTGGCAAATTTAATAGCATTTTTGTACGGTAGATGGCTAAATTGAACTTCTTTGTGTGAACGCAATTTAATTATTCATAGTACAGCGTGCCAAGTAACTAAATTTCTTTTTCAATTGACAGTACGTCTTTATTACACTCGAGCATTGCGCTTGGTAAAATCGTGAGAACAGTATACGGCAAAATTGTTTAAAAAACGAAATTTAAGAAAAGTCAAAACCCACCATTCTAAGTCGGCAGAACCCGATGAAATTATACCGGTGAATGTCTAACAAATGACCGACTTAACCTTATCCTGGCTGGAAGTTATCTTCAACGGTAGTCCTGAACTGTGCCACATTCCTAGTAAATGGACTGAAGATAATGTAATATTCATGCCTAAGATGGGCACAAATACCTTGTACCTATAAATTTAGCCTCTTTTCTACTAAAAATTTCAAAACAACAGACAGATAGAAGCTTACATTCAGAATTCGATTGGGCCAAATAGTGGAAACTGCTCTCCACTCCCTTATTGCTCCTATCGAGAAATCCCAATAACAGACATGTGAATGCTGCTGCTGCTGCTGCTGCTCATAAATGACTTGTAATTAAACCTAGAAGTGTGTTTCTTTAAGGTGGTTGCTTATGCGCGTGTTTTGCAAACCACACAAAACTGAGTTGGTCCTTTTCTCCAGAAAATACAAACTTCCTCAAATTGATACATTTAGCTTAATGGTCCTGGGTTGACCTTCAATGATAAAGCAAAGTACGAGTATTAAGGTCTCATTCTGGACTGCAAACTAGGCTCGGAACATAACATATTAGAAAGAGTAAAGTACGCTACCTTTGCTCTTTAATCCGGTAAAAATGACATTGGAAGAAGATGAGGTTTGGAGACCCTGGACTCCAAATTTCCACTTAAAGGCCCATTATATTATTTGAGGTTACTGCTTTCTGGTCAGCTTTAAATATTCTGTTTCGTGTATTAGTGGGGCTCTTAGGAGCACATCTACTAAAGCAATGGAGATTCTCTTTCATCTCACATCCCTAGATATCTTAGATCGACAGCCGCTCGCTGTGTGCAAATTACTGTTTCAAGCGGATGCTAGAAGAACAATGAACGACGGATTGTCCAATAGTACTTGATGCGTAATACCTAGAATACACCTGTGATGATCTAGACATAGATCAAAGATATCCTACGCGTCGTTGAGAGCCCAAGGTGGTTCGGAGAGTAGGTGAGGAGGGAAAATCTGACTATAGATATAGATTTAATTGATATATGCCTGCTATAGACTGGATAAATGTTGACGACATCTTTACACCATCTTCTACAGACGGAACAGCATTATCAATTGTAGACTACTTTGCTAGCGTACCGACAACTAGTACCAGCAATAGCAGAGGTAAAGTCCTGAATCTGAGTTTTGCTAATACTACTTTGTATTCCGTGCTTTCTTCATGTGCGGATTTCGCCGGCTTCTCTAGCATTCATCATCGACCTATCGCGATGAAAAATTTTAATCCAAGCCATTATCTAATTATTATTTTAATTTGCGAAACTCTAACTGTGCATGTTTAATCTTCCTGAGAAATTCCAGAAATAGAAATTGGAACTTGCTTCAATGCGGTCGGAATTTAAACGAAATAGTTTTAATATTTAACGACATACTCAGAAAGGTATCGAAAGACGCCGTTGATGAAAAAAAGCTGGCTTTCGGAAGCCTTGTTATAATGAAGAAAGAGGTCAAAATCCTAAATTGGGTTTTGTATAGTCATGATATAGTGCGAAATAAGGACGAGTTCATAAATATCAGGAAAAAAGTAGCTGGTTTTCCAACTCTAATCATATATCAGAGTTCGGTCGCTAGTCATCCCTCGGGAATTTATAATTTGTTTGCTAGATTTTTCGCTTTCATATATAAACCAGTTTCGATGCCATCTACCGGAATGAAATAATTCCTAGGAGGAGTTTTCACTTCCAATCAAACTAAAAAACATGAGTTTTCCGGAAAAATTAGGGGACCACTGGGTTTAATATTCAAAAGTTGCAGAGGTTAAAATCGAAGTAATAACCCTCTATCCTAAGATACTTTTAAAAAATTACAACTCTTGGGATATGTTGTTTCATTTTATGCTAGACCAAATCCAACTAAAATGAATTTTCCGGAAAAGTTAGGGGACTACTGTGTTTAATACTCAATCATATTACCATAACCGGATACTATAACGTACAGTCGGCCAACCATTGTTTTATCTGCTATATATTATAACATTTGTTCATCCCAATGTTATAGTAGAATCGGAACTGAAAGACTTAAATATTTCATCACTGGTTTCCTTCCTGAGCCTTTGTCGATGGCGACGTATGGTCTCTTTGGAAACTGCAATTGATTCTAAATCATGACCTAATGCAGCTCCTGAATTGCTTATTTTCGATCGATCCAACGCACTTACTATATTCTTATCAATCACGTTCTTCATATGTAGCGATGAGTGAAATATAACGGGAATCGCTTTTCTGGGTTTTTATACCAATTGCCATTTTTCGACTAATAAAAACCATAATGGTAAATTAACAAAGCTAATCGGAATTTGGGTGCTGAGAGTAGCTTTTCAACCGATGCGACTTTTAACAGGCATATTAACACTATTGTTCCAAATGCTTACAATAGAGTTGGCTTCATCAAACGAAACTGGAAAAACTAAGAGAATGGAGTGTCGAAAACAATTTCGATGTCTACCATCTAGTCGGACAACCGATTTTATACTTCCGCCATATCAACATCCCAAAAATTTATTAAAAATACGCTGAAACTTTTACTACGGTTTAACCGTATTCGTTCCAGAACGTCGTATATATCGACCAATCATCAATAAACTATGGTCTTGCGGATCCATTTTTGATGACATCGCGTATATTTAACTCGGCACGCGAAATTTCGTAATAGACAATAAGTATATGGTCATGAGCGTTTTCTTGTTTTTTTTTTGTATTACTTGCATTACCGATTGTATTACTGTAGCTAAATAATGCTAAAAAAGTAAATGCTGAGATTGGACCAAAATTGAAAAAATCACGGCTGAAAAGGTCTATTGGTTCACAGATTTATACCAAAACTGGTTTGTTGGTACCGACGCTTATGTCAAAATTTGTTTATGTAAAAAAACGTGAACGGATATTTGTTTTGGTTTTCCTAAGGCTGTGTGATACTGTGAAAACAAATTTCTTTTTTAGAATCGATATTAAAATACTCCTAAATGTATGCAACTGGTTTGTTTCTTCAATAAGTTTGCGTACAATAATTACGTATGATTTACTTACTAAACCTTACTTATATTGTTTATTTGTATAAAACTAATTAGTAAATTAATTATTTTTCATTATTGCTGATCTAAAGCTAAACATTGCATATTATAATAAATTAATAACCACTTATCTTGGACACACTTGCCATCTAGGGACTTCGGTTTTCGTAATTTTTCGATCGAAATTTTTAACCAACAATTTTACATTGTCAACGTAATTTCATGACTAATCTTGACAATCATGTATTAATACCTCGATTTTATGTTTCTTAACACCTAACCATAGACAAACTAAACATTGTATTTGTATGATCGTGTACCACAATTGATAATATCGGTATCAGGGGCGGTATCGTGAAATCCGTGACCGTCCAACGTTTGACGGTTAACCGGTAATTTACTGTCAAAAATTGTTCGATAGCAATGTAGTTGTTGTACGTTACCTTCGCTGATTACTAACAATTTGTTCACACGACCTCGCTGATCCCTTCTTTTTATTGAGTAGACTGGACTGTATTGGATTGTATTGGATTTGATTAATTCAAATATGGCAAAATGAAAATTTATTATTAAGAGTATTTGTTTTTTGTTTCGTAACCTCAATATTGCCAGAAAAGGCAATCAAACAATCAACCCAACACAAAAACAGTTCTTGGTTTAGTTCATGGAAACTCACACGTCTCTTAAGCTAGCAGAACCCATACAGTAGAACATTACAATATAAGATGAATAATAATAGGCTAATTAAATGCTATATTAAAAAATTTTGGACTCCACCCCTTCCAATTAAAACGATGGGTTCTGCTAGCTTTAGAAAAAGTTAGGAGACCCACATAAAATTTTTTTTTTAAATAATTGGAAAATTAAAGGTTAATTGTAAGCTAATTAAATGCCCTATTTAAATTTTTTTATTCTGCGCATTCTAGAAAAAGCATAGGGCTTTATCACTTCAAAGCTAGCGGAACGTAAATCGAAAATCGAACCAAAAACGAAATTAGAACGCAAAACAAGATCAATTGACATACAAATAATGTTAGGCTCATTATGGCCTAATCAAATGCCTCATTATTTACGCCGTAAATAACTTTGCAATAAATAAAATTTTATTTTTTGTTAAAGGCTTTATTCTTGAATCTTTCTTTATACGAAACTAACAAGAAGTGTGAAATCCTTAAAAACTATATATTTTTTTTTACTTAAGCCTTAACCTATGTTAGTACTTAATATTAGTAAGCATTATTATTTTTAAATTATTATTAATTACTTAATTTAAGTGTGTTAGGTCAACATGCGTGTAATTATTAAATATTTCAGTTGATTAAATCTAGAGGATCTGCTCTGCGAAGCCGCTTGTATTTCGGTTGCCCTAGTAGTTCTCTCTAGCTAATTCGTTAGGGTGTGATTCCAGTTTCAGATGGTATTTTAGACTGTATGATTTTATTGTCTCTTTAACCGTTTTAACTCCTAGGTCTCTATGGATGTTGCTGTTTCGAATATACCAGGGCGCATTTGTAATGCTACGAAGTATCTTTGCTTGCGTTCTTTGTACCATTTCTATATTTGAGACACTAGTTGAGCCCCATAGTTGGATACCATATGTCCATATGGGGATTACCTTGCAGTCTAGAGAGAGTTTCGACTTTCTTCCGAACAACCAGTACATTTTAGAAAATTTTATTTTTAGTTGATTACGTTTTGTTTCAATGTGCTTTTTCCATGTCAATCTTCTATCGAGACGAAGACCGAGATATTTGACGTTTGTGTGTTGAGGAATTGTGATATTGTTTAATTTTACTGCCGGACATGTGCGTTTATTCAGGGTGAATGTTACATGTGTTGATTTACATTCATTCGTCCTTATCCGCCAAGTTTTTAACCAATCTTCTATTTTGCGCAGATGTTCTTGTAATTCTCTCGATGCTGTTTGAGGATTTTTGTGTGAAAACAATATAGCTGTGTCATCAGCAAAAGTTGAAGTGATTATATTTTCAGTTATTGGTTAGTCAGCTGTGAACAACAAGTATAGCACAGGTCCCAATACACTACCTTGCGGTACTCCTGCCTTTATCTCGGTTAAATCAGTAGTGGCCGTACTTTGTTTCACCTGGAACATTCTTTGGGCTAAGTAGTTTTCAAGAATTGCATGAAATTGTCTAGGCAGAAGAGTTTTAATTTTGTAATTTAATCCTTCATGCCATACTTTGTCGAAAGCTTGCGCAATATCCAAGAAAACTGCCGAGCAATATTTCTTTTCTTCTAAGGAGAGCTTAATTGTGTTTACAATTCTGTGCACCTGTTCTATTGTGCCGTGCTGCTCTCTAAATCCAAATTGGTGATCTGGTATAATGCAACCTACAGTTAATATAGGTATTAGTTCTTCTAGTAGCATCTTTTCAAAAAGCTTTGAAGTTATCGGAAGTAGACTTATTGGCCTGTACGACGAGACTAGGGTTTCGTCTTTACCTGCGTACCCATCCCTAGATATTTTCCATTTTTGGGGAAAGTATCCACATCTCATAATCGCATTAAAAATATATGTTATATATTTTATGCATATATCTGGCAATTCTTTGATCATTTTTCCAGTTATTAGATCATGGCCTGGAGCTTTCTTAGGATTTATCCTGTTTTTGATAACCGTCTTGACGCATTTCCATTTAAATTTTACTGGATTTGGGTTCGACTCGTCCCTCGTAAACTGTGGTAGTACGCAGTCATTATTTTTTTCGTTTGGAGTGAACACTTTTTGTAGATGGTTAGAGAAAGCGATAGCCTTTTCTAAATCACTTCTGGCCCAGTGACCATCTGGTTTCCTTATCGGTGGGTTCGATAGCTCTGGCCTTTTTAAATTTCTTGCTGCCTTCCACAGTGAGTAATCTGTTTTCTCTGTTGCTGTGAGCTCACTTAGGTAATTCTGCATTCCAAGATTGTGTTCTTCCCGTATTGCTTCACTTAGAGCTTTAATAGCTCTATTTAATTTCCATTTATGAAAAGGAGATTTATCTGCCAATAACTTTTGAATGTTACTTGAAAGCTTACTATTTTTTCCGAATTTTTGTACTCCGGAGTAGCTTTTTTTGCAGCCATTTCCATTATTTGTCTTAAGTTTTCTATCGCGGCATCGATATCTTCTGGTGTTTGCAGTGGGACATCCAGATGACAATTTACGTCTAATATGTTTCTATACAGAACCCATTTCGTTAGTTTGTTTGTTAAACTTTGAGGTGGTTCAGTTTTTAATGCTTGCGTACTTAGTGTTACGATTATTGGTGAGTGATCTGATGATAAATCATAACAGTCAACGACTTAGGCATTGGTGCGTGCTATTCCTCGTATTACACAGAAATCTATTAAATCAGGAATTTTCTTTCTATCGGTAGGCCAATAAGTGGGATGTCCAGATGATAAATAATCTAGATTTTTCTCGTTTATTGCTTCGTAGAGTTGCTTGCCCTAGGGTGACGTCAACCTCGAACCCCATTGCACATGTTTAGCGTTGTAATCACCTCCTGCTAGAAATCTGATTCCCAACTGATTAATGTAGTCGATAAATTGCTGTTTTTTAATTGCATGTTTCGGTGGACAGTAAACAGCCGATATTACAAATTTCCCAGACCATTCGTCCAAACAAATAGTTGTAGCTTGGATGTGATCTATAGCATATTTCTGGAGCTCGTAGTGCATCCGGATGTTTGGTGTCATAAACGGAATAGCCGGTAATATTAAAAAAACTGTGTTTGGTGAAGTGTGTTTCAGATATTAACATGATATCTATATTTTGTTCGATAAGAAAGGTGTGTACCTCAGCTTTATGTTGTGGAAGCCCGTTCGCATTCCAAATAGCTATTTTTAGAACTGTCATTTTTGATTTTTGACTATTATTTGCATAAGTGTATTCATATTTTGCATCATCATGCTCATTTGCCTTTCCATCATCGTCATGAAACTTTGGATGGTCTCGGTTAATTTATTTAGCGTGGCATTAATATTTAGGTCCTCTTCATTAAAACGAACTTTGGGTTTCGGTTTGTTACCTTTTAGGATGTTTGCATAAGAAACACCTGGCTGTGCAAAACTGCTGTCAAACGTCTCCAAGTTATCATTTTGTGTGTTTGCACTCACAGGTTTGGTGACTATTGTATTTTTTGGTAACATGGCCCTCTGATTAAATTGCATATTGAGCATTCGTTGCTCAGCTCTCATTTTAGGGTTTATTTTCCGTTTTAAGTCCAGATAATCTGCACATCCCCTGTAATTTGTAGTATGATTTTCACCGCAGTTACTGCAACGTTTCACAGAAGGGTATTGCGATTTGTCACACTGTTTGGAGTCGTGAAGTTCACACAAATAACACAAACATCATTTAAGGTGCAGTATGCTTTCGTGTGTCCGTATTCTTGGCACTTTATGCATTGAACTGGTCCTGACCTCTTCCTAGGTTCTTCAATTACTATTTTGCGATGTAGCAAATATTTTAGGTTGTAAATCTTGTGAACTCCTTTTGACGTTTCTTCCTCTGGCTCTAGTTCCAAACGGAAGATTGGTTGTGGTACCTTCTCACGGTTTACTATATTACCAATAGATTTGACATGGAAACCTTCCGCAACAAGTGCAGCTTGTACTCGTATGTCGCTAACATCTACGCAGCTTTCAATTCCTTTTAGCACAACGCAGTGAGCCCTTTTTGACTTTTTAGCTGATATGTGTAATATTGTTTACCAACTTCGCCAAAATGTTTGACTAGGGCTCTGAAGCCATCGATTTCGAAGGTTTCAATCTTTGTTTCGTTTATATTACCCCTTTTGAGCGGGGCAATATAAAATTTAGAGTCTGTTAATGATGCGATTTTATTAACCAGTTCATTGTTAGATGCTTCTCTTAAATAAATTGGAGGCGGTTCCTCAGGTTTCGATTTCGGCGCTGTATTGAGGTCACTGACCTCTAAACTAGAGAATCGGTTGTTACGCGGTATTTGGTTAACACCTGGTTCAATCCGTGTCACTTTGCTCCTGCCAGCAAACTGAGCAGATCTCGGGCTACGTTTTCTTTTAGATTGAACAGTGATATATCTATTCAATCCCGTTTGCACTAGATTATTTTCAAACTGACCACGGTCACTAGAGCTCGTCGCACTGAGTTCATCCTTATTGTTTTCGTTTAGCATTGCATTTGCTGATGAATTAATTTTTTCTTCGCTGTTTTGATTTATAATTTTAAACGGCGGTATAACTAATTCTGTCGAAGAAGCACTTTTAATCCCTTGTATAGGTGTTTTCTTTGGACTATGTTGAACTTTACCCACTTGATTTACACTTGTACTTGCAATATTTAAATTTTCTACCTGAATCTGGTTCAAGTTTGATGTAGATTGTGTTCGGCTTTCGGTATTCGAAGAAGTCGTTTTTGGGGAAAAAGGGCCTTCATGTTCAAATTATCACTCACTAAATTACAATTTTATATTATATATTATAACAAAATAAAAAGCACCAACACTGCACTTTTCGTTTGTTTTATTTTACGTCCGATGTTAGTGAAATCAATTTTGCGACTCAAATTTGCAATAAATAAATAAATTTTCTAACAACTAACTGGCCATTAAAACAAATTGGCATTGGTTTTTTTTGTTTTGTTTTCATGCGCGTCATTTGCCCACTCCTTCACGAAAACCACAAAAAATACTCTTCTATATTTTTACTGGTCGCACACACACTCTTGGTGTACACATTGGTCTCGCTCTTAAAATTATTCGGCGTTTACGCGATACTGTAGACGTGGGCTAAACGTGAACCATACTGTAAAGACCACTTTACACACACATAAAAAGCGTATTGTCAATGCGAGAGAACAGATGGCAATGCCATCAGGAAAAAGACAGATATTATTCGATGGCAAAGAAATTCAAAATTCAAAAACAAAATTATATAGAAAACAATGTTATGACCCGTCAAGGTGTCGTAACAACATAAAAAATGCCAAGCAAACGTACGTTCACTAGATTAAATATATACACACGACTTTTTCCACACACCGCACCGTTTTATATAAACTAGGTGTTAGTGTTAGTTAGTAGACACGATAGAAATAATTATGTCTCGTCTCATGAAGTGGAAAATCACTAAAGGTCGCATTATTCGTAATTTATGATAAAAACAATGGTCAATGCTTCAATGGTTAACGGAGAGGCCATAGTGTTTAGAGCAAAGGTGGAGAACCATCGATTCATTGGATATTATCATGATTTTACGTGTTGACCAGCCTGCCAACCAAAATTTAAATGGATTGAATATCCTCTTGTAGGTACCATAACACACCGATTTTATTTCCGACGGGTCGGAATGGATGGGGTACAAAAATCTTTCGATTTTTTACAGAATCAGGGGTTTACTTGTATTTTCGAATGTAGAATGTCTTCCTTCATACTTCTACCTTCTATAAAGCGGCTACACACATAAGAAACATTTATTACTATTCGCAATGAACCATGGTGTTTATATTTATTCACAATCGCTTCAGGGTTTTTGTTTTTTCAAGCAGGATTAGCTCTCCGCGTCTCTCCGAGTGTAGCATTCCGCGCGCTTTCTGTGGTACATAATCATTTGTAAATTCATGAAATTGGGTTCATATTTAACGCTCTTGTGCGGACTGAGGTACCGAAATACCTACTGAGTATATTTGTGAGACGTGACAACGCTGCAAGTTTCGTTGCTGTAATGCCTCAATAGACACACTTGACCATCAAATGATGTACCTGCGTCTTGACCAAAAACCTAAGAAAGAGAACCGCAGAACGGCGCTTTCAAATTTTTATCACTAAAGAGTCACTGACTGCTCTAGTTTGACACGTGCTAAGGTTAGACAACATCTTAGCCATATTGTGAGCAAAGCTATATTAGTTGTTATAGGAGCTAGAGGTTTTCGGTAAGAATACGATACTCTTACATGTCTATAGTGGCTCACATGCGAGTGGAGCCGTGTATACCGAATGAAAGCGTATTTTGCATCCCAACCCACATGTTTAGTGCCAATAAATAAATGTGTATTGCGACGACCACTCGTTCCAAGCATTCGTATGTAAAAGATTTTTAGAATTTTTCTGTCTGACTTCATCGAATAAATTGCGTTAATGAAGCAACCGTAAATTACACATACATCCAATGAAGAAAACTCTGTGGATGAGAAAAGTGAAAATTATTTTTCCTTTTATAAGTACGAACTAAATTGACATAGAGTTTACGTTCTGTATGTTTTTATCTTAAGAGAGTTGAATGTATGTACGTATGTATGTAAAGGTACAACAAAAGATGCTGCTACTTTGTACTCGAAACATTCTAACGGAGTGTGTAATTGTTTCGTTCTCCGCGTTTTTATGCCGTTGGTTTATATCGTGTTATGTCTCATGTCAAGAACATAAGAAAAAACCTCCATATGTACATAAAACATAAAATAATGCGGCTTGGGTATAATAAAGAATGTAACGCACATAACTAACGTACTTACATACAAAAGACTCCAATGCCGAAATCAATATATTAATTTTTCATGTACATATACGCACTTCTTATTCTACCCGAATTTGTCGGGGGAAATATGGTTTTACGTACTTCGAGTGTCTATACAATACAGCCGCGCCCCGCCTTATTTATCTTTGACTTTATTTTAAATTTTGCGTTCTATCGAAAAAATCATCTAAAAAAATTTCAATTTCAAATATCATCTCAATCAATCAAATCTTATCATTGTTTCGTATATTTTATGTCAGATTTCATTGTATTAAGGGTAAACGAAAAGAACAAACACCAAGAGTTATGACATCTTTCTTGAAATTATTTTGACACAAGAGAATAAAAGATTTCAAAGCTATTTTCGGCTTTAACAAATATGTTCGTCTTGGGCGGTGTGAGAGGCAAGGGACCGATCTGAGTGAATTATTCAATAAAAATATTAAACAAATATTGGTACTTGGATTTTCAAAATTATTAGATTTGTTTAATGTAACATGCATTAACCCTGGTCCAAAACACTTTTCTCTACGTTTTGAAGATCTTTGACAAATGTACATAGATTAAGCGAAAAATGGACCCTACCGGATTTGCGATAAAAATTGTCTCGTATAATCAAAAATCATTATTCCTGGTTAAAATTCAAAAAACCATCAAGGTCAACCCTTGCTAAAAATTTAACCTTCATCGCAAAAATTGAAAAAGCTTCAATGCAAGTTGTCACTTCTGGTACGCTGATTGATGGTCACCACATTTCGCACAACTATGCCAATTTATGTAAAAAGCTTACTACTGTGGGCAAAAAGTAGTAAGACTTTTTAATTTAAATTTCGCGCGGAAAACCATTCGTCGAAATATTTTTTTTTCTATGTTGGTATGACTGTCAGTAACATCTGTGCCAAATGTCACATCAAAATAATCATTAGTGTCTGAAGTACAAAAAGTGCATTCATGAGTGAAATTATTCAACAAAGAAGTTCCATTAAATTGTGTGTGCGAAATCAATTTTGTGGTGCCGAAACGTTCAGAATGTTGCAAAAGGCCTTCGGCGATAATTGTATGTCGCGAGCAAGTGTTTTTGATTGGTACAAATTGTTCAAAGAGGGTCGAGAACTTGTTGACGACGAACCACGTCTAAGACGGCCATCAACATCAACTGATGATCAACACGTTAATAAAATCAAGAAATTGGTGCTCGAGAATCGACGATTAACAGTCAGAGACCTTGCTGGCATCGTTGAAAGATCGGAAGAAAAATGAAACCACGTTGGTTCCAAAATCACTCAATTTTTTGGAAAAACAGCGTCGCAATGACGTCTGTGAAACAATGCTTTCCAACTACCAGGATGTCATGAAACGTATTATAACTGGCGATGAGTCTTGGATCTATGCTTACGACCCGGAAACAGACGATCAATCGGCCGAATATCGTGCCAAAGCCGAAAAAACCACATCAAAGCAAGTCAAAAATCAAGGTGATGTTGACAGTTTTCTTCGATTATCGAGGTGTGGTGCACTGCGAATTCCTTCCGACCGGCCAAACTGTCAACAAGGAATGCTATTTGAGTGTTATGCGTCGTTTGCGCGAAGCTATTCGTAAAAAGAGGCAGGAATTATGGGTCGAAAACTCTTGGTTTTTGCACCACGGTGATGCACCTTCTCATACTGCATTGGTTTTACGTGATTTTTCGCCCAAAATTCCACCCATGTCGTTACCACCGTATTCGCCTGATTTAGCTCCGTGTGACTTCTGGCTGTTCAGCAAACTCAAACGACCGCTCCGGGGAATATGTTTTGAGTCAATTGAAGACATTAAACGTGAATCACTACGCGCATTGGAGGCTATTCCGGAAATTGACTTTATCAACCGTTTCGAGGATTGGAAAAAACGTTGGCACAAGTGTATTGAGGCCAGGGGGGATTACTTTGAGGGGGACGAACTAGATTTGGAGAAATAAATAAAGAATTTTAAAATTATGAACAAAGTCTTACTATTTTTTGCTCACAGTATTAAGTATGCAGTTTTAATCCGCCTGGACTGTAGAAATGATGAATTTTTGTAAAATAAAGTGTTTTTTTTTGTTAATATTCGTCATTTTCGGTTAAATTTAAAATATGATCTGAGCTAATTTTGTTTGAAATTAAATTCAAAAATCTTCTAATTTTAATCATTTTTTCGTAAATGCTAAATACTTTTTAAACTATTTGCAAATTGCAAAAAACGAAACAGCTCCTATGGAAGCTGACACTTCCGGTGGACCGATCTTGATCAAAAATCACTCGGATCTTCCAATGGAAAAAGCTTAAGTATAAAATTGCATTCGAATCAAGCCCGATTAGCCCGTACAGGCTATACAGAAACCAAATTTCTATTGAAAAACAGTTTGGTTGGTATTTTTGAATAATTATTTTGCTCGTAAGTGATAAACTTTTCAACATAACTGTAGAAAACAAAAAAGCTCCTATTGAAGCTGTCACTCGCGGTGGAAAACGGAAAAGCTCCTATGGAACCAATCACTTCCGGTGGACCGATTTCGGCCGGTTCAGTGGGATAATCAAATTTTTGAGAAAAGCTTTGGTATGAATTTTCATTTCGACCAATTAGTTTATCTGGGCTGTACACATGGGTCGATTTTTTGTTGAAAGACGAATTTTTGGAATGGCATTTTTACAAATTTTATTTAGAATCTTTTAGTTCATAGCCCTTTTTTCGTAAATGCCATACTTTTCCATAGTTTTCTTATGGCTGTCACTTTCGGTGGACCGATTCTGGTTAAAATTCATTTGAATCTCATAATTTATTTATAAAGCTTAAGTATGGTTTATCATCCCGATCAATCAATCCGTCTTGCCTCTACACGGCTGAATTTTTGTTGAAAGCAGTTTTTTGTCAAAAATTGTCAAATTTTGATCCGTCAAATCGGTTAAATTTTGAAAAATGTAGGTTGATTTTTCTGGAAATTTAATTTGAAATCTTTTAGTGCTAATCGTTTTTCTCGTAAATGCTATACTTTTTAAATTATTTACAAAAAACGAAAAAACGAAATAGCTCCTACTTCCATTAGAGCGATTCAGGCCACAAACTTCTGGGATATCCAAATTAATGAAGAAAACTTAAGTTCTATCTCATTGGGACAAACCTCCTGCGCTGCAGAGAGGTCACGTAGATTTAGTCTGTACACACACACGCACACAAGCACACACACACACACACACACACACACACACACACACACGCACACACACACACCGGCGAATGGGATATGATGCGATTATATCTGGTACTTTCACTACTAGACGTTCTAGTAAACTAGCCCGAAGCAGAAGTCAAAGAGGGGTCACATAGGTCACTTGCAATTGATACGCTTAACAGTAATGTGACTTAACTCCTGGAGCGTCTGTCTCACATTGAGCGGCTTCCAGGTCAGCAACGGTACCCCGAGAGAGGCGGCTGTGTACCTACTTGGCAGAAAGTAAAAAATGCTAAGGGCGACACCTCGAAAAAGAATCCATCATGAGTTCAGTTAAGGAGAGTTTGGTTACGGTGCAGGGAGGCTGAAGAGAGTGAGCAAGCAGGCTCCACACGGTCGAGATCCAGCGACTGCAATGTTACAACGGCGGCGCCTACTTGGCAGAAAGTAAAAAATGCTAAGGGCGACACCTCGAAAAAGAATCCACCATGAGTTCAGTTAATAAGAGTTTGGTTACGGTGCAGGGAGGCTGAAGAGAGTGAGCAAGCAGGCTCCCAACGGTCGAGACCCAGCGACTGCAATGTTACAACGGTGGCGACCTTGGCCTATGTAACAGATATTTCGAAAAGCGAAGAGAGAGGAAGCACTACATCCGTGCATGGGAATAGAACCCCTGGTAACCCGTTTGGTAAGAAGGGAGCGATGACCAGTACATTGGAGAGATGTTTTTCATCGCCTTCTTTGGAAAGTTTCAAGGAGAAAACCCAAGAAATAAGGCTAGCCCGGCTTGGGAAAAAATTGAGGAACTGGTGGAGTTCGTAAGACCTCTAAATAATGTTCATAGCGAGATTAAAAAGATGATAAGCACCATTAGCACGATTTATGGCTATTGGTAAAAGAAGTGCTTCGGAAAAGGAGGGCCAAACTTCACCGATCAATAATGACGGGAAGAAGAATTTAGGTCGTCTACGAACTCTGAGCAGGAAAGAGGAGCTGAAGGCGGCGACTAACGAAGATATACCACTTGTGGAGCCCAGTAAGAGGAAGTTTTCCACGCCACCTAAGAGTGATGAAAGAAAGCAAAGTGTAAGAGAAGGAATACTAAGGCTCCTCCGCAAGGTCCTCCGCAAACACTTCGAATGTTGGAGACTCTTATTAATGAGGACGACGGAAACAAGAAGCAAAAGACCATAGCATCTATGTCGGATAATGGAGATATAAACACTACGAGCTCAAATCAATTGGAGGATGCGACAGTTGGCTCAGAACAAGAATAGCAGAAAGTGAAGGGGGAAAGAACGCCAAAAAGACGATCACGTCCGCGAAGAAAAAGGGATCGCCCGGATACGTCAAACTTATAGTGGAGACCTATTGTTGGAGCTACAAACTACCAGCCGAAGACCGCAGTATTTCGAGAGCAATTAGCGAAAGCGATTGGGGGCAATGTGGCGGTTAAAACTTTGACCCAGGAGGCGTTACTGGTGATCATAGACATGGACAAAATTACCACGTCTGAAGAGGTGATAGAGGCTCTGGAAGCACAATTTGAAGGGGTGAAATGTGTCTGTATTATTAAGTCACGCACAAAGGCCTACCGACGAACGCAGACAGCGGTTGTTAGCCTCCCTAACACTATGGTTGGGAAAGTGCTAGAAGTGGGTAAAGTTAGAATCGGCTGGGTTTCTTGTCGAATCCGGGAAAAAATAGAACTGACTAGATGCTTTAAATGCCACGGTTATGGGCATCTATCATGGAACTGTAGAAGCGAAGCGGATAGATCAAAGCTCTGCAGGAGATGTGGTGAAGAAGGGCACTTTGCTAAGACATGTCAAAAAGATTCAAAATGCATGCTATGCGACGAAATGGCCAAAAGGCTGTAGCAAACACGTAACTGGTAGTGGTAGATGTCAGGTATACCAGAAAGCGCAGCAAAAAGAACGTTGGAAATGAAAGTCATCCAAGTCAATCTTAACCACTGTGAGGTTGCCCAGGACCTGCAGCAGCAATCCATACAGGAAGTGAAAGCGGACATTGTAATTGTGTGTGAGCAATTTAGGAACCTTGATAGACGGTGTTGGGCTTCAGATAGATTGAATCGAGCTGCTGTATGGGTTTGTGATACCTACCCCCTACAGGAAGTTGGTGTGAGTTCTGTACCCGGGTTTGTCAGAGCCAAAGTGAACGGCGTTCATATTTATAGTTGCTTCGTACCTCCTAGTGCATCGATTGAAGTATTTAAAACATTTCTCGATCAATTAACGGATGATACACAGAGCCACAACCCGGTGATCATAGCCGGCGATTTTAATGCATGGGCCGTAGAGTGGAGAAGTAAAGAAACCAGTAGCAGAGGAACCGCATTGTTAGAAGCCCTCGCATCATTGCCGGTCGTATTAATGAATACAGGAAATACACCTACTTTCTGTGTAGAAAATGCAACCTCGATTGTTGACCTAACGTTTGTGAGCCATTGTCTTGCCAATAGAGGAGTGGCGTGGAGAGTGAGCGATCTATATACGCATAGTGATCATCAAGCTATTGTGTATGAACTGGCGGATAGTAAACCCCAAAGGACTATAGTTAGACACAGGAAGAGAATAGGATGGAAGCCCGCAGCATTCGATGATAACTTTTTCCGTCTCATGATGGAGGATCTTACCCTATCTGTTACCGCAAATAACAAAGCCGTCCAGCTTATGAGACATGTTACAAGAGCCTATGATGCAGCAATGCCAAGAAGGATGGCGGATAATCGTAGAAAACCAGTCTTCTGGTGGGACGACGAGACTTCTGAATTGCGTAAAAGATGCCTGAACGCAAGAAGGCGATACCAGCGTGCTAGACGAGTCAAAAACTCTCCCCTTCGACAACAATAATGTAAAGCTCGATCGGAGCTTAAGCATGCCATTAAAGCAAGTAAGTGAAAGTGCTTTCGCGTACTGTGCGAGGAGGTCGACCGCGATCCTTGGGGTAGACCCTACCGATTGGTGATGAAAGAACTCAGAAGCAATTACGCCACTGCTCCCACATGCCCGGCAATGCTGTCTGACATAGTGAGTCACCTGTTCCCGCAGCAACCCGATTGTGTGTTAGATGTATTAGGCAACGAGGAGGATGATATACCACCAGTTACTGAGGAGGAGGCCCGGATAACATTCCGAATCTTGCATTGAAGTCGGCGGTTAACGCATACCCAAACTTATTCACGGAAGTATATACTGCATGCTTAGTTGAAGAGGTGTTCCTTAGTAAATGGAAGGAACAGAGACTAGTATTGTTGCCAGAAGGAGACAAACCACCAGGTGAGCCGTCGTCCTGGCGTCCAGTCTGTCTGTTGGATACCGCAGGCAAAACCCTAGAGAGAGTTGTATGTGACCGGTTACAAGAGGCTATAGTTAGAGCAGGAAACCTGGCAGAGCACCAGGGTTCTCGATGGCTACGTGGTAGTAAAAAATACTGTGCCATAGTTACATTGGACGTGAAAATCGCATTCAACACTGCGAATTGGAGCTGCATATTTAACGCACTGACGCGGAAGAACGTACTGAAGTACCTGCTGAGACTAGTTTCCAGTTACTTTAGCGAGAGGATCTTGATGTATGATACGAAGGAAGAAAAGAAAACTAACGAGGTGACTGGTGGAGTTCCTCAAGTATCAGTATTAGGTCCTACACTCTGGAATGTGATGTACGATGGTGTACTTCGACTGCCCATACCAAATGATGCACAGGTGATTGGATTTGCGGACGACATCGCGATTATAGTTGTCGCAAAACACAGACAGGAGATTGTGGACATCTGTAATAGGACGGTCAGACTTATTCAACGGTGGTTAACATCTGCTGAGCTGCAACTAGCAGAACATAAAACAGAAGCTGTCCTTATTATACCACCAGCGAGCTAGCAAGTACAGTTAATGCGGCACTAGCACGAATAATGCCGAATACAAGAGGGGCACGGATGAGCAGCAGAGTTCTGCTCGCCAACGTCGTTACATTTATAATGATGTATGGGGCACCAATTTGGGTCAACTCGTTGGAGAAGAATACTTTCAGTCAAAGAGTAGCAACAGTTCAAAGGTTAAGTGCTCTGAGAGTATTGTGCACATTTCGGACGGAGTTAGCAGATGCTGCTGATGTTCTTGCGGGAATGCCCCCAATAGATCTACTTGCAAAGGAGCGCCAAACCACTTACCTGCGTCGTGGTCAAGGAACAAAAGCGGAGAACCACCGATTAGCACGTGCTGAGACGATCACTGTATGGCAGAGAAGATGGAGTGAGTCGACGAATGGTAGATGGACCCATCGCCTGATCCCCTACATCGAGAGCATGGCTAAACAGGCGACACGGTGAAGTGGATTAATTACCATCTGACGCAGTTTCTGACGGTTCATGGTTGCTTTAGATCATACCTGTTCAAATTCAAACACGAAGAGTCACCAGATTGCCCTTTATGCATCGGAGTAACGGAGAATGTAGCGCACGTATTTTTCGAGTATCCACGATTTGCTGACGAGAGAAGGAGTATCTGTGTACGTGGGGTCCAACGAACGCCGGAAATTATAGTGGAGTTTTTGCTGGCATCTCAAGATGGGTGGAACGCCGTAAGCGGAAGTGTCTCACGGATAATGAGAGAGTTGAAACGCCTCGAAAGAAGCAGAAATTCAGTGAGGAGTTAATTCCAGCAGAGCAGCGAAAGCTGAGCCTGCCTCGCGAAGTAATACCTAACGGTAGTTCCACGGGGCCGAATGGCATGGTTTATCGGGAGTGGTGGTTTGGTCAGTAAGAATCCGACACTATCACGAGTTGATATATGGGTTCACGCGTGAAGGCTATCGAAGGTTACTCTCCTCCGCCCATAAAAAAAACACACACACACACACACACACACACACTATTTCAAAACTTTTTGACCAGCAATATACCGAATGGTAAATTTTCAAACGTGCAAATTGAACAATTTATCTATTTCCTGGGCTATTTGGTTTTCAATGCAAGAGGTCATTTTAGCTTAATTTAACCATAATTGGGTCACGAGAGCCTTGTTAGAATCGCACGCCTCGATGCAATGGTATAGATTAGGATCAGAACTAATCGAAAAATGTAATGGCATCTCGGGTCAATACCAAAACTATTTAGCTTAATTTCACACTTGTTAGAACCGAAAGCACCGACGCAATGGGAAAACATAATGGCAACGTTAGTTTATGCCTAAACTTTGAAGTTACAGAATTGAATATTTATTTTTAAATTAATTTTAATGGTTTTCTTTTTGAGTTCCTTATTTTTGATTATCCTTTATTTGTTTGTCTTTAATTTGAATTTGTAATTAATTTGTTTAAGTTGGTTCATTATTTAACATTTTTTAACTAATTTTTGGACTGAGAGTATTAAATATAACTGGCGAGACAGTTTTAACTTTTGTAATAGTAAATTTTGGGCTGACTATGAGCAACTGTCACCGGTGTGAAGTTTTCAACATTTATCAAAAGTGTAGCTACACAAACTAATAAAAAACAAAAATGTAGATACACAATTTAACAAAAAGTGTAGAACTACAAAAAAAAAATTGTGGCAGAGTTGAAATTGTTATAATTTTCACTAAATATAATCTAATCTAATCCGCGGCATATCACTGCGACCTTTGGGGATTTTTATTTGTTTAGTGTAAATAGAAATAATAAGATAAAAAATGTAAACCGAGTCTTGTGGATGTTTAAGGGCCATCAATACTTAATTCTAGAGATGACACCACAAATCTGAGTATACTGGCATTTCGGGGAAACTCCTTACAATTTATAGTGATATGCGGCATATCACTGCGACCTTCGGGTATTATACTGGCATTTCGGGGACACTCTCTACAACCTTTCCTTTTCTCGTACCTTACTCTACAACCTCTACCTTACCTTCTCTACAACCTCTACAACTTTAGGGACACCCGGTAGCTGTGCATTGAGTAACGTATGCTACCAGAAAGAAATGTGTACTTGTTGTACCACGGGAGTTATTTTACTTTACTCCTACCATTCGGTTCTAGCCGATGAGCTCTCCCCTATCCGCCACCTGGGGCCCGATGGGGGTAACAAGTTCCCCTCACCGGTTAATAATTAATAATTAGTTAGTAACGCACACCATTCCAATTCACCTTCACGTCACTAGCATAATTATCCCACAATACGCTGCTTTCATATGGAGAGCCCGTTTCAAACGGGGTCCATTTCACTCACAGAGAGCTCGTTTATAGAGATCCAATTCACACTGGAGAGCCCGTTCATAGGGGTCCTCGATCATTCCGAGGTGACGTGAAGAGTACACATGTTGCGTTGCACTCGGTGTGGTAATTAGTAATTAATAATTAGTAATTAGAAAAAAATAATTAGTAAGTAGTAAGTAGTAATTTATAATTAGAAATTAGGAGTGTCCCTGATATGCCAGTATACTCAGATTTGTGGTGTCATCTCTAGAATTAAGTGTTGATGGCCATTAAACACCCACAAGACCAAGTTTACACTTTTAATATTTTTATTTCCATTTACACTAAACAAAAAAAATTCCCCAAAGGTCGCAGTGATATGCCGCGGATTAGATTAGATTATATTTAGTGAAAATTATAACAATTTCAACTCTGCCACAATTTTTTTATGTAGTTCTACACTTTTTGTTAAATTGTTTATCTACATTTTTGTTTTTTGTTAATTTATGTAGCTACACTTTTGATAAATGTTGAAAACTTCACACCGGTTTTCTAGGCAGATACTTTACGCGGTAGGGAATTTAAGATTTCTTATAATCTCTGCCGTCGTGCGATAGTAGAATGACGTTGAGGTGACGACAGAGAACACAATGAATTTTAAATCAATAATGTACTACATTTTACTTAGATTAGGGATACTTGCTAAGTGTTTACTTTAATGGATGTTGCCAATATGCCATGCTACTGATAAAACAATTGTGTATGATATTTATTTATACCTTGTTTGTAAAACCAAAAAACGTTTCAATTAATTTTTTATCGGATCCGATACAGAAATCCAACCATCGCTATTTCACAGCTTAATGCCAATCCAAATAAAATATTTGGTTATCATTTAAAAGTAATAGGAAAATTTATAACAATATAACCACACTTTGAAATGGATTCAAATGATTTCAAATACAATCAGAATAAAAGGAAAACGTGACTTGAAAATATAAATACAAAATTGTAAAAAGGAAAACAAAATTTTCAAATTCTTATCAGTCCTTATATACGATTTTTTGTGAGAGTTTTATTTTATTTGTATTTTGATTGACATTTTATCATTCAATTTTCCAGAATGATTTGGGCAAGGGAACTGATTAGCATAGGTAACCCAAATCATTATTTTCTTCCTTTTTTTTATGTTTTTATTTATTTATTTTTAAACAAATCTCTCGTAGAAAAAATAAATTTCAAACCAAAAATGTTTGGGGTTTAGAATATTGCACGCAGGTCGGAAATGTGTGCATGTAGGAATCAAGATATTTCCGGGAACGTGACCTTCCTCTATATATGTATCCCAAAATGTAATGATAGTATGCAAGTCGTGCTGGCACATCAGCTTAATTTAATTTATACATTGATTTTTTATGTTGTTCATTGAATATGGTTCAGTCCCATAAAAATAAAGCACAACTGCTTAAATGATTTGCCCGCGCCATTCATAAATCTTGGATATATAATGTCGGTATTAAATAACGATAAATCCAGTTAATAATGTATAAAATATATGTTCATTCATTACCATTCATTATTACCATAAAATATAACCTTAAGATGGCTGTAAAAAGTCTATAAAAAAGCGGAATTGGAATAATATTCAAACGCTAATAAAATTATCCAAATGAGTCATCAAATTTTATATGGAAGCTACCATGTACAAAACGGTGCTGATAAGGCGAATATGTTTTCGTCACACAGTTTTATAGTCAAGTTGTTGGTTTATTACACGTATGTTGTGTATATAGGACGTGTACAAGTACATCGTGAAAAATTGATATTTACAGCTGGTAAAGGGTGATAACTGATTTAATGTTAATCAGAATCACCCTTGAAATATAAAGAAAGCATATAAATCTGATCCCTTTGGAATACGAACTCAGATTCATGAATTATTCAAACGGTGTAAATCCCTTACAGCGCAAACTGATCATAAATTCATTCTTCAATAATTCCTTTTACATAAATGCGTATGTGTATGTGGGAGACAATGATTTGTTACACACATACATACATATATATATATATATATATATATATATATATATATATATATATATATATATATATATATATATATATATATATATATATATATATACGTACAGCTTCCAAACAAATAAAAAGTACTGAAATCAAGTTAAATCTCTGATATGGCTTTTATTGTCTCTCGTCCTCGTGCAATGTTTGTATTTTTCCCAAAGAAACAAACAAAACTTTCAAGTGTTGTATATTAAAATGAAAAACAAAAACTTCTTTCTCTTTCAATTTGACACACTCTAAAATGTCAAAACAAAAGAATAAACCTAAGACGAAAAATATTGTAACAATAAAGTTTAAATACAAGAAAAAAACTTTATGTTTATTCTCTTCGGTAAATAAATTTTCCATTTTCATTCTTGCGTTTTTCCAAGTGACTTTTGTTATTGTGCTGGGGGTAGTCGGATTGTGTAGGCATGTAATATACTAAAAAATGAAAATTATTTTTGTTGTTGTTTTTGATGAGATGTAAGACGAAAAACTATTTGGTGCACAAACATTTATTTTTATGGAACAAATGGATGGCTGAATATGTTGTGGCCAACACCCGACTTTCTTATACCATGAATGTATACATAGATCTCGAGTGCACCACACTTCATTTCTAAGGCGAAAAATTAAATTTACCGATCTTTCGGTAAAACCGTTTTGTATAATCAAAACTAATTATTGCAAAAATTGAAAAAAGTCTCATTGACTTACCACTTCTGGTACAGAGATTTCTATCAAATTTCGCAAAGATCTCCCAATTAATGGAAACAAATTAGGTTTGAAATTTAATTCCAAAGAATTAATCCGCCTGTACTGTAGAGATACCGAATTTTGACGAAACAACTTTTCACAAATCAAAACTCAGCGTTTCCGGTAAAATTTAAAAAAATTATCTGAACAAATTTTGTTTCAGGATTAATTAACAATCATTTGGTTTTTAATAGTTTTTACCGAAGTCGAATTTCTAGTAAATAACAAAAACTATACATGTGTGCGAATATACAAATAGTAAACATTTGGGCGGAATACTGGCAACAATTGTTGCTTGATTAAAATAAATTAAAATCAAGTGCGCATATAAATATTTATTGTGCAATACCGGTGTGCACTATAAGTAAAAAATTTAAGGCGAATCAAAAACAAATTATTAAGACAAATTCAATACCCTAAAAGGAGCAATCATTAAGACGTATTCGCTGCCTCAAGAAAAACGCTTGGAGGAATTAGTCGAAAAAAAAGATATCGGCGAAGATAAACCATCGGAAGTTTACAGAACTATGAAAAGATTAGCGGGTGACAACATTACCGAAGAGACCGTAAGAAAACTTTGGATGAGAAGAATGCCAAAAATTATTAAAGTTGGATTAATCGGATTTGAGGAAAAACCAATCAACGATTTAATTGAAAAGGCGGATCGAATGTATGAAGCTTCGGAACCGAACAATATTTCACAAGTAGATTCCACCTTAGCTGCACCCTCAAATAATCAATCAACAAAAAGACATACATCGGAGATTACAGAGTTGAAGAAACAAATTTCACAATTGCAGCAGTCTTTTTCAAACTTCGTTTCTGGTAGTCGTCATCGCTCTAAAAGCCCACGATCTTCGATAGCGCAAACATTTCGATCTAGAAGTGGCAACAGATTTTCCAGAAATTATAAATATTGCTGGTATCACTATAAATTTGGGAAAAGAGCACTCAAATGTATAAAACCGTGCGAATTTTCGTCTCAAAATAACATATCCACAAAGTCAAGTCGATACGAATCGCCGTCTTTTCCTTAGAGATCAAAATAATAATTTCCTTTTCCTTGTAGATACTGGGGCCGACCTTTCAGTTGTTCCAAATAAATATTTCCAAGGAAATCGATCACTCGATCCAGTGTTGTGTCTTTCGGCAGCGAATGGCACAACTATTAATACTTTTGGGACTAAATTGCTTTCGGTCGATATTGGGCTTCGTCGCACCTTTACTCATCCTTTTGTGCTAGCATCAGTTAACCGAGCAATTATCGGAGCTGATTTTTTAACAAAGTTCGGTCTTGTTGTTGACTTGCGTGGAAAACGCATTCTAGATCCGATCACCAAACTAACTGTTTCAGCAATGACAGTTACTGTTAATACTCCAACACCAAAACACTGGAGAATTGATAATATTTTTGGAAATTTATTAAAGGAATTTCCGACCCTTACCGAATCCCCAAATTTTAATGTCCCAGTCAAACACAGTGTGGTTCATCACATATATACTAACGGTCAACTTCCGTATTCTAAACCACGACGACTGGATCCTACGAAACATAAGACAGCATATAACGAGTTTAGACATATGATCGAATTAGGCATATGTCAACCGTCATCATCTCCGGTTTCATCACCACTCCACATGGTTCAAAAGAAAGACAGTACAGATTGGCGGCCATGTGGAGACTACCGTCGACTGAATATCATTACGGTACCGGATCGTTATCCGATACCGCATATTCATAATTTCTCTGTGCACCTACAGGGATGCACGATTTTTACAAAAATTGACCTAATCAGGCCATACCACGCAATACCTGTAGCTTCCGAAGACGTTCCAAAAACGGCTATTACGACACCATTCGGGTTATTTGAATATAAACGAATGCCTTTTGGACTTCGGAACGCAGCTCAAACGTTTCAGCGTTTTATGAATGAAGTGTGTAAAGACCTTGATTTCGTTTTCGTCTATATTGACGACATATTGATAGCGAGTAAAACGGAGGAGGCACATTTATCCCATTTAAGGCAAGTTTTCGACAGACTTGCGAATTACGATGTCAAAATTAAAACATCAAAATGTGTTTTCGGTGTTCCAACGCTTGAATTCCTCAGCCACTCTATTTCTACAGATGGCATAAAACCTTCGCCGCTGCGTGTAGAAGCTATAACAAAGTTTCCCCAACCAAATTCAATTAAATCGATTCAGAAGTTCGTCGGGATGGTGAATTTTTATCATCGATTTATTCCACGATTAGCCGAATTTCTTCAACCGATTCACGCGCAGTTAGCACTTTTATCAAAGAAGCCAAAAAGAGCCAAGAATTTCGATTGGCCTGATGAATGCATGAAAGCATTTATTAGTGTTAAACGAGCGCTGACTGAAGCAACATTATTGGTCCATCCAATTGAACATTCTCGATACAATATTACATGTGATGCATCAAATATTGCCGTAGCTGCAGTATTACAACAATACAATAAAGGTAATTGGGAACCATTAGGTTTTTTTTTCTAAGGAACTGTCGCAAACTGAAGCAAAGTATTCCGCATTCGACCGAGAATTGTTAGCTATTTACTTAGCACTTAAACATTTTCGGTATTTCGTAGAAGGTCGTACGTTTTCAATCTTCACGGACCATAAGCCGTTGATAAACGCAATTTACTCGAAGACGGAACGCAGTCCACGTCAAAGCCGACATTTAGATTACATATCCCAATTTACTACAGATATTCGCCACATTTCAGGCAAACATAATGTGGTCGCAGACACTTTGTCACGCTCATGCGATCCACAAGCAGCCTCCATCAGAGAAATTCCAAATACTCATAAAATATCAGAATTACAACGTACGGACGAAGAATTAAAAACCTTGATAAATAGAACGATTTCGGAAAATACAAAATACAAACTTAAACTTGTTCAATTCGCTGGCAACGAACTCTATTGTGAAGTTTCCACAGGTAATCAACGAGTCCTCAATCATTACGACGTACAGTTTTTGATTCATTACACTGTCTTTCACATCCAGAAATCCGTGCTTCACGTAAACTAATTTCTACTCGATATTTTTGGCCAAAGTTAAACCAAGATGTTAAACATTGGGTAACAAACTGTTTGTCATGCCAAAAGTCGAAAGTTGTGCAACATACTAAGTCACCGCATGGTAACTTCAAAATTCCGGAAATGCGATTCCAACACATACACTTGGATATAGTTGGTCCATTACCACCATCGAACAACACTCGTTATTTGCTAACTATCGTGGACAGGTTTACTCGTTGGCCGGAGACATACCCAATTCCAGACATGACCGCTGCAACAATTGCGAAGACGTTTGTCGAGCAATACATATCAAGATTCGGTGTCCCTCTCGACAGATCAAGGCAGCCAATTTGAGTCGAAACTTTTCGCAGAACTTACAAAAATCCTGGGTTCGCACAGAATTCGCACCACAGCATACCATCCTCAGGTGAATGGTATGGTGGAGCGTTTTCACAAAACACTAAAAACTTCACTTAAAGCCCGAGGAAACACTAAATATTGGAGCTCTGAGTTACCAATTATTTTGCTGGGCATCAGAGCATGTTTAAAAGAGTATCTTAGATGTAGTCCGGCAGACTTAGTGTATGGCCAAAGCCTCAGACTTCCTGGCGATATATTTTTGGGTCCCGGTTCAGTATCTCTTCCGTCCACCGACGATTTCATAAACCAGCTGCGAACAAATATGCAAAATTTAATTCCAGTCGATACTCGAAAATCAACCCAGTCTGATATATTTGTTCCAAAAAACTTAAATAACTGTGAGTTTGTTTTTGTTCGTGTGGATAAAACACCAATAGGCCTCACTTCACCTTACGAAGGTCCTTTTAAGGTAATTCGAAGGCTACGAAAAATATTTATAGTTGACGTTAATGGAAAACCACAACACATCTCAATCGATCGCCTGAAACCAGCGTATGGAATCTTGTCAACTCTAGATTTGAATAAAAAGATACAAAGGAATGTTACTTTCGCGTGAGGATTTTACTGCGAGGGGGGTACTGTAGCGGCCCTGTCTATCTTCTTTCATTAATTCAATTTAACATTTCTTCTTAAACAATAAAATCATTTTATGATCTATCGAACCACTTGTAAATAGACCAATCAGAATCTTCCAACAAATTTACGAAAATTCAGCATAGGTATTTTTAATTGTAATAATTAGTTAGTAAGTCAAAATCTTTGGTCGGGTTAAAACCCCAAAAATAAAATAAAATAAATTATAAAATATAATTAAAAATTATTGTTAAAGTGGCACGTGCATAAAGTTAAATAAAATTTAATATTAAAAATTAAATGTTGTGTTTCAATTAACAATTTCCTATAATTGAACGCTCAACACATCCCATCTTATTTTATTAATCTATTAAGCTGGTAATACCGAATTTAATAAAATTTTATAAGTCGAATACACTTTAATTTTCATTTACAAATTATTTTGTTATGCGGTCAATTTTACAAATCTACGATAAACTGGCATACGGTAAAATGTTCACGTTAAATTGAAACGCGATAAATTATTTACGATAAAGAGACCGTCACCCCAAAAACCCCACATTATCTCCCAGAATACGCTATGCACAAATTTTACAATAAAATGCTACTCGACCAAAATGGGATTTCCGGCGTGACTCATACATACTTATATACAAGTGGGCGAGCAAAAATTTTTGCAAAACTTTCACACTTGCACATCTAGTTTAATACATGTATTTTCGATCTGTTTTCTTATTTTAACTGAAACCCCGTTAAACAAACCACACACAACATGTAGTACCACGATCCGGATAAAACTTAAAACTGAATTGTTTAGATTTCTCATATTCACGTAAATAACGTTAAATGTCCCACTGTGTGTGTTGATAACTTTTCCTTTACGATAAATTATCGAATAACCCCCAGAATGTGATACATAGGCTATATGTACTCCACACAACCTTACCTTTATACTTATTCGAATTAGATTTAAAAAGTTTTCTAACCTTTTTTATTTCACGCATACCCCAACACACGTATGTCTTTATCTGGATGGAACAATTGTTGGTGTGGTTGATTCATACATTCCGTACGAGTACATAATGATAAAGCAAGATACCCTGAAAGATTTTTATCATTTTCATTTAACACTTCTAACTTCTAACACAACTTGTAATTATTTCCGTTTTATGTTTTTCTCGCTCAAACTATTTTGTTAATTTTATGTTGGGTTGACAACATTTTATAGAGTTTAATCTTTAATCTAGAAGTATAAACATTTCAAACTAAATTTTTAATTAAATAATTTACACAATTTTGACATGTTTCACAAGGTTAGTTTACATTATTAAAAAAATAATTACAAATAAATTTCTCGTATATTTTTATTTACCTTTATAGTTTGTAGTTCCCTTAGTTAGTGTATTGGTGCATCCAAGTTTCATCCATTGTCACATACCGATGCAATACCGATCCATTGTCACATACCGATTATGTTTATTACGGTTAAATGTAGGTGGCGAAATAATTCTTTTAGCAGAACAATGCCTCTTAATTAAGCGGCGCGATTTATAAATATTTTTGGTACGGGAATGCCACGAAGTGAAAAATATAGTTTAGCTTAGGCCACTGTACATTCCAGTTTTTTATGGTCAAATTTCTTCGAAGATGTTCGAAAATCAAATTAAAGGCGAAATAAAGATTCTTAGGGTGATTATGCTTCTCCAATTAGATATACAGTAAGTAACATTTCCAATTGGTAATCCTAATAAGCATTTTCAATCGTCACTAACATGATCGTTGTTTTCATCTGAAAATTTCGATTACAAAATTTGACCGGATTTCTAAATACGGAACTTCCGATAACCGCGCCTTTCATACCTCCCGTTAGTTTCTTGCTAAACGTATTATTCCCATTACCTGTAAACAAAACAATTTAAAATAATCAGCGTAATTAACAAAATTAGCTGGAGAAATAAAAAGAAGCTATACATGTTTATACTAACATTCGGCTGTGACGAAAATATAACTAAAATTTATAAGGTCCCAATAAACTAGATTGGGTTCATATGGACACTCGCAATTGTGGAAAATTTCCACGATGTGTTAAATATACCGAGCACCACCTAACTTCATAATGCGACAATCCACAAGCACATCTAGTGTGTAAACTGTGGACAAGGCCATGCTGCTAATTATCGAGGATGTATTGCTGCAAAGGAAATTCAGAAAATTAAAATCCAAAGGATGAATAAAACTCAAATATATGATCCGACAAATAGATACGAGAGGCAGACAAAGCAAATAGGCAACCATTTGGTCGCCATCTAAGAACTGAAGGTGTTACATATGCCGAAGCGTAGTCAACAAACCACAGCAAAAATCGAGAGATGTAGACATCAGTGAAAATTACAAGATATTCTCTTTGAAACTAACAAAATTTGATGAGAGACATTGGAATCTAAACCCAAATCCACACAAAAATGAACAGCGCGATGAAAATCATATCATGGAATGCTAATGGTCTGCTCCGGCAATCCTACATAACATTTAAAGGCTATTGCGTATATCACACTAGTCGTCCAGATAATTCAGCCAGAGGAGGAAGTGTAGTCATCATAAAAAAAATATCCAACATTTTGAAGAAGAAAAAAATGAAAAAGTAGAAATTCAGACCACAATGGTTTATATTAAAACCAACAACTTTCCTATTGTTGTAGCCGGATTGTACTGTCCACCAAGACATTCTATTAAAAACAAACAATACTCAGAGTTCTTCAAGCGTCTGGGAAAAAGGTTCATAATAGGTTCTTCAATGCGAAGAGTACTCCAATGCGAAGAATACTCACTGGGCTTCCAGATTAACTACAACTAAAGGAAAATAATTACTGTTTGCCATTAAAGAAAATGGATGTGAGTCAATTTCAACAGGAAAACCAACATATTGGCCAACTGACCCAGGAAAAATACCTGACCTGATCGATTTTTTCATAGCCAAAAATATTTTTAACAATTTTATGAAAGTCGAAGAAAGCCAAGATATGAGCTCAGATCATTCTCCGATAGTCCTAACCCTAAGCAAGTATATCATCCAAAAAGGGAAAAATCCAGTACTAACCCACAAACATACGGAGTGGGAAAGTTTCAAAGTACACCTTAAACAAAGAATACTTTTGAAAGTTCCTTTAAAAACAAACACTTTGATCAACTGTACAAAGAAGTAGAAATGTTCATTACGGATATTCAACAATAAGCATGGGAACGTACTCCAGAAATCAAATGAAGGATAAACGAAAATCCAGAAAAAAGTGCCACCTAACTCCACAAGAAAAAAAGACTAAACAATCGTACTCAACAATTAACAAGAGAAATTCAGAAACTAAAAAATAAGTTAAATGAGTCAGTTAATTTCTACTTAAGTAAGTTGACGAATGACAGTAATACGGATTATTCACTCTGGAAAGCAACTAAAACTCTGAAAAGGCCTTTTTTAATTTGGTACTAGCTCCAAAAATTTGGTGCCATATGGCCCGTTTCAAAATTTAAAATTTACTTTTTTACATTTTTACCATAATACTTTAATTTTAATTTCTTTTCATACACCTAGCATACACATCGATCCCCTTTCACACTTCTAACTGATTTGTTCTAATAAATTCATACACATTCTTATATACGTTCATTCGCATTCGTAATAATTCAGTCAAACTACTTGCACTCAATAGAACATCGAACATTCGCCTGCTCTGGTTAAATGCAGAACATTTCAGAATCAAATGTTCAATGTCCTCTACAACTAAACAGCTTTCACATAATTCACACACACCAAATTGCGTTTTTTTCAAACATTCTTTCCAATTTCCATGATTCAATCTCACTCGTTCCATAGTTCTTAACATTCTAGTACCTCCTTTGAGCACCTTAAAGACTGGTTGCCTCAAAGGAGACCTAACCAACTTAAAGTATTTCTTACCTTTCACCTGACATTTTTCAACAAACTGGCATCCATGAATTCATATTCATTTACATCCTCAATCAAACAAACCCGTTTCACAAGCATATCGGCTCTTTCATTACCTTCAATCTGTAGGTGTGAAGGTATCCATTGAAGGCTGACCTCCCTCCCACAAGAATAAAGATATTTATATAGCATTTTCACATACATATTGCCATGAGTTCCCCCACCCTTACTAATTAATTCCAACCCACTCCGGGAGTCAGAAAATAATACTATTCTCCTTCTCCCTTGTGTCATTGCCAACTTGATGCCTTCCATAATCTCTATAAATTCTGCATTCTGTATAATGAATACCGTCATGCACGCTTACCATTTTCTCTTTCCTCGTTGAAGGAATATAAATTCCCACACCTACTCGATCATCATTTACACTTGCATCTGTATACACTTCAACATGTGAAACATAATTCATTCGCATTTTGTAAAATTCACTCTTAATCGATAACTCAATCATCATTGCTTTTGTTGTGCCACCAAACTTTAACCGCACTATTAGATTGCTCGGGGGTCTTTCGGATTTGCCGGACGAATCTTAGTGAATATGTTAATATTTTCCAAGATTACCAGTGATCTTGTTGTCTTTTTACAAACCGTCTCCTTTTGCAATCTTTCTTTCATTTCATTCACTAATTTATTGTCCTTAGTTAACATTTGCACAGTCTCTCGCACGGAGATCCATTCCCTGTTATAATTAAGAAGCGAATCACCCAATTCAGACCACAGAGTGTGTATTGGTGTCGAATTGATCGCTTCCAATACAACTCTAGCACACGCATTCTCCACAAGCATCAACTTTTAAAACCCAACATTGGACTCTAGCTTTGACACTAGCGTCTTTCGTAACATATCAGTCACACCCGGATGAGCTCCCCATTTCGGTTTGCTCACCCTTTTAATCACGTTCAATCTATTCTTACAATTATCGGCCAATTTTTCCATATGCACTTTGAAACTCATTCTTCTGTCAATCCAGATTCCCAAATCAATTTCACACACTCAATTCTCTCATTATATATTCTCACATCAACCATCCGATTCGTTCGAAACATCATACTACAACATTTACTAGAATTTACCCTCAAATTCAGTTCACTCAAACATTCGGTTACCTGATTCACACATTCTTGAGTCCGACTCAATGCCTCCTCGATGGTCCTCCCCTTGCCCATCAGGACAAAGTCACCTGCAAATTGCAAAATGAATGACTTTGCCCGAGGAGTTACACCTATGTATCGAGCTCGTGTACAGGTTGAAGAGAGTCGGTGAGATTTTACTGCCTTGGGGGAGGCCCATAGTTACCGCTCCTGCCAACCTATACCTTCTATCACATAAAACTAATTTTCTCTCGTTCATGAACTCATACACCCATTTGCAAATTTTCCTGATTTTAGCGTCTTTCGTAACATATCAGTCACACCCGGATGAGCTCCCCATTTCGGTTTGCTCACCCTTTTAATCACGTTCAATCTATTCTTACAATTATCGGCCAATTTTTCCATATGCACTTTGAAACTCATTCTTCTGTCAATCCAGATTCCCAAATCAATTTCACACACTCAATTCTCTCATTATATATTCTCACATCAACCATCCGATTCGTTCGAAACATCATACTACAACATTTACTAGAATTTACCCTCAAATTCAGTTCACTCAAACATTCGGTTACCTGATTCACACATTCTTGAGTCCGACTCAATGCCTCCTCGATGGTCCTCCCCTTGCCCATCAGGACAAAGTCACCTGCAAATTGCAAAATGAATGACTTTGCCCGAGGAGTTACACCTATGTATCGAGCTCGTGTACAGGTTGAAGAGAGTCGGTGAGATTTTACTGCCTTGGGGGAGGCCCATAGTTACCGCTCCTGCCAACCTATACCTTCTATCACATAAAACTAATTTTCTCTCGTTCATGAACTCATACACCCATTTGCAAATTTTCCGAGGAAACCCCATATGCCCTTTCTATATCCAAAAATACCGCTACAACATACTTATTTTCCTTTTGTACTTCCCACACAAACTTTTCTACACATTCATTAGCAGGGTGGTTATGACGAAACCCAAAGGTGGTTTCCGGTAACAAATTTCCAACATTCACAAATTTATCTATACGTCCTTTCATCATACCATTCGCAATTTTAACAAATACATTCAACATACACATTTCCCTGTAATTTGTTGCCAGATTCCTATCCTGACCCCTTTTAGGAATAGGTACCACTCTGTTTTCCTTCCATTTTCCTGGTATCTGAATACTCATCCATCATACTTGATTGAGAATTCGAAGCTAATCTAATCTACCAATCATTTTATAACTCACTCTGTTAGTTCCGGGTGCAGTAGATTTTGATATTTATAAAACCCCTCGGAACTCTTCCCATTCAAACTCCTTACACAATCGTTCATAAATTCATTTTCATTATCAGGTAACAAAACATCATATCTATCGCTCAAATTGCTACGTACGTCCGTTTTGAACTTTCTCAATGCTATCCGTTTCCTGTCATACCAATACTGAATTTCACTGTTCCACCAACCGTTCACCTTGTATTATTCCCTCTGACATTTATAGTGCACATTTCAGTCACTCTCTTTATTTCATCCTAAAGTTGGTTAACCTCATTTGCTTCTTTCATTATGAGAGTTTCATTCATACGTTCGACCCATTTCTTACCATTCATAATGACCTTACGGTCTATGTCAACATTTATACCATCTAAGCATATCCTGATCAAATAATGATCACTACCCAAATTTTCATCTGTGACATTCGCAGTGACTTGGCCCGCCAGCTTGCTAGATATTAAAGTTAAATTTATCGCGCTGGCTGTCGACCCCACGCTCGCCATTCTAGTCGACCCACCATCATTCAGGACTACGAGATCGGAATCCAGAATGAGGCGGATCAACCAGTTACCTCTCGCATCAGTTCTTTCACTCCTCCATATTCTCGAATGCGCATTCATATCGCCCGCTAGAATCACCTCTCCTTTGAATTCCACCCATTCAAACAAAATTTGAAAATCTCTTTGGCTTCTCTCTCTGTCAGACGTAGACCGCACTGGGGTTGCATAGATACTAACAAATAACAAGTTTCTGTCCAGATTCCGAGTTTTGGCTGCGATGACTTCAATGTGCTCGAAACGTGGTATGTCACAAAGGACCAGGCTGATATTGGCACGTGCCAATATCGTCACCCCGCCTTTCACCCGAAACGTCTTACCGTCACGCTCCCAAGTTTCACACAAAACCATCACATTCACATCGTTATTGGTCAGATAATTTTCACCCGGATCTCAGCATTCGCTCTACCATTCAAAGAAATGAAGGAGGGAGAGGGCATTTATAAACGCAAATGCGTTCTCTCTTCTCCTTCCCTCATTCATCCTCAATCACACTTACATGGTTATTTCCAAATAGTGTTAATTCATTTGGAGTTAAATTAGAATGTCTCATTGCTAGCCATGCTTTATTTTTTTTATTGTCTCTATGTCCGTCCATTGCTGTATTACAAGTTGTTTGTTGATTTGATTGCGGTTGTTGTTGTAATCTTTCTTGTTGTTGTTGTACTTGCTGTATTGGTGTTGTAGTTTATTCGTTTCTAGTAGTTGTTTTAGTTGTTGCGGCTGTTGTAGGTTTCGTTGTTGCTGTAATTGATCCTTTTGTTGTCGTTGTTGTTGTGGTTTGTTTAATTGTGTTTGTTGTTGCGTCGAAGTTGAAATGGTTTTTTGATATGATTGTGGTTTTGTCTGTTCTAGTTGGATTTCTTTGTTTTGCGGCTTTTATGGTGTGTTTGGTGGGTTAAAGTGGTTTTTAGTGTATCTGCATATGTTGCCTGGTTAGCTGGTGTGGTGTTTGCGTATAATTGAAAATATTTGGCTTTCGCCTCGGGAAATGTATCTCACTTTAGTGTAGTGCACGGGTGATTGTGTGGTGTTGCTTCACTACATTTGTAGTACTTAAGATCACTTGTACATCTCTTTTTGGTGTGACCAAATTTGTGACATTCGGTGCACTTCAACGGATTTGGAATGTACAACCGAATGCTTAGTTGTATAAAGCCCGCCGTTACATATTCCGGTAGCACTGGTGAATTAAAAGTCAGGATAATTGCTGCTGTATCCGTTAACTTGTTTTCCACCCATTTCTTTATTTTATATACCTCTATGACGCCTTGGTCCTTAAGCCCTTCTTTGATTTCCTCCTCAGTTAAACTTTTTAGTTCCATCACTTTTATTGTGGCCAATTGCCCCAGAGATGTGGCCTTCAGTAATGCTTCCATCGCTGCCTGATTTTTTGTCAGAACCAGCAGTTCTCTAGCTCTCGAGCTTTGCGTTTTAATGATACCTTTGGTTATCATATCCAGCGCTTCTTCTATTCCAAAAGGTGAAAAATTTGACAGGTTTTGTCCCTCCTGCTCGTGCTTGATTATTAGATATTTTTCAATTATACGTACATTATTATATATCCATTATCCATTATCCTCTTTGTTCGCATTTCTTCGATCTTTTTCCTTTTGGAGGGTTGGGTATTATTTCCCAACATCCTCAACGGTGCGAATCTATTTGGACTTTCAAACTTCGCCCCTTTTTAGGGGCCGAAGCCTTCCTTTTGCCCACACTTGACTTTACTTAGTGTCTAAAATCACGCCGCTTATATATAAACAAACACTTGTTGTTGTTGCCACCAAACAATAATCCACTTAAAACACTATATATTTGCGTCCACCACCTTTTTAATATTATAAAATTGTTCTTACACCACTATAAACCTATTTTAACTTAATGAAAACCCAAAACCTCTTAAATTAACTATTTATCAAATGAAAAATAATTTTGCACCGAGCTGTCAAAATTTTATGTGTACGCTTGCCAAACTAGAGCACTGGAATGTGTCTGAAAAGATCAATAATGCCGATCCATCCTATCAAGAAAATGGATGGAAGATGGGCAGAGAAAAACAAAGAAAAAGCTGTGGGATTTGCTAATCATCTTGAAAATATATTTCAACCCCATGAATGTCAATTACGAGAAACATTGAATGAAAACATAATACAAATTCTCGAAGATGTCACACCTACATTGCCTACTGAATTAAAAACAATTTAAACTTAAAGAAAGCACCAGGGTTTGATCTGGTTACCGGGGAAATAATAAAGCAGCTACCGAGAAAAGGTACAGTAAAGTTAACTAATATCATAAACGCTGTATTCAGGTTAAAATATGTGCCAAAACTTTGGAAAGTGGTTGAGATTTATCATGATTCCCAAATCAAGAAAACTGCCACATTGTAACGACACCGGGTTCAGGGATGCCGTTGCCAAAAGTGAAAAATATTAAAATATTTTCCAAATTACCATTGGAGTCGAATGTGACCCGCCGAGTATACAGACTCCTGTTTGTTTCGCCGCTAGCTCTATCGGTGAAGGTGTCTATGGTCGTGGGTGGTACACTCGAAAGGTGTTCCGGATCACATTGGAAAGAAAACCCGTTCCGAAAACAAAAATAAACTAAACGTAACACTCCGACACTCCATTCCACTACTTACCCCATGCCAACACTCCAATCCGGTTCATCTCCACTCACTCACTCATGATATTGTAACACATTGAATTCATTGTTAACAAAATATTTATTGACAAATTAATTTATGTAACTTCAGAAATTAAGTTTAAACAAAAAAAAAATCATTATCCATTTAATATTTCTTATTTTAATTTGCAAACTATATTCAAATAAAGGAATTCTACTCAAATAATCAAATTAACGGTTAGCATTTATCATTTTTAAATTAATTAATTAAAAAAACCAAAAAAAAATTATATATATATATAAAGATGAATACCATACAGAGGTTACCTTAGGTCCGCGAATGTCGAAAAGCGCTTTCCAGCATCCGGGCACGGCACATGAAAATAGAACGGTATCTACTCACTAAAAAAAATGAAACATATGAATTAATTAATTTTATGAATGCAACTCGCTAAGTTGAATAAAATGTAAGAATTAAGCAAATTAAATTTGAAATCAAAAAAAATTAAAATTCAATTACAATCAAACCAAAAGAAAAATAATTTAAAGAAAATCAAAAGTAAAATATAAAATGTAAAATATAAAAGTATAATAGGAAAAATGATACCAAAACTCAAAATTTAGCAAAAAAAAAAACTTAGTCCGGAAACTGCCGTTGTCCGCGCGTTCGCCACCTGCGTTGCTCGTCCTTGTCCCGACCTCGCCAACTGGTTGATCGGTACAATGTTTCAGGATACTCAACAAAACGGAACTCGTCACCAAAACCTCCCGCAAAGCACATACGCTATATTCTGTGTAGTTACGCGTAATTTATACACTACGCCTGCCTGCACGCACCTCAAACTCAGTGAGTATTATAATAAACTCTACTATCTTAGCTGCACAGAACTCATTTGGTTCGCATACGTAATATTTTTAACGACAGAATCGTTATAATTACACCGATATCATGCAATGATTCTTAAGCTAATTTGCACGAGAAAATCGGTATATGTACGAGGCATTCAAAGTGTTGCCCTTAAATATTTGTTTAGCAATCTTGAATTGTCTTTTCACAAATTCACTATATGTGTTAACGATGCTTCATCACAAACCATTTCACCAAACATAATAATTATTTAATTCACAACCACGAACTAAGAGTTTATCATAATTTATTGGTGATTAAATTATTGGCACTTTGAGTTTATGGTCAATACATTCCAACGCAAACACAAAAAAAAAATATTATTATCACCAATTAGTAAATTATATTATTAATTGCAAACTTTGTTAGTGCCTTTTTCACATAAACTTCTCACTGACTGTTGCAAGTCTATTCTTTAAAAGATTACAACCGAATGCTCGATTAAACAAATATTATTTTTCTTCTCAAAAAAAATTCGGTATATAGAAAAATCCGCTAGCCCCATAAAAAAAAATATCGTATGACTTGCGGACAGCGTATGGTGCATACACCAACTTGCAAGTCATTACAATAATGATATTTCGCCGTAAGTATACTATACACCAACAGTATGCAAGCATCGCAGGCGCAACCACAATTCAAATGGTACAGTATGTTGTTCTCAGCAAGCATCCAGGCGTAATATGGTTTATATAGTTTACAGTTGAAGCCGAGATACTTGCTGGCTTGCTGCGTAACTGGAACGCACGTTACAACATCTAATAATAGAAAAAAATTACCTAATTCCGAACCACCAATTTGATTTTCGAAGTGAGCACTCATCTATTGGTCAAGTCCATATAATAACCAATATCATTGAGAAGATTTTAGAAGCGAAAAAAGTTTGTTCCGCGGTATTTCTTGATGTAGCGTAGGCCTTTGACAAGGTTTGGCATCTACAAACATAAATTAATCCTACCTAAACAGTACAGCATAATACTGGAATACCGGCAAGAATATGAATATTCTGAGCTTAAGGAAATAAGAACAGGAGTTCCACAAAGGAAGTGATTTTGGGCCACTTCTGTATTTACTACACTCTGGAGATGTTCCAATCCCACAAAACAACATGATAGCCACTTTCCCAGCTGACACAGCCATCATGACAGTAGGTGATAACAACTCAGATACAACAAAGAAATTATAAACCGCCATAGAGGAAGTACACAGCTGGACAAGAAAATGGTGTAAACAACCAGATGAATCCAATAAAGTTGAGTTGGGATTAAAATGCAATAAAATGTATTGGTTACTGGGAAGAAACTTTCGTCTATCAATCCCTAATAAGCTTCTGCTTTATAACCAAGTATTGAAGCCTGTCTGGGTTTATGGTATACAGCTGTGGGTATGTACCAAGCAGAGCAACAAGGGTATTATCTATCGATTCCAAAATAAAATGCTAAGAAACATCGTCCACGATCTATGGTTCGTCAGAAATATCGACATCCACAAAGATCTGGGCATAGAACCCATCTAAATCGAAATTATGAAATTTGCTAGAAGTAATGAACACCGGCTACTCCATCATGCCAACATAGAGACCATCCAGCTACTGGATAATATGGATTTAGTTAGAAGGCTTAAAAAAGTAAGGCCTTTTCAGTTAGGGTAAAATCAGCTAAAATAAATCTCTATCAAGCGCGATCAAATAATAAATATCAAAGCTAAGGAGTACATCGATAGGTGAACCCTTAATTTCAATAAAATGTAGTAATTTAAATTAGAATAAAATTGCTAATTAGCATTGGACTAGATTGTAATTAAAAAAGAAATAGTAAAAAAAAATAGAATACACGGAATTGGCTCCAAACTGTCGCTTTTAATAGGTAATTTATAAAGGTCGATTTTACCACTTTTAAAAATTTATTACACCAGACCGCCACTAGATATTGAGTCAAATGTTACTTCTTGGACATTGTGGTGGGCAGACCAACTCCGTCTAACCTAACACAAAAATAATTTATTACACACCTGGATAAGGTTGTCCTACTCTCGAGAAGTCTTCTAGAGCAACATTTTCCCAAAATCTGGGTTAAACAATTATAAAGTTGCATAAATTGACGTTTTTGAAATAAATATTCGTTTTGGGGTGAAATTTATTCTTAGACAAGTTTTATGGGTGGTATTGAACTAACTTATTCAATTTAATTAATTGAACTCGTTCCTCGAAAACCGTAACTGTAATAAAATCGGGATTTGCTGTAACAATTTGTAATCAATGTGTAACAAATTATGGTAAAGGTTTCAATGAGGTGCGCTAACTTAGCACTCATAAATTTTATTATTTGTTGCAAACTTCATATTCGTTTTCAAATTTGTATTTAAAGTCTTCTTTCTATTCGTAGAAAGAAGAATTTAAATACAATTCGTAGCACTTCACACATTTTCCTACTTGCGTTCGATATCGCAAATATATTGGTTTTCAAAGAGTTTCTATTTAACTGCAATGGTGTTAATTGCGATAATCGTATAATTTCAAACCGTACCTCTATCACAGTCTCTTATTTCATTACTTCGGCGTCCCTCGACCTGCACGACAATTCTAAAGTGACTTTGAACAATCAGATGGCAATCACGCGTTTGTTTGGTAATCGTTAAGATGCTACATATGGTACAACTTGTCCATCTTGCACATGGACATAAATTAATGTCAGATTGCTACTTTGAAATCTATTACATATCTCTCATTAAACCATAAATAACTTTAATTGCTCCAGGAAAACTAATAAAGACATTCCGAAAGTCGTATAATAAATAGCACGAGTATTACTACTCAAAAGTTTTATTGTCGTCGTTCTACAGATAATCTATCAAAATTCTATATAAAAAGCATTTGGAACAAAACAATTCAAATAAAATCGTCCATTGCTTAAACACAAATAACAAGAAAATACTAAAACGTGTGAGTGCGAGTTGAAGAACGAAGGCAACCAAAACAAAAGAACAGAAAGCTCTATTGCCATAACTTAAATACATACAATTTTCCTGGGAAATACGTAATACCGAAAACTGGAAAAACTTTATTTCGCTCTTTTCACATGTTTTCATTTTTATTTATTTATTATGTATGATTTTCTTTTGTTTTATTTTCATTTTCATTCCAAACATATTTTACCGCGAATGCGAAAATAAATATACGACGATTCCGACGTAAAAGTTTACAGTGTGTCCTAAAAACTCAAACATCAATCAGCGTCACGATTTAAAATTCTGCTGAAACCAAGGTCAGCAAGATGTTGGGTTGTTCCATTTTCATGTGAACTCATTTAAAATAAAACTAACGAGGCGCTCCTGCGGCTTCGAAGATTGTTTCTGAGGAGTCAGAAACAAAGGAGTCTGACGATTGAAAGATTTTCTTTCGCGTCAGCTTTCGATGCCGAAACTGTCAAACATCTGGTTTTGCGCTATGTTGATGAAAACTGAAGTATCAAGAATTGGCACAAGCAGTTTAAATCCACTGTGAACTGTTCGGCTAGGTTGTAGGACCGTCGAGATAGAAACAACGACTGATAATTTCCGAGTCGTCTACTTGGTGATTTTTTCAAACGTATCGATTTGATTGTCGTTTAGCACTGAAATTCGTTCTTTAGCACCATCACGTTCTTGAGCTTTATCGTAAAACAGAATTTGTGATATAAACAGCACGAAAGTGATTACTGTTTGAGCACTGCTTCTATGTCTTGAAGTGCCAAATTTTTAACATCGTCGACTGAATGGTTTCTGTTGAAATCGAGAGCCACTCGGGCAAGAAATAGTTCCACAAATTTAGTAAACTCGATGGATTTCAGAAACAACAGATGTAACCGAATGTGTATCGGAGTTATTTTGGCATCTGGTAAATGGACGCTTCTGGCAACCCCGCGCAATTGCTGATGCTGTATATGTATCGTATACCAAATCTTTGAATTTTCGAAAAACTTCAGATCTGTTTGTACATTCAACATGAAGCAACGTAAGTCACAAGTATAAATATTCTTCATCTCGTGGGCTGATGGTGTACATTCTGGTAACAATCTTCGCTCCTCCTCGATGACGTGCTTTCCATATACCTTTGATAAATACGATTCCATATACCTTTTCCCAAAGGTTTGGGAAATCTCTTTGAGCAATAACCTTCTTCCATGCATGCCGCGTTTCGGTTGTGAATGCATCACCTGACGACCGCTTACAGTAGAGTGTAGAGCGGATATGCATTACGGTGTTGTGAATTTCTCTTCAACTCAGAGCGCCACCAAGAATCAGCGACCGAGAGGTCGCGCTTTTGAAACCCAATCGTCCATCAAAACTTTTAATTTTATTTTGAATGCCAGGTTCTCCTTAATTTAATACTAATTTAGATTCATCGTGAATGTGCTGAACACGTCGGACGGAACTTACGTTACGGAGTGATCCTTTGAAGTTTGATGGGGTTAATGACTGAAATGCCACCTGCAACATTCTCGTTTCTTATTGTTATGCACGTAGGCTCTTCTGGTTTACTTTAATTTAGTTCCATGTGGTGGCTTTGGCCTGACGGTATGAGTCCATCAACCACGGCAGTAGCAGCTAGCCAGCTCTCATAATTGGGAGAAGCGATTTATTTTCTCGGGTTGGAATTTGATTTTCTCCATTTGATGTTAACTAGGTTGTTAAAGTTTAAATGCTCTACTAGAGCAGAGTGGATTATTCGTTCAAAAATATTAGAAAATGCCGGTAAGATAAAGATTGAACGGTAATTGTTAAGGCAGCATGAATCACCAGTTTTGAAGATAGGCGTGACACGAGCAATTTTTATAAAATCTAGAAAATTACCTTCTTCGAGGCATTTGTTAATTTACTTGGTATACAAAGGAATAACTATGTGGCCAAATTTTTTTATTAGCAGTGTAGAAATACAGTCATATCCAGATGAGCATGTTGAATTTAATTTGTTCACTAAGATAGCAATTTTGATGCTGTGATTTGTATGTGCAGACTCGGGTTAATATGAACCTTCCATCCAACTGATATGGTAATGTGGGTATATATTTATTGTAGATTGGTGATATGTAAAATTAAAAAGCTTAATTTACAGATGTAAAAATTATTTCGGGATGAGAATTTAAGATAATGCAGTGTTTATAAATTTTTCGGGCTGTACCGAAAATATTAAACTTTTAGCAAGGACACATTTTTTTCGGGCTACTTTTCGGGCTAACTTCACATACATGAGTGGCTGTATGGAAGGAATTGGATCCTATTATGAAATTGTTCGAACGATTAGACGCGGATTTATCTTATTATGAAATTTGGTTTTCGATTTTTTTCGATATCGAATTTGCAGTCCGATCAAGAACTTTGATTTGATTATTTGTTTGTATGGGACATTTTTGACCAATTCATCAAAATATCTTAAAGATGGATAGTATTGGTTTTTTGTCCGTTCACGTGATGAGGATTCTCAAGATGAAGTGATTCCGATTTAAATACAGAGAAAACGCGCAGATTCAAACCTTTTTGATATGCCAAACAAAATGTAATTTTAAGTTGCTTGTTACTACTATTGTTTATAAATTCACAATTATTTTAGATTTATGAAATTATTTCTCGTGTCAAAGGACTGCTTTAATGATCTTCTTAGGCAAGTGGAGCCCCATTTTACGAAACGAAAAAACATAGACGCCATTCCACCTGTTTTAAAGCTAGCAGCTACCATACCATTTTTGGCTGAAGGCTCATACCAACAAGCCATAGGTCAAGATTTTTTAATAGAAATGGCTCAACCCGACCGTCTCGGTAGTGATTGCTGAAACACTTAATATATTGGAGTCCAAAATTTGTAGAAATTATATGAATTTTAACAAATCACAGAGGGAAAAAACAAATCGAGAAAAACAAAGTCTTTTTTTAACAAAACTGGGTGTCGAGTTCAACATCAACAGGGCATCGATCTGCACAAATATTATAATTGTAATGTATTTGTATGGAGAAATGATTTGTGTATTTGTATAGAAATTGGCTAGTGACATATAAATTCAATGATACAACATTTTTTGCACTAACATAAATTTTAATTGTAAGCACTAATTTTTGTATATAAAGAACTAAATTCTCAATAATAAACCAGAACAAAATTATATACCAATAAGCTAGTTTTGTTTTCACTTTCACATTTATTTAGAAATAGTGGTCAAGCCCCACCCGTGGTAAGCGCACTATTCCCTGAATAAACATTGGTCCTTCGAGCCATTAAAACAACCGGCACCGCTAAGTTGAACGCGATAAGTTTACATCAAAAACAGTAAACAAACAAAACTTAAGAACAACAAGAAATCTTAAGTAAGGCACCTGTACATATCAAAATAACAACAAAAATGGAAAGCATACACCAGCAACAAGATGAAGCAGGTGACAAAATCGTCCAAATGGAAACAAACTACCGTAAAGACGGGGAGGATAGGAAAACGACGACATATTTGGAAAAAAGGTTGACAACTCTAAAGACGATTTATAACGACTACGTCGATAATGATGAGAAAATTTTGGCCATGACCTCATCTCTAGAAAAGGGCCATGCATATATGGAAAGACGGAAGAAAGTCACAGACGTTTACCACAAATAATAGCGTGAACGCCTAAATACCGCATCAACGACGTCAGAATCATTCCAGATGAAACTGCCAAAAACAGAACTACCAAACTTTTACGGTGAATATGACCGATGGGAAATATTTAACGATATATTAAGATGACATATTTAAAATCACACCTACAAAAAGGGGCAGCTCAACTCATAAGTCATCTAGCAACAACAGGTGACAGTTACTAAACAGCCTGGAGCATAATCGTAAGCTTCATATTAATGAAAAACCTGGACCCAGAATCCATCAGGCTCTATGAATCATTCATAGAAAAACCCAGAGATATTCCACAACTAGAAGAAGTTTTCAAATTCCTTGAAAGAAGATTTCAATCACTAAAAGCCATGGGCAGCAACAAACAAACGACAAGCCGACCACAGTATATACCACCGCTAAAACGGGCCTATACAACCACAGCAAGCAGAACATGTTGGATAAATAGTTGTAAGGAACGACACAACTTGGATCAATGTCAACAGTTCAAAAGTATGTCAACATTAGAAAGATCAAGGCTAATAAATGCAGCAAGCCTTTGTGTACGTTGCCTTAACCGTCACCAAAGTAAATATTGTCAGAAGGAACCATGCATCGTGTGTAAAGTTTCACATAACACCCTACTGTACTGCAATAACGCATTATCAAATGGCGGAACCGGAGTTAAAATCGCGAAAACCCTCATAGTAAATTAACAGGGACAAGTTTTGTTACCAACCGCAGTAGTTAAAGCCATAACTTGCACGGGAAATCAGATCTTCTAAGAGCATTAATCGACCCTGGATCACAGGTGACATTAATCTCATCAAAAGCCGCTAACGTACTCAACCTTAAGAAAAAGAAGGTCAACGTTTCTATCGACCATGGTTTCTATCTCCGGTATAGGAGGAAGTAAAGCAGGTGATTGTAAACATACAATCAATATACAAATCTTGCCAAGATTTGAAACCGAGTTTGAACTAAATATCGAAGCCTTGATATTTGATAAACTCAACCAACAGCTACCGGAGGCGGACTTTGATGCAAGATGCTGGGCCCATCTCAAACAAATACAACTCGCCGATTCTTATTATAACAAGTCACAACCAGTTGATCTCATACTTGGTGCAGACTATTATCCAGCAATCATAAACAACAACATCATAAAAGGAGGTGAATTAGAACCAATGGCACAACAAACTGAAATCGGATGGATAATAATAGGCATCAGAGGTGGCACCAGAACAAACCAACCAACAACAATGATAGCTACTAGAGACATTGAAGATCAATTGAAATTACCATAGAGGTAGATTCGATACCAGAAAACAGAATTAATACGGAAGAGGAAGACATGGTTGAACAACATTTCTAGTTAACCTCAGAAAAGGTATCAGATGGAAGATATGTGGTAAGAATTCCATTCAAGGATAATCATATCAAATTAGGAGAATCAGGCTAATACAAATTGAAAATCGGTTCAAGAGAGATCCGTCTTTCAAGGACGTGCAGAAAGAGTTTGAAGATCACAATATAGCAAGTAACACCTATTACATACCGCATCATGGTGTAATTTTATCCTGATAGCACAACTACAAAACTTAGAGTAGTGTTTGATGCTTCGGCTAAAACTACGACAGGAGTATCTTTAAACGATTGCATGATGAATGGTCCGAAATTACAAGATGACCTAGCGGATATATTATTGCGATCGCGAAAATACAAAATCGTAATGACGGCGGACATAGAGAAAATATATCGCCAAATCTGGATAAACGAACAAGACCAGAATTACCAACGAATATTATAGAAAACTCAACCGCCTAAACTAATGATAACTTACAAACCTAAGACAGTCACATATGGGACAACCGCAGCCAGTTTCTTGGCCATAAGAGCTTTGAGACAGTTAGCTCTTGATGGAGCCAGTGAGTATCCAGTAGCAGCATATATTATATTGAAAGATTTTTATGTTGACGATTTATTGACCGAATGTCACAATATAAGGGAAACATATCAATCAGTTCGCGAATTAAAACTGCTAACAGATCGAGGTGGATTTAACTTACGAAAATGGTTCTCTAACTCAAGTGAATTATTAAAACGTATACCAAGAGAGCTGCATGGTAAGGGTAATACGGAAATCAAGCTAAACGATTGCATCAAGATCCTAGGCATTTTGTATGATCCACAAGAAGACAACTTTAAATTTGATGTTGCAAGATTTCAGTTATCCGGCAACCAAGCTACAAAGCGTTCATTATTATCCGAATCATCGAAGCTATTTGATCCAGCTTGTTAATGGATGGCTCCCTCCATCACCAAAATAGCTCTCTCCGAAAATCTTCGAAATCAAAGAGTGGAAGAAACCACCTCTACAAACAATCGTAGTAAAATGTACCAAGAGAATTGTGTAATGCCCATCCAGGAGCACTTAATACTCACTCCCCTACAGCAAAAAACTAAACAAACTGCAACACCTAAAATTACCTCCGAAACGATCCCAACAGACGGCATGAATCTTCCCACCATGAAACCACTACCATCCATCATTGGATTCTACAACACTTTTTATCAGAAAATTGTTCATTCAACGGTCGTTGTTGTGCAATAGAATTGGGTCAATTATGGAGTAGCACAAATTCCGCCACTATATTTTTCGGATGGCAATGATATCTGATCGGAATATGCAATCAGAAGTGCCAACTTCATTGGTTTCTAGAACATTTTTTGTCAGAAAATTGACCATTCAACGGTCGTTGTTGTTCAATGGAATTGGGCCAATTCTGGATTAGCACCAATTCAGCCACTATATTTTCGGATGTCAATGAACATACCTGATAGGAATATACTATCTGAATTGATAATGCCTGGGATTTTATAACATTTTATTTCTATTGTTTTATTTGTTGTTCAACACAAATATTATTGAACGATATATCTGTTGTTTTAATATAGTATCTGTCAGGGGCTGGTTTGGTTTTCCTCGATTTATGAATGAAAATTTATGAAAATTATATTTCTATGATAAGCACAAATTTCATCAGTTTAGCGGCCTTTAGAAAGTTTTAAAATTAGGCTTAAATTATTTCTGGTTTTTTTCTAGAAATCGGGTTTTATTTATTCCGTCTTTTAGGCGAAATTTGAAATTTTATTTTCCCTTTTTTCGGCTCCTGGGCTAGCACTAACTTTTCCCCGTGAGCACTATTTAGCACAAATTGGGCTTAATCGGTATGCAAAGTGTCATTTTGAAATTCGAAAATTTCCCTGCTGCAGTTACCCACGTCCACAATACGTATAACTTTTCACTTTATTTATTAAAACACACAAATTATTATTAATATTATTATTTATTTATTTATTTAATAACACATATATTAATTAATAATATTATGATTAATATTATAATTAATCAATTATTGGGACAAATAACACGTCTTTCCTTTACAACGTTCAATCGCCCACATACATTTTCATTAATAAATTGAGGAAAAACAAACTTGCCCCTAAAAGATACTACAATTATGAGTTGTTGGATTATTGAATCGAAAAAAAACATTTATTTAATTTATTCTGTTACAATTTTTAGTTTTAATGTTACATCGCTTAAATCCAATTTACAACTAACTTTTCTATTTTACTTTTTCTAAAACTAAAGCTACAAATCCAATCACTCAGCATTTTACATCGTATGATGTACGATATGTGACACCTCGATCACGTTAATGTGCAGTTGGTTGCATTTCATTGAATATAATAGTTTGATTGATCAGCATTTTCCATGACGATTGAAGCGTTTATCTTTGAATACGGTTGAATAAAGTATATTGAACGATCAGTTCGATGGGAAACAGATAGAAGCATTTATCTCGGTTGACGATATCATAAGACTGTAACTCTATGTTAAACAAACAGAATACAGAGGTATAGCGTTCAATAATATTTGTGTTGAACAACAAGTTAAACAATAGAAATAAAATGCTCTAAAATCCAAGTCATAAGCAACTCAGATAGCATATTCCTGTCAGGTATTTTCATTTCCACCCGAAAAATATAGTGGCTGAATTTGCGCTTATCCAGAATTGGCCCAATTCCATGGTCCCAATTCTTAAATAGTGTTTTATTTTTTCGTCATTAAGGCGAAATTTGAAATTTTCCTTTCCCGTTTTTTCGGCTCGTGAACTAGCACTACTTTTTCGCCGAAAACAATAATTAGCACAAATTGGACCTAATCAATATGCAAAGTGCCATTTTGAAATTTGAAAGTCTCCCTGCTGCAGGTACCCCCACGTAACGCCTTAAGCTCTTTCGACGAATATTTATATAAAAAAACTGCTTACTAGGACACAGCTCCAGTCATCCCTCACATACTCTGTTTACACATTAGACGGTTAATTATTTTTAATAGATATTTCTATAAAAAAAGGTTAATTAATAAATTTCCATTAAAAAATTAATGCTTGGTGAGCTTTTTTTGGTGGTGCGCTGCAACCGTACGTTTAAATGATTTTGAGGGCTGAAAATTATAAACACATACATATTTCTCTACCCTAGGTGTTTACATAGATGCTCAACATAATTTATGTTTTTACCTCGCATTAAACCATGTATTAAAAATAATATTATAATTAAATTTTAATTAATCCCCCATTATTTTTCGAGAAAAAAGTTTGAAATATAAAGCTCCTCTCCATACACACATATACACATATATACATATTTACATTCTGTTAATTTACATAATTCCTTTCGATATTTAATGCGATGCCATATTTTCACCTTTCCGCTTTCGTACTTTAATTTTAATTAAAATGAAAAATCACATTAAATAAATTTTCAGCAACCAACAAAAATCATACGTAATTACGTACTACCTGCAAAAAGCACAAAAAATCCGTCAAAATATTTTTTTATACATATTTTGCATAATTTGTGCTTTAAAATATAAAAATATTACAACACTAACAAATTTTATGTTTCACACCTACAAATAAATTTATTTGGATTAGCGCGCGTGGAGGCTCCTTGTTTATCGGTTCTGCGTCCCGTTCGGATAAATAAGTCACAAATCATTGTACAAAGTAAATATTTAAGGATAGAGATATCTACAAAGTATAAATCGTGTACACACTTGAGTATCAAACGGCACCTACATATAAAACTTTCGAATTTATAAAAATCCGTCAATGAGCATTTATATGGGAGACGGAAAGCATGAACATTTCTAATCACGTTTCAATCGAATTGGATTTTCTACATTTTTCAATATACGAGCATATTATCACTTGCTTTGCTATCGTCTTGCCTTGGCGGTGCACACACATATTTATGTGGCTACCCTTCGAATACATAGACAGGGTGTCCCACACCTGAGGTTTTGCACATAAACATATTTACAATTTAATGAAAAGCAAGAAATTAAAACATATTCACACTGTTAAGATCGCCGTTCAGTTGTCTGACGATTTCATCTAAGTTCGACAAGTCATCGGCATAAAAATGAAAGTGACAATTTGAAATATGCCAGGACAGATCATTAATGTAAATACTCGTAGAAAAACGTAAAGGACCCAAAATTGATCCTTGAGGAACTTAAGTAAGCAATTGAGTACGATTAACTGTATGTACAAAGGGCTGATAAAATACTTATTGGACGAATGTCACAAACAGTAGAGATAACATCGTTCTTAGGAAGGGGAATAATCGAAGCCACTTTTCACAAACCAGATATTTGTTTAGGGATTAGTGCGCCTACCGTGGGCCGGAGCTAGTCCACTAATTCTAGACAACTAGTTGAGAAGTTAAATGTTATTTTAGTTCGGGTTCTTTATTTAAAATATTAAGGTTTATATATAAAAAGTTCAAGATCTTACGGAGCCACAAAAAAAGGCTTGAGAGAACACGAGCATTGAAGGCCTTGGCCGAACGTGACGAGATTCCAAAAATTGTCTTTTCTGATGAGAAAATTTTCACCATTCAACAGTATGTGAATAAACAAAATGATCGTGTTTGGTTAGAGCACAAGTCCAACGATAATTTGGACACAAGAGTTGCCATGCACAAGCAATCACCAGCTTATGTTATGGTTTGGGCTGCAGTGACTGCAGATGGACGCACTCCTCTGGTTTTCATCGAACATGGAGTCAAGGTAAACCAAGAGGTGTACCGCCAAAAGATCCTAAACGATGCTTTGCTACCTTGGGCACGTAAACACTTTGGTACGAACCGTTGGACATTCCAACAGGACTCGGCACCGTCACACAAAACTCGAGCGACACAGCAATTTTTACAAAATTGCGTTCTGCGGCTGATTTCGTCGAAAGAATGGCGACCATATTCACCAGACTTGAATCCCATGGATTTCTCCATATGGTCCATTTTGGAGAGTAAGGTGTCCACTAAAAAATACGAAAGTGTTGATGCATTGAAGTCAGCTCTTGTTCGAGAATGGAATAAAATTCCGCAAGCTCACGTTCGATCAGCATGCAATGCTTTCTATGGAAGACTGAATCAAATAATCAGAGCCGAAGGAGGTCATATCGAGCAGTAACATGTTTTTCATAAAATGTAATATGTTTTCAACATATTCCACGAAATTTCAATAACAAATAATCAAAATTAAAAAAATTACAGAGTTTTCATTATACATTATAAAAATATTACATTGATTACAACAGTAAAACAAAAATGTCGTCTTGCATTTAACCTAAAGTAAAGCATGTTTGTTTCCAGGGGGTTACAATAACCGGTTTAGATTTGACATATCGGTTATTTTGGCTCTGGCAACACTAATGCCATTCTTTATTTGACAGAAACTCAGTAAATTATTTCTAGTTGACGAGTTCGCTTAACGCTTCAACAAAAAAGGGAAATGTTAGAAATTTACTTGATGAAGATTAAGCTCAAAAACTCATCTTTTCTGATGAGGCTCATTTCCATCCCGGGGGTTCGTAAACAGACACACAAACGTCGCATTTGGGGATCGAAAAATCCACAAGGATATGTGGAGGATCCAATGCATCAATTGCGTGTTACTGTTTGGTGCGACTTGTGGCGTGGCGGCATTATTAGGCCGTATTTCTTCGAAGTTGAGGCAGGCGCGACTGTTACGGTCAACGGAATCAATTACCGCCACATGTTAACATCTTTTTTGTGGCCATATCTTGAAGATGTTGGTTTGGACGACCTTTGGTTCCAGCAATATGGTGCGCCATGCCACACATCGGGCGTTTCAATAACGAAAGTGCGTGAAAAATTCGATGGCCGCATTATTAGTCAAAATGGTGTCATGAATTGGTCGGCAAGGAGCTGTGATTTGACGCCTTTAGATTTTTCATTTGTGGGGTGCCGTGAAGGACAAGTGTTATACGGACAGTCCACAAACATTTGCGCATTTGAAAGCCAATAATGTAGAGCAGCACACAATCCAAAATGTGCTCAGAAATTGGACCGACCGGATGGAGTACGCCAAGGTCAGCCGCGGCATCCATTTGAATGAAATCGTTTTCCATAAATAACCAGGAGGATTGTAATTTCAAACAAAACAATTAGTTTGGAAATATATTAAGCCGTTTTTGTTTTATTAAAGTTTCTATCTTCCACTTCACTTAACAGATGAGTCACTTGGTTGGAGATTATGAAGCAGAACTTCACTGTTTTTCAGGAATGTTGAATTGTGATTGCACTTGAGTAGCTTCCATTGGTTTCATAGTATGTTGCCTCTTCCAATTTTGTCAAAAAAGAACCCTAGTTGGAATTGAAAATGAATGACGTTAATCGCTGCAGCTGATGCTGAGGGAAGGAAACATAGTACATAGCATGGCTTTCATCCAGGGAGTAATTTTGTCTTTTGATGTTGGCGAGGTTTTTTCAGCCTTTTGCGTAATTCTTCAGCTTTTTGGGTCACTACTGGATTGACCATCCCTCTTATCCAATCGTGAGTTGGTATTTTTGAACTTCTTTCTTCTGTTTGAACATTATCTTCCCATTTTCCTAAAATCCTTTTTGGAGGTGTAATCGTATTAAGATTAATTGATAAAGTTGATGAAAATGATGATTTGGGATAATTTGGGTCTCTTAAAGAAAGCTCCGCTCGGCCCTCGAACCGTGGCTAGGTGGTTCTTATTATCTTTGCCTGGATGTACGTCAGTAATCCGTGCCATTGCCATCTGGTTGGAGGTAATCATTATGTTGCTGATTTTTTGGTGTGTTCTACAAAAAGTGGAAAATGATGCTGGCAAATATTTGAATCAGTTCGTGTTGTGATTTTAGGATTTTTTCTAAATTATCACCGCCTGAAATGAGGTTGTCAACATTAAAATCTTCTAGTATTAATTTAGCCGCTCTTGGATATTTTGCTTGATCATCTTCGGCTAATTGTCTTGTCTAAATGGTACTAATTGTCACTGTTGTTAATTGATATTCGTTGATTGGCTCTGTTTGTGAATTACGCCATAGGATTTTTTGGTAATGTTGATCTTCTTTGCGAAATTTTATTTGCCGGTATATTTTTTCAATGTTGACTATCATTGCATATTCATAGCTCCTAAATCACATTAGAATTGACGTTAAATCACCTGGAATAGAAGGACCCACGAGTTGATTGTCATTAAGACTTATTCCATTTGATGTTTTGGCGGACGCGTCGAACACAATTCTTAGTTTTGTTGTTATACTTTCTTCCTTGGTAACTGCATGGGGGAGGGATGTAGTAGTCTTCTTTGTGTTCTGATGTTTTTATTACAAATTTTCATATGTCCCAAGTCTATATATTCCTGTATGCATTGTTTATATGCTACCGCCATTCTCTTAGAATTGTTTAGTTTTTTTTCATAATTGTAAGAACCTTCCTAACGCCTGATTCCTTGATTGTACTAATGGATTTGAGCGCGATTTGAAGGGAATTCTTACTACGTACCTTCCTGTTGATTCTCGAGTATGCGTTCTTATAAAATGTTCTTCGGATTGTTGTTCTTGTTGTGTTAAGCCCCGTTCTTCTTGCAGTTCTTCTAACTCCCAGAATTTTGTTTTGATTTTCATCGATTTATGTGAGTGTAATTAAGGATTGTATTTCTGATACCGCGTTGTTTGTTGCTCCAAAAATTATCCATCCTAGTTCAGTGCATTGTGCTATTGGTTCGCCGTAACGCCCTTTGGACAGTTCACTTAGTATTATCATTGGGTAATAATCCGCCCCAGTTTGAATCAGTCCATACTAATTTGTTTAGGTGTTCCTACTGCCAAGCATTTACGTGTTGGTCTGGTAATATTTTAGATAATTTGTCGATTACTAATGCCTTTATCTCCACAGAAAATTTTGACGAAAATCTTGGCTTTATTTTGCAATCAATATACTTGTTTTTTATTCCTGCCTTTTTTTGTCCAACCTCAGATATTTCTATGTGTGTTTTTGCCACTGTAAGTTTAACCTACTTGGTGATTCTTTTGTTATAAATGTTCCGCGTGACCTGCCTTGGATCGATTAACATTCTAAGATATTCATTTCTGTTTTTCCTTCCTTGGGTTTTTACTAAGGCTGTACTTAAAATTATATGATCGTGCATTGATGAGTATTCCACATTGTTTCTTTCTTTTCTTCGGTGGCTAATTGAGGAACTGTGGAGTTGTTGTTGGTTGTTTGTTGTAGGTGTGGCGCTGGTGAGGGTAATAAAGGATGATGCCGTCGCTTGCAGTTGGAGCATTTGTTGTTTTTTCTGCAATTTATTGTTGGATGGTTTTGTAAAAGGCAGTTCCTACACAGTTTATGCAGCATAACTGTTTGATTTCTTGCAGTAAGGCTTAATTCTTTCAATCGAGGACATGTATCCAGATTGTGGTTCTTTTGATAGCATACGCATGTGGTTATTGATTGTTGCCTGTCTTTGTTATTGGACCCTTGGTTGATGAGCTGGTGTAAATCTGTTACCTCCAATTGATTCCAATGATTTAAATCGCTTCTCCAAAAATTTTAGGATTTGGTTTGTGGTGCTAAATTCTTTTGGATTCTCCAGCGAATTTTCATATATGTAGATGCCTTGATCCATTATCTAATTTTTTCGATAATTTAAAAATGATGAATGGATTCCATGTTTCAATGTTGATTCCTGTGTTTCTTATAGCGTAAAAACACTCAGTTGATTTATCATGTAAATGTTTGATGCCAGCCGCAGATTCAAAGATAATTGTCGATTGACCGAGTAAACAATTTAGCAGGTTTGTCACAAGTAGTCTTTTGTTGTTAAATCTATTTTGTAAAATTTCCCAGGCTATGGTGTAATTTTCTCTCTCTTCTCTCTCTCTCTCTCTCTCTCTTTCGCTCTCTTCTATGTGGTTTTTCAGGTAATTCAGGTGGCTTCTTGTATGTGTTTGTTAGGTTCGTGTTTTCGTGAACCAACCTTTTGAAGGTATCAGCAAATCCGGTCAATTTCATGTAATCACCATTGAATGTTGGAATTTCAACGGTTTGTAAGCGAATTTCCATGGGTTTTATATCGTAAGTTGTTTCCTCTAGTTCTGTAGTTATTGTTATGGATATCCGGTCGTATTGCTGTTTTATGTTATCATAGTGGTTTCCTATGAAATATTTTTCTTGTGCTTCATCGTATTTAGTCTATGTTTCTGTGTGAGTTTTAAGCTTAAAGCTGCTCTTGATCTGCGGTTTGGGACCATAATTTCTTCAGCGAGCCTATTTCTTGATATAATCCCCGTATTTGCATTTTCTGTTGTTTAAGTATTTATTGGTAGTTGCTCATTTGTGACAATGTGGAACGGCTCTCAGTTATCAAGTTTTCATATCCTCCATCAATTTGTTGAACGTCTCCACGATGTTTCTTCTTCCTTGAAAATACCCGTGTGTAGACTCGATTTCTAGAATGCAGGTCTGAGCGCGACCACATAAGATAAGGCAAATTCAAGACGCCCACGACAAAAAGGTGATCTTCCATACGACAAAAGGTCATCCTATCAATAATGTTAAACACAAATAAATCAAAAGCCCCCATTATAAGCTGATGGGGGCCAATTACACTAGTGGGGCAAATGTAGGGCCAGAGAATAAAAATATTTCTCCTATTAGTGTTAATTCTCATACGAGGCAGCCTAATATTATCGCAGTGTTGGAAATAAGAGCTTTGTGATGAAAGCATTGCACTGTAGGTATTTTTGGTAATTATTGGCGGAATTATATTAGGTGAGATTAGGTTGCTTTTCTGTTTGATTTGCCGAAAACTGTTTCGAGTAAAAGTTCCTGATCAAGGACGCGTGTATTAGGTGGGTCTACCCTGATAGTTAATAAATAATCGCTATTTTCAGTTATTTAGGCCGTAGGGGTAATAAAAATCAAAGGATTTTCTTGAAATGTTTGCTTTGACAGTTTTACTAATTTGCTAACATAAACAAGAGTGAGACCGATAACAATTTTACTGAACTACTGTTCTTTTAGCAAAACTAAATAAATTGAATTCAAATAATCCTTAATTTAATTTTAAAATTCTAAAATTGAAAAACATCTATGACTGCCCGCCCCACCGCATAAATATGCTGGTTTCTAGAAAACATATGGCTAAATTAGCTTGCCATTGTGAACTGGTTTTTATTAGCAGTTTATTTCGTTTTGCAAAACATGTTTTTTTTTTGAAAGTGTAGGTTTACACTTTGTGGACTGTTGTAAAGTTTTTTGTCATTTTTGGTTTGTCGCAACGTTCACTATATAGTTAAATAATTTTAATATTTTGAAGTCAACCCCTTATATCATATGCCATTGAATCGGATTTAATCTGACATAACCATCGGAATCACTACATTTACATGAAAGATTATAATTTAATTCATTAACGTGTTAATTGCAGCAGGGATGCGAAACTTCGTATGATGAAGCAATCTCGTCCCGAAAATTAACATTATTAAATTTCCGAATGTATACTCCAATTGGCCAAATATCATCTTCAAGAGCCTTATCACGCAATTCAGTAGAAAATTTGAAACGTATATATTGTAAGGAACCAAGACCTCGTTCTTTAGATACCAATTTTAATACCTTACAATTACCAGCATCCAAAAATGTTTTAATCATCAAAAAAATTACATTTTCGGTTGTATCAGTATTGAATTCCTTTACGTCTAACCAAAGCATCGGCATGATCGTCTTAGCGCCGTTTTAGTTTATTACACCAGAAGCAGATCTAATGCCATGAGTTGCAGGTGTAATAACTGGTGTAATACTTTTTGAAAGCTGGGATGTATCACCACCTATAAATGACTGATTGACAGCTATAGATATAGCAGATTCTGAGCCCAAAGGCAAAGAGGAGTTCCTCAACCTCGTAACCGTGGAAGATGGTTGGATGCGACCAATTCAGAAAATGGCTCTTTTATCAAATTCGTATTAGAAAACGTGGCAACATCAATTAGAGGTAGTTTATCTCTAACCACTCTGACCACTGTAAAAATAGCACATGATGACGAGGGGTCCAACTCCAAATTTGAGTCTTCAGCTCCCTAATTGCGCGCCGTTACATAGACGGGGCTTGAGGTTTACTTAGCACGTTCGGCTGAAGATAGAGGCAAGGATTTCATCTTAATGCAAGATGAAGCTCCTGCCCATTCCCCTACGATTGTCAGGAGCACAAGTTTGCGACGTGAGCGGGAGACAACATAGAAAGCACAAGCATGACAAGAAGCGAATGCAGCAAAGCTCGCCATTAGTTCTTGTCAGCAATTAAGTTCTTTCCCAGGATCTAAAATTTTAGAGTTACCTGGACGTGGACCTTATATGTTCAAGAATCGTGAACAAACTTACCGTATAACATCTCATACAACGCCACAAGACACCCAGTCCCGATAATTCGCTCATCGCTACGTGATTGACAACACTCAGGCGACAGAGCGATGACAAACTCATTCAGCAAATGAAGGATGTTTAAGTCAAATCCTAAACGAAATCAACCGCAGCTTCAAACAACAGAACCGACTTGTCCAAACTTATCGTTTAATGTATGCTGTTGAAGCAAAAGCACTGGAAGGAACTGCCGCTGCAAATGGAGGGGTTCCAGTTGCCAATATGGTTTTCCATCGTGAACAATATTCGGACCAACATCGCTTTTGCACGCCAATGACGAACTAAGTTGCAATGGTGCTTTTGAATGAAGATGGAGAACCACCATTTCAGCGTGAGATTCGCATCTATATCTGCAAAATCCAGTATATCCAGGTTCAAGCACAGAAGACACAAGAATGACACAAACAAAATTAAATTGAAATGTTCTCACAATCAACTAACCATATTCTTCGGTGTCAGCAAAAATACCGCCCAATCAAATTAGTATCAAGCTTAATTCACACACAGAATTCGGTTCAACCATAATAGCAATTCTTCACTTTTCCGTTTACCATGTAGCAAGGTCAACCAAGCTGCATACAAGAAACTTACTTGCACTTAATATACATACGAAAAAGAAAACCCCAAATCTTGTATAGACTTCTCATCAAAACTAAACAATCGGTTCCTAAAATACAGCTGGTACCGATCATGTAAATGGTTCAAACAGAATGCAACTTAAACTTGTCTGTTCACGGGTTGAGACTTCACGTAAAGCAAATTCAGGAAAAAAAAGATTTTTCGGATGACCGCGGATGCGGATTTTAAAATATTTCGCGAGGGCGGATAAATTTATATTTTTTAAAACGAAAACGTATCTGCGCAGAGCTCTACTATAATTACTATTGAGAGACACAGACGAAAAATGAGTGATTCGGTTTGGGACAAATATGGTAATTAATGAAGATGACATCTGCAAGCTTTATGGAATCTCTTATGCTTATTCAAATGTAGTTTACTATTAATAATTCTAATATGAATTCAATAATTGAAACTTAATCTGTACAGCACAAAGGAAAATGCGCGAAATAGACGTGACGTTTACTTTATTTAGATATTGGTGAAGATTTATATCATCACGGTCATGCTGATAAAATACTTTAAAGCATTTATCTATTTATTGGGATAGGTTAGTAATGGAGTTTGATTGAATTTCTTTACAATTCGTGAAAATATCCTCCTTGTTTGGCAGAAGCGAATATTAAATCAGCTGGGGAAGTCCTTTATCCCCATTGTAAGGTAATGAGCATTTGTGTGCTTAATGCTGATGGTCATTGCATTAATTAGGCATGTACCGTTACATCTGCTAAACTCTGTGAACGAAGAAATTTATGGTGACGTATGAGCATAATTCCGATACCTAGCCCAACAGAAGCGAATATTAAATCAGCTGGGGAGGTCCCTTATCCCCACTGTAAGGTAATTTTATACTTAAAATTTGCTGTGTGTACGTGAGATTGTTTTTATTTTCTCTGGATGGAATTTGATTTTCTCCATATTTTTTTTTTAATTTTTCGGGCTGAAAAGCCTTTTAATGAATTTAGCGGAGAAACACACCTACATTTTAAAGACGTTTTTCGGGATGTTTTTCAGGCCAGCTTCACATACGTCAGCCACTCGACCAAGGCGCTGCTCGACAACACCACTTCACACCACCATGCACGCAAATCCATTCGCCATTTTACATGGCAGATAAAAATAAAAATTTTATTTAATTACTTAACTTAATTAATTAAGAAACAAATAATAATAATATTAATTAATACTATAAATAAGTAATAAATAAAAACTTCTAATAATAATAATAATTTACGATAACAACTGATATACTCGTAATTACAAATACCATTCGGCATTAATTAGCTTATTTATCTGTGTGTCTAACTGTCAAATATTTTTATTGACTGTAGAAAATATTTAAACATTTTGCATTTTTAAAACCAAATAAAAATCCACCATTAATTTCCATAACTTACTTCGGACATTTTGGAATTTTAAAAACTAAACAATTGAGAATTCACAATAAAACAAACACGCAAAATCAAATGTAGACACAGATCGTAATATGTTGATGAAAACACCCTTTTGCATCCTGCCCCAATCGGGATTCGAACCCGGTACCTCCCGATCCAAACGCCAAAGGTTTTAACCATTGTGCCGTTTGCTCGGTAGCTAGTTACTTAAAAAATTGGTTTAAAAATTGAATAACTTTCCTTGCAATCGTAACGCAGGCCAGTAATCACCTGGCGTAATATGCAACGGAAAATAGTAATAAAAGTCTGTCCTGATTATTAAAGTCCTATAACTGCTTTACTTCCATTCTCTTCAATAATTATGTGACTTGATTCCTTCCTTTAGTTCGCTGATTATTTAATGAATTTACGTTGTCGAAATCAATCGATCGGAATCAAATGATTTACAAAGAACTTACAAGAAGAAATAATTTGTTTGATTTATAAAGTTTTTTATGGTTTCCGTTTATAAATAAATAAAATCCGCTGTGCGCGGAAACTGCATTCATAGCACAAGCAGACAAGCGAACTCGTCTTTATTTCAATATAACGAGAATTTCACTATTAAATTTTCTTTTCTTATTATTTGATTTGAATTTTTGCTTTTTAGTTTCCCTATGTTGAGAAAACAAAGAATTCGAGAAAAATTTATTTTTACCCGCTTCCCGACTAATGTTTTTCATCGATGGTGGTATGCAGTATCTTGTATCTCGTAATTTTCACATGAATACGTCATATTGTGTATTAAAGTTTAATATTTTTTTTTATTTTTCATAATAGTTTTTATATAAATTTGCCGTCAGCAACACTTAGTTCGAAATATACTTATACGAGTACGTTCTCGAACATATAATACGAGTATTTATTTTGTTAAGTGTAAGACTTAAAATAATATGAGATGGAATTACGCGAAGAATTCTTATTATAATATTTTAAATATTAAATTACTCCATCATTTTAGTGAATTATGTGTGTTAGAAGTGCAACATTAGACAGACAAAGCCCTCAAAACAATTCTTCTATACTAAAACTGTATATTTGGCAATTTTTTAATATTTTGTTGTTCCAACTCTATAATGATTGTGTCGTAACTTCTTTGGGATGTCTGTACAGTTTGCAAAACGTGAGTTGCCTTGTTTTCACAACCATAATTTACGCATCGAGTTGTCGATTTAAACAGAACTTTGAAGTTTTCGGTCGGAATTTCGCAAACGAATATCACAGTGTTCAATTTTTCGTGCTTCTGGCAACTGTATATGCTGCACCTGTATTATTTTAACGCTATCCTTCACCAGCGCTTGAGAAATAAATTTCTAAATAGAGGCCATTTTTCTAATTTTACTTTCGAGCTGCTGTCCTCGAATTATTCAACTAGATCGACTTTATTTTCAAATTCTGTACCTTCACATCTAGAGTCTTATTAAAATCTTTCGCTTTTCAATTTAATTTTGATTTCCGGCGCTATAAAATCTGAATTTAATATAAAATGAATATGAATTGAATATCATTTGAATATGAATTGGATACGAATTGAATTTGAATTGAATATGAATTGAATACTAATATACTCATTTGAATATGAATTGAATATGAATTGAATATGAATTGAATATGAATTGAATATGAATTGAATATGAATTGAATATGAATTGAATATGAATTGAATATGAATTGAATATAAATTGAATATGAATTGAATATGAATTGAATATGAATTAAATAAGAATTGGAATTAAATAAGAATTGAATATGAATTGAAAATGAATTGAATATGAATTGAATATGAATTAAAATGAATTGAATATGAATTGAATATGAATTGAATATGAATTGAATATGAATTGAATATGAATTGAATATGAATTGAATATGAATTGAATATGAATTGAATATGAATTGAATATGAATTGAATATGAATTGAATATGAATTGAATATGAATTGAATATGAATTGAATATGAATTGAATATGAATTGAATATGATTTGAATATGAATTGAATATGAATTGAATATGAATTGAATATGAACTGAATATGAATTGAATATGGATTGAATATGAATTGAATATGAATTGAATATGAATTGAATATGAATTGAATATGAATTGAATATGAATTGAATATGAATTCGTTTTATGTAATTATATGCTTTATATTTTTTATAGAAATAAAAACTAGGTATTAAAAAATAAAAAATAAAAAAATAAAAAAAATAAAAAAATTGAATATGAATTGAATATGAATTGAATTTGAATTGAATATGACTGTAATATGAATTAAATATGATTTAAATAAGAATGAATATGAATTGAGTATGAATTGAATAAAAATTGAAAATTGAATATGAATTGAATTTGAATTGAATATGAATGGAATATGAATTGAATCTGAATTGAATATGAATTGAATATGAATTGAATATGAATTGAATATGAATTGAACATGAATTGAATCTGAATTGAATATGAATTGAATATGAATTGAATATGAATTGAATATGAATTGAATATGAATTGAATTTGAATTGAATATGACTGGAATATGAATTAAATATGATTTAAATAAGAATGAATATGAATTGAGTATGAATTGAATAAAAATTGAAAATTGAATATGAATTGAATTTGAATTGAATATGAATGGAATATGAATTGAATATGAATTGAACGTAAATTGAATATGAAATGAATATGAATTGAGTATGAATTGAATAAAAATTGAAAATTGAATATCAATTGAATATGAATTGAATATGAATTAAATATGAATTGAATATGAATTGAATATGAATTGAATATGAATTGAATAGAATATGAATTGAATATGAATTAAATATGAATTGAATATGAATTGAGTATGAATATGAATTGAATAGAATATGAATTGAATTTGAATTGAATAAGAATTGAATATGAATAGAATATGAATTGAATATGAATTGAATATGAATTGAATATGAGTTGAATAAGAATTGAGTATGAATATGAATTGAATTTGAATTGAATAAGAATTGAGTATGAATTGAATATGAATTGAATATGAATTGAATATGAATTGAATATGAATTGAATATGAATTGAATATGAATTGAATATGAATTGAATATGAATTGAATATCAATTGAATATGAATTGAATATGAATTGAATATGAATTGAATATGAATTGAATATGAGTTGAATATGAATTGAATATGAATTGAATATGAATTGAGGATGAATTGAATATGAATTGAATCTGAATTGAATATGAATTGAATATGAATTGAATATGAATTGAATATGAATTGATTATTAATTGAGTTTGAATTGAATATGAATTGAATATGAATTGAATATGAATTGAATATGGATTGAATATGAATTGAATATGAATTGAATATGAATTGAATATGAATTGAATATGAATTGAATATGAATTGAACATGAATTGAATATGAATTGAATATGAATTGAATAAGAATTGAATATGAATTGAATTTGAATTGAATATGACTGGAATATGAATTAAATATGATTTAAATAAGAATGAATATAAATTGAGTATGAATTGAATAAAAATTGAAAATTGAATATGAATTGAATTTGAATTGAATATGAATTGAATAGAATATGAATTGAATATGAATTGAATATGAATTGAATATGAAATGAATATGAATTGAATATGAATTGAATATGAATTGAATATGAATTGAATATGAATTGAATATGATTTGAATATGAATTGAATATGAATTGAATATGAATTGAATATGAACTGAATATGAATTGAATATGGATTGAATATGAATTGAATATGAATTGAATATGAATTGAATATGAATTGAATATGAATTCGTTTTATGTAATTATATGCTTTATATTTTTTATAGAAATAAAAACTAGGTATTAAAAAATAAAAAATAAAAAAATAAAAAAAATAAAAAAATTGAATATGAATTGAATATGAATTGAATTTGAATTGAATATGACTGTAATATGAATTAAATATGATTTAAATAAGAATGAATATGAATTGAGTATGAATTGAATAAAAATTGAAAATTGAATATGAATTGAATTTGAATTGAATATGAATGGAATATGAATTGAATCTGAATTGAATATGAATTGAATATGAATTGAATATGAATTGAATATGAATTGAACATGAATTGAATCTGAATTGAATATGAATTGAATATGAATTGAATATGAATTGAATATGAATTGAATATGAATTGAATTTGAATTGAATATGACTGGAATATGAATTAAATATGATTTAAATAAGAATGAATATGAATTGAGTATGAATTGAATAAAAATTGAAAATTGAATATGAATTGAATTTGAATTGAATATGAATGGAATATGAATTGAATATGAATTGAACGTGAATTGAATATGAAATGAATATGAATTGAGTATGAATTGAATAAAAATTGAAAATTGAATATCAATTGAATATGAATTGAATATGAATTAAATATGAATTGAATATGAATTGAATATGAATTGAATATGAATTGAATAGAATATGAATTGAATATGAATTAAATATGAATTGAATATGAATTGAGTATGAATATGAATTGAATAGAATATGAATTGAATTTGAATTGAATAAGAATTGAATATGAATAGAATATGAATTGAATATGAATTGAATATGAATTGAATATGAATTGAATATGAGTTGAATAAGAATTGAGTATGAATATGAATTGAATTTGAATTGAATAAGAATTGAGTATGAATTGAATATGAATTGAATATGAATTGAATATGAATTGAATATGAATTGAATATGAATTGAATATGAATTGAATATGAATTGAATATGAATTGAATATGAATTGAATATGAATTGAATATGAATTGAATATCAATTGAATATGAATTGAATATGAATTGAATATGAATTGAATATGAATTGAATATGAGTTGAATATGAATTGAATATGAATTGAATATGAATTGAGGATGAATTGAATATGAATTGAATCTGAATTGAATATGAATTGAATATGAATTGAATATGAATTGATTATTAATTGAGTTTGAATTGAATATGAATTGAATATGAATTGAATATGAATTGAATATGAATTGAATATGAATTGAATATGAATTGAATATGAATTGAATATGAATTGAATATGAATTGAACATGAATTGAATATGAATTGAATATGAATTGAATAAGAATTGAATATGAATTGAATTTGAATTGAATATGACTGGAATATGAATTAAATATGATTTAAATAAGAATGAATATAAATTGAGTATGAATTGAATAAAAATTGAAAATTGAATATGAATTGAATTTGAATTGAATATGAATTGAATAGAATATGAGTTGAATATGAATTGAATATGAATTGAATATGAAATGAATATGAATTGAGTATGAATTGAACAAAAATTGAAAATTGAATATCAATTGAATATGAATTGAATATGAATTGAATATGAATTGAATATGAATTGAATATGAATTGAATATGAATTGAATATGAATTAAATATGAATTGAATATGAATTAAATATGAATTGAATATGAATTGAATATGAATTGAATATGAATTGAATATGAATTGAATATGAATTGAATGTGAATTGAATATGAATTGAATATGAATTGAATATGAATTGAATATGAATTGAATATGAATTGAATATGAATTGAATATGAATTGAATATGAATTGAATATGAGTTGAATATGAATTGAATATGAATTGAATATGAATTGAGGATGAATTGAATATGAATTGAATATGAATTTAATATGAATTGAATATGAATTGAATATGAATTGATTATTAATTGTGTTTGAATTGAATATGAATTGAATATGGATTGAATATGAATTGAATATGAATTAAATAAAAATTGAAAATTGAATATGAATTGAATAAAAATTGAAAATTGAATATGAATTGAATACGAATTGAATATGATTTAAATGAGAATGAATATGAATTGAGTATGAATTGAATAAAAATTGAAAATTGAATATGAATTGAATAAAAATTGAAAATTGAATATGAATTGAATACGAATTGAATATAAATTGAATATGAATTGAATATGGATTGAATATGAATTGGATATGAATTGAATATAAATTGAATTTGAATTGAACATGAATTAAATATAAATTTAATATGAATTGAATATGAATTGAATGTGAATTAAGTATGAATTTCATATGAACTGAATATGAAATGAATATGAATTGAATATGAATTGACTTTCCACTTTTTGCCGTACCACCTATGGATTGGTGTTTATTATCATTAGTCCTGCGATCGTTCATATGGAAAAATATAATTTATTATGCCTATTAAATGGATTCTTGGGACTTGAGTCGTTTGTCTGGTTTGGGTTTCAGCTTATTTTAATAGTCCTGGGTTTGATTTTAAATTGACATTTCACTAAGCATCGTAGAGTAAAGGCTTGATTATTGTAATATTTCCGTGTGTTTATTTGCGATTCTTATTGCTTAGATGTAAACTAATTTTCTTTTTTCCCTCAGTTTTAAATTTTGGCATTCCATGTCTGAAAGAGTTCATAGCAAATATAAAAGTATTGTCCCATGTATCTGACATATTTAGAAATACAGTTCATGGTAATTGCGCTAGACTAGTTAGAGCTATCGAAGTTCATATTGTAGTGAATGAGTACTGGAAACAACGGTTCACCACAACGACACTCGACTCTCGGCACAAGTTTTAAAATTGTATATTATGTTTGCATTTTACGAAAAATTACTTTTACTATTTAATTAATCAAAATACCTGATTTTTCAAACTGCATACTTTTGTTTAGATTATATGCTACATAAATTCTCCGAAAGAAATTCGATAACCTCAAACTAAAATAAGTAACAAATTAATTAAAAATATGGTGTTGTAACTCAAAACCAAACCCGATCTCTTCATAATTATTACGGCTCAATAAAAAAATAAGAAAAACTTTTTCAAATATTTTGTATTTTGCACATCTTGTGTATAAGTTGAAAGTAAAAAAATTAAATTATTTTCCATCATCATCATCTCATTAATAAAAATTTGTTGGAAAATAGAACAAACTACACTTGTGCAGTTTCACAATTTTTTCATAGTACAAAACCTCGTCCATAGCTTTACACAACCAAGAGCGGAAAGACGAATAACTACATAAAAATTAATTTAATCTTTTGTTATAATTTTTCCTTCAGCTTGCTTCTTGCCTTTATACACATTACATCTTCGTTTATACGGCACTGCCACTTCGTCTGTGTTCTGTTTAGTTCTGTTTACATATAAAAAAAATATACAGCAAATTTTTGCTCTAGACTTCCTTTTATGATAGATGAACATTTATTTTTTTATTCTTTAATAAAAAGTTAGATAGGAAATGGTGAAAACTGGAAATTTATTTAATTTTTTTTGTTCAGCTTGTTAAGTTTTAAAATTTATTTTCCTCATTTCAAGTGTTATCTAGGAAGAAACCGAAAGCAACATTATGCTGTAAGTTCACTCTTATCATTTTCGTTATTGTTATGAATAACGATCGTCCTCTATATTGTTTTCAATATTTTGTGACTAGTTTTGTGAAACCAACTTATTATTTTCCAATTGCAATATAAATAGTAATTGTACAAGTATACAACTGTAAATTATGACTTTAAACTAAAAATTCAACATATAAAACAAACACTTGAACTTCTGATACGTACGGTATTTCAATTTATTCTCAGATCTCGTTCACGTATTTAATACTCTAAACCGGGATCAGAGAAGAAGAAGTAGAAAAGCGCTTCAAGTTTCAACCAGAATATGAAATAAATACGAGCTAGAACGAAATTGAATATGAATTGAATATGAATTGAATATGAATTGAATATGAATTGAATATGAATTGAATATGAATTGAATATGAATTGAATATGAATTGAATATGAATTGAATATGAATTGAATATGAATTGAATATGAATTGAATATGAATTGAATATGAATTGAATATGAATTGAATATGAATTGAATATGAATTGAATATGAATTGAATATGAATTGAATATGAATTGAATATGAATTGAATATGAATTGAATATGAATTGAATATGAATTGAATATAAATTGAATATGAATTGAATTAATATAAATTGAATATGAATTGAATATGAATTGAATATGAATATAATATGAATTGAATATGAATTGAATATGAATTGAATATGAATTGAATATGAATTGAATATGAATTGAATATGAATTGAATATGAATTGAATATGAATTGAATATGAATTGAATATGAATTGAATATGAATTGAATATGAATTGAATATGAATTGAATATGAATTGAATATGAATTGAATATGAATTGAATATGAATTGAATATGAATTGAATATGAATTGAATATGAATTGAATATGAATTGAATATGAATTGAATATGAATTGAATATGAATTGAATATGAATTGAATATGAATTGAATATGAATTGAATATGAATTGAATATGAATTGAATATGTATTGAATATGTATTGAATATGTATTGAATACGAATTGAATATGAAATGAATATGAATTGAATATGAATTGAATATGAATTGAATATGAATTGAATATGAATTGAATATGAATTGAATATGAATTGAATATGAATTGAATATGAATTGAATATGAATTGAATATGAATTGAATATGAATTGAATATGTATTGAATATGTATTGAATACGAATTGAATATGAAATGAATATGAATTGAATATGAATTGAATATGAATTGAATATAAATTGAATATATATTGAATATGAATTGAATATGAATTGAATATGAATTGAATATGAATTGAATATGAATTGAATATGAATTGAATATGAATTGAATATGAATTGAATATGAATTGAATATGAATTGAATATGAATTGAATATGAATTGAATATGAATTGAATATGAATTGAATATGAATTGAATATGAATTGAATATGAATTGAATATGAATTGAATATGAATTGAATATGAATTGAATATTAATTGAATAGATTGAATATGAGAAGGTAGTCACTAAACATGCCCAATCCCGCTTTATCCATACAGTTGGCGTTCCGAAAATAACCAAATCAAATATAATTATGACGTCTTCATGAAACTTGGCAAAGAAGCAGAAGAACTGCTGAGAGCTGCTTTTGATTCTCAGAAACAGGTCTACCAGAACAGAACCTAGTTTCGGTATAATTCCCGAAACTAAGTTGTCACTAGACTTGCAATTACAAATATAATGATTTAATCAATGATAGAAACCGTAATTTTGGTGCGAAACACTGTTCATAACTTTACGTGCTAATTGTTAGAAAAGTTATGTATACACCAATTCTTGGCAGCAAAAACGTACGTCAAGGATAGCCTACACTTCGTTGAGAGCTCAAGATGGTTCGATGAGTAGGTTAGGAGAGAAAATAATGTGACACGGCTACTAACCTGATTGTGTCAGGGCAACCACTTTAATCTAACCTAACCTACTTGAACCTCTCATTAACATAAGTTTAGATTTAAGTGATGAGAAGATTGATTTGTTATGTGTGGGTTTAATATTGCTGTCAGTTTGAGTTTCACAATGATGAGATGCGCACATATTACTCGGCCTTGGAGTTTTTCATTATATCTTATGATAAAAATGTAATAAGCCTCTAGATTTGATTCGCATGCTGGATATCTGGTTGTGACCGTTTTAACTCTCGCGGTCTTGATGAAATTTTCGGAGTGAGAAATGTGCATCAAAACAGCATTTAGACCATCAACCTAATCCGTAGTACGTATAATGAGAGAACCGTTAAAGTTGCTTGTTGAGTCCCCGATGTGCAGGTTTTTAAGTTGTTTAGCAATTGTTCTTGTATTCTAAACAACGAGAGCTTTAATAAAATTCTAAAAGATAAATTTCCGCAAAGTTCCCATATAGTCTCAGCAAGACCTTAGCTATTAGAAAAACAACCGAACCAATATGTACGGTTGTTTTTCTGTAGGTTTTTTGGGATATTGGCCATAATCTTAAACTTATTTATTTGGCCGCAGAACTTTAGATCTGACATAACGAATTCTAATCTCCCTTAATATTCTACTTGGATTCTCAATTTTCCAATCAAAAATTCAAATTCAACCATGCACAACTAGTTTTATACATGTGTACTTGTAAAGAAGTGCGCCCATCTCTGACTGATTTCTGAACCTTGTACCAACAGAATGTTAGAAATTATAATTCTATTCTTAAAACCTACGATGCCAATTTCATAATTATTGATTAATAATTAGCCGAGTTCTCTCCAGTCATAGTCAAATAGAAGAATTAAATCTAAAATTTACGTTTCAATCCAAAATCAATCCTGAAAACTCAATTTCAATATGATTGGTTATGTATTGGCGAAGTTTAGTCCCTCATGAACAGATCCTAAAATGTTATCCAAAACTCATACCACAGTCATTATCTAATTCTCCCTCCAAAATTTCATCATACTTCATTAAGAAATGGCAGATATAAATGGAAACTGTATAATTTCAAAATTTCATATATCGAGTATCTTTACTTAGCAACTTAGCAGGTAAATTAATTTGTCAATTTAAGGAACACTTTTAAGATTTACACAAATAATTAAAAAATATTCGTAACAACAAACTTCTCTTTTGCGATAGTGCTGACACTTGTGGCGAGTAACGTAATCTTTATATTTATTGAATTCTAGACAGAAAATATCGGGGTGAAATTATGGGCGTGGCTTTAAAGGCAGTAGCAGATTTCAGCAATTTAAAAAAAAATCGGGTTTCATATTTTCCGGTAAACCATGCACCAATAACTAGGTCTTCTAACGATCTGAATGCTTAAATAAACTCTTACAACCGTACAATGACACTTAGCTTAATTGAAAGGGTTATAGTCCCAAAAAGAATTACTTCCTATTATATCAAAATAAGGTTAGAATTTTTAAAATTACCAAACAAAAATCGCTTTAGTCGAAATAAAAAAAATTTCGTTTTTGTTAATGTTGATTTTTCTAGATTATCCTTTATTAATGATCCTTAATTAAATAATGTTGTTTTTGTTGTTCGGGAGGGGGCTACCTTATCGCGAGTATAATAAATATTCACGGTTGAACAGAAAACGAGAAAAAGGATTTCCATATGTTTTTTTGTTTCCTTTATTTTATTTTTATTTTTTGTCGGGTGTTCTATTTATGGTATCGGCGAGATATTTTTAATGAAAATTATATTTCCTTTTTCATTCGTTCGTTCCTCATCACAACCAACCACTTATTATATTTGGTAAATTTTTTTTTATCATATTTTGTAAGCACAATCCATTCAATCTAGATCCTTGTAATCATCATTATCTTCATGTTTAATGATATTATCGTTAAATGGTCCATTTCTTTCGTATATATAGGCAATGTATCTAAGCATCTATAAACTCATTTTCAAAAATTACAATTTAATTTAATTAAAATGTTGTATAAGGCAATTTACTTATAAAATTAAGGATATAGTATTTCCTTGGGTTTCGGCTGAAACGAAATAATTTTATTACCTGGAATTGTGGTGTCGAGCAAATCTTGTGCCAATTTCTTACTTCTGGTCCTTTTTCGGTTCTAAAAGTTTATCAAATGAAGTTCACTGATTCTTATGAAATTGTTAGTGTGAAGTGATGCTTAATGAGTTACAGAAATAATGCGAATTGTATTTTACATAACACATCTTTAAAGGTTCATTATACCTTCATCGAAATATTTCAGTTGATAAAGGTTATCGCAATTTTAAAAATAACTTATTTTCGAAAAATATCTTTATTTCACTCTTGAAAAGGTACAAAAGTTATTGGAAAATATTTTTATGGGCCAGACTTATCTCGTTAGACCGATCTCATTTTTTCCATATACACCTACCGTATAGAAAAGTTCGACAAATAAATTTTTATTTTATTTATATTTAATTTTGATCCCCATTTCGTTTTGTGCATAAAATAATTTTGTAATTTATAACTTGTTTAAGCTACAGTAACTGGCCCCTTGTCCTCGAAAAGTTTTTATTGTTTGTGTAAGTCGTACAGTATATTCTGTAACAAACCCAACACGTGTTTAACTTTTCAACCCTATAACGTTTCTCAAAATCGCAACAAAACAAAATAAAAACAGAATTAATTTTAGATCATCACCATTCAACTTTTCCGTGTAATACAAATTTAAATTATTAATTAATATTTCATTTAAAAAAAAAATTTAACAATTTTCCAAAGTAATTTATGGCAACGGTTAAACGACGACACACAGAACATTAAAAATAAAATAAAAATTATTAATTTTAAATTCTTCCCAAAAGTAATTACATGAAAACATAATTAGACAATTACAATAGATACAGATGTTTAAATAACGAATTAAACCAAAAAATAATTCGAGTAATTATGCAAAGGGAAGAAAAGTAATTTCCAGTTTTTTATTTTTTGCCGGGGTAAAGGAAAACCTATCGAACCCAAATATGATTGTTATGAAAATTAATTTTCGTGGAAAATGTAAAATGTAAACTAAATATAAGAACAAGGAGGCACAATAAATGGTTAAACAAGAAAATCGGTTGTCTTGCACCTTCAACGTGGAATAAAACTAAATTATTGTACATTACCCCTCAGATATTACACCGCGTACATTGATTATCAATCGTAGTCAACATTAAAGGGAAACATTTGCTTTAATTCTAATATCTAGGTTTAATGTTTAACTAAGAATTATTTTAAATAACATTGTCTACAATTAAAAAATTGTGCAGTTTTCATTTCTAGCCACGTGGATACAGATCGCATTTCCGGTCTACTATATCACAAAATTCCGTTCACTTAAGATAGTCATTAGTTCAGCACAGTATTGCCGGAAATTAGGAAGAACTTCGTCGCTATGTAATGACGGAAGTGGTAATTCATTTGTATTCGTATTAACGATTACCTATTTCGTTTGGAGTACTTCTTATGATTGATTAGAAATGATCGCATCTTTAGACACTTGCCGGTAGACCTTAGTTACTCGTAGTACGATATTCCCCTTGATACTACGTACTGATCTGATGTAGTGACAGTTTAGTCTATCGTACCATCCAGCCGCGGCGTACGTGAATAGCGCTCCCGCCACACCTTCGTAAATTATTTATTTATTTATTTACTTTACATTGAAATTTTGTGAACCACACACCCATTTTGAGCATATCAGCTCATTTATATGGTCTTCGACTCCTATTACCTCTTTATGATAATTTCATTTGGTTGGTAATTCTGATTTTGGCTGGTTTTAATTACAGCCTATCGCATATTTCGGCACCAGAGTCGCACTTTACTAAATAATTACACGCTGTTTGATTATACAAAAATTTATGCTAAAATTTTTCATTAAACTAAAAAATATATTTAATTATTTACTTAATATTACGAAAGTGGAGCCCTAGATCAGCGGCCAACACGAGCGTGAATAAATTCACTAAGCTAGCTAGCCTCGGTTGGATTGGCTCATGGCAACCGGTTTTCAAGTTTAATAAACGGCGATGAAGCTGCTGAAGGTGCTGTCCCAAAAAATGACACGTCAGAAACTGAAAAACCGCCACCAATCTATTTTGGGGGGGGGGGGGGGGTAAATCATTTTATTTGATGAAGTAGGAAAACACTACTATACTTATCAACTAACTAGCCAAAAAGGGTTGATTGTGATATTAAATGGAATTGAGAGCTTCGTTGACCCAAACGAGATACAACCTGCTCTCGCTGAAAAAAACTTCCGTATTAAATCTATAACTAATATTATAAATCGGGAAAACGCGCCACAGCCAATATTCCGTCTGGAATTAGAACCAGATAATAAAATCAATGGGAAGCGTGAAATATATGATCTAAAATGTCTTCTACATAGAACAATTACTGTCGAAGAGCCCAGAAAAAAAACTGGACCGGTACAGTGTGGTAAGTGCCAAGAATACGACCACACTAAAGCTTATTGCACTTTGAGCGATGTTTGTGTAATCTGTGGTGATCTCCATAATTCAACGAAATGCGATAAAAATAAAACTCAAGCTTCTGTCAGAAAATTGCAGTAACTGCGATGGAAACCACAAAGCGAATTATAGAGGTTGCCCAGTTTATATTGAATTGCGTAAATTACATTCAGAAACTGAAGTTCAAAATGGAAACCAGAATATACGAGTAAATGTAAACAGTAGTGTGCATCACAGGGGATTCCGAGGAAGGAAATATAGCATCAGCTTTAAACAAGCTATATGGTATGATGCAAAGCTTCATGACGATGATGGAGAGAACTATGAATCTAACGATAGTTGTTAAAAATCAAAAATGACTCTCCTCAAAATAGCAATATGGAATGCAAACGGCCTAGCGCAGCATAGAGCAGAGGTTCAAGCATTTCGCATTGAGCACAATATTGACATAATGTTAATATCTGAATCACGCTTCACCAACAAGAATTACTTCAAAATTAATGCGTACTATATTTATGACACTAAGCATCCGGATGGCAAAGCACACGGTGGCACTGCTGTATTGATTAAGAGAAGACTAAAACATTATGAACTTATGAAATATGCGAAAGATCATATCCAATCAACGAGCATCTGTCTGAAGGAATGGTCTGGAAATTGTGTAATCAGCAGTGTACGGCCCTCCAAAGAACGCTATAAAAAATTGCAGTTTATTGATTATTTTGGTCACCTGGGTAATACATTTCTCTCGGAGGGTGATTACAACGCCAAACGTACTAAATGGGGTTCAAGACTAACAACGCCTAAAGGCAAACAACTTTATGAAGCTATAAAGGAGCAGTCCCTGGATTTTCTATCTGCCGGTCATTCTGCTTACTGGCCCACGGATAAAAAGAAGACTGTTGTCTTAAAATCAGGAAGACCGAAACGACTGATAAACAAACGAACTGATTGGAATCAATATAGAGACTAGCCGAACTAAATTGTTATCTTGATATCCAGCTAAAAACACCAGCAGATATTGACGTGGCTGCAGAAAAGCCAAAAGAGGCACTAGAAATATCAGCTGAAAAGGCTTCATCAATCATCAACAATTCTGGAAAAATTAATAAATTATCAAATTTACCAGTCACAACTGATTTCTTTCTAACATGATTTTTAAAAAGCAGCCAAAAATTGCGCAAAATTCATTTTTTCTAGATGGTTTGAGAATTATTTCAACAACATCACTTTTGTCTGCCAAATCTTCTTGACTTATGTTCTGATATCACCAATTGTAACGATTTGGTCCTGTCAACTCCTGTTCGCAGCACTAGCTACTTCTTTATCAACCAAATACAGCTGTAGGTGTTCAAAACTCGTAATTACCCGTAAAATTTATGAACTAATTTGGTTTAAAATTTAATTTGCAATCCTTTTATGCTAATCCTTTTTTTGTAAATGCTGTTGTGTACAAAAGTTTCGTCCCCGAATGTATAAATTTTGTACTAAAAAATAAAAATAGATGGGTCAAAAAGAGGATAAAAAGAGATGCGCAAGTACAGTACAGGCAGTCCTATTAATTTTGGCAAGCACGTAGCCACATTTAAATTTATAAATAATAATAAAAAATAAAAATTGTAATAAAATTTAAAATAAAAATAACACGTGTAATAAAAATAAATAAAACATTGTTTATATATATCAAAAACTTCTCATTTCGATCGTAAATACAACATTTAGTGGCAGCGAAATTAACTTTTTTGCGATCGTTTGTATGTTTTCTATGATACAGTAAAAATCGAACGTTTAATAAACAGTTTATTAAATCATTCGGGTGATTTAAAAAAAAAATGTGTATAGTGTATACTGATATACTGTATAATGGTACTATTCCACTAGGAAACAGACAAATTTTACAAAAATTTTGCAGAAAACATGACAAAGACAAGAACTAAAATTTGCATTAGCGCGACTGAGATAAAACATTTTTATTTTATGGTATAAAAAGTTGGGGAAATTTTGACATCATCGAAAACTAACCTATAAAGTATTTAAAAGATATAAAAAATCTTTATTTTTGATGTTTGACAATAATTTTATATCCCAAAAATTACTAAAAAAAATTATTATTATTTTTTCGATGAAAAAACATATGCATTTTAATTATTTTGAATAATTTACGAAACTATCGAAAAATTGGTTTACTATAAATCATGTGAGGGGAAATTTTTGACAAGTTCATATTAACCTAAAAAAATCATTCGGCAGCCGAAAAAAAAACAAACAAAAATCGAAGTGTCAGATTTTTTAACCCATAAAAATATAGTAAAAGTCAGTTCAGTCTTATATTTGTATCAAAATACTTGTATAAAACTGTGTATCGATTATTGAAACCGGATAATAACAGCAGTGATGTGGAAGTGGATGATTTGGATTGTGAAGAAAAGGATAATACGATTACATTAATCATTTGAGTGCTATCGAACGAACATTGAAATTTTGATAATGTTGAATGATGCCGATCTTATACAATTTGTCTCAGCTAACCGATCAATTTCTATTTGACTGTTTCTGAATACATGTAGAATGGAAAATAACAGAATCATTCCGACTGTGTAAGCAAATGTACCAAATTGGTATTTTATATTTTTACTTTCAGTGCGAGAACAATTAAAAGATTTAACGAAACAGTTCGATAAATTAGAAAATGATTGCAAAATGTTGGGCAAATTGTCGGGGAGGTACACAATTGAATGAGGATAAATGTAAGTACATACCTCCAATATGTCGGTGATTCAGTGAAATGATGTTTTATGTTATCTATATTTTTATAGTGATTGTGAAGGCAACAAACGGGCCACGATATGTTGTTGGATGTCGACGTCAGACAAGACAAAATTGAAGGCTGGAACTAAGGTAGCTTTAGATATAAAGTGCTCGTTTAATAAGTGAAGTGTTTAATTACACTCGTGATCATCAACCGTGCATTATATTACTGGATGAAATGCAATTGGAAATCGTTGTTTTTCCGAAGCTACATCAGTCGATCGTAAAATTCAACGTACTCTAATGGAATTGCTTAATCAAATGGATGGTTTCGATTCCTTGGATTAGGTTAAAATGATCATGGCTACAAACCGTCCAGATACGCTAGATCCGGCATTATTACGTCCCGGACGGTTAGATCGTAAAATAAATGTAAGTACGTACCTCCAATATGTCAGTGATTCAGTGAAACGATATTTTATGTTACTTATATTTTTATAGTTATTGTGAAGACAACAAATTGGCCACGATATGTTGTTGGATATCGACGTCAGTTAGACAAGGCAAAATTGAAGGCTGGAACTAGGGTAGCTCTAGATATGAAGTGCTCGGTTAATAAGTAAAATGTTTAACTACGCTCGTGATCATCAGCCGTGCATTATATTAATGGATGAAATGGAATTAATGCAATTGGAGGTTGTCGTTTTTCGGAAGGTACATCAGCCGATCGTAAAATTCAACCGTACTCTAATGGAATTGCTTAATCAAATGGTTTCGATTTTCGATTCGTTGGATTAGGTTAAAATGATTATGGCTACAAACCGTCCGGATACGCTAGATCCGGCATTATTACGTCCCGGACGTTTAGATCGTAAAATCGAAATTCTGCTTCCTAATGAACAGTCACGTTAGGAAATTTTAAAAATGCATGAAATTTATTATGAAACCATTGTTAAATGGTCGGATAGTTATTTAACAAATGTTTCGAATGGCGGTTTATGAATACAAGTAAGTCTTTCAATAAAAAAATGGTAAAGCTTTTAACTAACAACAATTTCGTTTTACTTTAGATTACTATATGTTGGCGTTCCAGCCATCTTTCATGAAAACATTGTGGATTAATCTCACTCGTTTCGGCTAAAATTTATTTTCGTCTCCAATCTCGATGCTGTTAATTACGTTGAGTACAACGCTGAAATAGATTTGTTTGGGTTTTGCCTAACTAGCATTTCCAGAGACTCATTCATTTAAGTGGGGTGGTAGCAGTTCACAAGGCAGATGTGGTGGTATGCAACGAGGCCCACGACGATTTCAATCTATTCAAAATTTTACCCGCGAAGATATTGAGGTTGGGCCACCATTATCGATCAAACAAATTTGATCGATTACGATATTTGGATGAATATTGGATACGAACATTTTCTCGTTGAGCTTCCATTGGCCGGATTCATCTTATCGAAATTGGCCGGTATGCATTCGGATTTCGATAGACATCAACTGACATCACTGGATCCCGTATGGGATGTATCAGAATTAGGTTTATATTTTACTGTTGTCTGCCGTGTGTCTGTGGTGATTTAGGAATAACGCGAGTTGAAGAGCTGCGATAAAACGCTTCTAATATAATGGCCAACTCATCCAATCGCATTGAATATATCCAATTAATGGTCGACTTTATATTTGACTTTAAATAAACAAATTCAAATAAATTTTAATAAATAAATTTTAATTTTAATGATAAATTTTAATAAATTATTTCTCATCTGAAAATCCTGTTTTTAATATTTTCTGTACGCAATATGATACCTAGGTAGGGTGTTTTTTTATAGTCGAAGGAACTATTTTGGCCTAGTTACCTAGTTCAGCAGTCGGTATTATTTTTAAATTTTGAATTAAAAATGTTTTAATAGAAATATAACCTAAAAAAATTAAATGCAAAGTGAAATTTCAAGAAGGCGAAAAAATATTTAAAATGTAGTGTGAATTCCTCCAATTTTTTTTTCAATTTTTTCCAAAAAAAAAATAAAATTTTATTGTGTCGACACACCAAGCACAAAAAATTTATGTTTCTACCATAAAAAAATCAAAAAAATAAAAGTTTGCTGAGAGTGGGGATTTTTTTTCATTTTGGTTGCCATAAAAAATACTTTGTTTGATATTTTTAATTTATAATTATGGCAACCAACTCAACAACAACAAAACATTTTAGAAAAAAAAAATACTGATGTACGGTTCACACACAGAGAGAATCTATATTTTTATCTCGTTCTAGTTTTCTGCAAAATAAAACGCTGTGTAGTGGAATAGACCCATAACACGCGAGAAAAATAGTAAATAATGTGTTTAGCCAGTGTAACGGTTACAGTTTCATTTTCTGGAAAGTGACATATGATCTTAAAAATTGTACATATTGTGGTTTGCAAGATTTGTGCTAATAATCTAATATTATTCGAATGTGAGATTACCAAATATTATTAAGTGTATAGTATATAAATTAATTATAATATTCAACTAACGAATATTTAAAAAGAAAAGGAAAAATTAAAAAAAAATATTGTGTATAAACTGTATCGTTCAAGATATAAGATAAAAGTATGTGTGTGCATTGATTACTGTTTCGTACAAATGAAAAATATCAAGTAGTACAGCAGTGAATATAGTAAAATACAGTAATATACTAATAATGTACAGAGTGTGTCAACAAAAATTCGTTTTGTTATAAATTACAACACCCGAATTAAAATCAGTGTGTGCATGAAAGCAGTGTACGGCAACAGATTCATGTACATCCAAAGCCTCGTACAAATAACGACAATAGTGTGTTACATAATTACGTTTTGTTGAATCAAAAATCGAAAAGTATCGTTAAAATAAATCGTACGAGTACATAGTAAAAACAAAACGGTGCATATAAAATTCATTACAAATGTATCGTATTATTTGATGTAAGAGTAAGTCAATACGCGAGCAACAGTAAATACACATCGAGTACAGCTTCCTTAACATCAAATATTGTATACCAGTCTATGAAAGCGGTTTTATGTAAAGCTTTGTAAGAAAATATTGTGAATATATCGAAAACAACAAAAACTCCGGCGAGCAACATCATATCAATCAACGAGGGTATAATCGTCCACAACATAAACGTAACATTGCTTATAAATAGTACTTTTAACAAGATAATCAACCAAGTGGAACTAACTAAAATATATTTGCAACTAAATTGTTTGAACATAAATTTATATTTTTGGTAAGTTAAATTTTATGGTAAAATTGTCTCCTTCTCATAAACCTGTTTTTCTTTCTTATTTTATGTTGGAAATTCATAATGAGGAATAGCAAATTAAATTAATAAATGAAGGGCAATGGGAAAACGTAAAATAAAGAAAAAACCGTTAAAAACTAATAACAGCGAGTCAAGTACAGAAGATAGCGCGTCTGAGAAGAACGTGAAATTTACAATATCGGTGAGTAAAACAAATTCAACCATAAATAATAGTAACAGTACGAACAATAAAACAAATTCTAAAGTCAAACCAAAATTGACTAATTTTAATAAAAATTCTAAAATGGCACTTGATTTGAACATGGCTTTTAAAATCATCCCCGAATTCGATGGTTCTGCAAACAAGTTACAAAAATTTATACTTGCTTGTGATATTGTTTACAATAAGTTAAACGATGAATTCGATGAAGAGGCATTAGCTGAACTTATTATGCTCAAATTGCAAGACAGAGCACATAACATTTTTAAGTACAAACAGTTTAAAAAGTATGACGAAATTAAACGTGAACTTAAACTGCAATTTTCTGAAAGTAGGCCAATCAATTATTTACAAGTCGAATTGGTTCGGGCAAGTCAACAGCCAAATGAAGACGTTAAATCTTTTGCAAATAGAATAGAACAATTATTAAATGACTTAAACGATGCATGTATAGCTCGTGGAGGTAACAAATCCTCAGAAATCGTGCATAGTCTTAATTCTACAACAGCTTTAAAATCGTTCGAAGATGGGCTGAAAAGTTCCTTGCAAGTAATAGTATAGGCTTGTAGGTTTACAACCCTGAAAGATGCGGTGGCTAAAGCTATAGAAGAGGAAGCAACTCTAAATTATAAGGTAGCCTCTTCTCAAGCAAGCTTCAATAATAATTCAACTAATTGTCGCTTAAAGTGCTCAATATGTAGAAAATTCGGACATTCTTCAAATACGTGTTATCGGAAAAATAATAATTTTCGAAACAATCAAGGTTTTAATAGAACTTTTGAAAATTCGAACCGATCACAAATATCTCACAATGGTGTTCAATCAAACCAAACAAATAATTCTAGTAATATAATAGTTTGTGATTATTGTAAAAAAATTGGACATCACATAAAAGATTTTCGTCAAAGAAAATATGTTGAAGCCAATCGTGCTCAACAAAATGCCAAGCCAATGATACAAACCATTCAAGAGTCGGGAAACGCAAAATCACTCGTTCAGGAACTATCGAACACACCGGTTCGGGTGAAGGAATTACATTAAACTTGTGTTCCTCTGCATATGCAATAAATATTAATTATGATAATAAGTTTGTATTTCTAAATATCGATATTTTAACGAATAAAAATTCTAGCTTTCTAATTGACACGGGTGCCGATATTAGCATTATAAAAAAAGAATTCATAAAAGATGATGTGTTTTGTTACCCACATTTAAGATGTACAATTACTGGAATTGCGAGGGAAAAATTTACTTAAACAATTCGGATTCAATTTCGCAAAAATTTCATATAGTAAATAATGTTTTCCCTATAAAATCTATGGGTATACTAGGTAAAGATTTTTTGGAAAATTATGGTTGTAAAATTGATTATAAAAATAAAGTTTTGGAAATACCTATATCTTCAAACGTTTCACAAAAATTTCTGCTTTGCTCTCAATTTTTGGTAAATGAAATTATACCACCTCGAGTTGAAAAATTTATTAATATTATATCCAATTTTCTGCCTAACAATTCCGATTACCTTTGCCCATCCTTGGAAGTTTTGCCAGGAGTGTTCACAGGCAATTCTTTAATTAAGACAACAAATTCTCAATTTCAACTGTCAATTTTAAATACAAATGAATTTCCAGTTGAAATTAAGGAAATAAATTTAAACCCAAAAACGTTACAAGACTTTGAAATTTTTTATTTAAATAAATGGGAAAATCCCGTAGAAAATAGACTTAAAATCCTCGAATCACACGTTGAAACTAGCAATCTGAATGAAGAAGAAAAAAATTCAATATTGAAAATTTGTCGTTCGTTTAACGATGTTTTTTTCTTAGAAGGTGATGAACTTACACAAACCGATACGCTTTCACACGAAATTTCTCTCATTCCGAATGCTAGAGTAGTAAATGTTAAACCATATAGATTACCCTTCTCAGCGAAGGAAGAAATAGACAAACAAGTTGGATCAATGTTAAAAAATAATATTATTGAGAATTCTTGTAGTCCATGGAACTCACCCTTGCTAGTTGTTCCGAAAAAATCGGAAGATGGCCTCAAGCGTTGGAGAGTTGTTGTTGACTACAGAAGGTTAAATGATATTACTATTTCAGACACATTTCCATTGCCAAACATTGTTGATATCCTGGATCAACTTGGAAGATCGAATTACTTCTCAACCCTTGATTTGGTAGATGGGTACCATCAAGTTCCTATAAGTAATAAAGATAAAAAAAAACTGCATTTAGCACGAATTTAGGGCATTACCAATTCAATCGTATGCCGTTTGGACTTAAAGGGGCTCCCGCCACTTTTCAGCGCATGATGAATTCGGTACTCTCTGGTTTGAATGGTGTAAAATGTTTTGTATATCTGGACGATATCGTAGTATATGGATATGATTTAGTAGACCATAACCAAAAATTAATTGAAATTCTCTCTTGTTTACGAAAACATAACCTTAAACTTCAACCAAAAAAATGTAAATTCTTGAGGAAAGAAATTAGCTATTTAGGTCATACAATAACTGAAACAGGAATTCGACCCGATCAGTCAAAAATTGAAGCAATCAAAAATTATCCTAGACCGAAAACATCGAAGGATATAAAATCATTTTTAGGGCTTTCCAGTTACTATAGACGATTTATATACAATTTTTCGAACATAGCTGAACCTCTCACAGCACTTTTAAAAAAAAATGTTCCATTCGAATGGTCAGCTTTTTGTGAAGAGGCTTTTGTAAATTTGAAAGAAGCCTTGATGAATCCACCTATATTGTCATTTCCTGATTTCACAAAACCTTTTATCGTTACTACGGATGCCAGTGACGTAGCCATTGGGGCCATTTTGTCGCAGAGTTCATCGACCGATGTTGACCTTCCTATTGCTTATGCAAGTAGGGTGTTACAAAAGGCCGAAAAGAACTACGCGACTATTGAAAAGGAACTTCTCGCTATCGTATGGGCATTAAAGCGATTTCGGCCATATATTTTTGGCCAACAGTTCATTATACGAACTGATCATAAACCATTGATTTGGCTTAAGTCGATGTCTAACCCGTGTTCACGACTAGTTCGTTGGAGGATAGATATAGATGGTTACGACTATAAAATTGAATATAAATCGGGTAAAGCCAATACGAATGTTGACTCGTTACGTCGGATAGAATTACCCAATTCTTTGGAAGAATCACATCTTATCAACATATTAACTAGATCAAAATCGAAATTAACAACTCCAAATGATATAACAGATATCAGCGGTCCTATACAACAAAATGATGCAACTAGTTCCAATTCTCTTTATCAATCAAATACTAGTAACACCAATCTAACTCAACATCAAAATATCATTAAACTCGACAATCAACGGGACATTGAAAAATTATTGCATGAATTTCATTCTAATCTTCTTGGTGGTCATCAGGGTGCATTTAGAACATATAAAAGACTAAAATCATATTATGAATTCCCGAAAATGTTGACTACTATTCGAAATTTTATAAGGAAATGTCCTCAGTGCCAAAAGAACAAGATTGGTAAATCAAACAAGTGTCCAATGAAAATTACAACAACAGCTAAGTTCCCTTTCGAAAAGCTATTTTTAGATATAGTAGGACCACTTCCTATTACAGAAAATGGAAATAAATTTATTCTAACACTTCAGGATGATCTATCGAAATTTTCACTAGGCGTTTGTCTTCCCAATCAAGAAACGACAACAATTGCTCGAGCATTCGTTGACAAATGTATTTGTTTGTTTGGATCCCCACAGTCAATCGTTACGGATATGGGTTCCAATTTTATGTCTGAATTATTTACCAATATTTGTAAGATATTAAATATCAAAAAGATTAACACAACCGCCTATCACCCGCAATCGAATGGAGCGTTAGAGCGCTCTCATCGCACGTTAGGGGAGTATTTACGTAATTTTACCTCGAGTAATGTCGATAATTGGGATAAATGGATTTCGACGGCCATATTTACATATAACTCAACACCTCATTCAGCTACTGGATACATGCCTTTTGAGCTCGTGTTTGGTTATAAACCAATTATTCTTACATCATTTCAAAGAAATCCTGAACCAATCTATAATTACGATTCATATTCAGAAGCAAATTTAAATTTCAGAATTGCTGGAAACTAGCCAGGGAAAAAATAATTCAAGCTAAAGACAATTCTAAAACTTACTATGACAGAAATTCGAATGATACGAAATTCAATGTTGGGGATTTAGTATTATTGAAAAACGAAGTTATGAATAAAGGTAAATTCGATAATTTGTGGACTGGGCCTTATCCAATAATAAACTTAAATTCTGATGAAAATTCCACAATACGTATTAATCGAAAGAATAAGATTGTTCATAATAATCGCTTGAAATCATTTCAAACGTGACAATTCAAATGTTGCTATTTTTATGAGGGTTTGGTTGTGCTCATTAATTTTGATAATTTCATTTATTTAAACAATATTTTTATTATTTATATAAGTTTTCTTTATTTTATATTTAGCAATGGTTTTTCATTTAAATATACTATGTCCGTTTTAAAACCAATATGAGAACAGACAATTTTGTCAAATTTAACCTACTGTAACTTGATTAATAAATTAAAAAATTATATCTTAGAAATTTAATTATTATTGTATTAATTAAAATTTATCAATTTAGTTTATATTTAAATTTGTATTTCTATTATTTTTGATAATTTAAAGTTATATTATGTAATACTTTCTCAGTTTTGTTAATTTAAATGTAAAGGGTGATTTTTTTGTGGTTAGGATTTTCATGCATTAGTATTTGACAGATCACGCGGGATTTCAGACAAGGTGTCAAAGAGAAAGATGCTCAGTATGCTTTGACATTTCATAATGAATAGACTTACTAACGAGCAACGCTTGCAAATAATTGAATTATATTACAAAAATCAGTGTTCGGTTCGAAAAGTGTTTCGCGATTTACGTCCGATTTATGGTCTACATAATCGACCAAGTGAGCAAACAATTAATGCGATTGTGACCAAGTTTCGCACTCAGTTTACTTTATTGGACATTAAACCAACCACACGAATGCGTACAGTGCGTACAGAAGAGAATATTGCGTCTGTTTCTGAGAGTGTTGCTGAAGACCGTGAAATGTCGATTCGTCGCCGTTCGCAGCAATTGGGTTTGTGTTATTCGACGACATGGAAGATTTTACGCAAAGATCTTGGTGTAAAACCGTATAAAATACAGCTCCTGCAAGAACTGAAGCCGAACGATCTGCCACAACGTCGAATTTTCAGTGAATGGGCCCTAGAAAAGTTGGCAGAAAATCCGCTTTTTTATCGACAAATTTTGTTCAGCGATGAGGCTCATTTCTGGTTGAATGGCTACGTAAATAAGCAAAATTGCCGCATTTGGAGTGAAGAGCAACCAGAAGCCGTTCAAGAACTGCCCATGCATCCCGAAAAATGCACTGTTTGGTGTGGTTTGTACGCTGGTGGAATCATTGGACCGTATTTTTTCAAAGATGCTGTTGGACGCAACGTTACGGTGAATGGCGATTGCTATCGTTCGATGCTAACAAACTTTTTGTTGCCAAAAATGGAAGAACTGAACTTAGTTGACATGTGGTTTCAACAAGATGGCGCTACATGCCACACAGCTCGCGATTCTATGGCCATTTTGAGGGAAAACTTCGGAGAACAATTCATCTCAAGAAATGGCCCGGTAAGTTGGGCACCAAGATCATGCGATTTGACGCCTTTAGACTATTTTTTGTGAGGCTACGTCAAGTCTAAAGTCTACAGAAATAAGCCAGCAACTATTCCAGTTTTGGAAGACAACATTTCCGAAGAAATTCGGGCTATTCCGGCCGAAATGCTCGAAAAAGTTGCCCAAAATTGGACTTTCCGAATGGACCACCTAAGACGCAGCCGCGGTCAACATTTAAATGAAATTATCTTCAAAAAGTAAATGTCATGGACCAATCTAACGTTTCAAATAAAGAACCGATGAGATTTTGCAAATTTTATGCGTTTTTTTTTAAAAAAAAGTTCTCAAGCTCTTAAAAAAACACCCGTTATATAACATTCAATTTTCTTAATTTTACTTTTAAATATTGCATTAATGTTGTTGAAAATGGAGACTGACTTGAAGATAAACCCTTCTGGTTTATCTTCACCTTAGGGGAAAGGTGTTGTGTACAAAAGTTTCGTCCCCGAATGTATAAATTTTGTACTAAAAAATAAAAATAGATGGGTCAAAAAGAGGATAAAAAGAGATGCGCAAGTACAGTACAGGCAGTCCTATTAATTTTGGCCACATTTAAATTTATAAATAATAATAAAAAATAAAAATTGTAATAAAATTTAAAATAAAAATAACACGTGTAATAAAAATAAATAAAACATTGTTTATATATATCAAAAACATCTCATTTCGATCGTAAATACAACAATGCTATATACTTTACAAAATATTTGCAAGAATGGTAAAAGCCGCTATGTACGTTGCCACTTCCGTTTGACCGGAATTACTGGGATCTCCCAATTTATGGAAAAATCTTAAGTCTGTAGTGTCATCTCGATCAACAACAAAACCAACCGTTGATAGGAAATGGCAGATCTTACTTCCCTAGTACAAATTAACAACAGTAACTTATGGCACGGCCTCAGCACCATATCTGGCCAAAAGAATATTACATCAGCTGGCACATGATGAAGAAACTGTACATCCCAAAGCAGCAGAAATCTTAAAAAGAGATTTTTATTTCAACTGGAGCGCATTCGCTAGGACAAATATTGATCCTGCAGAACGAGCTAATTAAATTGTTGAAATGTGGAGGTTTCAACCTTAGAAAATGATGCAGCAATTCAAGGAAGGTATAACAAAAAATTCCGGAGGAAAATCGAGAAGTTATGAAATTTGAAATCACAGAAGGTCAAAATGTAAAAACATTAGGTATATGCTGGGATCCTCAGAGAGACGAATTTAGCTTTAAAGTGCCAGCCATCCTAACTGCACAAAAGGTTAACACCAAGCGAAATATCATATCAAACATCGCAAGGAAATTTGATCTACTAGGCTGTATAGCTCCCATAACTATAACCGCAAAAATATTAATGCAAAATCTATGGGAAGAAAATATTGGTTGGAACAAAAAATTAGCTGATCATCTGGAAGACCGTTGGATAAAAGTTCAACAACAGTTACAGCTTGTAAGCAAAATTAAAATTCCTAGGTGGATTAATTCTTATCATACACGAAATTCATAAGAATCATTACTTATATAAAAAAAGGTTGATCAACAATGCCAGATGCAAGGATTACTTAAAAAGAACATCTGGCCCACTATCGACCGACGAACTAAGGAGCAGTCGAAACTTATTAATCAATAACATTCAGTAGGCTCATTTCACGAAGAAATAAGAATGTTAGAAAGTAGGCTTCAATTTAAGCAACAAAAGTTCTGTGTGGCAATTACATCCATTTGTCGACAAAGTAGGTATTCTACGAGTAGGTGGAAGAATCAGAAACTCGATAGTATCATTCAATACTAAACATCCAATTATTCATTCTTGGTACATGGAGGATGTCAATTAGTTTTAAGCAGAATCAGGAGCCAATATTGGATTATAAATGCCAAACCGATAAGTCAAAAAATAATCAACAACTGTGTTTGTTGTTACCGGTATAAGACAAAGGAAGGAACTTAGTTAATGAGACAACTGCCAGCATCGCGTGTTAGTCCATCTCGTCTTTTTACGCGCACGGAAATTGATTATGCCGGTCCACTCAAACCAAAATCTTCAGTGAGCCGCACTAAAACAATTTTCAAGGCTTACGTCTATAAATTGTTAGTGATTTAACAACAAATGCATTCATAGCTCCCTTGAAACGATTTATGTCCCGTCGAGGACTGTGTAGCCACATCTACAGCGATTGCGGTACAACACTTAAAGGCGCAGATAAACTATTGAAGACTGCCATAGAGGAGTTCAACAAAACCTATGTCTCAGAAATAATTAATATTTTATCAAATGAAGGAATAAATTGCCATTTTAATGCCTCGGTAAATCCTGCAAAAAATTCCACTTTTTAGTCAAATTGTTAAATTAAATGTAAATATATAACCTGACAACACTAGGATTCACTGTGCAAATTTAATTCAGCCCTATTTTCTTAAGTAAATTTTTGAAAAATGGTTTATGGGTGATTTCTGGAAACTGATTGTTGTACCGATCCTACTAAGAATGTTTCATGATTATCTCTTCTCTAGATCGGCCAAAATCACCCTTAGAAACCCCGTGATTTGAACCGTAATTTCATCCCATTTTTTATTAATAAAATCACTTAAACTGGTTGTACTGAATATACTGTACTATGACCAAATCTGGCTGATATGGCTCAGTGATTCCTAGTCTTATCGGGTTAAACACATTTAATTCTTTAAACAATTTGACGTAAAACTGCGATATTTTTTTACATACATTGATGTCAACCGATTCTATATATAATATAGGTTTTTAAATAGTTAGATATTTGCGTTCCAGCAACAATTCTGGGGAACTATGTTTCAACTATGTATATGTACCATCAGGGCTATATCCTAAATTTGTCTGGAAGTGTTTTTGTATTCTTATTTCTTTTTCAGTACGAATTTTTCCCCATGGAAGGGAGTCGTTCTCGATAAATAACGAGTGGTTCTTCTATTGCCTTGGTTATCATAGGTATGCTATGATTCTGGATAGGACTGGGGCTTCCGATGATAATCCATCCGAGCTCAGTGTTTTTTGGCTATTGGTTGATGTTGGCCACCCTTTATTAGAGCATTGGTGGCAATGAATGGATTATAATCGGCGCCTAATACTATATCAATTGATTGTGATTGATTGTAAAGTGGGCCGGCGAGTTGTAGATTTTCAAAGTGTTTCCAGTTGTTTGTGTTGATGCTGATTTTGGGAGGCCGTTGAGTGAGTTTCTCGAAAATCAACGCATCAACGGAATTCACCATCGAACTTTGGTGCTAAGATAAGACTCATAAAATGACTGCAGGGGCCGGCTTGGGTTCCTTGATCATTCTTCTTTTGAGATTAAGATTGTTAGCCGCCTTGGAGGTGATCAATGTGGTTTGGGATCCCATGTCTGTCAGAGCCCTTAAGGTGACTGGCCGACCATTACTCGACCGCGCTTTAATTATTGCAGTATTAGTTAGTGTCTGTTCGTTTACCAACAAAGATTGTTTGGTAGGAGAAGGCGCTGCGTTATTGCAATGCAGGAACGTGTGATGATGTTCCTTACAGTCGATGTACACGTTCGCCTTGCATGAGCCACTGCTTTGGTCGAGGCATATTACATAGAGGTGTTCGCCAATGCCTTGCTGGTGAACATTGCTGTTATATGTAGTGATAATTAAATCGATTTGTGTTACTGAACATGTAGTGATTATCCTTAAAATTTTAACAAGTAGTTCACCTTAAAAATTCCCAAATATTATATCAAATTACAATCTCGTATCAGCAATAGGTATCTACGATTTTATTACAACAACACACCTCTCAAAAGCAATAAAAATGCATTGAATTATATGCCTGTACAAGCAATGGTTAACAGCTCACAGATTATTATTCATTTTTAAGGTTATGCTGGTGTAATAAATTCGCGAGTAAACTACTGTAGTAGTAGGTAGTGTCGAGCGTATCTATTTCTCTTAGGTAATAGGCGATGAAAACTACCAACTATTTTTTTTTTCTAATCGTGCTTTTTTGTTATTTAAGTGCAAAATTTTTTGCATGGATCAAATTTGTTTTTTGGACATATTTCACTTTAGTAATTTTTGTGAATATTATTCAATATTTTTCAGCCGATTAATTAAATAAACCAATTAATTATTTAAACAAAACATTTGTGCTAAATAGCAAATTCAACAATGCGTCTATTGAAAGATAATAATCTTAAAGTTACTGTGAGTCATGAAACTCTAAAAAAACGATATCTAATTAACAGAAATATTACAAAACTTAATTCCGATATCTTATTGAAAGCTTTAAATATTGTATATCCTGATCTAAGCTTATTGAAGGATCTTAGACAATTTTCTGATGAGTCAAAAAAAATTTGTTCAATTTTGAAAATAACGAATTCTATCCAGAACCACAGGAAAATGCATTATTTTAGGAATCGTAAAATTAAGAATATTCCAACGAAATCCCAAATTAATCGACAACCTGACTTACTGAATAAATCAAGTTCATCAAATGAATACTGCAGTGAAACCGGTGGCCTAGCCTTAAGCGAACCCCATAGCCCATCTTTGACAACAGTTTTTTTACCCTCTAATTTGGAAATTCAAGCCAAAACCGACCCTTTAAACACAAATGGTACAATAATACTTCAGCACACCAGTTTAATTCATAAACCCAAAAATTAATTCGGAACATTACAACATTCAAAATGTTCGAGAAAGCATTCGAAATTCTTTGATTGCTGCTAAAAATAATTGTGTGCTCACTTTTAAAACAGCTAACACCAATAAAATCTCTAATGCACTGCAAACATTATACGCTGTTTGTAAATATAAAAGTCATTTAGCAGAAATTTGAATTTAAAATATCAAAGATGATATTCATTGATATGTTTACCATCGGGGAGGACGTTCAAGATCATGGTCCAAGAAAACAATTTTCACAATTACGCGGGATCAGACGAGCCGCGGTGCAAAACCAATTAACAAATAATTGTACTAACCTAGTTTATTTAAGGCAATTAGAAGATGTAGATGCTGATCTTTTAAGCTCTGGAAACACGCAAACAATTTTGCGAAGAGCCGTATTACGAAAAGCAAAATCCGAACGATTGCACCTAAATGATTTAATCAATGATTGCGAGATACATGATGCTATCAGCAGACTTAAACCAATACATATATATGGCATCTGATCCTCTGTATATAGTGTTAATGCGCCGAAATACCTTACAGCTTTTAGGACAAACTAATAAAATCATTTATATCGATGCAACAGGTGGAATGGTGCGTAACCCAAATTGTTGTAAGCATCACAATTTTTCGCGCATTTATTATTACGCATGCGTAATAAAAGTCGAAGGAAGTGTTACACCAGTCGCTGAATTAATATCATGTAGACATGACTCAGCTGCTGTTGGGTCGTTTCTGCAATATTTGCATTATGAAATCCTTCATTCCAAACCAAAGGTTTCACTTCCTAAACTGATCGTATGTGATTGGTCTTGGGTATTCATCAACTCCGTTTTAAAACAACTAAATGACAAGCGTGTGAAGTTTATGCTAAACTAATCCTAAAGTTATTTCTATACTGGTTAGGTCTAACTTCACATGCATATAAATAAATAAATATTTATATATAGGGTTTTTCAATAAGAGCACTTCAACTTTTTTTTTTGAATAAAACACAAACTGTTCGACTTTTGAACTAACTTTTTTTTTATTAACGAATTTGAACATATACATTTAAGTATGAAACTCGATTTCTTTTGCATGACCACCGCGTGCACGTTTTACGAAGTCTAATCTTTGAACCCAATTTTCGACCACTCTTTCGCATAAATCGGCCAAAATTCCAGCAATTTCACGATCTATATTGGCTCTGAGCTCTTGCAACGTCGCCGGTTTATTGGCATAGACCAATGACTTCACATAACCCCAAAGAAAATAATCTAAAGGTGTCAAATCACACGAGCGCGGCGGCCACTGGACGGGCCCATTTCGCGAAATAACATGCTCATCGAACTTAGTCTTCAATAACGCGATTGTATCATGTGCTGTGTGGCATGTGGCCCCGTCCTGTTGAAACTACATGTCGTCCAAGTCCATTCCATTCAATTGCGGCCAAAAAAATCGTTTATCATATCGCGGTATCGATTTCCATTAACAGTAAAGTGGCGATCGTTATCGTCGATGAAAAAATATGGCCCAATGACGCCGCCGGCATGTAATCCGCACCAAACAGTGACTTTTTCGGGTTGCAACGGTGCCTCATGAATCACGTGTGGGTTGCTTCCTGCCCAGTAACGCATATTTTGCTTGTTGACAAATCCATTTAGCCAAAAGTGTGCCTCATCGCTGAAGATGATTTTTCGGTGAAAATCTGCATCATTTTCAATTTGCTCAAACGGCTTTAGTTGTTGTGTCAGCTTGATCTTATACGGATGTAGACCAAGATCTTTACGTAAAATTCGCCACAATGATGTCACAGAAAGGCCCAATTGTTGCGAACGTCGTGTGAGCGACACATTCGCGTCTTCTTGAACTGAAGCCCTGGCGGCTGCGATGTTTTCAACACTTCGAGCACTTCTTACTCTCGAGGGCACCAGAACATTATGTAACGAAAACGTAGACTCAAATTTTGCCACTATACGGTCGATTGTTGAACGGGCTGGCTTGTTAAATGGACCGTAAAATGGCCGTAATGCTCTTAAAGTAGCAGCAACAGAACGATTATTTTGATAAAAAATTTGCACGATTTGCAATCGCTGTTCGCGTGTGTAGCGTTCCATGATGAAATGTATACTAATGAAGTTTCCAAATGACAAAAGATTAATAAAAAATATGGCGTCGTTCGCCGTCCCTATCGGAAAAAAGTTGAAGCGCACCTGTTGAAACACCCTATAATTATTATATTAGAAATATTTGTTGCGGTCTGACTTCGCCTAAATCACTGCTTTAAACCAAAACACTCTTATTTATTTTTGTTTTTGTTGGTTTAAGATTAATTTAGGATAAACTTCAATTGGGTCATTGTGGCCATTAAAATTATTTTTCTGTTTTTTATTTAAATTCAAAGCTCTATAAAATGAGACATTCTTATTTTCGATTTGTCGATTTATAATTTTGAGTTGTCTACAGTTTTCTGTTTAATTTGTCTTTTACATTATGTAAATACTTTTGTTGTTTCAGAAAGGCGAGCTGAACCAGATGTTTCATTTTCAAAATAACATCCAATCGCTTCGCAGAAAGAAAAATGGAGAGAACCGGCGATTGATGCGTAATTAAATAGATGGAATGGCGGGTGCATAAAAAGCGTACATTCATAATAGCATAGCATAATGAAACTGTAATGAACCATCACCAAAATTTTAATCCTCCACTTGAACTTATATTTAATCATAACGTCGCTACTAAGCAATAGAGAAAATCAAATTTTTATGTGAACCATAAAAAGCAACAACAAATTTTTTATTGGCAATATTTATTATGTTATAAAATTATGGTTTTTGTGCGGTTAATAAAATGATAACATAGAAAAAAGCTCGTTTACAGTGCTTTATAAATACATCAGTCCATACATTTTCTTACCGACTCGACTCAATGTAGCAATTTTTTTTTTTTCGTTTTTCTTTTGTACACTGGAAAAAAATCGTTTTACGATGACAAGATGCCAATCATAATGAGCTATACACAAAAAATTACGTGCACAAAATCTCCTCAATACAATACATAGCCAACAGACAAGAAAATTGGAAAAATATATCCGTAACGTTAACACTGTTTATTTAGGTAGGGTTGTTTCCCTTTAATTAAACCATACAGATACACACATGTGTACACTATACCCATCCTCGTACCCATACACATATTGAAATTGAATTATTGTCGGAAAATTTAAATTAATAACAATTTTGTACATCATGCTGGAAGCACAATACATACCTACGAATATAACCTAAAAAAATAAAATTCAATTTTCTTATCACAAATTTTCTATGTTATACAATAATTTATTAACCGCACAAGTTTCATGAACACAACAAATTTTTGAATTAAACCTACACTAGGGCTAGGTACCCGAGAGTGATATACGAGTATGATTGCGTATACAACTTACATGAACCAGTATGTAAACCACATCATGTTATATTCGGTACGTATCTGTACGTTTATACTAAAATATCCTAAAAATGACCTAACACAATAAATTTTCTTATCTTAAACGTGTACATGTGTGTGTATATAAGATGTTGTAACATGAATTTATTGTCATTCATATATCACCCAGTTAAAACGAAGATAAATTTCCTTTAAAGATCGGTGACACAATGGATAATCAAATCATACCAATAACAACACCAGCATCATCGCTTATACATAGTTTCCGATTTGGGGGGAGTCTGCGATGACATGTAAGGTCATTTTAACATTTTGAATCATTAAAATATTTACGGTCTAGTTTTTTTTTTTGTGTCATATAAATCATGTTTAGAATTTTTTATTAGGTTTTGATTATGCTTCCGGAAAATGTATGTGGTCTACAACTATATGTATCAGGCTATAAACGATTTTATAATGCCAATAACGATTAGAATTTAAATTTTTACGGTAACGAAGTGTATGTTTTACTTCGATTTGAGGTTTTGATGCGTAAAATATTAGGACAATATTTTATTGTAATGGGTTTCTCTTTCTCGCGCCAGGGATGACACTAAATGATTTTTTTTCACCCAAGTAGCAAATTTTAACCGTGGTTAGAAATTAATTATTGCTTTTTGGACGATTACGTTGTGTTTAAGTTATTTTCAGACGGGGTATATTTTGAACTTGAAATCCACGTTCCAAAACCTACTCGTTTGAACCAAATGAAATAAAGTTTAAATTTAACTTCCTAGCTGTTTTCAACCGCTTTCTGAAACTTTTTTAAACCATGTTCAATTGAACATACTTTTGTGCTTTCTGTTTTTTGATTGGTTTTTAGTTATTCTCAAACATTTTCAAACCTAATTTAAACTGAATTGAGTTCAAGAGACATTAAAAGTTTACTGGTAAATATCAAACTTTGATTGCACTAGTTCAAAACTCAAAAGTTCTCGGTAAAGTTAATAATCAACTTATTAGGTACCTATCAACCTCGACTTAACTATAATTGTAACGATCGGCTGTATAACGCAAAACAGTGACTAGCTGTAGTAAAAAAATTCATTGCGCCTAAGTGTTGGTTATGTTGTATGTATTTATGGTGAATATAATTACTTCTTACGTACAGAAAATGATAGCAAGTAATAAAGATTTAATTCATACAACCGGGATTTTCTGTTGGTTAGGTAATTGATATGGGTTAATACATAAAAAAAATTATCATATACACAAGCGAAAAACAGCATGATTACGGTGGCTTAATCGTAAGTGTGTGAAGTTATCCCAGTTTTTCATCCCAGGAAAAATAAAAATGTTCATCAGGTAACACTTATTTCATCCCATCCCAGGATTTTTAAAATCATCCCATCCCAGGATTTTTAATTTATACAATTAATTAGGACTGTTTACTTGTTAAAGGTAGCGAACATCTTAGCTTCCGACTATGCAGAACCCTAAAACTAATTTAAATCAAAATTATATATATGAGTACAAACTGTAATTCATATATAACGAAAAAAATACTCAATAAAATAATTAATATTGCTCTCAAACCTATAGAGTGCCTAAAGATTTGACTTCTGCTTATGCCCCGTCATGGTGTCCACTAACTCTGTTATCAATTTGGATATCAGCCGTATGTTAGGATTTTTGCTCTATGCTCATTTGCATATGGCCCACCACCATATGAAATTTGAAGAAAATACTCAATAAAATAATTAATATTGCTCTCAAACCTATAGAGTGCCTAAAGATTTGACTTCTGCTTATGCCCCGTCATGGTGTCCACTAACTCTGATATCAATTTGGATATCAGCCGTATGTTAGGATTTTTGCTCTATGCTCATTTGCATATGGCCCACCACCATATGAAATTTGAAGAAAATACTCAATAAAATAATTAATATTGCTCTCAAACCTATAGAGTGCCTAAAGATTAGACATCTGTTTATGCCTCGTCATGGTGTCCACTAACTCTGATATCAATTTGGATATCAGCCGTATGTTAGGATTTTTGCTCTATGCTCATTTGCATATGGCCCACCACCATATGAAATTTGAAGAAAATACTCAATAAAATAATTAATATTGCTCTCAAACCTATAGAGTGCCTAAAGATTTGACTTCTGCTTATGCCCCGTCATGGTGTCCACTAACTCTGATATCAATTTGGATATCAGCCGTATGTTAGGATTTTTGCTATATGCTCATTTGCATATGGCCCACCACCATATGAAATTTGAAGAAAATACTCAATAAAATAATTAATAATTCTCTCAAACCTATAGAGTGCCTAAAGATTTGACTTCTGGTTATTGCTCGTCATGGTGTCCACTAACTCTGATATCAATTTGGATATCAGCGGTATGTTAGGATTTTTGCTATATGCTCATTTGCATTTGGCCCACCACCATATGAAATTTGAAGAAAATACTCAATAAAATAATTAATAATTTTCTCAAACCTATAGAGTGCCTAAAGATTTAACTTCTGCTTATGCCCCGTCATGGTGTCCACTAACTCTGATATCAATTTGGATATCAGCCGTATGTTAGGATTTTTGCTCTATGCTCATTTGCATATGGCCCACCACCATATGAAATTTGAAGAAAATACTCAATAAAATAATTAATAATTCTCTCAAACCTATAGAGTGCCTAAAGATTTGACTTCTGGTTATGACTCGTCATGGTGTCCACTAACTCTGATATCAATTTGGATATCAGCCGTATGTTAGGATTTTTGCTATATGCTCATTTGCATTTGGCCCACCACCATATGAAATTTGAAGAAAATACTCAATAAAATAATTAATAATTTTCTCAAACCTATAGAGTGCCTAAAGATTTGACTTCTGCTTATGCCCCGTCATGGTGTCCACTAACTCTGATATCAATTTGGATATCAGCGGTATGTTAGGATTTTTGCTATATGCTCATTTGCATATGGCCCACCACCATATGAAATTTGAAGAAAATACTCAATAAAATAATTAATAATTTTCTCAAACCTATAGAGTGCCTAAAGATTTGACTTCTGCTTATGCCCCGTCATGGTGTCCACTAACTCTGATATCAATTTGGATATAAGCGGTATGTTAGGATTTTTTTGCTATATGCTCATTTGCATATGGCCCACCACCATATGAAATTTGAAGAAAATACTCAATAAAATAATTAATTGATAACAGAGTTAGTGGACACCATGACGGGGCATAAGCAGAAGTCAAATCTTTAGGCACTCTATAGGTTTGAGAGCAATATTAATTATTTTATTGAGTATTTTTTTCGTTATATATGAATTACAGTTTGTACTCATATATATAATTTTGATTTAAATTAGTTTTAGGGTTCTGCATAGTCGGAAGCTAAGATGTTCGCTACCTTTAACAAGTAAACAGTCCTAATTAATTGTATAAATTAAAAATCCTGGGATGGGATGATTTTAAAAATCCTGGGATGGGATGAAATAAGTGTTACCTGATGAACATTTTTATTTTTCCTGGGATGAAAAACTGGGATAACTTCACACACTGCTTAATCGTTACCCTTTAGAAAAATGTTGTGTGCAACCTTGCGGTGCAACTGACCTAGGTCATCCAGTTACAAATGGCGCCGAAACAGGGACCTGAAAGGTCTAATTATTTATGATTTAAATGTTATCTATTTAGATTTACTTGGTTGGTAGCCCTAATAAGGCATCCTGGTGGCCTCACTGCCTAACAGTTTAGTAGATGGTATATCCGCTTAAATGACCTAATGTTAATCTGCCTTTTGAATTTTTTTTTGTGCGAATAATTAATTTCATTTTCTATGTTAAATGATTTTTTTTCATTTTAAATTCCTTCTAGTTTTTTTTTTTTGCCGAAGTATAAATTATCGATAATTGATGGGATTGGTGAATCCGAATTGCTCGGTCCACTTAGTTTATCTTTCTTATTAGTATTTCTAATTATATTATCCAACCTTTCAATAAACCGAATTCGTTAGTCATTGTGAACGAGAGGTGACAACTTTAGTTTCTTTCTTTATTAAAAATATAAGAAGTTTAAATTTATTGAAAGCAACTTGAACGGGAAAAAATATTAGGAAAGCACGTTCAATTATGCTTAAAGCTGCAACACTATAAAATGAAATTAATTGAAACAAAAAATATTTTCATATTGGAAATTTATTTATTATATTTTCGTTTATTTAAACCTATCTTAATTAATTATAATTTCGTATTGATTATTTTCTAATTTTATTTATTTGTTTTGTTAAATATTTAATTTATATTTATATTTATTTAGCTCTTTATTATTTATTGTTTGTTACCATAATCTGCTTCGTCAGAGGCTTAACATAGTTCACCTAAATATTTACAACACTCTTTGGCAGGAATTAGAAACTGGTGGTAATTATTGGTTGATTGTTCCACTTTTTCTGTAATCGTAAACTTGTAGTTTATTTCGAATTATTTAACTCGCAACATTGGTTTTCCTATATAATCGTCTAAGCACATTCTTTAATTATTATAGACTGGTTAACTACTGACTGACGGATTACTATAGACTGGTTAACAAAAGTTTAACTGAAGAAAATCTGTCAATAGAATATCAGGTACGCAGACTGCAAACAAACAAATCAAACAGGCCAACAAAACAAATTTTATGATATGTTGAACACAGAGCCGAAAGCCGAATTGACTATTATCAACCAACAGATAATGGCGATTGATGAGGCATTGGAGTCTAATGAAGTTGAGTTATCGTTAAAAGCGATAAATTTATTGATGGTTAGAATATTCCACTGAAAAGACAGAGCCGAAAGATTATCTAATTCCATTCAGGGGTTAGCCGGCTTAGCTATAGCTATCAATTCGGGAAACCGATTCGCCCGATACTTAGTCCGTGATATTAAAAGAAACGAAGCTGAGGCAAAGGAGAAGATACGAAACAATTCCAGTATACCATCGACCTCAGCAACAGCTCAACAAAATACCGCAGCTTCAGGTAATCAAAGTAACACCAATCAGGACGATATCAGCCGAGAATGTGAGAGAAGATTTTCTGAACAAATTGAACAATTAAAAAAACATCTAATCGAGAAAATCAACGCATCGTCTAAACGAAGGCCCACGAATACACAGTCATCACATGCGTCGCATAATAGAAATATTAGTTGTAATTTAAGTGACGAAAGTGATGATAATAACGCGTTTGATAGTACCTCGTTCAATACATCTCGGAGATATACACGCCCGTTAGAAACTTCGCACTCTAGATTCCATAGGAAAGCCAATAAAGTGGAGAATTACTTTCTCTGGAGGCAATGAGAAGAGCAAGATGATGAAAATGTTCACGATTTCATAATTAAATTGGAAGAACATGCCAAACAGGACAAAATACCTCAAGACGACCTTGTTAGTTTGACGAGGCATTCTGTCACAGTATACCAGAAAAACTAGACGCACGACGTGGAACCAATTAAAACAAGCATTTCTCGAAAGGTTTAGCAGTGCTGAAGGAGACCGAGCCATGCTGAAATATATCATAAATTGAAACCGCGAACTGTCGCCTCCCGAAACCTCTACCGGATGATGAAATTTTAGAACTGTTGATCGACAACATGAACCCAGCTCTAAAGAACGCCACTGCTAACATGGAATTTGATACTATAGAAAGTTTACGAAAAGTTTGCGATAACTTAGAGAGATTGTGGCAAGCTTCGGGATTTGATCCACGTCAACTAATAGATACGCGTGTCAAACGAAACTCAGTGGTTCAAGAGTTTGTGAAATCTCAAGGCGCAGAAAGACGATATAAACGCAGTCCACACGTTGAAGAAGTGACCAAATTTCACGTTACGTGGATCAGCATGTTATAAGGATAAAGAGGCGCATACTGCCGAATCCGATGAGGAGCCGGAAGAACAACTAAATGCCGATCGTACAGTTCGCTTCGTAGTCTGTTGGAACTGTAAGGATCTCGGACACAAGTTTAATAGCTGCCTGATGGAGCGTACACATAAATTTTGTGCGGGATGCGGACTTGCGGGGTTTGATATTAGCGATTGTCTTCGCTGCCAGAAAAGAAAACTCAACCTGTGGAATGTGAATCCGAACGCTACGGACTCTGGAGGATATCGTTCGGAAAGGATCCAACAGCCCAGAAAGCCATTTTCTCGCCAAATCGACACGATTTCAACGAATTTTGGATTACTGGAAGGAACGCAAATTATACGAGAGATGTTGTTCATTAAGCACCATCACTGAGACCAAAACTAATGATCCACGACCCTACGCGAAAATTAACATTATTCGAAAATCAATTATTGGGTTGCTAGATAGTGGCGCAAGCGTCAGCATCCTCGGAAAGGGCAGTAAAGAGTTCTTAAGAAATCTGGGTTTACGCTTCAAAGTGCTAAACACCAGATCGCCGACGGTTCAGCTAATGTTGTGTTGGGTCACATAAAACTACCTGTCACGTATTTTGGGATAAAACGGAATATCAAATTTTTCATAGTTCTGTCTCTGCAATCGGAGGTGTACCTTGGTGTCGATTTGTGGAAACAATTTAATATTGCGCCTAACATAATTTGTGAACTTACCGAGCAGATACCAACGGCTGAAGCAAACTAACACAAATTAATCAGGAAACAGAACGAAGAGTTACAAGAGGTAATTACTATGTTTCCCTCTTTTGCGGCCAATGGTTTGGGATGAACAAACCTAGTCGAACATAGTATTGACGTAGGTAATGCACAGCCTATAAAACAAAGACATTATCCGCAATGCAAGACCTAAATTATCAAGAAATAGATAGAATGGGTTTACTAGGAGTTAGAGAGGAAAGTACGAGTCACCGGTAGTGCTAGTGCGAAAGGCCAACGGAAAGTCGCGCCTTTGCTTAGATTCTCGAAGGATAAATCAAAAAACTAAAACGGACACATATCCTTTATCGCTGATTGATGGTTTGCTAGGACGACTAAACAGTACTAACTATATTCCAGTATAGATTTAAATGACGCCTTTTGGCAAATCCCACTGTCGCAAAGTTCAAGAGATAACTGCTTTCACAGTTCCAGGCCGTCCTCTCTATCAATTTTGTGTCATGTCGTTTGGGTTGTGTAACGCTCCCCAAACCATGTGCAGATTGATGGATCGAGTGATACCTCACCAACTGGGAGATAGAGTTTTTGTTTATCTAGACGATTTACTATTATCTCGGCGGGGTTTGATGAACACCTGGAACTCTTGAAAGTAGTAGCCAACTTATTGTCCAAATTAGGGTTGACAAAAAAACGTTTAAAAAGTCATTTTGTTCCGCGCGAAACTCGATGCTTGGCATTCCTGGTAGGTGAAAAAGGACTGCTGACGAATCCATCAAAAGTAGACGTTATCAAGAATTTTCCACCGCCAAAATCGGTGAAACAAACTCGTCGGCTATTGGGCAGGTTGGTATCGACGGTTCATACCGAACTTTTCAGACGTAACTGCCCCAATTACCAATCTGTTGCGCAAGGGTAAACAATTCGAATGGACCGACGATGCCAACCTCGCTTTTGAAAAACTGAAACACCTATTAACGAATGCTCCGGGTGTTACACAACCCCGATTTCAGTAAACCATTCTACATCAGATGTGAAACCAGCACTCAAGGGATTGGAAGTGTATTGTTTCAAACTGATGAAGAAGGTACAGAAAAGCCTATATCCCTTATGTCCCAAAAACTGAATTCCGCTCAAAATAACTACATTATTACTGAACTTGTGTGCTAGGCGGCGGTGGTAAGTGTTAAGAAATTTCGGGCATACACCGAGGGTTACTGTTTCACAATTATTACTGACCATGCGAGCTTGAAATGGTTGATGTCGCAGAAGGACCTTAGTGGCCGCCTTGGTAGGTGGAGCCTTAAACTACAGGCATACGATTTCCGCATAATACGTCAAAAAGGTAAAGACAACGGGGTTGCCGACACATTATCTCGAGTTCACTGCGATGCTTTAGTTGAATTAGACTCAGAATTGACTAGGCATAATACCGATCCGTTCGACCCAGGAACAGTCACAGATAGAGTTTATATGGAACTGCGCAAAAAAAGTGAAAGATGATCTCACTTCTTTCCTAAACATTTGCATCCATAATAGGAAAATATTTATCAGAATTGAACCCACAAAACATATACCACTTTCTGATGTTCCGTCGTGGAATCTGTGGATTCCAGAATGCACACGAAAATCACTAATAAATAAGGAACATGATAGCCCAAATGTATATCATGGAGGAATCAAGAAAACACTCGAAAGATTGCGTCGTCTATATTACTGGCCGAAAATGGCTCTTCAAGTTCATGAATATATCTCAAACTGAGGGATTTGTAAACAGAGTAAATCAACCAATCAATGCTTACGCCCACCGTTAGGAAACATTACCATCTCAGACAGACCGTGGCAAAAGATATATGTTGATCTTCTTGGCCCTCCATAACGCGTTAAACCCTTAGTTAAAACCTTAGTTGGATCCCATATCGATGAAAAGTTAACTTATTGGTTTACCGTTTACCTTGTTTCATCTCAATTTTAACCAGAGTTAAATTTAAGTAAGAATCGTGCTACAGTTTAACTCAAAGGTTTATATATCATTTTTAAACCTTTGAGTTAAACTGTAGCACGCGTTCAAAAGCGTGGTTTTTGGTGTAGTGGATAATTATGAAATCGTTAATTATTATAAAAAATAAAATTGAAGTGCAATCGCTTAAATAAATTTGTTCATCGTGTCACATTTATAAGACGTGTTCGTGCTTATTTGCTAAAAAATAAAACAATTACTAATGCAAATTATTGTAAAGTGCAACGTAAAAACAAGAATTCATTTAAAAGTTATAATTCGGTGAATATTAAAGTGCACCTGAATATGAAACGTTCGGACGGTGAATTTCTACCAGAAAGAGAAGAAGAGTCATTGATTTATATAAGAGATCAACTGTGTGTGATCAAGTGACACATGTTGCAATAAACGATCTTGTGGCCATATTAATTCAGCATAAAAAATTCGAGATACCAAGAGACGCAAGAGCTTTACTCCAAACACCAATCAAAAATATTTGCCGCGTTGTTCCACCGGGGGAATATTCTCATTTTGAGCTAAGTGATATGTTCCAAAAAGTTTTGGAAAATGTTCCCAGTCATTGAAACTTTTAGTCAATTTTTATGTTGATGGCCTTCCTATTAGCAAAAGTTTTTCCAATCTTGTGTTCAATACAAAATTTAAAATTAAGACCGTTTCCTATTGGAATTTATTATGGACAATCAAAACCAAACCGTGCTCAAGAATTTTTACAGAATTTCATAGTTGAAATTAAGGAACTACTTAGCGAAGGTGTCAACATTAACACCGTAAAGATTTCTATAGAAATAAATTGTTTTATTTGTGATGCTCCCACCAAAGCATTCCTTAAAGGACCTAAAGGACATAACGGATATTTACATGTGATAGGTGTATGGTAGAAGGAGACTACTGTCACCGATCTTATAAAATTAATTTTGGTTAATTTGATTGTCACTAAGGACAAATGAGAGCTCTCGCACTAGAACTCCGGAAAACATCACATACTGTTCCTGATCATTGAACTAAGGACACTATTAGTATTTTGGAAATTCCTAATTTATGCTATTGTTTTATATTTTAAAATATTTCAAAGTAATAAAATGCATTTAGGACTAAAAAGATCAAAAGTCTTTTAGTTTATCCTCTCATTTTATGTTTGACGCACGGTTTGACAAGATGTTTTTAGAAATTTTGTGATTGAGCTAAAGTAAGAAATAATCTACGATAGTTGATTTTGATCATTTAGTCAAAAAAACTTGTGATTAAGTTAAAGTTTCTTCAATCTGGGGGTACATTTTAAGAGACCAAGAAGGCAACGCCCAGTACAGACCGGAAAATTATTCAATCGGCCTTAGAAAAGCGCAAAGCAACGACGAGCGGGCTACAAAAGCACCTTAGTGAAGAAGGGATAAACATATCAGCGATGACATTGTGACGAAGGCTAAATTGAAATAATTTGAAATGCAAGTGACCAGTAAGAAACCCAGACTCACTGAAAAAATGCGGAAAAAACATCTTATTTGGGTTAAACTTCATAAGCACTGGACAATAGACGACTGGAAAAAGGTACATCGAATTTTTAAGGACTCATTAGCTCAGTTCGTCAGAAGAAGACAAGGAGAGAGGTTTAGGGAGAACTGCGCAATGAGGAGCATAAAACATCCACCATCAGTAATAATATGGAGCTGCATTAGTGGAGATGGACCTGGTCCAATATACTTCGTAGAGGAAACCATGAGAAAAGAACATTATAAAAAGGTGTTAGCATTTCCTTAAATGAGGTAGCTACCTCAAAGCCAATACTCTTACACTTTTATGCAAGATAGAGCTCCTTGCCATACCGCAAAATTAACAAGGAATATCCTCATTAGTCAAAATATTGGCATCCTCTTTTGGCCTGGCAATTCTCATCGAGAATTGTTGGACCTTTCTTAAGTCCAACGTATATTAAAACCCCAATCATACAGAATCCACCAAAAAAAATTGAAAAAAAATGGAGAAATAGTGACCAAATTCGCAATATGTTCAGTACTTGTATATGTGGCATGCCTGAAAGAATAAATGCTGTGATTAAAAATAAAGGTAGTTTATCCAAATTTTAATTGTTTTCCAATTTATGTATACTCAAAATCTTGTGCTTATTTATATCGGTTCGTCAAAAGGTGCGCCTAGATGTGTTTTTAAAATAAAACATGGAAATACAGTGAAACCCGTTATAACAAACATTAAGGGCCCGTGACTTGGGTTTGTTATGCGGAGGTTTGTTATATAATAGTAAGTCGTTATGTAACAAACCAGATTGTAATAGGCGATAAGTTTACCATGATTATGATAGAGAGTATGCAGGTAATTGGGTATGGTATAATGTTCAATTAAAGGCCATGTTATTTTTTAAATTAAAATTTATTTGTATGTACTTCAGTTATAAATTTTATCACAATATCTTTTATCATTTTAACACTTTATGTTTATTAAATACATATGTTTTATCGATGTGTACGCGTAAAAACTTAAAAACCAATTAAAATTATGTAATACCATAAACTATGTCTGTAATTCACTTTGTATAAAATAAAACCTAATTACCTAGGTTGACTTAAAGTAATCAGATATTTTCGACTGCGTAAGTTTAGCAGTGTTAATATCATCCACAAATTTTTCAATTTCGTGGAGTTTATTTAAGATTCCTTCCCAATTTGTCCCCATAGATAGCGTAACGAATACAGTTATTGGCACCTATAAGGAAATTTTAACTTAACTTAACTTAATTCAAACAGCCTCCTAATGAACTAAAAATAATATTTAATTAAATTTCATTGGTAAGTTTATGAAATTATCAAAATAAGAAAACGCTTCCCAAAACTATAGTAATTGGCACGATGACATAACAATTGGCATCCCAAAAATGTACAATCATAGGCACCTGAACAATATAATTATTGGCTCTATACAAGTTTAATTAAATACACGATAAAAAATTAAAACATTGGAAAATTTAGTTAGCAACCAACTATTTCTTTATTTATTTTTATCACAAATAATAAGCAACATAAAAATAAAATAAAACATTCAGTTCAAATCATAGCTAGCTATAGCTACATAGCTAGCTACTTGTCTTCAGTCTTTTTCAGAATTTGCCATGGCTAAACATGAGTTGCACGCAAAGCTCGGAAGATATGAGCATTTTAATTCCTTCAAACATTTAATGCGGTATTCCCTTGTACAATTTGCACACCTGTGGCACTATTCTGGTAATTCCCCGGGAATAGGGAACTGGGGAAAGAATTTATACGTAATTTCTGTTCAAATATTTTTTTCGGCCTACTGAGAATATAAAAGTTTGATGTAAATATTTATAAATTGGGAATAATTTTTCCATACCTAAATATAAATTCTTTCCCCAGTTCCCTATTCCCGGGGAATTACCAGAATAGTGCCACTGATGCCACAGGCGTCGGAGTTCGTATCTCCCGACATAAATTTTGTGCATTCATTACACATTTCCCCATGACATACGGAATTTGTTCCGAGTCCATCCAAATTTTTTTCAGGTGAAAAAAGTGTTTGCACATGAGGTGGTGGATTGGACTCTTTTTGAATTTCCGCTACACTTTTTGTTGGGGCAATTTTGTTTTGGGTTTTATGTTTGGTTCTTGATGTCACCTTCGGATTTTTTTTGTAATTTTTCCATTTTCTTAATTCTTTCAGCTTTCTGTCTTCTTTGAGTTATTCGATTTTCCTTTTTTCTTCCTTTTGCCTTTCTTCATCTTTTATCTATAAAGAATTGGTAATGACAAAACTCGTCTTAGCCTTTTGAACTTTTGAACCCTTTCTTAATGTTGTCTGCGACCAGTCTAATATGTCCTCCATGGGTGTATATGCTTGTGTTTTTGGAGTTAATTTAGTGCAGGAATTAGCGACAAATTTCTCTGGGATATCCGTGTTCCCATCGACGGTTAAAATATTTTCTGTCAAGTCAATTTTATCATTAATGGCGGTGTACGTTTGAGTAACCGAAATTTGACCTAGTTGAGGAATACCTGTGGATCCGTGGCCATTGAGTATTGTTATGTTTTCAACATCATTTATATTTTCAATTACTTGGTCGCAGTAAACAAATTCGTTAATATTGGCAATATCTATGCCAGTAATGCCTTCTGGCAAGAGTGATGGAATATCCATCTGCGAACCTTTGTTTTCCGCATTTCCTTCCACCGTTCTTTTAAATTTATGAAACTTAAGATAGGTATAAAACTTATGTAAAGTTTTGAAATCATCTGACCTATGTTCAATATCTGCAGCGTTATCAAGTGTTTCCAACATTGCTACTTTTTCGGTTTCTAAAATAATACAGCATTCATAAAAAGCATCTGTGTTATCTGAATTTCTAATATTTTGAAAATGCGCTACTGAGGGTCTAAATAAGCACTTGGACGAATTTATGGCATACTTATTCCAGGGAAAAATCCCTCCCGCAAAGTATCGGAAGACACCGATTTTTCGACAACTTGTTTTAATAAAGAACTAAATATGTCCTTGGTGAGATTTTTGCTAGGATTATTACGCCTACTAAGCTATTCCATGCAATTTTAGCTGCTACGTCCGCTGGCTGCAAAATTCTAGTTGAGTTTGCATACAGAGCAATTAATAGAATACCCAATTAGACGCAAATCTGGCTTATTAGAGAAAGAGCAATGCTGGATATTTTTGGACCCTTTCGCTGCTAAAACACTTTTTGTTTTAGAGAACAGCATGAAATTTGTTTCATCTCCATTAAATATGCGGCTGGGATCGCTCAAAATAGTAAAATAATCATTCTCCAATAAATAATTTTCTATGGAATCGAACCATTTGAATATGTCGGTAACTGCGACATTACCACTGGCAGATGAAACAGGATCTGATACTCTTAGTGTTATGGAGGAGTGTCGCTTTAAGAATGAGTGAAACCACCCTTTTCCCGGTAAGTTTTCTTCACCAAAACGATGATCCCGATTATTTTCCTTGGCGAAATCCTTGACAGCATGAGGAATATCTTAATTCCGTTTAGGGACACCTTTTTGTTGGGATACTTTAACCCAGTCTACGACTGCTAGCTCCTCCGCCTCAGTCAATACTGTTGATGGGCCTGGTCGGATTTTCGTGAATTTGGGACCCAATCTAAATTGAATCGTTGACCTCGGAATACTATACAATTTGGCTGCCGATTTTTTTGAGATTTTATCAGCTCTCATCTCATCGAAGACCTTTTGTAGTTGTCACTCGTCATTAGAGTTCTTCTTTCGCGGCAAAATTCTGAAACTTAACGTTTTTACTGCATTATAGGCACTCTAAATAAGTAGAATTATTGACAGTGCCTATTATTGTAGTGCAAAAAATTCATTTATCGGCACCCGTGCCAATAATAACACCCAATTTATTTAACTTCTACTACATTTTATTCGAAATATTTATTCTTAAAACTGAAATATAATGCATTGCCTTAAAAATAATCACTGGTCTAATTATTTTACTTAATTGTATAAATAAAAGAGGCGCTTATCAAACCAATGCTCCTTATCAAAATTGACCAAATATTAACCAAAATGGCTGCAGTATCGATGTTGTGTTTCAGGAAAATTCAAAATTTGTATAGCTTGCAAGTTCAAAATCAGAAGGTGGGATGGCGCGTTATCAACAAAAAATAAAACTTTCCTATTTTCTTTAGCGAACCGTTCATCCATCTTTCTTACATATTTCCCCCAAAGGAGAAATGTCATCCAAACTTTCTTGTTAGACTTGTACAATAAAGGAAGAGTTTGGATATTTTTAAAACATCGCGGTTTCATTGCTTTGCCAATAACAAATAGAGGCAATTTTCCGGATCCATCCGCATTTGCACCAACTAGAACAGTAATTCGGTCCTTACTGAGTTCCCCTCCAGAACAAGATTCGTTACGTATCCTCATAGTTGTATATGGCATATGTTTAAAACTAGTGCCGTTTGCGTAGCTTTAAAATTACTTATCCCCATTTTTACTGACAGTTGAATCGCCTTTTCCCGAAATAAAGTTCCACTAATATTTATACTTTTAGCTCTCATCATTTTGATCCAAATCATTAAAACATTTTCTAATTGTGGATATTGTGAACTATACCAGCAACGGTCGATTTCGGGAACTTAAACGTTGCTCCTACTTCGTCATACGTTTTCGTTGTTGTATCAACCATTTTTAATGTAGCTGATTTTGGTTCCAGAGGAAGTGCTTTACGTTGTAGAGGTGACATTATACCCTGCACTGTAAAGAATATTCCACTGTAAGATGAGCAACATTAATCAGGAATTATTATTTACATACTAAAATGGCGCTTTTTAATAAAATTAGAATAGGTTAATTTATCCAATTCTCACGAAAAGGTTGTTCGTTATTGTCCAATTCACTATAAATTAGAATCAATTTCGGTCCGAATATTGTTTTTCGGCTGTGCAATTATTATTGGTTTATTCACATAAACTTTACTTTTCAAGAAACCCTAAAGAAAGTAATCTAATGGCGTTAAATCACGCCCCTTAAGCTAGCAGAATTCATACAGCAGACCATTACAATGCAACCCGCAAATTGATAATCGGCCCTGTTTATAGATCACGAACTCACTAAAACTTCACAATTTTTACTTGCTAGAGCGAAAGAAAAGATGAACGAAAAATTGATCAAATTCGACGTCCCTTAAGCTAGCAGAACCCAAACAGCAGAACATTACAAGATATTATGAATAATTATAAGCTAAAAATAGGCTAGTTAAATGCTCTATTAAAAAATTTTGGGGTCCACCCCTTCCAACTAAAACGATGAAGTCTGCTAAGTTTAGAATCCCATATCAAAAAATGATTTAAAAAGAATTGGAAAATTAAAGGTTAATTTTAGGCTAATTAAATGCCTATTTAAATTTTTTTATGCTGCTCATCCTATAGAAAAAACATAAGGCTTTATCACTTCAAAGCTATTGTAGTAAACGTAAATCGAAAATCGGACCAAAAACGAAATTAGATCGCAAAGCACGATCAATTTCCATACAAATAGTTTTAGGCTCATTATGCTTTAATCAAATACCCCATTAAAAGATTTTGAACTGCACTCGCTCTTGAGCAAACTTCAGGCCATCTAAACTAAAGCTAGCAAAACCCAAATCGGAAATCGAACCAAAAACGAAATTAGAACAAAATATAAGATCACAAATAATTTCAGGCTCATTATGGCCTAATCAAATACCCCATTAAAAAATTTTGGGCTCCACTCGTTGCTGTCCAAACTTCAGGCCATCTAATCTAAATCTATAGCAGAATCCAAATTGAAAGTCGGACTAAAACCGAAATTAGAACGCAAAACAAGATCAATTGATATACAAATAATGTTAGGCTCATTATGGCCTAATCATATTCCCTATTAAAAAATATTGGGCTCCACACGAGCTTAAAATTATTTGAATGCCAATTTATCTTATTTTGCGTTCTAATCTCGTTTTTGGTCCGATTTTCGATTCTGCTAGCTTTAGATTAGATGACCTGAAGTTTAATGAGTGGAGCCCAAATCAATGTCAATTGACCTTGTTTTGCGTTCTAATTTCGTTTTTGGTCCAATTTTCGATTTACGTTTACTAGCTTAGAAGCGATAAAGCCTTATGCTTTTTCTAGAATGAGCAGAATAACAAAAATTAAATAGGCCATTTAAATTAACCTTTAATTTTCCAACCCTTTTTAAACCATTTTTTGATATGGGTTCTGCTAAAGTACTAACTTTTTCTAAAGCTAGCAGACCCCATCGCTATAGTTGGAAGGGGTGGACCCCCTTATAATGTTCTGCTGTATGGGTTCTGCTAGCTTAAAGGACGTAATACTGTGGGCAAACAATAGTAAGACTTTGTTCATAATTTTAAAATTCTTTATTTATTTTTCCAATTCTATTTCGCCCCCCTCAAAGTAATCCCCCCCGGCCTCAATACACTTGTGCCAACGTTTATTCCAATCCTCGAAACAGTTGTTAAAGTCAATTTCCGGAATATCCTCCAGTGCGCGTAGCGATTCACGTTTAATGTCTTCAATTGACTCAAAACGATTTCCCCGGAGCGGTCGCTTGAGTTTGCTGAACAGCCAGAAGTCGCAAGAAGCTAAGTCAGGCGAATACGGTGGTTGCGGAACGATATGGGTGGAATTTTTGGCGAAAAAATCACGTAAAACCAATGCAGTATGAGAAGGTGCATTATCGTGGTGCAAAAACCAAGAGTTGTCGACCCATAATTCCGGCCTCTTTTTACGAATAGATTCGCGCAAACGACGCATAACACTCAAATAGTATTCCTTGTTGACAGTTTGGCCAGTCGGAAGGAATTCGGAGTGCACCACACCTCGATAATCGAAAAAACTGTCAACATCACCTTGATTTTTGACTTGCTTTGACGTGGTTTTCTCGGCTTCGGCTCACCTTTGGCACGATATTCGGCCGATTGATCATCTGTGTCCGGGTCGTAAGCATAGATCCAAGACTCATCGCCAGTTATAATACGTTTCATGAAATCCTGGTAGTCGGAAAGCATTGTTTCACAGACGTCAACGCGACGCTGTTTTTCAAATTGAGTGATTTTGGAACCAATCGTGCTTTCACTTTTCTTAGGCCCAAATGATCTTTCAAAATGGTTTTCACTGATCCTTCCGATATTTCAACGATGCCAGTAGGGTCTCTGACTGTTAATCGTCGATTCTCGAGTACCAATTCCTTGATTTTATTAACGTGTTGATCATCAGTTGATGTTGATGGCCGTCCTAGACGTGGTTCGTCGTCAACACGTTCTCGACCCTCTTTGAACAATTTGTACCAATCAAAAACACTTGCTCGCGACATACAATTATCACCGAAGGCCTTTTGCAACATTCTGAACGTTTCGGCACCACAAAATTGATTCCGCACACAAAATTTAATGGAACTTCTTTGTTGAATAATTTCACTCATTGTAAAAATCGCCGAATGCACTTTTTGTACCTCAGAAAGACAAGCGTATACTAAACACTAATGATTATTTTGATGTGACATTTGGCACAGATGTCACTGACAGTCATACCAACATAGGAAAAAAATATTTCGACGAATGGTTCTCCGCGCGAAATTTACATTAAAAAGTCTTACTACTTTTCGCCCACGAAGCATAGAGCATCGGGTAGCGTTTTAAGAAAGTTTTTGGCACTCCAACTAAGTCAACAGATTTATGTTTACGTATCGTAATAGACATTTTTTTGTTTTCCTTCACACGAAATTTAAACCAAATACATTATACGAGGACATACATATTAGCATTTTAACAACATATTATAGGATTTCATGCTACGGTTTCTTTACCGGTCAGCTTTTCTAGCGGTGACACTTCACGATCGACCGAGATTTTCGACCGGATTTCATGATACCGCCCCAGAACTCGAGGAATACTCAATCACTGCTATTTTTTCCATCTGTTACCCGTATGAAACTACTTGTTCAAAAAAACTAAGCATAAACCCTATATCGAATTTAAGGGTGGTGTAAATAATACGAGTACTACAGTAATAAAAACAAGAAATTGGTAAAATGATATTTAGTTCGAAGAACAGCGAGAAAGAATTTCGATGTGTATATTGAATGTCACGGAAATGTCAAGAAAATAAACATCCTTGATGTATAGTAATATTTTTAGATGTTTATTTCACCCCTTTAAGTCTAATCACAGCACCCACCCAAGTCATTCATAACTTTTAACATGGAAAGTCATCATACCCCTCGAAAATAAATTTATTAAACAAAAATAACATTTTCATTACACACATTCCAAAAACATCATCATTTTCCGAAAATGTTCCTGTAAATTAAAATAACGAAATGAAAATTTTTAATTATCACTCTAAACATGATAACAGAGAGAAAATTGTTTTCTTTGGTATATTGTGATAAGGCAAATAGTACACGTACATACGTACCCGTACACAGAAGCAAGTTAGAAAAGTCAAGGATTGAGGAAAGAAGATGTGAGTGTGAATATAATTTTCCAAGTGATAACGATGATAGTACATAGGTGATGATAAAATTCATCTATTCCGTTTTATGTTTTTTGTCAGAATTAATAGCACAAAATATTTTCTAGAAATTCCAATATTTTTCAAAACACGAAAACATAATTTTAAAACGAGATTGTAAAATTTGATGACATGTTCACCTTTTCTGTGTATAGCATGAATGTCTTTATATTAAGTAAGTCAAATTTACATGTTTATGGCAATACTGATACAATTTGTACTGAACTTGCTAAGAGAAAGAATTGAATTTTCTTGTAACTGAAAGTTTTAGTGTGTAGCTCAAGCAAAAATGCCCGTCTGGTGTCTTTTATTGACGTGCAGAAATGTTCACAAACATCACCAATAATAAAATTACAACCGGTGTGACGAACTTAACATAATTGATTATTTTATGTTATTTAATTTACGCGAGTGCGCATTCAATATTTTGACAGTGTAATGCAACAAACCGCGTTGAACGGAAATTATTGAAACTCTCATTAAAATAGTTAAAAGTAAACTCATTCTGTTTTTTGTGTTGCTCAATATCTTTTACGAGCCCGATTATCGATAGTTCCAGTGCTCTAAACCTGAAACGATCAAATTAGCCCGTCTCAGTGAAACCTGTACCATAATTTGTTACACATTTATTACAATTTATTACAACAAATCCCAATTTTATTACAGTTACCGTTTTCGAGGAACGAGTGGTCGGTTTAGCTTATAATTAAACCTGCACCGCCAAAAGTGTAACTTTTGATGTAGCTGTGAAATCGGGATGGTTCTTGGACCAGAATTTATTACAAATTAGTTACATTGAATAAGTTAGTTCAAGACTACCCCTATAACTTGCCTAAGGGTAAATTTCACCCAAAAACGATTATTTATCTCAAAAACGTTAATTTAACCAACTTTAATAATTTTTTTTACACCAGACTGCCACTAGATTTTGGGGAAAATGTTGCAAGAAGTCTTGTCGAGAGTAGGTCAGCCTTATCCAGGTGTGTAATAAATTATTTTTGTGTCAGGTTACACGGGATTGGCTCGAGATTAAATGTGGTAAAAGTCGATTTTACCACTTTTAATAATTTATTACATCAGACCGCCACCACATATGGAGTCAAATGTTACTCCTTGAACATTGTGGTTGGTAGGTCAACCTTATCCAGGCGTGTAATAAATAATTGTTGTGTCAGGATACGCGGAATTGGCTCTCAACCGTAGAGGCTTCAAAAAGGTAATTCAATGGTCGATTTTACCACCATGAATGATTTATTACACCAGACCGCCACCAGGTATGGGGTCGTATGTTACTCTGTGGTCGTTGTAAAGAGCAGGTCACCTTTATCCAGGTGTGTAATAAATTATTAATGTCCAAGAAGTAACATTTAATTTAATACCTGGTGGCGGTCTGGTGTAATAAATGATTAATGTTGGTAAAATCTACCTTTAAACTACACATTTGAAGCCTTTACCGATTGGGGCCAATTCCGTGTAACCTGACACAAAAATAATTTATTACTCACCTGGATAAGGTTGATCTACCCTCCATAAGGTCCAAGGAGTAACATTTGACTCAATATGTAGTGGCGATCTGGTGTAATAAATTATTAAATGTGGTAAAATCGACCTTTAAATTAAAAATTTCAAACCTTTAACGTTCGGAGCAAATTCTGTGTAACTTGACTCAAAAATAATTTATTACACACCTGTATAAGGTTGACCTGCCCTTTACAACGACCACAGAATAACATTAGACCTCATATCAGGTGGCGGTCTGGTGTAATAAATTATTCATGGTGGTAAAATCGACCATTGAATTACCTTTTTGAAGTTTCTACGGTTGGGAGCTACACGTGTAACCTGACACAAAAATAATTTATTACACACCTGAATAAGGCTGACCTACTCTCGACAAGACTTCATGCAACATTTTCCCCCAAGATCTGGTGACAGTCTGGTGTAAAAAAAAATATTAAATTTGGTTAAATTAACGTTTTTGAGATAAATAATCGTTTTGGGGTGAAATTTACCCTTAGGCAAGTTATAGGGGTAGTCTTGAACTAACTTATTCAATGTAATTAATTTGTAATAAATTCTGGTCCAAGAACCATCCCGATTTCACAGCTACATCAAAAGTTACACTTTTGGCGACCACTCGTTCCTCGAAAAAGGTAACTGTAATAAAATTGGGATTTGTTGTAATAAATTGTAATCAACGTGTAACAAGTTATAGTACAGGTTTCATTAAGGCGGGCTAATTTGGTCGATGCAGGTTTAGAACACTGATTGTTCACGCATTTACATTCCATACAATAAATACTTTAACTAATATGCTTTCAAAATATCATGGTAAGATTTAGACCCAGTGAGATGCACTATGAATTAACAAGCTTCCAATGGGAAATCTTAACTCATTCAATTTTTTGTGTTGGCATCGGTTTCCTGTTTGTTATAAGATGATAATCCTAGAGATTCCCAAACAGAATGTGAAAATCGAGGTAATAGGCAGTAATCAGAATCGGTGTGGCATCTATCGAACCGTTGCAACAAAAGGTTAACGACGTTCAAGTTCAAGGGTGAGTCTTCCTTGCCGTTCTGAAATTTTAATTTGCATTGTCTAGTATTTTTCTATGCGAATTTGGTTTTATACTTGAAATTTCATTTTTCGTGAAATTTGGTGGTGTTTTATGATTTTACAACCTCGATAGTGTTGACCTGCTTATGAATGAGCATATCCGGCCGTCTAATGTTATTATATTTCCTCCCGTATCGCCAACTCATGAAAATAATCGGGCACGTTACATAAATGAGAAGATTGAAAAATATTCTACGGAAGTTGACACTTCTGTTACACAGATGTCTACCACATTTCATACGGATCTCCCTATTTATGACAAAACTATGAACAATGAACTCGGGTTCTCAGTTAAATTTGCAACAATACTGGTCCTGATCAGTTTTTCGGCTTCTATAGAGTACATGCAGATTGACTGTTAGAAACATGAAACTTCATGCTTAAGCCATCTTCATAATAGGAGGTCGCTATAATGTTTGGCCGAAACATTTCCATTGGAAGCGGCAGCTTGGAAATAAGCTCTTCCGTGGATCAAGAAAATGCTAAATTAAAATTGCGTTTGCGACAAACTTAGTCCCTATTGGTTTTCTGATTAAATATATGCGAAAAGTACAATGTTTTTTAATTCGGCTTAATAAAATTCAAGTGAAAATTTGCAACGTAGGCGTCCCAACCATTGCAACTATTTCAACGTTTTGCTGCGATACTTGCGATACAGATAAGAAGTTAACATCTCATCATTGGCCCTGCTCCGACCTATTTTATCGCTGTTACAATTTGGGTAGAAAATCATGCATGTGTATTCTTGTAAAAAAATGCTCGTTCCACTGCCAGAAAATCAATTGAATCTATTCCAGTATTGTTGCAGGATGCCTTGTGTGAAACCGTTCTGATATGGAATTCACATTTCACTGCTACGTACTTACATACGGTGCTTCCGTCCAGATAGAAGAAGCATAAAGATTTATGAAACGTACAACCTCAATTAGTCTACCTTACCCTTGGTTTGCTCGACAAACGTTCCGAGATCCTTTCTAGTTTTGACATTGTATACCCAATGTAGAAATTGAAACCAATATTGAATTAGTTTCAAAGAATTTTTGCAGATGCTCTCCAACTCACCTTTGTGCTTCGACAATTGGGATACCATCAACAAAGGCGACTACTAAACTTCCTCGGGAACTTGGAGTGTGAGAACATATCTATACGATACTGCTAATGCGCAGTACACATAATTCGTATTAAGGGCGGTCATACTTTGTTTCAATTTTACTGTTTTAGGGGCGTGTATTTTGTACGGCCAACTCCTACAGTTGATGTTGCTTCAGTCAGCTTAGTAAAGAGCTGAATAGCTTCAAGTGTTGAACATGCCTTCAGGAAAGCTACTAGTGATGTGGTAATACTTTGATATTTTGATACCTTTTTCTAGCCGATCGAAGAGTAGCCTACTCGGGTTGCAATATAGGTCACAGAATTTTCCAAATATCTGAAAATGTATAGCTTCTGTTAAACAGGAGCTGTACGCCTCCAAACAATTTTGACCTTTCTTTTGTATAGTAATATCTAGTTCGATGGTGCACGGATGAATCGTCGCCGGTCACCGAGGCAACAAATTAAATACTACCTATAGTACCAATCAGGATAGAACATGTTGGTGCCACACCTGTAAGGTCGTGTACCAGAAGGTCTTTCTCGACCTAATTACTTCTAGCAGCAACACTTACTTTGTTTAATGGTAATTTTTCGTTTGGAGGACCGTTGGCCTGCCTCTTTGTTTGTTTTAGGCTGGGACAGGAGTTGCTATTTCCTTCACATTTGTAGTAGCCACTAACTCGATTGCACCTCTGTTACAATGGTAGGATTTCCTCATTCCACCAGTAGGCCAGTGGTCATCGTGGTTGCGATGTTACCTATTAGCTGGATTGCCGTAGTTTTTTTTAATTTAATAATATTGCCAAGATAGATCTCCGAATGAATTTCGTCACGATAATAAGGTGGACAGAGCTAGTAAAATTTATAGTCTCACGTTTGCTGAAAATTTCACTTTATTATCTCAGATTCCTCCAGTACATCGAATTTAAAGATATTCGACAAACCGAGCACTAAAGTAAAACGACACGAATAAAATTCGTTTAACAATGTTTGTATTATGGTCAGGGAAAACTACAAAAAGCCCTGACCCAGAAAATATTAAAATAAATTTAATAATTAAAAAAACAAATTGTTTATTGAATCTGTTTACGATATCTCCCGATTTTTCAGAAACCGACCCGTAAAACATTTTCCGTCGATTGTGACATTTTCTTCTCTTTTAGGGTCAAAATAAATAAAAAAAACAGGGAAGAGACGGAAATGTCCTTTTAACTTTAAACCAAAAAACTTATTTGGCAAAAAATCAGTTGAAATTAAATTAGAAATGAATTTAAAAATAAAATGAGGTATGAAAATGACTGAACTACGCAAAACAAAAGTATATTTTGCAAACAATAGCCAAAATTGGCTACTTGTGTGTAAAAAATTAAGGGTCAATAATGACTATATTTGGTACTTACAAAACAAAAATTTTCTCTTTCGCCCTAAAAAATTTAAAATTTCTCGTTTCTTTTGTTTTATTGTTGCCTTTAATGGTCATTCCATTGTTGTTTTTATTTTGTATGAAAAATTTACGCTTTTAATTAGTTTGGGAGAAGAAGCCCAGCTATCTTGATAATGTGTAAAAATCAATGTGGAATCATAACCACGGAATCACGGAAAATTGATATTCTACTATTAGGAGATGAAATAGGTCAAATGTTGGTCAATTGTTCGTCTAATCCTTACCTGAAAATGAACGAAATACATAGGAACATAGGACTTCCATTCGACGGCCGAACTGACTGACAGTAGATGTTGTGTAATGAGTTTATTTCATCAACGATTTCGGTATTTCAATAAGTAGAAGGAAAGGGTTGCAATAAGTGGGATTGTTTCAATATGTATATTTGTTAATATAATTTTTCGTAAGATAACATACATTTTAATTATTAAGTACTGTTAACGATGCAAAAAATGGAATGTATTTATGAAATTTCTTCCAGTTTCGAATCAGAAGTAACCTAAAAAAGCACAATAAACAATTTAAACATTTGCACTAACTGATTTTGGGACAACACCGCGAACAGAATTCGACCCCCCCCCCCCCCCTCCCTCCATATTTCATTTAAAACTATTTATTTACAGATATAATCAGTGATAGGGATATGTATGACCGACCGAATGTGCAAACTACACGATTAACCATGGACAGCTCGTTGACATTTTTTCGGAAATCCTGCCAGAATTGCTTAGTTTTATAAGAAGAACGGAAAATATGTAGAGGTAGAATTATTATCACTATTATTTTATTATAAATAAAATGAATCGATTATTACCTGAGCCAGTTGTAAGCCCTTTTTCACAATAACAATCAACAAAGACACTATCCTCGCTTATATCTCAATTTGTACTGCTTTCACTCTTCTCCTACTATTTTAAATACCTATTCTATCTGATCCTACCTATCTCATTTTAACTATAGACTATTAACCCTAACATTGCTATTATAAACTACTAACCTTATTTAAGTCTTTGTTGATGCGCTTTGCCAAGTGAACGAGGTCACTCTTGTCATCTTGTACAACTGACCCATTCGACATGATATTTACTCGATGCCAGTACCCGAGCAGGGACTTTGCTCACAGGCTACGTGGAACATATTCGTTACACGTTCACTACATTAATTCTAATTCTTTCCTTATGCTTAAAATTCTAGCTGCCTTTTCTAAAATTAGAAGTTGAGAGCAAGAAAGTCACCAGAAATATTGTGGAAAATTGGTTGAAGTCTATGTAATCCACGAATAACCTGGTCAGGCGCAATCAATATTGGTAAAGGTAACTAACTGTATGCTTTAATAAACCATAAATTCAAAATTGATTCAGTGAAGTTCTTAGAATGAAGTTCGCAAATTTTATAAAAACGTAAAAAAAAATTTGAGAAAATTGTTGAACACTTGTAAATGTATTAAGTTTAAAATTTCATATTGATACTGTGAACTTTTAAGTTGAACGCAGATTCGTTCATAGATCTAGAAATCTTTTGCCACGTAGAACCAATTTTTGCCCGAAACATGCAGCGAGTACACCAAATAAAGCACAACTGAGAGATCAACCACCCACGAAATGATCTTTCAGGTATACATCTCAGCTGAAGGCCGTGGGAATTTATTTTGTATCAACAATTGCAGTAGAATTTAATTTTTTGCAGAACTATATTCCTTTGGTGGTGAACAGATAAAGTCGTGTAGTGGATAAAAAGTTTCGGTACTTGGTTGGGGGTTCGAATCCCAGCAGAGGTAATCAATTAAAAATTGGATGTAATTTTCTCATCAACTACGATCAATGGCTTAATAAAGACAACTAAGGCCCTTTGGTGGAGTGCATATTTTGGGGTCGGTCGATACCTATCGTCCATTTCACTTTACTAGCTGATATAAGTATGTGGTGCACGCGCAGATGGTATACTATATTAGTGTGATTAGATAAATGTTGATTTAAAATTAGTAGCGCAACGTAGTTTTATCGCAACGGCCAGTATTTCTAAATGTGTCATATTGAACACTGCTATACGATTTGACTTTATATGCACCTTTGTTCCATGGCCAAAAATGATCAGTTATCCGTTAATCAAGATTATATTTCCTTCAAAATTTAGTCACGGAAACTCTTGGAATTTCTCGATATTATGCAAATAAATAAATAAAAGTTATAAATTTTTAGGAAAATCAGGTAATTTAATAAATTGTTAGATGCCTGTTATTCAACCTGACGCATTATGTAGCCTATGTCCGTCAATTATGACTTAGAACAACTAAATTCTATGCAGTCAAATTTGACCAACTAATGATTAGTATATTTGACCTTCCGAAGTTGGTCGGATTTACATAGACATAATTGACAATGATTTTTAACCAATATCCGGCAAGGATTAGTCGCCCAAATGACTGAACATTTGTAAGCCATTTAGTGGTCATCATTTTCAGACAATACTTAGAAAACGTTTTTACGAGTGATTGGTTTATTTCTTGAAGTGTTGTGAAATAAAGATTTCGGGAAATATGGTGTCATCTGAATGAGTGTTAGGCCTACTAACAAAAACGGATAGAAAAAGAGAATTAACATGCCATCTGTGTTCTGAAGTATCGAGGGTGGATGTAATGAACAAATCGTTTATCATTCAAACGGCTCTACTAAAGGGTGTTTTTTTAAGAGGTTGCCGATTTTTTTTTTGAATAAAACACATATAAAATTATGAAATGACCAAAATTTTTTTTTATTTGGTAGATAATTTTTTGGCATTTAACATTTAAACACAATTTCTGGCATATGGCTACCACGACTATTTTTCACAAATGTCATTCTGGAGGTCCAATTTTCCAGCACTTTTTCAAGCATTCAAGAAATTACGTTTTTTGACAAATAACTGTTTTCCAACAAAAATGCGGCCCTGTACAGCACAGGTGGATTGATTAATAGGGTTGAAACTTGATAGTTTAGCTTTTTCCATAAATTAAGAAATACCAGTGAACTTTGTCCTAAATTCCTTCACCGGAATTGACAGCTTTCACACCTGCTTTTTCGTTTTTTACAAACATTTTTAAAACTAGCTTAATTATAAGAAAATGCACTTCAGTTTCATACAGTTTCAACTCAATTTTCACCGACCAATTGGCACTGTGGTTAAAGCTTTGGCGTTTTGATCCCGAGGTACTGGGTTCAAGTACCGATAGGGGAAGGTGCAAAAGGAAATTTCGTCAACAGATTACGATCTGTGATTAAAAGGAACACAACTACGACCCCCTATCGGTGGGCAAAACTCATGGGCAACCCATCTTCCATGTCCATTACTATAGAATGGCATGGAGCTATGCAATGTGCAGATGGTAACTTAAACCGGTCCTATAGCCGTACGTCTTCGGTTTGGCAGTAATTGCGTAATGTAAGATGGGAAAATGAACTGCGAAAGCCCTGCTCTTTGCATCGGTCCAAAAAAGATGGCATGGATTAAAAAAAACTCAATTTTCCAAAATATAAGCGGGAAAGCCGTTCTTTGGATAAATTAATAATCATGAAAATTGTCTACGTCGTGTTATTTATTGACTAAATGTGTCCACTCTATAGTTCAGACAGATTGACTGATCGAAGTGAAACTTAATTCTTAAGCTTTTCCAAAAATTAAATATCGTAGTGATTTTTGGCCGAAATCGGTCTACCGAAAGTGGTAGCTCCCAAAAAGCTTTTTTCGTTTTTCATACATATTTTGAAAATTATAAATCATTTACGAGAAAACCATTAAACTAAAAAGATTTTAAATTAAATTTCAAATAAAATTAGTTCAGCTCATATTTTAAATTTAACCGGCGATGACGAGTTTTGATAGAAAAATTTTATTTCACCAAAATTCGGCATCTCTCTTTGCAACGAAGATTACATTTTTTAACAAGCGTTAACCTTGTAGGTTTTCCGAAACTTAAGCAGAATTGTCACAAATCCGATAAGTTCAATTTTTCGCTTTAGAAATTATGTGGGGTGTTTTCGAGATTTATGTACATTGTACCGATAAATTATACGGATCGCGCTATAATCGCCATAAATAAATTTTTATTCTAACAATAATGTTAATCGCATTGTCAGGCATAAAATTCGATTGTCACAACCATAGTGCCATATCAGTAAAAATGAAAACACAGAGCACCGAAATTGGTATCAACCATAGCAACTGGCTTTTGACGTGGTGTTGAATTGATTTAATTTTGTGTTCCATTCCTAGGCTGCTCTCTAACAACACATTACCCAATGATTTTTTGAATAACACAAATGCAATATGCTACTGCATCTCATAATAATACTTTATTATGTACATCTGAACTATCATTAACTGATTTCATGTACATAGTTGGAATAAAACATACTAATGTGTATAGGCCAAACAGCAATAACAATGATAAATTTGAAAAGCAGCAATAAATTCATTTTATTGTTGTATGTATTGTTATTTTAACTATAAAACTCAAATCATATATAATTTATTGCCCAGACTCCAGACAAATGATACACAGAATAAGTAAATCATGCATGTTCTACCAAATACACATAATTCCTCTAAAATAAAATAAATTTTAATAAAAATTAAATTTTATGTTGCATTTATGGGACTTTAAATCAAATCACGTAAATTAATTTAAACTTTATTTATTTCCATAAATGAACGAAATGTGTAAAAATAAGTAGAGAGCATGAAATAATAGTATATTATTCAATGGCAGTATAATGATGGCTGTGATTCACGAGAATGAAGTTTACGGCACGAGCATTTAGGCGAGTATTAGAGGTCAGTTTTGAAATTAAGAATCATTGGGCGCTTTCAGGACACCCAACAGTTGGGAACGCTATGAAAATATTTAGCACTATGAAATTTTCAAATCAAATTGGCGATGATTTTACTAATCATGATAGGGGACCTTAAAGTGCCAATTGTTTCTGAATTTGCCATAGCAAAAGAAAATGTTTCATCCTAGTTGGCATATTTATCTGTAGTAATAAAATTTGAGTGAGCTTTATATAAATCAAAAAAATTGAAGGTTTATATAATTCGAATTTGCATCATAATTACTATTGATAAAGAAGCCAACTGTGATGAAAAATTATCGTCTGCTTTGATAAATTCAGAAAACAACACTGCTAATTCAAAAACTGGTATTTTCTCCTTTTAATTTCATTTTTAATTAATTTTAGCACGTTCACAAATGTTCTCCCAAAATTCTGATCCATAAAATTATAATTTTTATCGCTGGCAATCTATTGTGAGAACTATCATGTTTATAGTCATAAACAATAGATTTCACATAAATTCGAAGACTAAATATTAATTTGTCAATATTCGGTTTACGCTAACATCATGATGGTGGCAGAAAGTGCCTTTCTAAAAATTATACTAATTTTTTAATTAACGAATATTATATTTTCATCTTTTCAAAAATATTTGTTCGTCAAGTCTAGAAATTTTAAGATGCCAAAAATGATATTTAATATGACAAAATGAAAAAACTGTTTACATAATTTTATTATGGGTCAAATGCGTTATACAACAGGTTGCCAACAGGCGGATCGGAAAGCCTGTTTTTTCACGAAATGATTAAAAGCGCACAATTTTAATAAAACTAAATAAACAGTTAGTTAAGCTATATGTGTTTTTAGTATTACCGGTTAGTACTGCATCTAGCCTTTACGAGTAGAAAGTGTTAGCAGGTCGTAATGGGATCCTCATACCGAGAATGACCCATATTCAGCCGCCTTAAGAACAACCATAATATCTTGGTGAAAATTGAGATTTGAAAAAAATCATAGTGAGACTGATGTGCAATATACAAAATCTTTCCACCAAGTGGTTGTTGTTAAAGCGGCTGAACATGACGAATGTGAAGAAAATGCTAATCTTTTGCTAGTTTCATTAATTGTGATTGTGTTAGTGATATTACCTGAGTAAGATGGAACATTATAGAAAATTAGAGTTTTCTTGGATTTATTTATTAAATCCTATTAAAATTAATTGAATAATAATAATTAACCGCTTTATTTCGACTAGTTACTTAAATTTTTGATTTGATTCAAAGACACATGTATTTAAAACTCTCATGATGTTCATATTTAGACATCAAAAATAAATAGTGTTCATAATTCTAACCAAAAAGTTATACAATGATAAAAAAATCTTTAAGGAATTGTCGAAAAAGAGGTATCCCTAGAGATCTTAACAAAACCTCAGTTAGGTAAAATAATCAGTACCTAGACATTTAGCGGTGGGGACAATTTATACAATTTAATATTATGACCAAATATAAAAAAAATTGATAGGTCAACTGAGATATCCCCACAGATCTTAACACAACTTCAGGTATATGGGGTGTTAGTTGGAAACCATGTCAGTTAGAAAAAATTATCAGAAGCCTCCCATCCAGGGGTGGGAACAACACCTTATATAAATGAGGTTGTGTTAAGATCTCTAAGGATAATTCAGTAGGCCTAATCATTTTTATTATATTTGGTCATAATACAAACCTTTATTAAATGTCCCCTCCCCTGGATGTAGAGCAACTGAATATTTTTTTAACTGACAAGGCCTCCAACTAACACCCCATATACCTGAGGTTGTGTTAAGATCTCTAGGGATATCTCATGTGGTTTAAGAATTTTTATCATATTTAGTCATAATACAAAATCCTCTAAACTGTTCCCACCCCTGGATGGGAGGCTCCTGATAATTTTTTCTAACTGACATGGTTCCCAAATAACACCCCATATACCTGAGGTTGTGGTAAGATCTCTGGGGATATCTCAGTTGGCCTATCAATTTTTATTATATTTGGTCATAATGCAAAATTGTATGAGTTGTTTCCACCCCTGGATGGGGAAGTCCTGAATAATTATTCTAATAACTATGGACCCTTTCCAACACCTCATATAAATGAGGTTGTGTTAAGATCTCTAAGGATAACTCAGTTGGCCTAATTATTTTTATTTAATTTTTTATAACTGATATGGTTCCCAACTAACACCCAATATATACCTGAGGTTGTGTTAAGATCTCTGGGGATATCGCAGTTGGCTTAATCATTTTTATTATATTTGGTCAAAATACAAACCATTATTAAATGTTCCCTCCCCTGGATGGGGAGCAACTGAATATATGTTTTAACTGACAAGGTCTCCAACTAACACCCAATATACCTGAGGTTGTGTTAAGATCTCTAGGGATATCTCATGTGGATTAAGAATTTTTGTTATATTTGGTCATAATACAAAATCCCCTAACTGTTCCCACCCCTGGATGGGAGGTTCTTTTTAATGTTTTATAACTGATATAGTTCTATAGTTTTTTATAACTCATATAGTGCCTAACTTCCCCAATTCCCCTGGATGATAAGCAACTGAATATATTTTTTAATTGACATGGTCTCCAACTAACACGCCATATACCTGAGGTTGTGTTATGATCTAGGGTTATCTCAGTACACCATTTCTAAAATATGATTTCCAAAAATAGGAGTTCCCTGGCTTTGGAGCTTGATATTATTTTTCTAATTTTTTTACACTTGGATGCAAAAATTTCACACAGTTGCATTTTTTTTCTTCATCCGGAACAAGAAAATTAGTGCCACACCAGAGGTAGCTGCTCAAGTGGTTGCACTAGCTGATGCGGAGTAAAACCAAAGTGAAGTGGCTCGACAACTAAATTTGAGCCGATTCTCCGTTCGTCGAGTGTAGCAGAGGTACGAGATTGATATTGAGAATACGAAATTGATGCCAGGCCACCGACTAGGCTGCCTTCAGTTCGCTCGAGAGCATTTGGATTTTACAGAAGAACAATGGAGAACAGTCCCGTTCTCTGACGAGTGCAGGATGTGTTTACATGGCAACGATGGACGAAGAAGAGTGTACAGAAGGTCAGAAGAGAAATTTTCACAATGTTGTATTGAAGAACGTGTCTCGTATGGTGGTGGATCGTGCATGTTCTGAGGAGGTATGTCACTGGAGGCGAAGACAGATCTTGTATTCATCTTTGGAGCGAATACTGGCCGCCGACCAAGTAAAGTAAAAGTAAGCTCCAACGAGTCTCCAGGACCTGCAACAGGCGATCGCAGACGAACGGGAAGCGATACTTCAAGATTTTGTTAAAACTTTTGTGCAAGCATAGAAACATTGAATGGAAGCTGTTATTCAGACTGGGGAAGAGAATGCATCTTAGTAATAAAAATATTTGTTTTGCTGATATCCTTATTTTAATTCGATTTTTACCAATAATTTTCATGCTGACAAATTCACAAAAAACGTGTACTTCAGATGTTGACCTCAAAATTCACTTAGTTCGCACGGTATACGCGTAAGTACACAAAAAAGTACCACTGGATAGGTGCTAAAACAGACTTTTAATCTGCATTCTAGATAATTAAACAAACATTGAATTTTTGAACTTTTGCTGAAAATTGATCAATTTCGCGTATTTTTTGCACCCAAGTATATTGCTCCATCCAGTTTACCCGAGTATGAATTGAAATTTATTGTGAGCAATCACTGAACTGATAACCCGATAAATTTCAATTTATGAATTGAAATTTATCGGGTTATCAGTTCAGTGTGTAGAGTTTGTTACTAATCTGGCTTGGATACTTATTTTATAATTATTTTTGTAAAACTTTTATTAACCGCAATATTCGTGTTAGTGAATATTGATTAATAAAATGGTAAATATATTTTAATTTTTTCGGTTTTTTTTTAAAGATAACTGCAAAATAGTTAAAATAGTGTTAATAAATTAAAAGTTACGTTATTTTCCGCTTTGCACAGGTATCATTTTGATATGCACCAACACACATAAACTCATATAAACGTTTAGCATAGACTTAGTAAAAACTTCACACTGCTGTATAAACATGTGAAGTTTTTGCTAATATTATTTACTAGTAAAAGTTTAGCAGTAACTTCACATGCATCTGAACATGGGCCATTCTCGGTATGAGGATCTTGTTACAACCTCCTGAAAGTTTCTACTCGTAAAGACAGGAACCAGAACTATCCGAAAGGATTCCTTTTGGTCGATTTCCCAATTTTTTTTAAAACTAAATCTTATTTTTTTTCTAGCCAAAATACTGATTATAGCAAATGGAAATCACAAATAGTTGAAAATTTCATTCCCAAAATTCAAATAGTCAAATAAGATTACTGTGTTTGGCCATTTGATTTTCGGCTACTTTTTCCCATATTTGTAAAACAAAATAAAAAAAAATTAACTTCATTGTGTATTTCGGTATGTTAAAAATACATATGTAATTATAAATGTCAGGATAAAATTATTATTATTATTTACATGCAACTAATTAAAAATATTAAATTAAACTTTACAAAAATTTCCCAAATAAGACCAAATTAATCAAAATCTGCCCACGCATATTTGAGCGGCTGAATATGAGCCATTCTCCTGAAACTTTCCACTCACAAAGGCTATAGAGCCAGAACTATCCGAAAACCATAGTTGTTCTTAAAGCGGCTGAATTTGGGCCATTATCGGTATGAGTAGTCCATTAAAATATTCCTGGATGAAATTTAATGATCAAAAGTCTTGTGATCCACAGATCATAACCAACATGTTTTCTGAGTTTTTCCAACCTGTTTATAAAGCATAAAGGACATCGATAATTATAAAAATCCAACCACTAGTGAATATAGTACATTCATATTTACTTCACAATCCAAGCCAGAAGACATCCAGCGAGCATTGGTAGAACTCGGAGAAGGTCCTGATGGTATTTCGGCTTCATTTTTAAAAAATTCTAAAAATTTAGCATTTCCTCTAATCATTTTGTTCAATCAGTCATTAAAATTGGTAACTTTCCACAAAAGTGGAAAATAACTAGAGTGACGCCCATTTACAAAGGTATTACACCTATATCTGATATACCTAAATTATTTTAACTAGTAATATGCAACTCATTCAAAGCAGTGCTTCCGCGGTATTTATCACAATAGCAGCATGGTTTTATGACTAAACGATCAGTATCAACAAATCTCATAGAATTTACTAGCTATCGTATTAAAGAAATTAAAAAGAACAAACAAGACTTTGCAAAAGCTTTCGACTCCAGCCATTGTAAAACGTTGGAACACATTTTCAAGTACAGATTTTCCAGCCGTTTGTAGCCTGGTGCAAATCGTATTTGAGTAATCGAATCCAATATATTGGAATAGGAGGTAAAACGTCGTATAGAATACAAGCAACCACAAGGCTCTTACGTTGGCCCATGGATTTTCACAATCTTCATTAATGGTATTACTAAAGTAATAAAGTATTCCGATATTCTGATGTTCGCAGATGACCTCGAAATCTACAAAGCCATCGAGTCAGTCGACGATACCAATAAACTACAGGAAATTATTGACAGTAAACTGTAAACTGCGACTGTAAACCTAGCGTTATGGTGCGAATTTAATTCTCTGAGTCGCAATATTGGAAAGTGCAAATCTCTATCATTTCATCGAAAAGCCAACCCTGTTACACAAGGCTAACAAGATAAATGGTGTACTCCTTCAAGTAGTAGTTGAAAGTAAAGACCCACGGGTTACTTTCATTGAAAACATGAGCTTTACTAAGCACATAGGGCTGTGCATCGCTAGAGCGAACTCTATGCTCGGTATTGTCAAACGTTGGACGGGTGACATTTTTAATGTGAAAACAATTAAGATCCTGTATTGTGCTTACGCTCGATCCCATCTGGAGTATGCTGTAAATGTATGGTGTCCGTTCTACGAAGATCATATCTAAAGTATTGAGAAAACACAAAAAAAGTGTATACGCTGCTTGACCGGGAAATACGAACCAACATATTTAACCGGGTGCAAGACATACATACTCTAGAAAATAGACGCGAATTGCTAAAAAGTACATTTATTGGTAATCTCCTACTAGGCCGAATCGACGCACCGGATGTGCTAAAGTCAATTAAAATAAAGATTCCTGGTAGACAACTAAAAGATCATGACTTCCTCCACTTAGATAGACACAGAAACAAACTATGGCGGTAAGGAACCAGTGAAGATGATGTGTTTCAATAGAGTTAACTATTTATTTGATTTTTGTTTAACTAAAGATAATTTTAAAAGTAAGCTAAGGCAATTTTATGCCCCTCAGTGATTTTTCTTCTTACTTTAGTTTTATATTTCAAATTTTCAAATCCAACGCCGATTTATTTTATTTTGTATGTTTTCAAGTCAAATTTGTAGACTTATTTCAATATAAATAAATAAATAAATAAAATCTTTTGAAACTTTTTACTCGTAAGAGCTAGATTTTTAGCCAGAACTGTCCGAAAATCATAGTGAGACCGATGACCAATAACCAAAACCTCAAGCGGTTAAATATGGGCCCTCTTAAAGCGGTTAAATATGGGCCATTCTCGGTATGAGGATTCCATTACAACCTCCTGAAAATTTGTTCTCATAAATGCTAGAACCAGAACAATTCGAAAATTGTAGTGAGGCCAATAACTAAGAACTTACTTCTTCATCGAACTTATTAGATTATGCGAATCTATGTATTTATATATAAATCGGATCTATAAATGCGGATGTATTTACATATATACAAATTTAAAAAAAAACTCTTAATGAACGTATTTTATATATGAGGCGTCTCTTCATAGCAAAAAAATGGTTTTAGTTGCCATGGGGTACTTTCTTAATTTGAAATTAGTTATTGGAAATTGCTAAAACTTCAATTATCTTAAGAGAAGTTGCCATATTTCGAAAGAAACAAAAGTAGAAAATTCAGTTTAAATCCAAAACTCAGGTAATTTTGGCATATGTCCGTCCGCCTTTGAAACTCGAGGCCAAGCATTACTGTTTCTTAAAAATAATAATTTAGATTTTGGGCCGAGTATATTCGACATAACTACAATCAAGACAATTGTTGCATCAAGATAAAAAAAATTTGGACTTACTTCAAAAATCTATAACGAATAATATTTTTGTATTTTTTTGCTGACAGTTCATATGTGACAGAAATTATAGTTTTCTTGTTGCCACCGCGTTTTTTGGCTGATATTTGCGCCATCTTCACATACATAATTTTAGCAATGTCTAAATTAAAAATTTGCAAAAAATATTTGAATAGATTTAGTTTAATTTGGTGTTACAATGAAACAGTGCTATAATTAAGAAAAACTGGGTTTGCTGCTCAACTTTCGCTCATATCAAAAAGAATTTATTTATTTAACTGCCTAATAAAAATTTCATTCACACATTCAAAGGAATAGGTTCAAATTAAACAAACTAACTTTGATCAATAACTGTCAAACTAATTAGATTCGAGGTCATTTAAGATCTCCACTGAACGTCTCCTTCGACACTGAACAATTTTTCGAGACAAAAGCATGGCATTTATTAAAAAGCCTATTCCGTGTAGATTGCCGACTATATAGTAACTTTTATTCGAAAAATTAAACAAATTGTGTCCTTACTTCAGTCACGTTTCCCTATACATTACAGGTCTTCATCAGTTTGCACAAATACGCCCAACTTCTCGTAACTGCACCAGCTTTTAACGGAAAATATATCAAAAACATGATAATTTTTCACTATCACACAAACAATAAATTTTTAATGTTGAACGTACACAACATAATAGTCTTTAACAGAACCGAATAATCTTGCTACATGGTAATTAGTATTACTCGTACCACCACAAAAATAATATTGTACTTACCTACCTATCCGAACGTTACGGTGTAATCATCATTCCTTTATCATAAAGTGACAATTATGAGTATACGTCCCAGTGAAGCTATCTTGCCACAACATAACAATAACATAAAGCGTAACATAATTATGTATGTATTAACCAATTTTTTATGTTTGATCTCCCAATTAAGTTGTAAGCAATTTAGGTTTAGGTTTTCGTATTAAATTTCTGTGACATGCCTAACAACATTAATGTGTACACGTCACATTCGTACAAATATGTAAAATTATGCCTTACGTACGTTTGTGTAAAGCAATAAAATTGTAATAAAAAAGCATACAGCTCTATAAAATTTAATGAGGGCACTAACGAGATGTAAAATTATGTAATATAAACAGATCTTCAAAAATAAGGGGTTGTCTGGCTTTAGTCAGCAGCATAATAATTATCAATTTTCCGTAGAATTTATGGTTATTAGGTTAGGCCAAAAATAACAATTCGGGCATAAGTAACTCAATTATTAGCCATGAATGACATTGCGAGTACGTTAGTTACTCAGAGATCCTAGAGCATGATAATGGCTGGACATATGACATGAAAATAATTCCATCCCGAAAATTTTACTGTCAAATGAAAGGAAAAAATTAGGCCGAAAATGTTATAAAATTATTTGCAGTCAAAAAAGTTTCACATTAACCCATTTCAATATTTATTTTAAAAATTCGTTTTCAACCGTGAAATACTTTTTGGGCTATTATTTATTAATTCGTTAATTTTATACACCAACATATTTGCTACCTTATTATAAAATAAATTACAAAACTTGCTTGTTCATCACTAAGACAAAATTAAGTGAACATATTCATTTTACAAGATAAAAATTAAGATGTTTTGATCATCTTGATTGATTAATATTTTGTATGTCCTCCTCCAGATTTGGTGACTGCTTCTAGGCGCCGTGGCATACTTTTTATTATATTTGAAGTGGTTTCAGGAGATTTTTGTTCCCATACGTGTCTTAAGTTATGAATAAAAATCGTTTTAATTTAAGCGCTCTTTAAATAGCAATTTTTCGTCCAAGGTCATCCAGAGATGTTCTATTGCATTAAAATCGGGGCTCTGGGGAGGCCACTCCATTAGTTTGATTTTTTTTGTATTGCGTGGCAAGTTGTTTTATATTGCGTGGGAAGTATGTTTGGGATCATTAACCCAATTTTACGTATAGAGTCTTTTAAATTTTCTTTCAACATGTCCACATATACACCAGCTGTCATAATATTTTCAAATAAGCACAAACTTTCAGCGAAACACCCCATGCCATAATAGGTCGACCCCCGTATTTTATTGTGGCTTTTATATTTTAAGCTGCATAATCGGTTTCAGGATTTCTCCCGGAGAAATCCTGAAGAGTTGAAATTTGCTCTCATCTGACCATAGCACATGATTCCAAAAGTCAAAGTCTTTATTTCTATATTCTTTAGCAAATTTCAATCTTTTCTTCATGTTTGCTTTACTTATGAAGGGTTTCTTTCTCCAGATACAGCTAATATTTCCTTTTCCCGTAACCGTCGACAAATGGTTCGAGTCGAAACTGAAAAATTAGTTATTTCTTTAATTTCTTCACTTCTCTGACGATTTTTCTGATGTCTTTCGCTTCGTTTCCCTTCCGACTTCCTCGTTATTTAAACAGAAATTTTTCTCGCGCCAGTAAATGACCGGTTGTATTTTTCAACAAGTTGGCGTGACCTTTCGCCCAATATTATGGTAATTTACACTCCGTTGTCTCAAATCAATTGAATAATCGTTTCGCCTCAGCATATTGCATGAACGGCATATTGCTGTATAAGCACATGCTGTATAAGATAGCGGAAATTAAGAGATTTCGCTACTCGCCGCAAGTGGCCGAATCATCACAAAAGAGAATTTATTTTGTTATATAATTACCAGCGAAAATTTTTTATTCATTTTGTATCTCTTTTTTCACTAAATAAAACATCCCAGCGGAATAAAATATTAAAAGTCATCCTTAAAATGACAAATTGATTGATCTCCGAATGGAACTCGGTAAACGAAATCTTTAAATTTAACACTATTCCGTCTTTCCGCCATTCTAAAAGAATGACGATGAAATCTGAATAAAAGTATTGATCAGGGGTCCAAAACAAGGACAAAATTCTAGGATCTGTCCATGCTGGACTAAACTAGGCCATACACTACTTGAGAAAATTTACATTTTTTTATTTATTTATTTTCAGTTTTTGGCCGATATCTCAAAAACTTGCACTAGTAGCCAATACTTTCGGTTGTTTTTCTAATATCTTAGGCCATACTAAGACAACGAGGAGAATTTAGGGAAAATTGATGGATTAAAATTTTCACTATAATTTTTTGATTTTCTGCGGCCAAATAAGTTATTTTCAGTTTTTGGCCGATATCTCAAAAACTTCCACTAGTAACCAATACTTTCGGTTGTTTTTCTAATAGCTTAGGTCATACTGAGACAACGAGGAAAATTTAGGGAAAATTGATGGATTATAATTTTCACTATAATTTTTTGATTTTCTGGGGCCAAATAAGTTATTTTCAGTTTTTGGCCGATATCTCAAAAACTTCCACTAGTAACCAATACTTTCGGTTGTTTTTCTAATAGCTTAGGTCATACTGAGACAACGAGGAAAGTTTAGGGAAAATTGATGGATTATAATTTTCACTATAATTTTTTGAGTTTCTGCGACCAAATAAGTTATTTTCAGTTTTTGGCCGATATCTCAAAAACTTCCACTAGTAACCAATACTTTCGGTTGTTTTTCTAATAGCTTAGGTCATACTGAGACAACGAGGAAAGTTTAGGGAAAATTGATGGATTATAATTTTCACTATAATTTTTTGATTTTCTGCGATCAAATAAGTTATTTTCAGTTTTTGACCGATATCTCAAAAACTTCCACTAGTACCCAATACTTTCGGTTGTTTTTCTAATAGCTTAGGTCATACTGAGACAACGAGGAAAGTTTAGGGAAAATTGATGGATTATAATTTTCACTATAATTTTTTGATTTTCTGGGGCCAAATAAGTTATTTTCAGTTTTTGGCCGATATCTCAAAAACTTCCACTAGTAACCAATACTTTCGGTTGTTTTTCTAATAGCTTAGGTCATACTGAGACAACGAGGAAAGTTTAGGGAAAATTGATGGATTATAATTTTCACTATAATTTTTTGATTTTCTGCTGCCAAATAAGTTATTTTCAGTTTTTGGCCGATATCTCAAAAACTTCCACTAGTAACCAATACTTTCGGTTGTTTTTCTAATAGCTTTGGTCATACTGAGACCACGATGAAAATTTGGGGAAAATTGATGGATTAAAATTTTCACTATATTTTTCTGATTTTCTGCTGCCAAATAAGTTATTTTCAGTTTTTGGCCGATATCTCAAAAACTTCCACTAGTAACCAATACTTTCGGTTGTTTTTCTAATAGCCTAGGTCATACTGAGACCACGAGGAAAATTTGAGGAAAATTGATGGATTAAAATTTTCACTATATTTTTCTGATTTTCTGCTGCCAAATAAGTTATTTTCAGTTTTTGGCCGATATCTCAAAAACTTCCACTAGTAACCAATACTTTCGGTTGTTTTTCTAATAGCTTAGGTCATACTGAGACCACGAGGAAAATTTGGGGAAAATTGATGGATTAAAATTTTCACTATATTTTTCTGATTTTCTGCTGCCAAATAAGTTATTTTCAGTTTTTGGCCGATATCTCAAAAACTTCCACTAGTAACCAATACTTTCGGTTGTTTTTCTAATAGCTTAGGTCATACTGAGACCACGAGGAAAATTTGAGGAAAATTGATGGATTAAAATTTTCACTATATTTTTCTGATTTTCTGCGGCCAAATAAGTTATTTTCAGTTTTTGGCCGATATCTCAAAAACTTCCACTAGTAACCAATACTTTCGGTTGTTTTTCTAATAGCTAAGGTCATACTGAGACAACGAGGAAAGTTTAGGGAAAATTGATGGATTATAATTTTCACTATAATTTTTTGATTTTCTGCGGCCAAATAAGTTATTTTCAGTTTTTGGCCGATATCTCAAAAACTTCCACTAGTAACCAATACTTTCGGTTGTTTTTCTAATAGCTTAGGTCATACTGAGACAACGAGGAAAGTTTAGGGAAAATTGATGGATTATAATTTTCACTATAATTTTTTGATTTTCTGCGGCCAAATAAGTTATTTTCAGTTTTTGACCGATATCTCAAAAACTTCCACTAGTAACCAATACTGTCGGTTGTTTTTCTAATAGCTTAAGTCATACTGAGATTACGAGGAAAATTTGGGGAAAATTGATGGATTGCGATTTTCACTATAATTTTTTGTTTTTCTGCTGCCAAATAAGTTGTTTTCAGTTTTTGGCCGATATCTCAAAAACTTGCACTAGTAACCAATACTTTGGGTTGTTTTTCTAATAGCTTAGGTCATACTGAGACAACGAGGAAAGTTTAGGGAAAATTGATGGATTATAATTTTCACTATAATTTTTTGAATTTCTGCAGCCAAATAAGTTATTTTCAGTTTTTGGCCGATATCTCAAAAACTTTCACTAGTAACCAATATTTTCGGTTGTTTTTCTAATAGCTTAGGTCACACTGAGACTACGAGGAAAATTTGGGGAAAATTGATGGATTAAAATTTTCAGTATATTTTTTTGATTTTCTGCGGCCAAATAAGTTATTTTCAGTTTTTGGCCGATATCTCAAAAACTTCCACTAGTAACCGAATCTGAAAATAACTTATGTGGCCGCAGAAAATCTAATCATTATAGTGAAAATTTTGATCAATAAATTTTCCCCAAACTTCCCTGGAAGTTTTTGAGATGTTGGCCAAAAACTGAAAGTAATTTAATAACATTTTTAAATTTTCCAAAGGATTGGTTATGAAATGGCCAAGTTTAATCCAGAATGACCGAAGAATTTTGTCCAAAACTTACTTTAAAATCCTTGATCAATACTATTATCAAAATTTCATCGCCATTCTTTTAGAATAGCGGAAAGACGAAATATTGTTATATTTCAAGAGTTCATTTACCGAGTTCCATTACTTCGGAGATCAATCAATTTGTCATTTTATGGATAATATTTTATATAGCGGAATATTTTATTCCGCTGGGATGTTTTATTTAGTGATTATATAACAAAATAAATCCTCTTTTGTGATGGTACTGCCACTTGCGGCGAGTAGCGAAATCTCTTATTTTCCGCTGAGAAATTTCCGCTATGGCATGAACAAGTGATTGTATACAATATAAAATTTTGGTGGATTCCAGTGGGTAAATTAAACGTCGATACGTACCCATGTATCCACGGTTGCACTAAATGTGATGATGGTGGTTGACTCTGCATTAAGACGGTTCTTGGAGGTCGAAGATGTCCTTAAACTTATTAAAAACCCAGAAGAAGATACCTGCGAACAATTATTTTTGAAAACATCGAAATGAGGATCTGACAACAAATTTATCGTGTGCTTACCATTTAAAATTTCACCGGAACAGCTACGATCAACTTATAATCTCGCACTAAAAAGATTATTGTCGAAGCGCTTTCATTTTATGTCCGAATATGAAAGTCTCGGGCATATGAAGTTAATAGGAATCCAAACCAGTATTACTTACCGCATAACTACTCGTTTAAGAGTTGTACTTGATGGGTCGTCAAAATCGACGACAAATTTATCATTAAATGACGTCCTAGAAATTGGACCCACGATTCAATCAACACTAGTTGGAATCTTTTTGAGATTCAGGCAGCATAAAATTGTGCTGAGCGGCGATAATGAAAAAATTTACAAGATGGTGCGGATGCCTAGTATCAACAAATTCTTTGGCGTTAGATCCGAATGCACCAGTTCAATCGTACAACGTTTTTCCTACCTAACTAAACGCGGATTATTGTCGGACCCTAGTAAACTATTTGATCCAGGCTGGCTATCACCACTAGTAATCAATATTAAGATCCTGTTTCAAAAACTCAATGGATCTAATTGATATGGGAAAATATATTACCACAACAAATAAAACAAGATTGGCTGAAGTTAAGGGATAGCTTGTCAAAAATAAATAGAATCAAAATTATTAGATGGATTAACACCACAAATAAGGTTAGGTTACGCGGCTTCTGTGACGCTAGTGAATTAGCTTATTCGGCCGTTATATACGCTATTTCCGAGGAAGATAAACTAAATCTAAGGTTGCACCGATTAAACAACTCACATTAGCGAGACGCGAGCTCCAGGCTGTCCATATGTTAACCAAGCTCATACAACAACAATTAAAATAAACAGCATTGCATTATCTACCGCTTCAACATTGGTACTTCACTGGTTATCGTCATTGTCAAAATGCTGGAAAACATTTGTTGCTAATCGGAGTTCATACGTTTTGTCCCAGTACAAGCGCGACTGTTTGCATCACATCATTTCCGAAGAAAATCCAGCTGATTGTGCGACACGAGGGTTGAATACTTACGCCACGGAACATCGAAGTGATATTTGTAAGTACAAAGAACGTCCCCAAGTGAATGCATATCTAATCGTAACGAACGATTTCTATGATCAGTTAATATCCAGATATTCAAGATTTTATCTAATATGTTACAGTTTGGCCATAGCCATCAAATACTCGAAATATTTACGGCACAAATTTATCACAAAACGAACATATATCATACACGATTATCACATCGTATTTGTTTATACGAGCAACAACGAAACTTTTCCCAGGAATACGCTCTTTTATCCGAAGGAAAACAAGTATCTAAACGCAGCACGCTAGAAACATTAAATCCATTTATCGATGCAGGCAAATTAACTCGAGTTGGTGGCAGATTAAGTAATTCCAGTTGTGACTTTGATATGAAGCATCCAATTTTACTGGTGATAAAAAGAATGTTATTGTACAAAAGTTCTGAGGAAGATACGGGTCTTCAAATGGCTGACCATGTATGAAATGTTGTTTTCTTAAATCATCAGCTACCCTTGCAAAATAAATACTAAATTCATTGGAAATTTCTGTATCACTATTTAGAACCGTCCCATATCCGAAATTAAGCTTTTAAAGTTACTTGATTTTGATTTTTTTGAAATGATTTCATTGTCCCAATTTATTCTAATATTTTTCCCAATTTATTTTAATATTGCTTTAATAAGTAGGTAATAGGTAGATGCATATTGTAATATGTAAATCCCATTGGGCTTTCTGTACTCTAATAAATAAATATTGTTAAACACCGTTTTAACGTTACACTCTGAGAATCTTTCACCGATCTTACAAAACCGCTCTACTTGCGATATTTAATATAAAAGTGTAGGGGTGGACTGTAGGCCATAATCAAGGAATTCTAGAGATGTCTATTCAGATCTGTGAATGCCCTCGGATTGTGTGTACTCTTATGGACTAATTTTGATAATCACCATATTAACGCGACCCTCGGGAATTTCTCGCCGATTTTAGAATATCGCTCCACTTGCGATATTTAATATTAAAGTGTAGGAGTGGACTGTAGGCCATAATCAAGGAATTCTAGAGATGTCTATTCAGATCTGTGAATGCCCTCGGATTGTGTGTACTCTTATGGACTAATTTTGATAATCACCATATTAACGCGACCCTCGAGGAATTTCTCACCGATTTTAGAATATCGCTCCACTTGCGATATTTAATATGAAAGTGTAGGGGTGGACTGTAGGCCATAATCAAGGAATTCTAGAGATGTCTATTCAGATCTGTGAATACCCTCGGATTGTGTGTACTCTTATGGACTAATTTTGATAATCACCATATTAACGCGACCCTCGGGGAATTTCTCACCGATTTTAGAATATCGCTCCACTTGCGATATTTAATATTAAAGTGTAGGTGTGGATTGTAGGCCATAATAAAAGAATCCTAGAGATGTCTATTCAGATCTGTGAATGCCCTCGGCTTGTGTGTACTCTTATGGACTAATTTTAATAATCATCATATTAACGCGACTCTCGGGGAATTCCTAACCGATTTTAGAATATCGCTCCACTTGCGATATTTAATATTAAAGTGTAGGGGTGGATTGTAGGCCATAATCAAGGAATTCTAGAGATGTCTATTCAGATCTGTGACTGCCCTCGGATTGTGTGTACTCTTATGGACTAATTTTGATAATCACCATATTAACGCGACCCTCGGGGAATTTCTCACCGATTTTAGAATATCGCTCCACTTGCGATATTTAATATGAAAGTGTAGGGGTGGATTGTAGACCAGAATCAAGGAATTCTAGAGATGTCTATTCAGATCTGTGAATACCCTCGGCTTGTGTGTCCAATTATGGACTAATTTTGATAATCACCAAATTAACGCGAAACTCGGGAAATTTCTCACCGATTTTAGAATATCGCTCCACTTGCGATATTTAATATGAAAGTGTAGGAGTGGACTGTAGGCCATAAACAAGGAATTCTAGAGATGTCTATTCAGATCTGTGACTGCCCTCGGATTGTGTGTACTCTTATGGACTAATTTTGATAATCACCATATTAACGCGACCCTCGGGAATTTCTCGCCGATTTTAGAATATCGCTCCACTTGCGATATTTAATATGAAAGTGTAGGAGTGGACTGTAGGCCATAAACAAGGAATTCTAGAGATGTCTATTCAGATCTGTGAATGCCCTCGGATTGTGTGTACTCTTATGGACTAATTTTGATAATCACCATATTAACGCGACCCTCGGGGAATTTCTCACCGATTTTAGAATATCGCTCCACTTGCGATATTTAATATTAAAGTGTAGGAGTGGACTGTAGGCCATAATCAAGGAATTCTAGAGATGTCTATTCAGATCTGTGAATGACCTCAAATTGTGTGTACTCTTATGGACTAGTTTTGATAATCACCATAATGCGACCTTGTGAATGCTCTCGGATTGTGTGTACTCTTATGGACTAATTTTGATAATCACCATATTAACGCGACCCTCGGGGAATTTCTCACCGATTTTAGAATATCGCTCCACTTGCGATATTTAATATTAAAGTGTAGGAGTGGACTGTAGGCCATAATCAAGGAATTCTAGAGATGTCTATTCAGATCTGTGAATGACCTCGAATTGTGTGTACTCTTATGGACTAGTTTTGATAATCACCATAATGCGACCCTCGGGGAATTTCTCACCGATTTTAGAATATCGCTCCACTTGCGATATTTAATATTAAAGTGTAGGAGTGGATTGTAGGCCAGAATCAAGGAATTCTAGAGATGTCTATTCAGATCTGTGAATACCCTCGGCTTGTGTGCACAATTATGGACTAATTTTGATAATCACCATATTAACGCGAAACTCGGGAAATTTCTCACCGATTTTAGAATATCGCTCCACTTGCGATATTTAATATGAAAGTGTAGGAGTGGACTGTAGGCCATAAACAAGGAATTCTAGAGATGTCTATTCAGATCTGTGACTGCCCTCGGATTGTGTGTACTCTTATGGACTAATTTTGATAACCACCATATTAACGCGACCCTCGGGAATTTCTCGCCGATTTTAGAATATCGCTCCACTTGCGATATTTAATATGAAAGTGTAGGAGTGGACTGTAGGCCATAAACAAGGAATTCTAGAGATGTCTATTCAGATCTGTGAATACCCTCGGCTTGTGTGTACTCTTATTGACTAATTTTGATAATCACCATATTAACGCGAAACTCGGGAAATTTCTCACCGATTTTAGAATATCACTTCACTTGCGATATTTAATATGAAAGTGTAGAGTGGACTGTAGGCCATAATCAAGGAATTCTAGAGATGTCTATTCAGATCTGTGAATGCCCCCGGATTGTGTGTACTCTTATGGACTAATTTTGATAATCACCATATTAACGCGACTCTCGGGGAATTTCTCACCGATTTTAGAATATCGCTCCACTTGCGATATTTAATATTAAAGTGTAGGGGTGGATTGTAGGCCATAATCAAGGAATTCTAGAGATGTCTATTCAGATCTGTGAATGCCCTCGGATTGTGGGTACTCTTATGGACTAATTTTGATAATCACCATATTAACGCGACCCTCGGGAAATTTCTCACCGATTTTAGAATATCGCTTCACTTGCGATATTTAATATGAAAGTGTAGGGGTGGATTGTAGGCCATAATCAAAGAATCCTAGAGATGTCTATTCAGATATGTGAATGCCCTTAGATTGTGTGTATTCTAATGGACTAATTTTAATAATCACCATATTAACGCGAAACTCGGGAAATTTCTCACCGATTTTAGAATATCGCTCCACTTGTGATATTTAATATGAAAGTGTAGGAGTGGACTGTAGCCCATAAACAAGGAATTCTAGAGATGTCTATTCAGATCTGTGACTGCCCTCGGATTGTGTGTACTCTTATAGACTAATTTTGATAATCACCATATTAACGCGACCCTCGGGAATTTCTCACCGATTTTAGAATATCGCTCCACTTGCGATATTTAATATGAAAGTGTAGGAGTGGACTGTAGGCAATAAACAAGGAATTCTAGAGATGTCTATTCAGATCTGTGAATGCCCTCGGATTGTGTGTACTCTTATGGACTAATTTTGATAATCACCATATTAACGCGACCCTCGGGGAATTTCTCACCGATTTTAGAATATCGCTCCACTTGCGATATTTAATATTAAAGTGTAGGAGTGGACTGTAGGCCATAATCAAGGAATTCTAGAGATGTCTATTCAGATCTGTGAATGACCTCGAATTGTGTGTACTCTTATGGACTAGTTTTGATAATCACCATAATGCGACCCTCGGGGAATTTCTCACCGATTTTAGAATATCGCTCCACTTGCGATATTTAATATTAAAGTGTAGGAGTGGACTGTAGGCCATAATCAAGGAATTCTAGAGATGTCTATTCAGATCTGTGAATGACCTCGAATTGTGTGTACTCTTATGGACTAGTTTTGATAATCACCATAATGCGACCCTCGGGGAATTTCTCACCGATTTTAGAATATCGCTCCACTTGCGATATTTAATATGAAAGTGTAGGGGTGGATTGTAGACCAGAATCAAGGAATTCTAGAAATGTCTATTCAGATCTGTGAATACCCTCGGCTTGTGTGTACAATTATGGACTAATTTTGATAATCACCATATTAACGCGACCCTCGGGAATTTCTCGTCGATTTTAGAATATCGCTCCACTTGCGATATTTAATATGAAAGTGTAGGAGTGGACTGTAGGCCATAAACAAGGAATTCTAGAGATGTCTATTCAGATCTGTGAATGACCTCGGATTGTGTGTACTCTTATGGACTAGTTTTGATAATCACCATATTAACGCGACCCTCGGGGAATTTCTCACCGATTTTAGAATATCGCTCCACTTGCGATATTTAATATTAAAGTGTAGGAGTGGACTGTAGGCCATAATCAAGGAATTCTAGAGATGCTTATTCAGATCTGTGAATGCCCTCGAATTGTGTGTACTCTTATGGACTAGTTTTGATAATCACCATAATGCGGCCCTCGGGGAATTTCTCACCGATTTTAGAATATCGCTCCACTTGCTATATTTAATATGAAAGTGTAGGGGTGGATTGTAGACCAGAATCAAGGAATTCTAGAGATGTCTATTCAGATCTGTGAATACCCTCGGCTTGTGTGTACAATTATGGACTAATTTTGATAATCACCATATTAACGCGAAACTCGGGAAATTTCTCACCGATTTTAGAATATCGCTCCACTTGCGATATTTAATATGAAAGTGTAGGAGTGGACTGTAGGCCATAAACAAGGAATTCTAGAGATGTCTATTCAGATCTGTGACTGCCCTCGGATTGTGTGTACTCTTATGGACTAATTTTGATAATCACCATATTAACGCGACCCTCGGGAATTTCTCGCCGATTTTAGAATATCGCTCCACTTGCGATATTTAATATGAAAGTGTAGGAGTGGACTGTAGGCCATAAACAAGGAATTCTAGAGATGTCTATTCAGATCTGTGAATGCCCTCGGATTGTGTGTACTCTTATGGACTAATTTTGATAATCACCATATTAACGCGACCCTCGGGAATTTCTCGCCGATTTTAGAATATCGCTCCACTTGCGATATTTAATATGAAAGTGTAGGAGTGGACTGTAGGCCATAAACAAGGAATTCTAGAGATGTCTATTCAGATCTGTGAATGCCCTCGGATTGTGTGTACTCTTATGGACTAATTTTGATAATCACCATATTAACGCGACCCTCGGGAATTTCTCGCCGATTTTAGAATATCGCTCCACTTGCGATATTTAATATGAAAGTGTAGGAGTGGACTGTAGGCCATAAACAAGGAATTCTAGAGATGTCTATTCAGATCTGTGAATGCCCTCGAATTGTGTGTACTCTTATGGACTAGTTTTGATAATCACCATAATGCGACCCTCGGGGAATTTCTCACCGATTTTAGAATATCGCTCCACTTGCGATATTTAGTATGAAAGTGTAGGGGTGGATTGTAGGCCATAATCAAAGAATCCTAGAGATGCCTATTCAGATCTGTGAATGCCCTCGGCTTGTGTGTACTCTTATGGACTAATTTTGATAATCACCATAATGCGACCCTCGGGGAATTTCTCACCGATTTTAGAATATCGCTTCACTTGCGATATTTAATATTAAAGTGTAGGAGAGGACTGTAGGCCATAATCAAGGAATTCTAGAGATGTCTATTCAGATCTGTGAATGACCTCGGATTGTGTGTACTCTTATGGACTAGTTTTGATAATCACCATAATGCGACCCTCGGGGAATTTCTCACCGATTTTAGAATATCGCTCCACTTGCTATATTTAATATGAAAGTGTAGGGGTGGATTGTAGACCAGAATCAAGGAATTCTAGAGATGTCTATTCAGATCTGTGAATACCCTCGGCTTGTGTGTACAATTATGGACTAATTTTGATAATCACCATATTAACGCGAAACTCGGGAAATTTCTCACCGATTTTAGAATATCGCTCCACTTGCGATATTTAATATGAAAGTGTAGGAGTGGACTGTAGGCCATAAACAAGGAATTCTAGAGATGTCTATTCAGATCTGTGACTGCCCTCGGATTGTGTGTACTCTTATGGACTAATTTTGATAATCACCATATTAACGCGACCCTCGGGAATTTCTCACCGATTTTAGAATATCGCTCCACTTGCGATATTTAATATGAAAGTGTAGGAGTGGACTGTAGGCCATAAACAAGAAATTCTAGAGATGTCTATTCAGATCTGTGAATACCCTCGGCTTGTGTGTACTCTTATTGACTAATTTTGATAATCACCATATTAACGCGAAACTCGGGAAATTTCTCACCGATTTTAGAATATCACTTCACTTGCGATATTTAATATGAAAGTGTAGAGTGGACTGTAGGCCATAATCAAGGAATTCTAGAGATGTCTATTCAGATCTGTGAATGCCCCCGGATTGTGTGTACTCTTATGGACTAATTTTGATAATCACCATATTAACGCGACTCTCGGGGAATTTCTCACCGATTTTAGAATATCGCTCCACTTGCGATATTTAATATTAAAGTGTAGGGGTGGATTGTAGGCCATAATCAAGGAATTCTAGAGATGTCTATTCAGATCTGTGAATGCCCTCGGATTGTGGGTACTCTTATGGACTAATTTTGATAATCACCATATTCACGCGACCCTCGGGAAATTTCTCACCGATTTTAGAATATCGCTTCACTTGCGATATTTAATATGAAAGTGTAGGGGTGGATTGTAGGCCATAATCAAAGAATCCTAGAGATGTCTATTCAGATATGTGAATGCCCTTAGATTGTGTGTATTCTAATGGACTAATTTTAATAATCACCATATTAACGCGACTCTCGGGGAATTCCTAACCGATTTTAGAATATCGCTCCACTTGCGATATTTAATATTAAAGTGTAGGAGTGGATTGTAAGCCATAATCAAAGAATTCTAGAGATGTCTATTCAGATCTGTGAATGCCCTCGGATTGTGTGTACTCTTATGGACTAATTTTGATAATCACCATATTAACGCGATCCTCGGGGAATTTCTCACCGATTTTAGAATATCGCTCCACTTGCGATATTTAATATGAAAGTGTAAGGGTGGATTGTAGACCAGAATCAAGGAATTCTAGAGATGTCTATTCAGATCTGTGAATACCCTCGGCTTGTGTGTACAATTATGGACTAACTTTGATAATCACCATATTAACGCGAAACTCGGGAAATTTCTCACCGATTTTAGAATATCGCTCCACTTGTGATATTTAATATGAAAGTGTAGGAGTGGACTGTAGGCCATAAACAAGGAATTCTAGAGATGTCTATTCAGATCTGTGACTGCCCTCGGATTGTGTGTACTCTTATAGACTAATTTTGATAATCACCATATTAACGCGACCCTCGGGAATTTCTCACCGATTTTAGAATATCGCTCCACTTGCGATATTTAATATGAAAGTGTAGGAGTGGACTGTAGGCAATAAACAAGGAATTCTAGAGATGTCTATTCAGATCTGTGAATGCCCTCGGATTGTGTGTACTCTTATGGACTAATTTTGATAATCACCATATTAACGCGACCCTCGGGGAATTTCTCACCGATTTTAGAATATCGCTCCACTTGCGATATTTAATATTAAAGTGTAGGAGTGGACTGTAGGCCATAATCAAGGAATTCTAGAGATGTCTATTCAGATCTGTGAATGACCTCGAATTGTGTGTACTCTTATGGACTAGTTTTGATAATCACCATAATGCGACCCTCGGGGAATTTCTCACCGATTTTAGAATATCGCTTCACTTGCGATATTTAATATTAAAGTGTAGGAGTGGACTGTAGGCCATAATCAAGGAATTCTAGAGATGTCTATTCAGATCTGTGAATGACCTCGGATTGTGTGTACTCTTATGGACTAGTTTTGATAATCACCATATTAACGCGACCCTCGGGGAATTTCTCACCGATTTTAGAATATCGCTCCACTTGCGATATTTAATATTAAAGTGTAGGAGTGGACTGTAGGCCATAATCAAGGAATTCTAGAGATGTCTATTCAGATCTGTGAATACCCTCGGCTTGTGTGTACAATTATGGACTAATTTTGATAATCACCATATTAACGCGAAACTCGGGAAATTTCTCACCGATTTTAGAATATCGCTCCACTTGCGATATTTAATATGAAAGTGTAGGAGTGGACTGTAGGCCATAAACAAGGAATTCTAGAGATGTCTATTCAGATCTGTGACTGCTCTCGGATTGTGTGTACTCTTATGGACTAATTTTGATAATCACCATATTAACGCGACCCTCGGGAATTTCTCGCCGATTTTAGAATATCGCTCCACTTGCGATATTTAATATGAAAGTGTAGGAGTGGACTGTAGGCCATAAACAAGGAATTCTAGAGATGTCTATTCAGATCTGTGAATGCCCTCGGATTGTGTGTACTCTTATGGACTAATTTTGATAATCACCATATTAACGCGACCCTCGGGGAATTTCTCACCGATTTTAGAATATCGCTCCACTTGCGATATTTAATATTAAAGTGTAGGAGTGGACTGTAGGCCATAATCAAGGAATTCTAGAGATGCTTATTCAGATCTGTGAATGCCCTCGAATTGTGTGTACTCTTATGGACTAGTTTTGATAATCACCATAATGCGACCCTCGGGGAATTTCTCACCGATTTTAGAATATCGCTCCACTTGCGATATTTAGTATGAAAGTGTAGGGGTGGATTGTAGGCCATAATCAAAGAATCCTAGAGATGCCTATTCAGATCTGTGAATGCCCTCGGCTTGTGTGTACTCTTATGGACTAATTTTGATAATCACCATATTAACGCGACGTCCGGGGAATTTCTCACCGATTTTAGAATATCGCTCCACTTGCGATATTTAATATTAAAGTGTAGGGGTGGATTGTAGGCCATAATCAAGGAATTCTAGAGATGTCTATTCAGATCTGTGACTGCCCTCGAATTGTGTGTACTCTTATGGACTAATTTTGATAATCACCATATTAACGCGACCCTCGGGGAATTTCTCACCGATTTTAGAATATCGCTCCACTTGCGATATTTATTAAGAAAGTGTAGGAGTGGATTGTAGGCCAGAATCAAGGAATTCTAGAGATGCCTATTCAGATCTGTGAATGCCCTCAGATTGTGTGTACTCTCATAGACTAATTTTGATAATCACCATAACGCGACCCTCGGGGAATTTCTCACCGATTTTAGAATATCGCTCCACTTGCGATATTTAATATGAAAGTGTAGGGGTGGATTGTAGGCCATAATCAAAGAATCCTAGAGATGTCTATTCAGATATGTGAATGCCCTCGGATTGTGTGTATTTTAATGGACTAATTTTGATAATCACCATATTAACGCGACCCTAGGGGAATTTCTCACCGATTTTAGAATATCGCTCCACTTGCGATATTTAATATGAAAGTGTAGGGGTGGATTGTAGGCCATAATCAAGAAATTCTAGAGATGTCTATTCAGATCTGTGAATGCCCTCGGATTGTGTGTACTCTTATGGACTAATTTTGATAATCACCATATTAACGCGACCCTCGGGGAATTTCTCACCGATTTTAGAATATCGCTCCACTTGCGATATTTAATATGAAAGTGTAGGAGTGGATTGTAGGCCATAATCAAAGAATCCTAGAGATGTCTATTCAGATATGTGAATGCCCTAGGATTGTGTGTATTTTAATGGACTAATTTTGATAATCACCATATTAACGCGACCCTCGGGAAATTTCTCACCGATTTTAGAATATCGCTTCACTTGCGATATTTAATATGAAAGTGTAGGGGTGGATTGTAGGCCATAATCAAGGAATTCTAGAGATGTCTATTCAGATCTGTGAATGCCCTCGGCTTGTGTGTACTCTTATGGACTAATTTTGATAATCACCATAACGCGACGGGAATTTCTCACCGATTTTAGAATATCGCTCCACTTGCGATATTTAGTATGAAAGTGTAGGGGTGGATTGTAGGCCATAATCAAGGAATCCTAATTGATTAAAACTTCACACCGTATAACTATGTTGAAAGAAATCAGATAGCACCGCCATAAAATAGTTTAGTGCTACAGCTATACAATTCATCTAAGCCTAACGTGAAAATAATTAAGGCAGGAGTTTCTAAAAAAATTAGTAGAATTTTTGGTTTTATATTACGAATGAAATTCCAAGGCACTAACAGACGTTGAGTGAACCTTATCAACACATACAAGTGTGTATATTCCATCACATCGCCACCTAATTTATACAGCTTTTTGAAACGAAAGAATAAAACAGATAGAATTGTTGCTACTTTTTCTTATTCGCCTTTTTTTGCAAAGTGATTGACATCTGACAGAATATTTTAGAACTAGAGCCAAATGGAGTCAATTACTCGAAAAATCAGTTTTAATGGAGCAAAGGAAGTGGTGCCAACATCGGAGGCGTTTTAGCCAGTAAAATTTGAATATGTTTAAAATTTCCGTGCAGCTTTTAAATGATTCTGACCCTGATCTAGACTTAAATTCACAGTTGCGTCGATTTGGTTTTATTTGAGAAGGATTTTGCTTAACGGTGACAAGTTCCCAGGAATTCGAAATTTCATGAATATGTTTCCCGATCATCTGAAACAATGGGGTTTCAGGTTTTCGACGGTCATTATATACAGTGGGGTCCACAAGTTAGTTGAAATGGTCAAAACGGTAAGAAAATGACAATAAAACCACATGATATCATAGTTTTAACAACTGTTTATTAAATTATAATCAATTTAGAATATTTCTATGAATAAAATAACCATACCAATTTTATTGATTTTATTTTTATTGAGTGTTAAAAAACAATTAAAATACAATGCCAAAAGTTAATTCAAATAAAAATAAAAAATTGATATGCGTTGTGTCTTCCCAGATATCTTGAATTTTAATATTTTGTGTGACCGCCATTATTCTCCAGAACTGCTTTGCTGCCATCTTCTAAAATCTTAAAGATTCCGTCACATGTTACTCATTAGATCTGTTGGTTTAACATACCACTATACCATTAACTATGTCATCCATATAAATGGTTATGGCACAACAACAACTCACATATGCTCGTATAGGATCATATATCGGTCAAGCCTCAAGCATAAATATTTTCCCACAAAATTATGCGATTCTATCATAATGCCAGACTTCCTGTGTGTGAATACGAGTACATAGATGCATGTTATGTCCGCACTAAATATCTTTTAACTTGTTAAAATGTACGATCAGCAAATGTTCCTGCTAGTGGTTATCATAGTTGTTATTGTACTTATGATTTAACTAGTACATAAAGAAACAAATTTGATATAATAAAGGTTAGATTCAGGTCAGTCAAGTATTTTAAATCTCGCTAGTCACACAGCCATGACCCTTGTTGAGCTGTTAAACTAGCTTTTAAGTCTTGATTCACCACAAGTCAAGAGTTAATCTTTACATTGGTCCTTCGAGTCGAAAATTTTTGACCCCCTGGGATGACTGACACCACTAACCATCAACTGCAAACTAATGTATCAGACAATGTGGAGTTTGGACTTGGATTGGGATGACCCATTGCCACCCGAACTCTCTAGGAAATGGGATCATCTTAAGCGGGACTTAAATGAAAGTCAAACCATCCAGATACCGCGATACCTTAATTATGTCACAAACAACTGTAGTGTTAAACTACACGGATTTTGGGATGCGTCCGAGTCCGCCTACGCTGCCGTAATATACAGTAAAATTACCGTAAACGACCAAATTACCAGCCGACTACAAACGGCAAAAACTAAAGTGGCCCCAATGAAGTTCAAACTAACCATCCCTCGCCTAGAGCTAAGTGAAGCATTGTTGTTAAGCCGACTAATACAACAAGTAGCCAAATCCCTAGACGTGAACATCAACACCATAATCTTATGGACCATGATCACGCTGGCATGGATTCATAAACCGCCGCCCACGTGGAAAATGTTTGTCGCAAACCGGGTCGCACAGATTCAAACCATCAGCGACATACAATCATGGATACATATTCGGTCGGAAGATAATCCCGCAGACTTCGCATCAAGAGGGGCGACGGCAAAAAAATGAGATCACTAGACAGTTGGTGGAAGGGACCCAGTTTCTTGCTAAACAAGGAACTATATGAGGGGGAGCAGATTTCCGAGACATCAGAAGAGATCACATTCGGTTCACATCTCCAAATACTAACTAGTCAAGTAGCAGTTGATTGGTTAATCAAGAAATATTCATCTCTTACCAAACTCATCCGAGTAACAGTCTACATATTAAGATGGCGGACCAAATATCGAGGACTAATACGGCAAAAAGAGTGGGATCACGCATTGTTACGTTTAGTCCAAGCAATCCAGCAAGTGACATTCGCAGGAGAACATTCATCGCTAAGCAGAAACAAGTCTCTTAATAAGCATAGCAAGCTTCGTTCACTATATCCCTTCCTGGACAAAAACGACGTAATTTGGGTAGGAGGTAGACTGGACAATTCTAAGCTCCCGTATGAAGAACGACATCCGGTTATACTCCCATACAAGGGACACTTTACCGACTTGGTCCTGGATTGGGGCCATCGCCAAACATTATACATGGGAGTAATTCTAAAGGGTGATTTTTTTGTGGTTAGGATTTTCATGCATTAGTATTTGACAGATCACGCGGGATTTCAGACAAGGTGTCAAAGAGAAAGATGCTCAGTATGCTTTGACATTTCATAATGAATAGACTTACTAACGAGCAACGCTTGCAAATAATTGAATTATATTACAAAAATCAGTGTTCGGTTCGAAAAGTGTTTCGCGATTTACGTCCGATTTATGGTCTACATAATCGACCAAGTGAGCAAACAATTAATGCGATTGTGACCAAGTTTCGCACTCAGTTTACTTTATTGGACATTAAACCAACCACACGAATGCGTACAGTGCGTACAGAAGAGAATATTGCGTCTGTTTCTGAGAGTGTTGCTGAAGACCGTGAAATGTCGATTCGTCGCCGTTCGCAGCAATTGGGTTTGTGTTATTCGACGACATGGAAGATTTTACGCAAAGATCTTGGTGTAAAACCGTATAAAATACAGCTCCTGCAAGAACTGAAGCCGAACGATCTGCCACAACGTCGAATTTTCATTGAATGGGCCCTAGAAAAGTTGGCAGAAAATCCGCTTTTTTATCGACAAATTTTGTTCAGCGATGAGGCTCATTTCTGGTTGAATGGCTACGTAAATAAGCAAAATTGCCGCATTTGGAGTGAAGAGCAACCAGAAGCCGTTCAAGAACTGCCCATGCATCCCGAAAAATGCACTGTTTGGTGTGGTTTGTACGCTGGTGGAATCATTGGACCGTATTTTTTCAAAGATGCTGTTGGACGCAACGTTACGGTGAATGGCGATCGCTATCGTTCGATGCTAACAAACTTTTTGTTGCCAAAAATGGAAGAACTGAACTTAGTTGACATGTGGTTTCAACAAGATGGCGCTACATGCCACACAGCTCGCGATTCTATGGCCATTTTGAGGGAAAACTTCGGAGAACAATTCATCTCAAGAAATGGCCCGGTAAGTTGGGCACCAAGATCATGCGATTTGACGCCTTTAGACTATTTTTTGTGGGGCTACGTCAAGTCTAAAGTCTACAGAAATAAGCCAGCAACTATTCCAGTTTTGGAAGACAACATTTCCGAAGAAATTCGGGCTATTCCGGCCGAAATGCTCGAAAAAGTTGCCCAAAATTGGACTTTCCGAATGGACCACCTAAGACGCAGCCGCGGTCAACATTTAAATGAAATTATCTTCAAAAAGTAAATGTCATGGACCAATCTAACGTTTCAAATAAAGAACCGATGAGATTTTGCAAATTTTATGCGTTTTTTTTTAAAAAAAAGTTCTCAAGCTCTTAAAAAATCACCCGTTATAACTTTAGCATATACTCGAAAACGGTTCTGGATCATCAGAGGGGTTCAATCAGTTAAACAACACACGCACCATTGCATACGATGCCATCGATTTAATGTTAAAACCTCCGATCAGCTCATGGGAAACTTGCCTGCTTCTCGAGTCACTGTAACTCGACCATTCACATATACGGCAGTGGACTATGCAGGACCCATTAATATACGAATGACCAAAGGCCGTGAAAATAGGTCCTACAAAGGGTATATCTGCATCTTCATCTGCCTCAGTACCAAAACAATTCACATCGAGGTCTCATCGGATTTAACTACGGAAGGATTCATTCATTGGCCCATATATACAGCGACAATGGAACCAACTTTGTAGGAGCTAGCAAACTACTGCAGCCCATCAATTGGCATTTTATTCCTCCTTCAGCACCATACTTCGGGGGACTGTGGGAAGCAGGAATAAAGTCCATCAAAACTCATCTTAAAAAATGTATAGGCGATACGTGGTTAACATTCGATGAATTGACAACTTTACTAAACCAGATAGAAGCGTGCCTAAATTCCAGGCCACTCTGCCCACTAACTGAGGATCCAAAATCCCTCGAGGTGTTAACGCCGGGCCATTTTTTAATTGGAAATTCACTTACAGCTCCTCCAGAAAAAGAACATCCAGACGCCCCAAAAAACTTTTCATCTCGATGGAGGGTGGTGCAGAACATGCGGTCGCAATTTTGGGAAAAGTGGACAAAGGATTATTTACATCGTCTAATGGCCCAAATTGCGAAAGGAATCAAAAACCATCGTCAGATGAACTGTTAACCCCAACCAGATGGAAGCTAGGCCAAATTCTGGAGTTACATCCCGGCAGGGATGGACTAAGCCGGGTCGTAACTGTGAAAACCACTGATCATCCCAACATCAAGAGACCAATAACAAAGGTGTCACCATTGCCTATCCAACAACCAATAAGTGAGGGAGAGAGTGAGAAGTTACAGGACATAGCGAACCATCCCGCTCGCCGACAATAACCAAGTCGTCACGCAAAACAAAACCGAAGTCCTGCCAATCATACTAGTAGACTTTTACTACTGACCTGCGCAGTGATTTGTGTCATCAGTTCGATACATACTCATCCATTCGGAAGGGAATCGTATGCCACACAACCTCAATCATCGGTGATAATCAAGGAATGGACCAACTCAGGAATATACTTTGATAACATCGCGAAGTAGAATTATTGGCGACCAAATGGACTCTGGTCATTCGGTATAACTTAACCAATTATTGGCAAGAAATGCGTAACATGGAAATGGGTCTTACTCTACTTGAAACAGCCTGCAGCCATGTAATCCTCTTAATACAACAATTACAATGGCAATTCAATAACATAAAACAAGACAACGACTTCCTAACACGCAACGACTTAAACTATCACAGAAGAAAACGAGGATTGTGCGATACCATTGGCAAAATATCTGGGGACATGTTCGGGATCCTATCTCAAAGAGAAGGGGAGCAATATGAAGAAGAGTTTGAACGAATTCAACGCAATGAAGAATACACCTTAAAATTGTTAAAAAATCAAACATCTATCATCGAAAATACGGTGAAATTATTCAAACACAGCAGCGATATAACCGCCCAACAATTAAAACAACTCGTGAACGCACACCAACGCCTGGAACACGAGTTAGCACCATTGAACGAGTACCGGACGTTTCAAAATAAGGCGTTAGCATCAATATAGCTCTCATTGCAATTAGGACAAGCCATGAAGCACGTTGAAGACACCCAACGAGGTCTACTACAAGTACTAACCAGGGCTAAAAATCACATGATTCATCCCTCGTTATTACCTCCCGTACAGATGGAGCAAGAACTGGCAAAGATATTGAAGCCTGTGCCAAAATCAACTATTCTTCCCGGACACGGACTCTTGGAGTTACACCATCTATACCAATTAATGACGGTTAGAATCTGAGTAACCCAATCAGATGCCATCATCGCTATCGAATTTCCATTAGTTCATGCATGGACATACAACTTATATGAAGTAATTCCGGTCCCAGTCATCATAATTAACACGCAGCTGCAAAAATTGTCATCATCAAAATATCTATTGGTCGACAACAATAACGTGAACGCTTCGCACCCATCTCCTCGGAAGGTAGAACAAAATGCCACGGCGTAATTTCTGGACTTCTTCTTTGCGACATTTCCACAATATACACTCGTCAAAGTGAGTATAATCAATGCGAAATATCCATGTTCTTGGACGCACCAACTCAACATGAATCGTGTGCATTGGAAGTGTCCACACCTGACAACTTCTTCATCAAACTTCATGCAGGAAATCAATGGATTTTCGGAACCAAACAACCAATGCAACCAATGGTAATCGAGTCAATATGCGCATCATCAACATCAAAAATAGTACTGAAACACTACGGCATCCTAGAACTACAGCCAGGATGTACACTCAGGAGTAATAATTTACATCTATATGCTAGCAGCAATAGAATCAGCGAAATAGATGACGCCTTTATACCGTTTAGTATATCATCCTCCATATCCTTTATTTAGTATATCATCCTCCATAACTAGTACACGATCATCAATAAACCACCATTTTAACCTCAACATTACAACTCCAGATACGAGACTGTTGGAGCATGAAATACGGGACAAAAAATGGAGCATGAAATACAAATGGACGAATTAAAGTCGTTGGATTCGCATCATATCCATCATTACGTCATGTCTCACCTAATGTTCTGGACTCTCATAATCCTTGGAATTTTGGCAATAACACAATACATTCGCGCACGACGCAGACATCCGCCGATTCCACCACTCGTTAAATATCACCACAATAGTTCAGACAGATGTCAGAGCCCCGGAGCATGTTGATTTAACATACCACCATACCAATAACTATGTCATCCATATAAACGGTTATGGCACAACAACAACTCACATATGCTCGTATAGGATCGTATATCGGTCAAGCATAAATATTTTCCCACAAAATTATGCGATTCTATCATAATGCCAAACTTCCTGAAGAAACAAATTTGATATAATAAAGGTCAGATTCAAGTAAACAGCCAATTGTTTCAAATTTCGCTAGTCACACATCCATCACCATTGTTGAGCTGTTAAACTAGCTTTTAAGTCTTGATTCACCACAAGTCAAGAGTGAATCTTTACAAGATCCTAATGTATTTTTTGTCGGGTTCGGTTCGATGATCTTTGGACCAGTTCAGTAACTCCTGCTTTAGCTTAACCCATTCACTAGAAAGATTCCGTTTAAGGTGATGACCAGTGCCAGTGAACAGCCATTCCGGTAAATAGCAATCCTATTTAGTTTACTAGTTCTTGATATTCCGATGGATTCAGCTAGGTACTCTTGGCGGAATAAGAATTGATCTATGGAGAGTTCGTGTGAGACTCCACCAAATGATATCTTCCTTTTACTGACAATATTAGAAAGGCAATATTGTTGTTGTAGAGGTTCCTGCGTGAGGCTGGTAATCCATGGCTGTTTAAAATCCTGATGCCTCTATTGCACGACTGATTTGTGACACAGTAAATTCAAAGTCGAAATATTAATTCTGGCCCTTTCATCTTCCTCTCTACAATTATGAAATAACTAAAACTAATTGTTGGGAGTTCAATATTTAGTATACCTGTAAGCATTATATTAAACAATTCATTATGAGTTAACGAACGTTATTGACTATGATTCGGGCTGATCAATCAATCAAGTCTTCCAATAACCATTTAGTATTAATTTCGAGTGCTACGGTTCCAACAAAATATGGTGCGCGCTTAGTCTTTCCTATATACCTACTTCTTACTCTAACTTCAATCAAAATCATCCAGTCTGTAAAGGTTTACAATATGATTGTTCGAATTATATAAAAGCCGAGGAATTTCAAAAAAGGGAATACAAATGTGTCCTTTCATTACGAATACCTTTACCAATTTAATAATGTTAAATTTCTAAAGGGAATCAATTCAATTCTTCGAATCTCTTAGCCTTTTGGTCTTAAGTATTTTTACACGATTAGAGCTGCGACTATAAAGGAATCATTGGAGTGTGATATTATTCTAAATTGTCATGAATCCCCCAAAAATATAATCCGTTTTCACAAATCCAAAATATAAATAAATCGAATCCAAAAATCGAATCCCACTGATGTTTTTCCATGATTGATGAGTAGCAGTTATTATAACAGCAGCCAATCCAATCAACAAGTGGGAATCGATATTCAATGACACATCAAGAATTCATAATGAATTATTGAATAAAAAAATAAAAAATTAATTTGTTATATCAAATATTATTTTAGATTTTCGCACCCACACACAAAACACGATGGAACAATAGAAATTTTCTGTCATTTTCCAAACGCCCCACAAACTGTTCCATCGTACATTACAATAATAAAATCATCATCATTAGATGAAAGTAGTATATACGAAGTTGTTTTCCTCCTTCTTACCAAATTCGATTTTATTATAGCCTATTGTACTCGTATACTCGTACGTATATCAGAATGCGAAATTCTTAAGACATTCCCACGAAAATATTATTCTAAACACGAAAAATCAAATATTAGTGAGGTGCGTGTGCGGCGAGAAGTGTATAGGATTCAATAAAATTATTTATCCTAATCGCTTTGTTTCGTTTGCTAATATGAATGGATCATACCCAGGCCGAAATTTCTAAAGAATCAAAAGGATATGCGTTGTGTTACAAATTATTATGACTACCTGATTGCGCACTCTTCCTTCCTTCTTAAACCTTCAAATAGTAACAATAATGTAGTACCGCAAGAAAACTCTATTAAACCCAAAAAGATCAGCCAAATATATTTTTTCCATACTTCCATACAGTGTTTCGGTACGACCATGCCTTACTGACCCATTTAGTAAATTATGCTCATTAGTCCTAACAAAATACACAAAATTCAACAACAACAAAATAGAAAGTTTTTAAAAATCAAATTTATTGTCCTTTTTAAAGTTTGGTTTCCTACTAAATAATAACTACATAATGCTTCGTATATAAAAAAAAATTGAAATGATACAGCACATAACTTTCAAATTACTCATATAAATTATAAACAGAATCTATGTACTGGGTGATTTTTTTAAACTGAAACTTTCAGATATCTCATATCTCTTGGAAAAAATATCCATTATCAAAATTTAATCTTCCTCCTCCCCTTCTTCGACTCATGATAGACGGCGCTGTTAAATTATATTTACACGCCTCTCAGTTGTGTGCATTGATTTGAAATGCGGATTAATAATGGACTACGGTCCATTGGCCGGCCTATGGACGACAAAATTAATCATTCAATTTTGATTAAGAAACTGCATTCTTGTCTCAAACTCACGGTGTCGGTTTGTTGATTAATTTTGTCTTATCTGCTCTTATTTTGTCTTATCAATCAGTTAGGACACAATCTGGTGTTTCAGATACTTGCAGTACCAACCGGGGTGTGCCCCAAGGCTCAGTCTTAGGAATGACGTACATAAACAACCTGTCATCCATAATTTCCAACAGTACATTTCACTTATTTACTGATGACTTTCAAATCTACAAATATTGCCACCCTACGGAGATCTCGAATTCCAACACTACGGTTCAATTTAGATATTGAATTGATAACACAGTGGTCAATAAATAATAAATTGGATTTGAACAGTGGTAAAACGCAAGGCATCATTATATCTTCGGCAAATCGTAATACGGATCATTTCCCTAAAATTCATGTGAATGGATTAGCTGTTGATTACTCCGATGCTATTTGCAATTTGTGCTTAATTTTTGATAAAACCATGTGTTGGAAGTATCATATTGAAGCTGTCTGCCGCAGTGTTGTGTTATTATTGAAAATGTTGTGGTCTACTACTAGATGCTTCGACTCTAAAACAAGACTCCAAATTTTAAAATCGTATGTGCTTCCACATCTTATACCGAGTGATTTTTTTAAGGTGAAACTTTCAAATATCTCGGAAAATGAACACTCTACTAAAAAATGTCCATTATCAAAATTTAACCATTCCGGGGAGGAAAAACATTAGTGCTAATATTAGTACCCGCAGCGTCCCCTTTTTATAGGTGGGGCGGGGGTAACTTTGAAATTTAAATAAGAACGCCTATTTTTTATTGCAGACTCGGATTCTACGGCTTAAAGTACGTAGGATTTCTTTAAAACATTTTTTCGATTCATGATAGATGGCGCTGTTAAATTAAATTTATATTAAATTTTTTCAATTTCTCTTACTGCGAACCTATGCATATGATTCTGCAATACGTTTACGTTTACCCAATTACATTTATACAGGCTACAATTTCCCAATTATTCAGATATTTTTATGTTCTCAGTAGGAGAAATCGACAAAAATGTAATATCGTTATTATAGCTCCATCTATCATGAATCGAAAAAAATGTTTCAAAAAAATCCTACCTTCTTTAAGCCGTAAAATCCGAATCTGCAATAAGAAATGGAGGTTTCTATTTTAATTTCAAAGTTACCCCACCCCACTTACAAGAATGGGAGGAGCGGTACTAATTTTAGCACTAATGTAAGTAACCCCCCCCCCCCCCCATTTTGATAATGGATATTTTTTTCGCAGAGTGCTCATTTTCCGAGATATTTGAAAGTTTCAGCTTAAAAAAATCACTCGGTATACAACATTCTTGAACAAAATTTGCGGCGCATCAATTTGCCAATTTATGACTTTGTCACCATTTCCTTGATCTATTCCTTGCGATATTGAAACAAAATCTATTAGCCTGGACCAGCTGTAATAGAAATGACATCGGTAATCCAAGAATGTTTATTGAGTCTCTCGAGCCTCTGCTAAAACGATTATATTTTCACTAAGTGCCTGCGATAGCCATACTCACCAAAGAACCCCCTCCCCTCTACTGTTACCCGTAAAAAACGACTTGATGATTTCATAATACATTTAAAACCGAAAATTTGTTTGCTCTATAACGTGAAAAATTTCGTGACTAACGTTTTGTATGCACAAGTAATGATTTATGCTTGTACTGACGTCTAATATGTTATCAATTATACTATAGGGTGCATTTTATATTCCTGATCGAGTTGGCTTGACCGCCATTTTGTTTTGGATGTCATTTGTCAGTTCACACTTGACAATCGTAGAGAGTGATCGATAACAATTTTAAAACAGTTTATTTAAATAATTGTTCAATTGTGCATAAGCGGAGAAAATTAGGTACCTCTTACCGATGCCGTGCACAAGAATTGGGAATGGCTCTATCATGTTTGTTGAAAATTCTAAAAGATTTGTATTTTTACCCGTATGCAATTCAATTGACACTAGAGCTGCAAGGAAAATGAAGCACGAAGCACATTTTGACTGGATTGGCTTTGTTAATAAACAGAATAGCCACTCAAGTGATACATCAAAGACCACTTCACCCTCGACTGACGGCATCATTGGGCTATATTTATTTGATAATGATGCTGTAATAGTTGCTGATGACCAATATTGGGACACGTTGGAAAACTGGAATTGAAAAAAACGTTGGAATTGGATCAATTACAGAGCATGTGGTTCCAATTAGACAGTGGTCCATCACACACAGCTCGTCCTACGATGCAATACTTTAATTCCGATAAGCCAATCCACCTTAATAAACTGTATCTCCAGATTAATGGTAAAAATGGACTAGGAAATGTTGGGAATGTTGGATGGAAATTAAATTCTAAAATAATTTTGAAATTCTTGAATATTTTTAATTCTTGAATGGTCACTTGCAACCTAACTAGGCAATTTTTTAACCGGCCATGGAAGGCTTCAGTATGTTTGCTTCTTAAATTGGAATCTAACACGGATTGCGATTATTATGCTTCTCTATATCAAATATTATTAATGGAGAGGCCATTGATACTTAGGCCAATCATACAGATTCTACATGCTAAAACAGCTGATTCAACTAAATTATTACCAATTTATTAAATTCCTCCACGTTGTTTCGCTTTCATTGCGAAGTATCACAGGACACGGAAACTCTGCTTGCAAAAGTTCTCGATACCGTGTTCTTAATATTGTCACAGTGTTTTACTAAAACCTGTCAATGTCAATTTTTTGTTATTTGTAGAAACCCTTGAGCAAAAACAAAGGGCTTTCTTGATTGATCGAGACATAAACTTACCGGAAGTCTAATACGGTAAACCTCATACGATGATGCTTTGTATTTGTAAAGGATTATCCATAGTGAAACGAGCTGTCCAAGAGCTGAATGTGAATCGGTTCTAAATATTTAGTCTTTGACTTCGCTGTATTTAAACCGTAAATGGTCGATGGTCATATAGAAAAAGCTCGAGAGGCTAAAACCTTTTATTTTTTTTTGGTTACATCATGTTATCGTTAAATATAATTTAAATATAGTTAAATATAGTTTAAAAATAAACGATAAAGGACTGAAAAACTCTAAGACCCCTATCAAACATTCTCATTTTAGCCGCATTTAAGCAATTGACTTTGACAATTTCCTGGTATTTTCGAAATATTCCTCCCGCCTATCTATAACGTACAATAAATGTTCCATCATCATGTGTCGCCCCAACCGCCCGTTAGATTGTTGAAACAATCATGTGAACTTTTCGATAATACCGTACAAAGCGATTTCAGCAAGACTACTGACCGCGAGGAAATTTCGCAACGCGAACATTCAGAGATCGATGATGTTGTATACCATAAAATAGCTACAGACTACCACCTATGAGTAATTCATAACGAATGGAGGGATCGAGATGGATCATCAAGATCCATCTCGATCGAAGATCTCAAGATGGGTCATAAAAGCGTCCTCGAAATATGACAAAACTATTTTTCAACACTTCTAACCAGACATGCACCACCACCCAGGTCAAGACCACCACCTGCTCTATTATATGACGAACTGCGCAACATGACATCATTAATGAAGATCAACCGAGGACTTGGTGTACGGCATTTACTGTGAAATATTAAAACCTGGTACGACTATCTATTTTCCAAGCATTTAAACTTATCAATTTGATTTACTGCAAATATCCCAGAAGAGTGTAAAACAGCTCTAATCTGGCCATTAAATCAGAAATAAAATCATTAAATTTGATTTCTATGTGCTGGATTATGTCGACCACATTGAATGGTTGATTGGTATATTGATCGACTTTGTCTTCACTTGGAACACGGACATTGACATACGAAAAGTGCCGCCTAATAGGTGTGAAGTTGATGGCTAATAGGTTGGAATCGGCAATGCTATTGCCAGTTAACCTTGTTTCCAGTAGTGATAAGATATCAAGTTTATATGCATGTTCCAAGAGTTCGTGAACGCTTTTCGTGAGGCTTAAGCTCAGTAGAGAGAGTAGTAGTAGATTTCCTTTTCGAAGGTTTCATTGTAAAGTATTCACGGTTGTTTCATTTTTTACTTACTCTTTCAGTAAATCGTATTCTGTTCACAGAACATCAAAAATTGTATTCGTTACCAGGAAAGTCCTAAGTTTGCTCAAAGGTTTCTACAAGTACCAAAGAATTGGACATTGACAAATTTCAGGGAAAACACTGTGATAAAGTTGAAAGCTATCGAGAAATTTTGCAAGCAAAGTCTATATGCCCGATACTTCATGATGGTTTCTTCGAAAAGCGAAATAATGCAGAGAAATTTAATAAATGCGGATCAATTAACTCTCCATTTAAGCAGTTAGTATACGTGGGTAACTGCAGCAGGGAAACTTCCGAATTTCAAAATGAAACTTTGCATACCGATTAAGCCCAATTTGTGCTAATTAGTGCTCACGGGAAAAAAATTAGTGCTAGACCAGGAGCGGAAAAAACGGGAAAAGAAAATTTCAAATTTCGCCTGAAAGACGAATTAAATAAAACCCGATTTCTAGAAGAAACCAGAAATAACTTAAGCCTAACTTTCAAACTTTCTAAATTCGGCTAAACTGATGAAATTTGTGCTTATCATAGAAATATGATTTTCATAAATTTTCGCTCATAAATCGAGGAAAACCAAACTAGCGCCTGAAAGATACTATATTAATAAACAAAATACAGAGTGACGGAGCACAGTCGACAATTAGGTTGAATTTTAGGTTGAGAAATGATGTTGTGTGTTAGGTACCAACATACCAATTGGTTCAAAGATCACGAACTAACCATCGAATCATCATTCGCAAAAGGTAGGATACATACTTTGTGGATTGGTCGTTTCAATTCGTCGGATTTTGTCTTAACTGTTACGACTCGCATTTTCCGTCAGACCCCGGATGAGTTTTTATGACTTTTCCCAGAAGCCATTGATTTGGTCGTGAATTATCATCTTTCGCGATGACTATATCGTTAATCTTCATCGATTCTTGCTACTCTTGACATTTTTGTCTTACTTGAAGTGACGTCAAATACTCAACATGCCATCGTTTCCAAAAATGCTTGGATAATTGCTGAACCATTTGCCAGCGTGTCAAATGTGTTGGTCTGAGATTGGAGATGTCTTCCTTAGGTATTTTGTTACCAGCATGCCCGATTAAAAAATGCGATAGAGTTAAAATATCGATATCGCTGGAACAGATGGAACATATCGGTCGGGAGTTTAGAATTGCTTCAACCTCTACTACTAGCGTATGCATCTCTTCGATTGTCAAAATCGTCTGCCCAATCACTCGTTGTAGATGATGCTTGGTGGATTTGATACCGGCTTCCCATATTCCTCCGAAGTGTGGAGCACTGGGCGGATTAAAGTTCCAAGAAATTCTCTGCCTTACCGAATAGTCGGAAATATCATTCGATTTTTTTATTAATTTATGGAATTCTGCTCTTAATTAATTGTCCGCTCCAACGAAGTTCATCCCATTGTGGCTGTAAATTTCCTGGCAGGATAAACGCCTCGCTGGTCATCTCCGTGATAAGTTCTAGGTGAACCGTCTTGGTTCCGATACATACGAATAAACATATATATGCCTTATAAATATGTTCTTGTCCACGTCCTTTTCGTAAGTGAATAGGAATTGGTTCGGCATAGTCAACTCCGATTGTCTTCCGTGGAAAATTCCCCACAATTAGCTGTGTTTGCGATTTCGCTTTGAATCTCGTACAGATAATGCATTTGTTGATGATTTGTTTTGCCTTAGTTAAGGTTAGTGTTGCTCCTGCGTGTTTGTTGTCTAGATGTACTTCTTCGAAGAGCAGTACGCGAATAATCCCACGTTCATCAAGGAATGGAGCTAGAGCTCTGATACTACTAGTTTTGGCAACCGACTTAATTATTTTTAAGGAATTTACATCTTTTGGATAAAATTGGCTCTGTTCGTATTTATAAATCGTATGAGTAGCATGGAATATTTCTTCTCGTTTTAAATAAGTTGCACTCGTTCTGGTGCCTTTAGGCCTCCTGAAATTCGTTATAAATCGAAAGATAAATATAAGAACCTTTTGTAACTTTCCAAATGAGGAATATCTTCCGAATTGGTCGTCGATCCAAGCGGTGCGAACCGTGTGTGTGAAACTAAGCAGCTGATTGCTTTCTTCTTCTATCTGCCCGTATTCGGATTGTTGAACTGGCCAGTTATCAGCGGTTTGGACTAATCATTCAAGTCCATTCCACCAAAGTGCGTGTGATTTAAGGTCCAGTGGTGATAAACCTCGTGAGGCACAGTCCAATGTTTTCTTGGCCAAGAATTTAAAATTTCCGCGGTTAGATTGCCAGCGAAAGTTTTCCAACGCCTCCGATGACTTGCGAGCCAATCTAAAACGATCCTTGAGTCCGTTCAACAGTGAACTTCAGAGATCGTCAGTTGTGTTTCAGATTTGTTAATAAAAGAGCCCCACACAACTCTAATCGTAGCAATGTTGCTTGTTTAATGGGAGCAACCTTTGTTTTGGCCGAAATTAATTTGCATGACACTTCTCCCGTTGTTGACTCGATTCTGAAGAATACTACTGCTACATAAGCGTATTGGCTGGCGTCGCAGAAGCCATGCATTTGAACCGTGGAATTTTTACTGGCGAATATTGATCTTGAGATACGAATTTGGCTAGCCTATTTCATTTGCTCTACCATGCTTAGCCATTATTTTGCCCTTTGCTCTGGCAACGGTTCATCCCACTCTAAATTGGCTGCCCACAACTGCTGGATGTAGATTTTAACTGACACGACTACCGCAGCTAGCCAACCAATCGGATCAAATAGACCGCTGGCTTATGACAATACCATTATTTTGGTTAATATTTGGCTGCATTTAATATCCGAAGAGAATGCGAATTCGTCCGTGGATGGATTCCAATTCATGCCTAGTATTTTTACTGACTTGCTGCTTTCTTCAGTGTGGTCATTGATTTCTTTGGGATCATGAGTTTGGTCATCCTTGTCAATTTTCTGTAGTATAGCAGCCGTATTCGAGGACCATTTACGTAGGATGAATCCATGTTTCTTTAAGATATCGGTAATCTCGCGTTGTAGGTGAACTGCGTCTTGCTCGGTGTCTCATCCTGACATCAGGTCGTCCACATAAATGTCTCGTTCGATCATTTTTGAAGCAAGCGGTAATACGTGTTGGTTCTCTTGAGCAATTTGCGTCATTGTTCGAGTTGCTAAGAACGAAGCCGAGGCTAGGCCATAGGTTACCGTTAAGAGTCGATAGTGTCGTATAGGCTTGGCCGGAGAAGTTCGCCAAACAATTTTTTCATATTTGGTATCATCCTTCGAAACCCGTACTTGGCAATACATCTTCTCCACATCCGCTGATAAAACAGTATGATGTTCTCGAAATCGTAACAGCGTTTACTGTGTCGTTGGACCGACCACTGAACAGTCATTCAAAGAGATTTCGGAGAAACTTTTTGCAGAACCATCGCAAACGACACGTAATTTTGTCGTGCTGCTGGATTTATGGAGAACACCATGATGTGGTAAGTAAAAACCAGAGTTGTCTATCTCTTTTTGTGGGATTTACTCCATGTTGGATTTCACGGTATCCCAGCATGAGTTTGTGATAGAGATCCTTGAATTCTGGATCACGGATAAATCGACGCTCCATACTTCTCAGTCTTTGAACTGCGCTTTTCATGGAATTACCAAGCGAATTTGGTGACCTTTTGTCTCACAGTAAATCTGCCGTCATCCGTTTTTTGAACTGTTCCTCGAAAGTTATCTTCGCAGAGTTGTCCCTCTGGAGATAGTAGCTGTGTGGTGTTGGAAATTGACTCGATTTCCCAAAATCTTCTTAATGTACGGTTAATGTCAAGGAGTGAATTTTTGTTCAAAGAGATCGATAATGAAACTGATTGACTTCGCGATGAATTATTAGGTCTGCCGGCTGCAACCCATCCAAATACTGTTCTCTGAAGCATGAGTCTTTCCTTATTTAGCTGTATTTGACCATCTTCTAAGAGTTCGAAGAAATGGTCGGCACCAATAAAGTTAGTTTGGTTCCCCAATGAGCAGCAACATTAATTCCGCTAACAGTCTGAATTGGCAGCTTCATGGTGATCTACGGCAGTACAAATGCTTGGATAGAAAATTCGGTGCCTCCGTCAATTCTTATTCTGATAGTTACCACTCCTTTTGTGAAACCTCCTTTGGATTCTCCCAATTCGCACACGGATAAGTGAGCGTTTCGCCTTTTCAAATTTAGGCGCTGTATGCTATGGTTACGTGCGACTATTTGAATCAATTATACCGATTATAGCAGTAGGTAAGATTGTTTGAGACGGTGATCTTGATGAGCAGAAGCCCGAACACGTGGTTTTGTTGGTCCCGATATTGATTCTAGACATTTTAACTGAATCGGAGTGTATGTTGGCATCGTTAGTTGGGTAATGACCTTATTCATCGTTGTGTAGCAAGCTATGATGCTTACGTTTGAAAGGCTGACAGCGTCGTTGAGAGGTACATTTGAACACTGGATGTTTCAGGCTCAGGCAATTAAAACATCGATGACTTATTTTCGCCCACTCTCTTCTATTGATACTATTCGTGTTTTCGCCGGACATTGAAATAGAGAAGGGTCCTCTTTGCATAAGGCACATTTGAAGCTCGGATCTTTAGTTGCAATGTGCCCGGATATTGTGGGTTTGGAATTAGTTCGCTTCGCTCAAATAGTAAAGGACTCCAATACGTCGATTCGTCGAGCCAGGAACATCAAAAAATCCACGAATGCAAGAATGTTAACGTCTGTTGTGGTTTCTGCCCACTGCGATTTAGATTTTTCCTCTAATTTGTTCAATAATAATTAGATGAGCCATGGGTCTCGCGTTCCAGCGCTTTCTCCCATTGCCTTTAGACTCCGAATAACTTCGTCCGAAGTGTCCATCAGCCTTTTGGTATTGGCAACAGTTGCCGTTTGGATCCCGAGTTGTTCGATGAATGTCCATATAAATGACTGGATGATTGGTCTCTTGCGGCTGTATCGTTCCTTTAATTTGGTCAGCGCTCCCATGTAATTTGCCTCGTTAACACTAATGTGACGCAGTAACTTTCCGCTTCTCCATGCAATTGACCCTTGAAGTACTGTAACTTTTGGACGGGATTCAGTGAGGTTGACGTCAAACGGCATCGGACTTTATGTTGGAATTATCCAGCGGCTAAATGGTGAATTTGGGGCATATGATGACATATCAGAAGGGAAGACGGAAATACAGTTAGTCAACGCAGCAATGCTAATTTACAAAAAATTAGTATAATACTAGGAATGATTTGAGTGAAAATTTATGAATTTTAAATAATTTTATATTAAAATCTTACTATATATTTCGGATGGCAATCAACATACCTGATAGAAGTCTGCAATCAGAAGTGCCAACTTCATTGGTTTCTAGAACACTTTTTGTCAGAAAATTGTTCATTCGGTCGTTGTTGTTCAATGGAATTGGGCCAATTCTGGATTAGCAAAAATTCAGCCATTATACTTTTCAGGTTGCAATGAACATACCTGACAGGCATATGCGATCTGAATTGCTTATCACTAGGATTTTAGAATTTATTTCTATTGTTTAATTTGTCGTTCAACACAAATGTTATTGAACCTCTGTACTTTGGTTGTTTAATATAGTATCTTTTAGGGGCTAGTTTGGTGTTCCTCGATTTATGAATGAAAAGTTATGAAAATCATATTTCTATGATAAGCACAAATTCATCATTTTAGCCGCCTTTGGTGTTTTCTACAAATCGGGTTTTATTTATTTCCGCTTTCAGGCGAAATTTGTAATTTTCTTCTCCCGTTTAGTCGGCTCCTGGTCTAGCACTAATTGTTTCCCGTGAACACTAATTAGCACAAACTGGGCTTAATCGGTATGCAAAGTTTCATTTAGAAATTCGGAAGTTTCCCTGTTGCATTTACCAACACTCCAGGTGACATGTTTATGGAATTCTTCAAAAAATCATTTGAGAAAATCATTTCCATCCCGTCATAATTGGAAGAATAATGGCCGTGTTCTGTCAGGCCGTATTCCAAACCGTCACCCAAAATGTAATTTGTTCCCATTGCCGTCCAGTGCAGTGATCTAATGAAGCTCTACTCTATAACATCCTCTCGAGAATTGAAATACAAAAATATCTCTTCTCGAACAAACTTAATCTCGAACAGTTAATTATTTCAAAATTACAGACAGACACACCAATATTTTTTTAATTCATTTCATTGAACGCAAATAGAAAAATAGACGAAACGCGTAAAACCAATTCAACTTCCAACACAAATCAGACAACAAAGATAGTTTGTAAGTTGGTAGGGTACAGTCCAGTCCTGAAGTGGATGCAACCACCGCAAAAATTTAGTTAGGTAAGATATTTAATTCTCACACGAGTATATACGCAAACGAGTATACAAAAGCATATACTCACACTTAATCCAACTTTTTATCATAACATTTATTCCCCTCAAAATGATTCAATTCAGTTTTGTAACAATAATTTCGATTCGAGGATCACGATGATTTCGAGGATCACGATGATTTCGAGGATCACGATTTCATACATTATGACTCCAGACAAACTACAACTCATATGCTTTCTCATTTGGTCTTAAAACAGCAGCACATAGACGTTCCCAAACCGTCAATATTGACAGTTTATTGACTTGTAAATTGTTAGAGATGACGTTGATGAAAATTGAGACAACTCAAAGAAAACTAAATACTTGTGGTGTACCATTAGTGTCGGGAATCTTCATTTTTGATTTGTTCGGCTTCGGTAACAATAAAGGCAACTATGCCCAGGAAGGGAAAAATCTCTCATTCCGAAATTAATTTAAACAGCGCTGTAAATCATGATAACGCATGACACATTACAACGAACTCCTGGTTAACTCCAAACTATAGCTATGAAACAGGTAGTTTCCCTATCGTAATACACATTTGTCTAACTCTTGAGATCTGCTGTCAAGTTCAACTAGTGTTCAGCTCGCCGCTACCACATTTACATGATTTGTTCACTGCTGGTGTTATACCAGGTTTGAAATCCTGATTCATTCTTCTTGAGTTTTGTAGCCCTTCAATCACCAATAATCATATTTACGTTGTATCCCGCTATAATTGAACTGAGGCATTGGATTCATACTACAATAAAATCCTGGTCCAAAAACTTTAAGTATTTCGTTATTGTAAATAAAAAAGGATAACTAAATTAAATTAAGATCCTTATACCAAAAATGAAAAACCGGAGAACAAAATTATGCTACGGAAGGATAATATATAGGAAGAATGGATGAATATATAAAGTCGGATGTTTGTCTATTATGTACTCGTATATAGAAGCTTCACAGCAAAAAGGACACTATTAAAAAGGATTATTATGGTTAATCTTTTTTGTTTCAAGAAGAATATGTTTCTTCGGGTGGTATAGTAGTATTCAGTAGCACATTGTTCTGTACTTATTTTAGTAAAGGATTACGTCGTATTACGGATACAAATATTGCTTTAAAGTACAGACTGTGCGACTTTAATATAGAACTTCCTTTTTAAATTTATTTAAGGATTTAAAAAAAAACAAAATTTATCCAATCTGGTTAAAATTTAAATATTCCGAATTTTATGAATTTGATGAAGCAAGCTGATCGTAAGTGAGACTCGTATCACATAGATTTAAGTAAGACACGAAAGGGTCTCATTAGGCAACCTGAGAACAACCAGCCAAATTTTATGGTTTCGTTTTACCCGGCCTCATTTATGACAGTGACAACTAGGTGTAACACACAGTAATGTGTAGTGAATGTCAAATTTGTATTGCAATATCAGAGTTTTATTAATCGTTTTCGCATTACCATTTTCCGCAATCCCTGCTCTAGCAGTTTATATCTACCTTTATACAAATTCAATTTGACTTTTAATTTTGCTTCATTTTGCTTGTTGATATTGAAACAAACACTTGTACGATTAGACTCCTTGTTCAGTTTGGTTTGCTCAGTAACGTCCGATTGCTTATCATCAACCTGTTTTGAAGTCCGTGGCAAATATAAGAAGTAATCACCGTACATAACATCATCGGGTCAACGGGTGGTGTATATAGTTTGATTTGCTATTTCATAATGAATAAACTCACGCCAGAGCAACGCTTGCAAATTGCTGATATTTTTTATCAAAATAATGAGTTTGTTCGCCAAACTCATCGTTGATTACGTCTATTTTACGGTCGTCATAATCGTCCATCAGAGCGGGTAATTCGGTTAACTATGGATCGTTCTCGCACCACGTATATGCTCCATACGCATCCAGTAAGACGTCAAACGGTGCGCACCGTACAAGCGATAGACGTTGTATAGCGTAGCATTGCGGAAGACCCAAATCAATCAATTCGACGTCGTTCTCAGCAACTGAAGATGTGTCCATCCACTTTATGGAAGATTTTATCTAAGGATATTGGTTTTTCGTACTTACAAAGTTCAACTTGTGCAGGAGTTAAAGCCAATTCGGCCATTGATGTTGATTTTCTAAACAAAAATTTTGTTCAGCGATGAAGCTCTCTTTTGGCTGAATGGGTACGTTAATAACCAAAATTGTTGGATTTGAAGTGAAGATAATCCACAAGCTTTTGCCGAAACACCATTACATGGAGGAAAGAGATCGTGTGATCTAACTACATTCGATTATTTTCTTTAGGTATAAAAAACCAGAGACGATTGAACACTTGGAACACAACATTCTGAACCTCTAAAAACACCTTTTACTAATACATAAATTTTCTTAGCCTAGAATCTTAGCCGTAGCTTTCTCGTCTAATTCTCTATTTTAAATTCTGTGTTAACAATTTTTTATTTGATTGATTTACATTCTTTTGGCTTAACCTAATTATCTTTAAACATAATTCTCTTGGGGTTCATGCATACGTATAAGCCGGCACACGTAAGCATCCACCTACCAATATTTGTTTGCGTTTCTTTGTAGTCTATTATTTTTTTAGTATGCCAGGTAAGCTTAGTAATCGCCCCTGAAGTTCCAGATCCCAAGGATAGAGAAACTATTGTGGAGGAACGGGCGTAGTCTTGAAGGTTTTCAATCCTCGCATGCGACTCCAGTTCGGAATTGCGAGTACATCTATAGTTTGGTGGTTTGAGCCGATTGTCAAACACAATTCGTAGAGCGTAAACACTTTGTCCACTGAGTTTTCGTCAGGCACCGCGTAAGCGCAGAACGCTTTCTTCGAGGAGAACAGGTAGGAGATTTAGAATACTTGTTTCCGTGAAAATGGATATGAAAATGGATAATTTTGATGTTCCATTTGTTTTTGCTTAGTTAGAATACCGGCTGAGATTGGTTGGCTGGTTGACTTTCTAGCACTGACGGAATAGGTGAATATGGTATAGTAATCGGCGTAAATTTGCATTTCGGCTGTGGTCCTAGGACCGAGCCTTGTGCGACTCCCGCAAGTACTGTTTTGGTGGTGGAAGAATAGTTATTCAGGTGAACCTAGAATTTTCAGTCTCTAAGGTAAGAAAGAGTAGATCAGCTTGATAAGATAGTACGGGACACCGCGAATTATTTATTTGTAAATTAGATCATTGATTCAACTGTGTCGAAGGCTTTTTCTATGTCTAGAAAAGCAGCGATTGTCGATCGTCCGAACCGTTTGAAGTTTTAGCAGTAAATTTAAGGTTGGGTGGTGCAGTGCTCGGCGCGAAATTCGAACTATTCCTCAGGGATATAGAGTTCAATTGAGGGAAGCAATCTGTTAAGAATGGCTATTTCTGCTACTTCACTTAATCAGATTATGAGTGTTATGGGATGAGTGTTCTCAGTTTTATTAGGCTGCTTCCCTGGTTTAGGTATAGGGACTACTTTGCCGATCTTCCAGCAAACTGAAAGTGTCCTGTTTTGATTATTGCGTTAAGGAGATCTGTATGGTATATTGATTCATTGCGTTCTCAGGTAGATTTCTCAGTACAGCGTTGGGTATGTTATCGCCCCGTGGAGCTTTCCTTTTATTTAGATGATTCAATATGTCGGAAATTTCTTCAACTTCGACTGGTGCGATGATTGGGTTGACTGTAGAATTCACGAATTGGGTAAAGTGAGGATCTTTTAAAACTTCATTCTGTGAATGAACTTTCTCGAAGTGGAACGCAACTTGTTCTCCGATCTGTTGTGGGTCAATGATTGGGTGTGGATATGAGCAACCTAGCTTATCTGATTGTTCGCTTTGCCGTTCAGTTTTCGGATCTGCTTGAATATTTCAGGCAAATTATCTATCAGGTATTATTTTCAGTCTGTTTTTGAAAAAAATGTTCTTTAGTTGTTGAAACCAGAATGAAATTAATTTCGATAGGAAATTTATTTCGGATTTCACCATGGATCCGGGATATTTGTAGTGAAGTCGGTTCATGTGATTTCGTTTTTTTAATGATACGTTACAGTTCGGATGGGAGTTAAGCTTTGTCTTTGATTTTTGAGATTGGTATTAATTTCTTGATTTCGTTTTTAAAAGGTTGAAAGCGCATACTTCAGTCTGGTTTGTAGTGGGTACAAGAAACTTTAATTTTTTCCCAGTTTGCTAAAGAATAATTTCGGAATATTTTCGGTGGACTAGTAATGATTTTGCCTCGGATTTCGCATGTTATTAGAAGGTGATTGGAGCAGAATTCATGGAGTAGCTGAGGCTGATTTGTAAGAATTACGTTCTTGGTGGGAACTAGGTCGAGAATTGAGGAGAGCTTTTGGAAATGTGGGATCTTTAGGAGCGTCTAGTAGCAAATTCGATTCGACACATTTTTGGAGGTCCTCTCCATCCTTGTTATTTGAGCGGTAATTTCAAAAGGTATGTCTGGAGTTGAAGTCATCTGCCACTATAGTTTTATTGCTACTGTCGGTAAGATATTTGATTTCTGTTAATTTTTCTGATATATTGAACAGACTGTAATTTGATTTTTGGGCGTTCCAACGTTTATAAGCGTTGCCTCAGTTTCATCAGTAATGAACGCTTGGGGCTTGAAGTGAGAAATGGTTTTATGTATTAGGATAGCTGTTTCTCCTGATCCAGCCGTGCACCCGCCCTACCTAGCTATGGCATAGCCGGGGAACTTTAGTATATGCCGTTCGTTAAGGTGCGTTTCTAATGAAAAAAATTAAGTGAGGTTGATGACGGGACATCAGATACTCCAGTTCTCTTCGTCGAGCCGCCGAGCCCCCTGCTTTGCTAAGGTAGTTAAGAATCTCATAAAGGCTAGACGTTTCTCGACGGCGCTAGTTTGAGAAATGTTAATTTATTATATGAAGAATTGATCACATTTGTGTTTGAGGTCATAAATATTTGACCCGAACAATTCCGTGCATTCCTACATTAGGCGATTTACATTATTCCTGATCTGGTTAATCAGGAACAGTTTTACCTGGCACTTGCTGTAGTTTGCCAGATGCTGCTCCCCACAGTTGCCACACATTGCTGGTTTCTCATCTCTGTTGGTATTGGATCACATCCCTTCTCCATGGTGTCTTTGTATTTCACACAACGTAAGATACCACTGCAGTTTGATGACATGTGGCCGAACCTCTGGCAATTTCGACACTGTGTTAGATCTACTCGGCTTCTTTTCTTTTCCCATGTAACCCTATAATACGACATATTTCTTATTGCCAACAGATGTCCAGTCGGCATGTCCTTTACCACTATGAATTGGAAAACCGGTATCGGCACGTATGTCAAGATACAATTAGCAGCTTTCCGTATAAAAGTCATGAGAGGTACTTTTGCCTCAATTTAATGCTGTTCTTTGAGGGTTGTCTCAATTTGTTCCTCCTTTTGTCCAATCTTGATGGACGTATTTGAAGAGGCGCGCCCTCCAGAAACCGTAATAATTTGTTTTGTTATCTCATGCACTTTTCAGCCGCCACATTATGTAGAACAATTGGTGGTGGGTGTTTGGGTCTGATCATTGGTTCAGGTATGTTGGCATCGATTGTTGATGACGAAATGTCCGCCCTACTCCTCTCGAATGTTATTGCCAAATCGTCCACAATTTTTGGCTTCTTGGCTATTCCCTTGCTATAGGTCATGAACGACATTTTCTTCCTCACCAGACTCATCACCTCGCATATGGTCGACGCAGTTGGGTCGCCGGATACAGGTTAATAAAATGAATGATAACGTCATGCTTTTATACTCAAAATTATATAGAGACTGGATTCGCCTACACGACAATACAATTCCAAACGCCCCAGTACGCCATTTCTAAATATTTTTTTTAATTTGCAATTACGAGTATTATCGAGATTGGCAGATGGTCAGCAACTAATTATTAGGTACCTTGGCATAACCATATTGAATTTCAAACCTCGTACAAGATAATTTAATGTACTCCAGCTCTGCAGCTAACAGAACCAATATTGATGGCCAACGTTGTGTAATAATACTGATGTATGGTGCAAAAATCTGTGTCAACGTATTAGAACGACATAGAGGAAAACAGTGTCATCTGTTTAGTAGTTGAGTGGTGGATGGATTTAAGATCAACACTACACTCCCCGCCTATAAGAATTATTTGTCGACATTACTACTTCCTTGATGTTAATGCCCGTTTGAATATTTCAGAACATGCATTAGTTAAACTTAGTACAAAATAAAAAAATTTTGCCTAGTCATTAGATGCAAATCCGCTAGTTTCGATTTACCATAATGGACAAATTGTTGATAATACAAAATGGTTCAAAATTTAAAAATATTAAGAATGGTCACAAAACTTAACACTACCTCTCTCTCGAGTTTATATGAAATTTCGAAACGGTTAGTACCATACATGGTACAGTACAATTACGATTACTTCCTACGCAATTAATTCGGTTAACGATAAATCGAAGAATTATTTATCAAATAACACCCCGCCTAACTTCGCAATACAACATTCAACCATTTGTGGAGAATTGATAAAGTTTCATGTAATCATGTGAAGAGTTAATGATAGATGTGGGTTTCTCCAAATTAGTTTGCTTTTCAAAATTTTGCTAAGGAACTTTGCTTTACCTACGAATGTCATTCGTCTACTCAGAGTGATAGAATACGAAAGACACCGATAGTAAAATCTTCAGCAACCTTCCAAGTTCAGTAACACTTTATTTATGGAACAGTTTCAGGTATTGCTCTACTCACAAATCTGACGATAGAGGAGTAATCCATACCAACCATAACGATACGTCCAGTCAACATTTAATATATCTAGCCTCTGAATGATTCTTGCTTACCCATCCCTGTGAGTGCTACTACCCCTAATAAAATGACAGGCAAAACGTGATGTGGCTACTTCTTGCCAAATTGATGTAGAGGAATAAGATTTTTTTCTTCTATTATTGAGTTAATTGAAGAAAATCAGTGCCATAGGTATCACGATGATTTGAGTGACTTTCCATTTTTTTTGTTCTTAATATTTGGAGGAGTTTACTTAGCCCATGTGACAGGAGATATATATTGATATCCACTTTATTTACTGGTGGTATGTTTTCATTTGGTGTTTCCCTATGTGGCTAGAACGTGTTCTAGAGGTGAGTTGGAAACAAATAAGCTATTTGCTTTGGACTTATAACCCATGTTCCATCTTTATTTTTAACTGCTAAAATTTGAAGTTTAGGTTGTTTTACACTTTTTATCGCAGTATGGCCACCAAGGTATTTATTAATGGACTCGTTCGTGATTTCTTTAATTAGCATCTTTTGTATATTGGACAAAAATTTTTGTGTATATTGCTTTTCATTTTGCTGCATCGGGTTCACTAACTTCCAGAGGATAAATAAAATTTCGATGAATTTCCCTCGAACTTTCCCTCGAAGATTAGTATTATCTTCAACAAGTTTCTGGAATCTCTCCCAGCAGGTTTTCTTATTAGTTAGCCAAGGTGGACTAATTTTCTTAACAATCGTTGCACTGCTTTCTAGGTATATATGGTTTTCGTCTATACCTTTAGAAGTGATAAAGAAGTCTATGAGATCGGCTATTTTGTTTCTATCCGTAGGCCAATATGTTAGTTGATCTCCAGAATGAAACTCGCAACTTCATAGTCGTTCTGCTGCAAAGAGCTCTCTTCCTTTTTAAGAGGTTACTTTAGATCCTCTGTAGATAGTTCTGCATTAAAATCACCCCCGATTGTGAAATTTGATCCAAGTGATTTAAATAATGTATAATAGTCTTCCTTAATTAGGTTATATCTTGGGTGGCAATATATTGGCAATACCCTACATTATTTGTTGTTATTTACTTGCCTAAAGTCCTCTTCAACTTTAAGATCTATAAAGTGTTTATTGTTTTGTTTTATAACCACCGACGACCCCCCTCTCAGGTTACTATTCATAATGTTTTATTTGTGATTGTTTGCATCATTTAGATAGAGAATGGATACCATTTCATTTAGAGAGTCTAGCTTATCTAACCTGTTGCTTAGCCGATTGCTAAGAGCTTCCATATGCTTCTTAGTATCTTTCAGAGCACTGTCGTATCATGTATTCCTCTTTGGTGTAAGTTTGGTTAATTTCTTGCGGTGTTAATGACATCATCGATTGCGACATCCCAAGTACTACACGTATTTGAAATGCTTTTTGAGTTCTTCATTCTCTTTCTTTAAAATTTCTAATAATTCTATCAACTTAGCTGTAAATTTCTTTATTTCTCTTATGGTTCTCGGAGCTCAGAGTTTTCCGACTGGTACTAAAAGATATTCTCAGCTGTATATTTTGATAATGTGGAGCTTTGTTCAAATGGGTTAAACAATGAGGTAATCCGAAGAATAATGAATATCCACCTGGAGTATTACATTCCATATTTGTTGTACTCATTGCTTGGTTTTGCCAAGCCTATCACTGGCATTTATAGTATATTTTGCTACTGCCAAAGTAGTACCCGCCTCTCGCAACTTGGACGCGGCTACCTAGGTGTACACAGAAACAGTCGAAGCCCTCTGAGCTCTTTGACGCTAAACTGTTCGCCATAGTGATCATGAACGCATTTAGCAAATGACCAGAAATGTTTAAAATGCAATCAACAATGGCTGAAAACACGATGGACAGCTTAGAAGACGTTTTTTCCCGGCAGTTTCATGTACAGTCAAATATTCAGGCTGAAAAATTTGTCGACTTGTTGAAGTTCGGACTAATGCCGATTAAATTCGGGATGACAGATGAAAACGAAATCGGTCTTATATAAACCATGAGCCAAAAACACAACAGTACGCGATTCGACACATTTGAGCAAGAGAAAAATTAAAAACCATGTGAACCAAATGAAAAAAAAATTCACTGAGATGACGGCGGAGTCATTTGGCTGGCCGATTTAGATTTACCAACGCCAACGCAACGAGCAGCCGAACCACATGTTCTGCCAGAACTGGAAACAGAACGCCAGGGCGAGTGTTTTGGGGAGCCATTGCGGATTACGAGGAGGAGACGCTTAAACCACGTCGAATGGCTTGGACTGGTTCACTGATCAACATAATAAGCGCAATTAGAAATTATTTTACGACCACCTCGCCCCTGCCTCGTTTTTGCCTAACAATTTACTTCGCGCCATACAAATGATCATATTCGAAAAATATCCCAAATGATTGCAGATTTGGGTAGTTTCCCGTAACTTTAGGCAAAAATGACGCTCTACGCAATTGCTCAACATGACATAGAGAATACTCATGTGAGTTTTCATGACGATTGAACCATTTTTAGACAATGGTCATTTGTATGGGAAAATATATTGTTCAAGAGTTCGATTTTGGAGCATCACTTCACGAGAAAAATTCATTTCACAGTTCCCCGTTAAATGATGACGAGATGGTTTACTGTTCTGATAGAAGAAGAACTCTACCATGACCATGTTAAATATTAGGTGTGCAAGTAGAAACTCGGTTTTCATACTAAGTTTCATACTTTTAACAGTATTTCTCGTAGGCACTTGGGGAAACAGACTTACATTTACTAAACAAATTTTTTAAACGCTTGTTTTTTGAGTGAAGTTTCAGTCATCTACAAGCTGCCGTTCCGCGTGCATTAATTTTAGGAGATGGTTGAAGCTAAGCTACATTTACGTCATTGCATTATATTCTGCTTTCAACTGTAAAAAATCCTGCTACCTATAGAATTGATTAATTCGACTATGAGTGAACATTATTTGAGTCATTCAACAGTCAAAAAAGTGGTTTGCAAAATTTTGTGATGGCAATTTTAGTCTTGAGGACGATTCACGCCCATGTGCAGTAAAACAATTTCAAGACGACGAACTTAAAATTTTACTGGATGGATGGAAATCCGCGTCAAACTCAAAAAGAGATTGCAGAGCCGTTAGAAGTTACTCAATGGGAAAATACAGAAGTAAGGAAAATGGGTTCCTCATAAACTGACCGAAGAAAACAAAAACTGAAGAAATAATTTTGTGCTACCCATAAAAATAAGTTACAAAAATAAAAATGCCTGCCAAGAAATTGTTACTGTGTGTCTGGTGGGATTGGAAAAGAGTCATTTACTACGAGCTTCTGGAACCGGATTAAACTGTTACAGCTGAACGTCACCAGGCTCAATTGATCAAATTAAGTGATGCTCTGGAGGAAAAAAGACTTTTTACTCGGAACTCATCTTCTCCTTAGGCTGGGAAGTTTTACAGCATGCGACGTATTCTCCAGACTTGGCTCTCTCTGATTACCACTTATTACATGGCATCATATTTGAAAGACCGCGAAAATTGAAAATTTGAAGAAATGCAAAAATAACTATTCTGTTTTGAAACTACCAAGTTTCAATCCAGAATTTACCAATAAATGGCGCCACCTGTTAATGTACCTTTCGATAAACCCATTCATCGGCGCCGCATGATTTTTACGTGCATGATTTTTACGTGCTAAAAATGTCGAGTTTTGTGCCTACATATTACGATTTGAGGACATCATTGATTTTTTGTTATCATTTGAAGAAAATTGCTGCAGAATTACATCGAATGCTTGTCAAATCTTACGGTGAGCATGCTCTTGGTAAATCACACTGCTATGAGTAGTTTAATAAACTCAAAAGTGGTGAATAGACGTGAGAAATGAAGAACGTGGAAGACCGATCACTAGAAAAGTTTGAAGACAGTGAATTGCAAGCATTGTTGGATGAGGATGTCGCTTAGGCGCAAACACAACTCGCGGATCAATTGGTTGTGTCACGAGTAGCCGTCTTACGTTTAAAAGTCATATGAAAGATCCAAAAGCTGGTAAAATGGATTTCGCATAAACTGAATGAATGGCAACAGGAGAACAGAAAAACCACTTGCGAAATGTTGCTCACCAGATACTAAAGAAAGCCATTCTCCATCAAATTGGGACTGGCGATGAAAAATGGATCTATCTTGAGAATTTAAAGCGCAAAATATCTTGGGTTGATCCAGGACAACCAGCGACATCGACTGCAAGGCATTGCTCTAAATTTAGTGGGAGTCGGATTCATATTGAGCTGCTACCTGGTGAAACCGTAAATACAGAGCGCTACCAACAACAAATGATCAAGTTGAATCAAGCTTTGCGGGAAAAAAGAACAGAATATGATAAAAGGCAACACAAAGCAAACCCGGTCATGGAAATGTTGGAAGCACTTAATTGAAAAATACTTTCACATGCGGCTTACTCGCCAGACTTGGCCCCATCCGATTATCACTTATTTGCATCGATGGGGCACGCGCTTGTTGAGGAGCACTTCATTTCCTACGAAAATGTACGAATATGGCACGATAACTCGTTTGCCTCAAAAGAAGAACAGTTTTTTTGGCGTGTACTTTTTACTTATTAATTCCGGTTTCATATTTACAGATCTGGTAATTGGCAAAAGTCCTTAGATAGTAATGGCGAATATTTCGATAATTAATCTTTGTAACAATTATATTTTCAATAAAGTTGAATTTGGTCAAAAAAAAAGCCGAGGTATTCTACTTGCACACCTAATATCTGCTGACAATTTCAATTCCACGATAAAATTCAAATCCAATTCGAATAAAACTCATTATTATCCAATCCAGTATATGAAGTTCGAAACTATCCCATCTTCGCAAACTCACTATTTTGCAATAACACGAAAAACTTTTTAGATTAGTTTTGTGATTACCAATCCAACTTCTGTATAGTTTCAGTCGAATTTATAAATTCCATGCAATAGTTTCGAGATGAAATTGAAGATTCTATTCCATCTAGTTACATACATCGTTGCCATTAGATTTCAATTTGTGTTATACAAAATTGAAAAAATTTAGAGCAAAAACCAAGGAATCGTGTATATGTAAGTGTTATGGTTGGTATAAAATTTCATTTTATCTTAAGGCTATTGCAAATCTTTGTCTGGATACATAAGATAGAATCGTTTGTAGCGAAAGATAATAATGGAGACGATATATAGACAGCACAAAGACGATTATGTTCGTAACGTTTAAATTAAATTGTACAGTGTTCGCTATAATATCGTATCTAAAGTTCGTGTCATCTTTCATGTTGATAGGCTGAACGAAATTGATTCAACAAGTAAATTGTGCATAACTAGCAATTTATAACCGTATTTGTAGAAACTCATCACTCAACTGCGGTGCATAGTTAATCGTAAACGTTCGTACCTTAACGGGAGTTGAAATTATGTACTTAGACTGGCAGTCATTCTTCGATACATACTCATTAACAATTCATAAAAGAGTAAATGTGATCGGCATAGATCACATTGTCAAGTTTATTGTCTAGTTGTCAAAGCGCAAACAACAAGTTTCGTTATGTAATAACTTTTAGTTCAACCCAATATTGTAATGTTATAACTTTTAATACAATCTAATATTGTAATGCCATAACTTATAATTCAACCTAATTTAGTATTGTATAAATGTTTGAGTAATTGTATTTGTATAGAAGCTAAGCCGTTGAATATAGAATATTTGGGTTCACAGTTGGCAGTAACGATATAGCCTTTGCACTGAACATAATTAAATATATTGTTAAATAAATAATGTTATTTTAATTACAAATAATCAAGCCCACAAACAAAATTATAACATTGGCGACGAAGATGGATGATCAAAAGTTTAAGCAAGTCATGAAAGAACAAAATGATTTCTTTGTGGAAATTATTAAGCAGCAAAAACAATGGATGAGTGAAATACAGAAGAAGTATACCACAGCTACAGTTTCACCGCAGATTGAAAAATTTCGTCGATTCGAAAAAGAAAATGAAAGCTGGGAGACGTATATTTTCCAGTTAAAGCAACATTTTCTTGCCGGAGCTGTTACTGATGTAAGTTTGCAACGTGCTTGTTTTTTATCGAGTGTTGGTGCAGATACGGTTATATTACTGGGAAAGTTGTACGGTAATGAGCTTGAAAAGCAGTCATTCGACACATTGTGTGCAAAATTGAGTACACATTTTGTTTCTAAGAAACACGTGCTAGCTGCGCGTTATGATTTCAACAGGACTTTGATGAAAGCTGGACAAACTTATGGCGAATGGGTAGAATTGTGATTTCGTGTGTGCAAAAGCTGAGTGCAAAACAACATTTGTGGATAGTTTAATCCGTGATATGATCGTATTACACACACCTCACGATCCAGTTAGAGCAGCGGCATTACAGAAGGTCAATCCCGCGCTTGAAGAAGTGTTATAAATTGCAACGGGATTTGAATCTACACAAAAATCGTTCAATTCTATCAAAGGGGAAGCAGCATTGGGTTCAGTGAATCAAATCAAAAGTCAAAGAAGCAGAGGCCGAGGCCGTTGGTCTCATAAATCAAGTCGTCGAATAAGTACGGATAGAAGTGGACATAATGTTAATTTTGGTGCAAAAAAATCGTGTCCGAAGTGTGAAGTTAATCAATCATTCCAGGTCCAAGTGCTTTCACAGAGAGTCGATTTGTGATTATTGCGGGAAGCAAGGGCACATTGCTTCTGTCTGTTATCGTTCTAGGTCACGAGGTCATTCTAGGTCACGATGTCACTCACAAAATCCTAACCGCAATACAAGTAATGTAGGCAAGGCCGACTCCAGTTATTCTGTTCAACCAATTGATAATCATGAATTAGAGGGATTTAGCCATCAAACTTCAGAGACAATTGGGCAGACATTTGTAAATAGCTACGACTATAACTCACATGGCTATATACACACAGTCACTCCGCCTGAACTCGCACTCACAGCATTTCACAAATTTGAAATTGGAAAACCAATCCGGTTCGGCAACAGAATATTTATTGTGTTGAATGTAAACAATGTTAATGTTAGATTTCAAATGGATTCGGGCGCAACTTGCTCGATGGCTGGTAGCAGAGGCTATGCTGAGATGGGTTCACCGAAGGTTACAGCTACGAACAAAGTTCTTTGTGGGTACAACAATAGTCCGTTGAGAGTTTTGGGCCAAGCGATGGTGCGGGTACGTCAACACAACAAAATTTATAATCTACCAGTACTAGTGACAAATTGTTCGAAAGGCGAAAACTTTATGGGTATGGATCGGTTTGACGTATTGAATTTTGGAGTATCTGGCCACGTTATGCAGGTCAGTTCAACGATGAAGCTTCAGTCAGATATTAAGGGTCTGTGTCAAGAGTACAACTCACTTTTTGACAATTCTTTGAGTTTGTGTAAAACATTTCAAGCCCATCTGGAAATTAAAGAAAATACTCAACCAAGATATTGTAAACCCAGACCGATTCCTTTCGCTTACATGGAGAAAGTGTAAGAAGAAATTCGCAGGCTTGAGGATAATGGGATCCTCAAACCAGTTAAATTCAGCTCATGGGCTACACCATTAGTTTTGGTAACAAAATCAAACAAAAAAATTAGGATTTGCGGTGATTTCAAAATAACAGTGAATCCCAGCATCGAAGTCGATCGTTACCCCATTCCGAGAGTAAAGGAACTTTTTCATCGATTGCAAGGAGGCGTCAAATTTTCTAAAATAGATTTAAAAGATGCATATCTACAAATTGAACTCGATGACGAGTCAAAGAAATTGGTTGTCATAAACACTCCTTTTGGCCTGTATGAGTATCAGAGAATGCCTTTTGGGATCGCTAGTGCTCCTAGTATATTCCAGAGGTTTATGGAACAAATAATTCCTGGTCTTCCGCATTGTGCAGCTTATCAAGATGACATAATCATTTCTGGACGAGATGATGCAGAACATATACGAAATCTTCGTGAATTGTTTAACAGACTTCAAGAAAATAGACTTCATTGCAGTTTAGAGAAATGCCAATTTGCACAGTCAGCTGTTGAGTATTTGGGTCATAAAATTGACGCGGAAGGAATTCGACCAACAGAAGGTCGACTAGAAGCCATTGCAAAAATGCCACGCCCGCAAAGCGTAAAGGATGTCGAAGCGTTTATTGGTAAATTAAATTACTATAATCCTTATATTAAGAACTTTTCTTCAATAGCCGGGCCGCTTAATGAATTGAGACGAAAAGGGGTTAAATTTCGATGGTTAGCGAGTCAAGAAGATGCGCTTCAATCTCTAAAACGAGCTCTGATGGATGTGACACGGTTAGTTCATTTTAACGAGGAATATCCTATTATTTTGAGTACGGACGCTTCTGCGTTCGGAATTGGAGCTGTGATCTCACATCGATTCCCCGATGGTTCAGAGCGATCAATAGCGCATGCATCAAAAACATTGACGGTATCACAATGCGACTACAGTCAGATTGAGAAAGAGGCACTTTCAATCGTATTCGGAGTAAAAAAATGTCATCAGTATTTGTATGGTCGGAAATTTGAACTATTTACTGATCACAAGCCTCTTATTACGTTATTCAGTCCACACAAGAAGCTTCCAGAAATGACAATTCAGCGACTACAAAGATGGGCCATTACGTTGATGGCATACACGTATGAGATAAAATATAAGCCAACAAACCTACATGGAAATGCGGATGGTTTGTCAAGGTTGCCAATGAGCAGCAATCCAGAATTCGACAGAGAAATTGACAGTGAAACATGTTTAGTTGTGGATAGCTAGTACCAACAGGTGTTGAACGATCAACCGATTGATGAAGATGTTATTAGGAAACACCAAAAGTCCGAAAAACTGATTACGAAAGTAGTTGAGTTCATTCAAAAAGGATGGCCTGAAGTACTCAACAAGGATCAAGCCAGACTAGTTCCTTATTTTAGTAGAAGATTTTGTTTAAATATTTTTAATAGCATCCTTCTATTGCAGACAGAGTATGTTAGAGTTGTTATTCCTCAGACATTACGAAAAGAGGTTCTCCTACTATTACATCAAGGTCACTGGGGACAAACAAGAATGAAACAACTCGCAAGACGTCATTGTTGGTGGCCTGGTATTGACAAGAATATCGAAAACATGGTAAATCAGTGTGAAGTGTGTCAAAATGAGTCGGCATACCCAAAGCGAGAATACAGCGCGTGGCCAGCACCAAATAAACCTTGGGAGCGCATTCATATTGACTACGCAGGGCCGTTTTTCGATAAAATGTGGCTAATTTGCGTGGATGCATATTCGCGTTTTCCGTATGTTTATGAGGTGTCACTGACAACTTCAACCAAGACCATTCACTGTTTACAAGAAATTTTTGCGATTGAAGGACTACCTGAAACATTGGTCAGCGACAATGGTCCTAAATTCACCTCGATAGAGTTTGATCAGTTCTGTATGGCGAATGGCATACAACATCTGAGAACTGCTCCGTTCCATCCCGAATCAAATGGCGAAGCGGAAAGGTTCGTCAGAACTTTCAAGAGGATGTTCAATAAGGAAATGACTGTAGGATTGAACAAAGATCGCGCTTTACTTAAATTTCTCTCAACGTATCGGGCGATGCCAAACAGTTCAGGCAAGTCACCGTCTGAATTATTACATGGCCGACAACATCGAAGTCTGTTGTCACTTTTACTTCCAAAGACACGACAGAAAACAGATATTAAAGCAACACAAGAATTTAATTTAAACCAACTAGTCTACGTTCGAAATTTTTCGGGAAAGAAAAAATGGCTAGATGGCAAAATCATTGAAGTTATTGGAAGACGTATGTATTTGGTTGTTACTAACCGGGGAAATGTGAAACGACATCAAAATCAAATTCGAAAGAGAGGCATAATTAAATCAGAGGAAGGGGAATCAGGTTTACATCAAAATTTTGGAAAAATGCTTGCAGCAACTACACCAAATGTAGTGCCTAATGAAATGTTAAATGTTCCATAGGTAAAAATCAACCTGTGGAGGCCGAAATTCAAGCTGGTTCAATAAGTACACCTCTAAGACGATCAACGCGTATCAGAAAAGAAATTGTCAGATTTCAATCATGAAAATCTATTAATAAAATTAAGTGTGGAAATGTAATAACTTTTAGTTCAACCCAATATTGTAATGTTATAACTTTTAATACAATCTAATATTGTAATGCCATAACTTATAATTCAACCTAATTTAGTATTGTATAAATGTTTGAGTAATTGTATTTGTATAGAAGCTAAGCCGTTGGGCATTAAAGATCGGTCCCTCGAATACAATGTAAGCCTAACTGATATCATGAAAGAATTGAAGAAAATGACTAAAAAATTGGCTACACTAGATGAGCTTCGTTCCATCATTAACAGTTTAAAATTGGAAAGCAGTGCCTTTATAAATCGCATCAGTAAGCTAGAAGAACAAGTTGGCATACAAAACACTAAATTACATGCACAGGACGCTCAATTGGATAAACCAAACCAAATTAAATATGCTGCTTGCATAACAATTGCTGGATTACCAATGAAGCATGATGGTATTAAAGCTGTAATCGTTAATCCATTTTCTAAATTGGAGCCAATATTCTTTTAAAAATGCGTAAATATAAAATACTAAGCACTACGGATCTGGATGTCTTTCTTCCGCAAAACCATCCCAAGCAGCGAATTTATATTATGCGGCAACTAACGAAGTACCAAGCTCAGCTCTACTGTGAAGCTAAAAATATAAAGCCAAATTATAACTACAAATAGCTATGATGCAAATCTGGTCAAACATATTTACGTAAATCAGCAGAAAGTGATGTTCACCGTATTCATTCTATGAATGATATTTTTCTCATACGCAACAATGAGCACCCGATCGAAGTGTGCCGAAAAGTCATTGAAAATTACCGCAAAAGAATCAAGGCCTGTAAGAAGTCCCGTGGAGGACATTTGAATGATATCTTGTTTATCTAAAAATGGCAAGGATCAATCTGTAAAATGAAATAAAAATTACAATACATTCCGAATATTTTGTGTGTTTTTTTTAAGTTTACTTTATCAAGCTTGAATTGGATAACCCTTTATGTGTTAGAGAGAGAAGAGATAGAGTTTAATTTTGTGACCATTCTGAATAATCCCAACTCCTTTAACCGTTTTTCAATTTGATTGACGCACTTACAAGCCCAGATATTCTGACGAACACATTTTCAAAATGTTTACCCATTCTGTGTCGCCAACAATTCGTCCCTTTTGGAAAATCGAATTTACATTTAAATACATATTTGCATCTAATGGGCAAGTGGACCAAATCGTTTATAGAGACCACTAACAACCACATTTACAGGGTGGCTGACACGAAGTATTACCAAAACAAAACGCCACAGAATTTTTATTTTTTGATGAATTTTATTGAATCAGAGTAAAAAATGTTCACAAATATTTAAATTTTCGAATTGCATTAGCAGTTTTCGATTTGGCCATCCTTATATACGGGCCGTTCTCACCATAAAGTACCAAATACATCATCCTGAAATGTTGCACTCGTAGAGGCTAGAACCAGTGCTACTCTAAAATCTTAGTGAGACCAATGACCAATTTCAAAAATCTCAAATTCGGTTCTCACCATGAGTAGATATACTTACTATCATCATGAAATGTTGTACTCATAAGAAACCTCTTCTCAGCAGATATCTCTTATTGAGGTTTGTTTTTGGATAAAAAAAATTGTCTTTTCGAACCGGTTCCTCAAGTGAAAATCAGATGTTGGGCTGAGAGTACACGATATCAAAATCGGAACATATCTTACTATCGCGATCATTAAAATGCCATGACATAAATTTTTTTTTGGGCTGAGATATAACTCTTCACATTTGGTGGATGGCAATAGTTACAGGTGCTCAGGTGAATAATTGGTTGTGATTTAGGAGGGTAGTTTTGTAGTGGTGTTTGTACTATAGCCTGAGGTGTATGTCAGGAAAGTAACGGGAATTGGTAATTTAAAGAGACCGCTATGAAAAAAATTTTTGTGAGTAAGTTGGCACAACGGTCCTCTATCTTGACGTAAAATTTGGTCAATTGGTTTGTTTACAGTGTTCTATTTTTCAGTTCATCTCAAGGATGTTCCCCGATTTTTGTAATGAATAAAAATATCGAACAAAGAATTTGTCTCAAATTCGAATGGCTGAAAATGTTACAGAAGGCTTACAGTGAATCGACTTTATCAAAAACGCGTGCATATTAGTGGTTCAGTGCTCTCACAAGCGGTCGAGTTGTGTTGGAAGATTTTCCCCGCTCAACAAGGTTCAGAATTGTACCTTTCAACTAAGCCGAAACCGCAAAACACCACGTCAAATTCGATCAAAAGTCAAATTAATGTTGACTGTTTTCTTTGATTATGGCGGTGATGTGCACTCGCAATTATTGCCAGAAGGCCATACGGTAAATAAATAATATTATCTAGTCGTTATGTGGCGGGCGTTTGAGAGAGCAAATTCGTCGAAAAAGACCAGGTTTGTGGAAAGAAAACTCATGGATTTTGCACCATGACAACGCATCATATCACAAGGCTACCATTGTGATCGAATTTCTGGTATTCACCTGATATAGCGCCGGCTGACCATTGTAAAAATCGGGAAACACATTTGAGATGAACTGGCAAAATTAAATGACAGATCTCGCTCAAACTTCACATCAAGATAACAGTTATGCCAACTTAGCGACAAAAATAGCGAGCTTTATAAATTATCAATTTCCGTTACTTTGTTCACAGACACATTTAATTTTGACTCGGTATTATCAGTGTTGGGAATTGTAAAATTTTGACTATTAAAATTGATCTGTACTGCAATGAGAACCCCTTTACTGGTTAAATTTGTGTCTGGACAGAAAAAATCTTTCCGGGAGACGTTGACATCCGAGGTAAAAAAACTCGTTACTGTCGAAATCATTATTCAAATTAGTCTCAGTGAGTGCAAAAATATCAAATAGAAGTGTTTGAATTGCTGAGAAATCGTCACGAGATTTAGTTCTTAGTCCCCTTACGTTCTGGTAGTAGAGGGACAAGCGTTTAATCGGTAAAAATCGGTAAATTCTGTAAGATAAGTTGTTTTGGGCCATGATTCTGGGAAAAGTAATATGTCAAATATAGCGTCAGCGACACAACGCAAATTTATTTTTATATTTGACATTTTGTAGTTGGATGTTGTGCCGGGGCTGCTGAAGGGGTTACAGGAAATAGTTCCTTATGTAGATTCAGAATATTAGCGCGATCTGTAATTACAGCTGGTTTGTGAATTAAGAGGGAATTCGTTAGATCATGGCAAGCATCACTGTCAGTTCTCAATTTCTTCTCAAGTCGCACGTTTAGCGATTCGACAATGGATTTTTTCGAGCTGGCATCTGCACTGCGTTTGTAAGACCCCTAAATAACAATGATTCACAATTGTTACAATCGTGGGGACGTACCCATCGAGTCCTGAATGTCTCAACAAGCCGTGCTAATCCTTTCAGATTATTTTGTTTTAATCTATATTTGAATGAAATTATCATGGGAACATAAAATAGGAAGAATTTTTTTAGGTGAATTAGGACCATAATGCTGATACCATTATCGTAAGTGACTACCTTTCTCAAAATGGCGAATCACGACCGTATATCTTTGGCATGAAACATACCAATGGATTTACCGTTTTTAAGTGCCAACTCATAAGCAGTCGTTCCAATTTTACGAATCACCCGAGCTTCTATAAATTTTGGAGCAAACTTCCCTCAAAATTTTTTTGTTGCGCTGCTCTGAGCAAAATTCCTCACATAAACTGTTTGGTTTATCTCTAAGTTTCCCTGCTTGCTTCTTAGGTTGTAGTTATGAGCCCCTCGTTCATATGCTCGTTTTAAATTAGCAAGTATAATTTCCTGACACATATTTAACCGATTGGTTTTCGATGTGACACATCCCTTTCGTCCGTTAGATCAAGTTTTCGTAATAGTTGGTAATCGTCTCCATGCGTTATCATATGTTGACCAAACATGATAAATTGTGGAGAAAATCCGGTTGAACTGTGCACGACATTGCGTAATATATGTCCTGATTGCAGATATGATAGAACGGTTAACCCGTTCTGAAGCGTTAACTTGTGGAGCATATTTCGGTGTATACAAGTGTCGCACACCATACTTTTCTAAGAGTGCAAATTTTTCGAAACAAACTGGGGACCATTGTCCGAAATTAAGGTTTCGGGCACAGAAAATTGTTTAAATACATAATTTCAAGTATCTTACGTACTTCTGTAGACAAAGCTTGTCGCAAAGGCTTTAAAAATACATACTTACTGAAGGAATCTAAAATTATAAATAGGAAGCTGTTTCCTTGTTTTGATCTCGGATATAAAGGACAAGAAAATCAACGTTAATGATTTCGCTTGTTTGCACTCACTACATTGTTTAATATAAGTTCGCACCTCCTGTGACATATGTGGGCAATAGTAATAGCGTTGAAGCCATTCAAGGGTTTTAGTAATACCTTGGTGTGCTGATAGAGGAGGATCATGCATTATAGTTATGAGGCCGGACGTGAGCTGGGACGGAACATATAATTTCCAGACAGGTATATCGGTAGTTGCGATTGTATGATTACAAGATGGATTTACGTAGATGTTTCCGTCTAACACAATAAAATTTTTGAGTGGAGTACTTTCAAGTTCTTGTATCAAACCTTGGTATTGCTGAGGCTGAAAAGCCGGTGAGTTTAAATCGACATGAGGAACATTAGGCAAGGAATTAGCTAGACATTCTTCAACAAAAGCCCGAGAAAGAGTGTCTGGCACGATATTTGGTGAGGTCTTTCTGACTCATGAACCACTTCAGGCTAGAATGATCCGTAAGAATCGTCAACGTAGAGCCTTCTACGTAGGCTCGAAATTTTATCACGCTAAGTACGGCCGCATAGCACTCGAGCTTCGCCACCGCCTCCCGATTTCTGAAAGAGCACGCTACCCACTCCGGTACGACTAGCATCGCATTGAATAAAGAACGGTTTTCGGAAATTCGGATATACTAGAACTGGTGCTTTGATCAATGCATCTTTCAATTTATCGAACGCAACCTACCTCTCTTTATTCCACACAAATTTCGTATTCTTTAGTGGAGAAGATATAGCTGCATAGTTCGAAATAAAGCGCCGGTACCAGCCTGTCATTCTCAAGAAGCTATTAACCTTTTTAACAGTTTTAGGTAGGGGAAACTCACTAATAGCCTTCACTTTCTCTGGATCAACTTGGAGGTTACCTTCGCCTACAATATTGCTGATCTGCTTAATACTTTTTGCAGGAATCTACTTTTTCCAAATTGACTGTTAACCCCGCGGAATTTAAAAGTTTAGCTACAGTCCTTAACTCTTTGTGTTCCTCAAGTGTACCGGAGGTGATAAGAAGGTTTTTAAGGAGGTTGATAAGAAGGTTATCTAAATAAACGAACACTTGATCTTGAAATTTATGTGGGATCACCCGGTGCATTAATCGGCACATTGTCTGCGGGGCGTTGCATAACCCGAACGGCATCACTTTAAAATGGTACAAGGGACGTCCAGAGACGGTAAATGCTGTTTTATCTCTGGACTCCTGGGCTAGAGGATTGTGCCAGAAGGCATCTTTTAAATCTACACTGGAGATGTATCTTGTATATGTTCTAGTCTGCTCATCGATTATTGGCAACGGATACGCGTCTCTGACCGTCACCTCGTTCAGCCGTCGAGCATCCAGACCCAAGCGCACTTTGCCACTCGCTTTTCGGACTAATGTCACCGGGGAGCTCCAAGAACTTGATGACTCTTCTATCACGTCTGTTTGAACAGGTGGGGAGACAGAATAGTACCTTTGATTGATGGGCGCGGCTGTGCAAACATCGATATGATGACTTAATAGTGCTGTTTTCTTCAGACCCCGTTTTTAAAATGATGGAAATTCGAGAATAACTTTTGGTAATTCGGATTCTTGAGTATCTGTCAACACATGTTGGTTAGAGTCCACCTCAGTATAGCTAGTTAAACTTGAAAAATGTTCGACCTCTGAAATCATTTTGGGTTCGATTTTAAAGATCTTCCAAAAGTCTATACCTAAATATAGTCTCTATTTTAATCTCCGTACCAAATAAATCTGCATAAGATGCTGTATGCCATTAAAACTGACCTTTACCCAAACGTATCATAATATTCGTTCTTGCTGTTCACTAGCCGTCTTAACCATTGTAGGGAAATTCCCAATTTGATATTTTGGATTATCTAGGAAATATTTGCTAGCACGAACCAAAGGCAGTTATTAATGGCCCACTGTCCACCAATCGGTTATCGGTTTCCTCACTAAAAAAGTTTCAGCTATATTCAAACTTAATAATCTCGCTTTTTCCAGTAATTTATCGCACGTTTTAGTTGCCTAGGTTCATAAGTTAAGTTTGGCGATTTGAGATTAGAAAGGACATGACCCGACGGTAAGGAACCAACTTTCGTGTTAGAGGTGACATTAAACGGAGCTTTAGTACATTAAGATGCGATATTTTCGAAATATTGCGCCGAACTTTTAACGCAATCTAGCTCTTCGAGAGATGTTTATGGCAGAGATTTCGTTAGGTGCCTCACAAGTAGGTACAGACATCTGATATGCCGCGGAAGAATCCCGACAATCTTGATCCATACATCCAGCAATAGCGACTTCGCTAACATTAACATATTTCCGAGTGCATAACGTTTCTGGTTCGTAGTGAGTACACTTCCAGGAGTCCAAGCGCAACGCAGCGTCTGATTAAATCACTAATACTCAGTATGTTTCGTCCGCTAGCGCATTTTGCAACCCGCTCGCATGTTTCTTAGCTAAGGTCATAGCTTGAATTTCATTATAAAGGGTGGTTAAATTTTAAGGGCCGACGTTGAATGTGAACCACACCTAAACGTCAAGTTTTTTTCTTCATTTAATTTGGCATTTCTCAATTTCAGACTAACTCAATTTGAACCATGGAAAGATACACAATCGGGCAACGCGTTAAAGTTATTCAGGCATATTATGAAAATGGGCGTTCAAATCAAAATGCATATCGTGCACTTCGTGATTTTTTCGATCAATTTAATCGTCCAAATGTGCGTACAATCGGAAAAATCGTGCAAAAATTTGAGCAAACCGGGTCTGTAGGAGATTTTAAAACACCAGTGCATGCTCGTACAGCTCGTACAGCAGAAAATATTGCTGCTGTTCGCGATAGTGTGGCTGAAGAGCCGTCCACCTCAACTCGCCGTCGTGCCCATCAATTGCACCTCTCACGCTCGTCGTTGATGAACATTATGCATAAAGACTTGCATTTACACGCTTATAAGGTGCAATTGACTCAAGAACTAAAGCCTCTTGACCATTCCAAACGTCGTCAATGGTCAGAATGGTGGCCAGAAATGGCAACAGTGGATGATCAATTTTCGAAGAAAATCATCTTCAGTGATGAGGCACATTTTCACCTCAGTGGATCCGTCAATAAGCAGAATTGCCGCATTTGGGCGAATCATAATCCAAGTGTGATTGTCGAAAAACCAATGCGCTCACAAGTGACGCGAGTGACTGTTTGGTGCGGTTTATGGGCTGGCGGCATCATCGGGCCGTATTTTTTTCCAAAATGAGGCCAGTCAGGCAGTTACTGTGAATGGTGTTCGCTATCGTGAGATGATAACGAACTTTTTATGGCCAGAATTGGAAGATATGGATGTGGACGATATGTGGTTTCAATAGGACGGTGCTACTTGCCACACAGCTAACGAAACAATGGCTCTTTTGCTCGACAAATTCAATGGCCGTGTTATCTCACGTGGTGGCGATGTCAATTGGCCGCCAAGATCATGTGATTTGACACCGTTGGACTTCTTTCTTTGAGGTTATTTGAAAAAAAATGTATGCGTCAATAAGCCAGCAACAATGCAAGAGCTAAAGGATGAGATAATTCGGCACATTAACGGCATAGAACCTCAATTATGCCTAAGCGTCATCGAAAATTTGGACCATCGAGTGGAGGTGTGCCGCCGAGGTCGCGGTAGCCATTTGGCCGATATTTTGTTCCATACATAATTGAACCATACCATGTTATCATAATAAAAGGAATTGACAATAATTTCCTAAATAATTTGTGTTTTATTCAAAATCAACATCGGCCCTTAAAATTTAACCACCCTTTAAAAAACCAAAAACGGTTCTTTTGACTTTTGTTTTCTACCGTCTAACATGTGTCTTATGTCTAAGTCGGTTCTACGGTCTTGGAATCGTTCAATCAATTCGGATTTTAATTTATTCCAAGATAACCCCGGATTTAATTTAACGTGGCACCAGTACCAGCTTAGAGCAACACCTTTTAGAATGGTTGCAATTTCTGTCCATAAATTAACTTCAGGTACACTGTAATGTTGCGAAAGATGTTCTACTCGAAAAATGAAAGCTTCAACAGTCAAACCATGAGAGGTTCCATTTAGTTGGAGGAGGATAACGGATTGAATTTCTGTCGGGCAATCGGTATTGATTGTTAATGTAATACGACTCATGAAAATGTCGATAATCATTGGAAAATTCATGTTGAGTAGGAACTGTCTGCTGTTCAGAGTTCGCATTATTAATTTCCAATATCGTTTTGTTCAAGTCAACTGGTTCTTTAGGAAGAGAAGCTAAACTTGTTTTGAGTTGAATAGCACTATCTATTAGATCCAGGCATTGTTGTTTATATTACGTACTAGTAAAAGATAATCGTCTTAATCGTTCTATGACATGAAGGATTCGGGACTCAGAGCTCGAAATTATTTCTGTTTTAAGATCATCGCCATGAGTAATCCCTAATAGATCTTTCCGATGCTCTATAAGTTTATTGGTACAACTACGTATTTCGTCTTGTGGCCTTTTCGTGGCCGCAGAATGTGCACGACTTGGTTTAATACTGGGTTGTTCAGTTTCATTTATCACCAGTGTTTTCAAAGAATTCAAATTAGAAAGCCGACAACTATGGCTTGAGATTATTGGAGTTAGAACCAATCTCGTCTAGATGGTTATTGTTATCCATAATTAAACATTCTTTAAAGGAATATTTCACAGAGATTTGGGTAAAGAGGATAATGCAATTTACTGCGAAAAATATTTTGATCCGTACAGAAATTCAATGAATCAGAGGGGTATGTATCAATGGGATGAGAGATAGACATGTTTTTACATAAAAAATGATTTGTTGAATAGTTTTAATTTTCCATGTATGATAATCGTAGAAATTTTTAACAATGCATTGTACACTGCCTTTCATTTTAAATGATGGATTTATATGCATACGAGTATTTTCAACTAAACCATTGTCCAATCCGTTTGATTGTATTACTGATCGAAATGAAAAATTTGTTTTGTTCAAATTACAATTTTCTATGGCAAAACAAAATTCAACTACATCACTGGATCCCATTTTACCAATATGCATTTCGTAATGAAATCATCAATTCTACCGTAAAATCGTGCATGTATCAAATAGTGGTATGAAAATAGTAAAAATAGTTTAGGTTTAGTTTTGTACTTTGGGCTTTGATTAAATTTTTATAAAATACATTTTATATATAAAATTTGTGTGTGCATCGTTTGTTCTGCGCATCCTTCAAACAGTTTTACTCGTATTCACCACTTTAGTTCAAAATTAAAAGCACAAACACATAAATATAATTGTTTTTTTTATCTTGTTTTAAATCCTTAAATTAAATCCTTTAAACGTATTTTAAAGGATTTTTATATGTTCCCTGTCTTGCACGGATACATAAGGATATGGCAGAAAGCCTTTTTAGTTTGTTTGTTTGTCAATTTTTAAGTTTCGTTAAAATGTGAACGAAGCATAAGCTTTATATAAAATCTTACTTAAATGGTTCTAACTTGAGCTTTAAAAGCTTTTTTGTTAAATATTTTGTGCAATATTTGTCTTACTAAAAATGTTGAATAATTGTCGTATTTTTTTTAAGTTAGTTATAATCTAACAGACGAAAACACTTTTTTTCTAAAAATTAAAAATATTTAGCACTCATGATAATTTTTTCAGGTATTTAAGTAAAAAGCTTTCCGTTAAAATAATTGTTTTCATGTTTTGTTTTTTTTTTGCTTTTCGTTATAACGTCAAACGTTATTATCCTCATCGCACAGGATCAAGAAGGAGAAAATTACACAAACATATCAAATTTGTACGATTTTCTGAAACATGTAAATTAAACGTCGCGTACTTAATTTTTATTCGTCTCAAGAAACAAAAATTATTTTTTAAGCATAAAGCTCTCATACATTTAAGTTTAATAGATACAAGATTTTTTTTTCTGTGGTTGTTGTTAAGCCACAAATGGAAAATATGATGTTATATTTTCTTATCTACAACACAAAAAAAATGGAAATCATTATACTTATAACAACAACAAAAACATTATGCCGGGTAATTCTTATCGATTTTCATATCTGTTGAGATTAATTTTGCTTGTTGTTGTAAATTTGAGGATTTTTTATTTTATTTGTGTTTCACTTAAAATATATCGAAATAACAAGTAGAGAAATCTCTTAATCTGACATTTTTACGATACACAAAGTAGAATTTAGATTTCCATAAATCTGTTTTAGTTGTTTGTTTATCATTTGCGTGTGGAGAATTATGGTATCCTCCGGTATCTTGATCAACAAATGGCTAAAAGGTTACGATATTTTTTCTTGTAGCTTTAAATCAACAACAATATTGTTTTATGTCCTGTCCAACGTTGACACTGCTTGAACGTTGACTCACCGTGTGAGTACTGCAAATAGTAAGCTGATTCACACACAATATGGAATGTTTGCGTGGTGTTACCAATTCAACTGGTAATAGAAAATTATAAACATACAGTGCTGACAAATAGCATTTATTTGAATCAAGTAATTTCACTATGGGCCAAATAATTTTTTTTAAAAAATGCAGTAAAACAAAAAGTTCTCAATATTTTTTTTTCATTGTAAAGAACAATCCTTCCGATACTATTTCATTCATATGACTGCATCGGCTGGCCTTGACGTACGCCATGCGGTCGGTCCAATATTTGAGCACATTTTCGATGGTATGCGGCATTATGTCTTCAATGGCAATGCGAATATTGTTCTTGAGAGCGTCAATCGTTGCTGGATTATCGGCGTAACACTTGTCTTTGACGGCACCCCAAAAGATAATAGTCCAACGGCGTCAAATCACAGCTCCGAGGCGACAAAATCACATCAGCGTTTCGGCTGTTAATTCGATCTTCGAAAACAGAGCGCAAAAGATTAATTGCACGGAGCGCTTTATAAATTATTTCCGCTTTATAAAAAACTCATGCTAGCTTTATTATAAACTTAAATGATAATCGATAGTGCAGTTTGAACATAAAATGGTACAAACGTCAACTTTATTTATAAACACTATCGGATTGTCAGTACAATATAAGCTAAGTAGATTTATATTTTACATTAATAATTAATTAATCAAATTTATTTATTGCAGGTAGAAATTAATTCAAAGCTTAAATGAAATTCATGGAATTTGTGAAGTATACATAAAGATAAGTTTGCTACTATATGCTATAAATGCTCGTAATGATTAATGTAGCTTTTCTTCGTTTCAGATGTTTGTTTTGATTGCGCATCGATACCAAAACATTCCGCCGGCATTAAAACGTTGTTTTAACTTACTGGAAGGATGCACAACTTGTGAACTGGACGTTTGTAGATTCCGCTCGCTGTCTTTATTGTAGCTACTCGCACTATACCATCATTTCCGGGAGGTATTTCTATAACGCGTCCGATTGCCCATCGCGTACTAGGTAGGTTTTCATCTTTTAATATGACAATGTCAGTGATCTTGACATTTAAACATTTGCTAATCCATTTACTTCTTCTTTGTAAGCTGGTTAGATAATCGCGATGCCAACGCACCCAAATATGTCGCTTGAGCTTTTTGATTAGCTCCCATCTGGCATTAGTTGACAATGGTTTGTTTTGCAGATCATCTTCTGGTAACGTATGCAGCGGTCGCCCAATAATAAAGTGTGCTGGTGTCAATATCATCGGACGCTAAATCTGCTGCGCATAACGGACGTGAATTCAGAATGCTTTCGATGCCTGTCATCAGTGTATTAAATTCTTCGAGTGATAGAATGGAATCACCCACTACCCGTTTGAGATGGCTGAGTTCACAGCTTCTTCCCATAGCCCATTCATGAGGAGCGCCTGTTGGATTGAAATGCCATATGATTTCTTGCCTTAAAAGATAAGAATTGATATTAGATTGGTTTGCTTTTAAAAATTGATACAATTCTTTCAATAATTTGTTAGAGCCCACAAAATTTGAGCCATTATCGATGAACATTGCTCTACAAAGACCCCGCCTTGCAGTCATGCGACTCAAAGCAGCCAGAAAACTTGCAGTTGATAGTTCTCCAACAACTTCTATATGTAAGGCTTTAGTACTAAGACACACGAATATGCATATGTATGCCTTAATTGACTGCTGTCCTCTACGTCTAGTGGGAGTAATTTTAAAGGGTCCAGCGTAATCGACGCCAACATTGACAAATGAATCTGCGTATATGACTCTTTCTGCTGGTAAGTCACCCATCAACTGAGATTCTAATGTTGGTTTTTGCTTTATGCATTGCAGGCATTTGTGAACAATTTCTCGTACGACATCTTAGGCATGTAAAATAAAATATTTATCACGTAACAGGTTGCTGGTTAAAACGATGCCGGCATGATAATATTTTATGTGATAATCTCGTACAATTGCCTTAGATATTTTGAATTGCTTGCTAAAATCATTGGATGTTTTGTTGTGTAGGGTGCTCTTGAATTTTTAAGTCTTCCTCCGACTCGTAATACTCCGTTCTTATCTCCATTTATGGATTGGTGCTCGCGTGCCGCCTTTCTCCAAATTTCTCATATCTTCTTCAAACGATAATGACTGCTGAAATCGAATTATGATCCCAGCTGCTTCTTCGACGTTTATTGGTAGCAATGCATTGATGGTTCTCTGGACGTTCGGAACCTGACAATTTCGCGAAAACCGAAACATAAGCGCTAATATTTTGCACATTTTATAAAAGCTGGAGTATTTCTCAATGATGTGTTGGATGACATGGTTCTCGACAGCTACTTTAAATGTCAATGTCTCACGAATTTTTACCTCTTCATTAATTCCATATGCTGCAAGTTGAGGTGGCCAAAATTCACTCGTTTTTGCTAACCAAGAAGGACCATTCCACCACTGTTGATTTTCGATTAACTCATTGGAACTCGTTCCACGAGACGCTAAATCGGCAGGATTTTCAGCTGAGCTTATGTGTCTCCACTGGTCTCTCTTAAAAGTTGCGATAAATGTTGACCATTTTCGGAGATGGGATGACAACCAGTCAAGAACGATTTTCGAATCTGTCCATAATGTCGTTTTCTCAATGTTCAGGTTTAGAGCCTTTTGCACCGCCAACATTAATTTAATGAGCAAAAATGCACCATTAAGCTCCAGTTGAGGAATGCTAATCTGATTAATTGGTGCTACTGCTGCATATGCCCATTGACTTGCGTCACAAAACCCATGTAACTCGATATTTGTACGTGAACCAAGCCATCGCGGGATTTGTACGTGCTGTAAATTTTTTAAATCGCTGCTTATGTTTTCCCACTGTTGTCGCGTTGCTGTTGGCAGTTCGTCATCCCAATCAATGCTTTGCAACCAAGTACTTTGAAATAGTATTTTCACACATACGATCGTAGGCGCTAACCATCCCAAGGGGTCGAAAATTTTGCTCGATTCCGACAACATCGATCGTTTGGTGTGTTTCACTCGCTCTTCAAAATTAGTGGCAAAATAGAAGCGATCGGTTTTAGGACTCCACTCTAATTCCAACAGCTTGGTTTCCTCTGGGTACACTGCGATTTTTAGGCTGCTTGCTGTATCTCGATTTGCGCATATTACTTGTCGAATTTCCTCATCATTTGATGCCCACTTCCGCATGTTAAATTTAGCTGATTCGATAATTGTAGAAATGTCGTTTTTTAATTGGATAACCTCTTCCTTTGAATTCGCTCCTGTCATCAAATCATCTACGTAGACGTCTCGATCTATTGCTAATGCTGCTTCTTTATGATTTTCTCGATTTAATGTGGCTAATTCTTTAAGACATCTCGTGGCCAGGAAGGATGCTGATGCGGTGCCATATATTACTGTCTTCAGTCGATAATGTCGTATCGGGTTTCCTTTGTTACTTCGCCAGACAATATTTTGTACCTTACAGCTTTCTGACTCAACCAACACTTGTCTGTACATTTTCTCTATGTCGCCGGTCAAAACAAATTGATGTTGGCGAAAGCGTAAAATTATATCCATGAGCGACGATTGTACCTACCGGACCCACGCGTAATATGTCATTTAGCGATTTTCCAGTGGTTGACTTGGCTGACGCATCAAATACGACACGCAACTTCGAGGTTGTGCTGGAAGCTTTAAGGACACCATGATGCGATAGATAATACTGTTGTATTTGTAACTGCTTGCTTACTACTTCTTCCATATGACCCAACTCTTCATATTCCTTCATGAAGTCAATGAAACGATCATTAAATGTGTTGTCTCGCTCAAATTTTCGTTCCATTGTTCTGAGTCGGCATTGCGCTAGATGTAATGATAATCCAACTGCTGCTGGTGATTCGGAGAATGGCAGCTTTACTAAAAATCTACCATCTGGGCTTCTTGTGGTGGTCTTGGAGAATAATTCCTCACACTTTTGCTCATCAGGAAATAATTTTGTTATTGTCGGAACTGATTCGACTTCCCAAAATGCTCGAAGTGATGCGTCGATATCGAGAAGAATATTGAAGCATGTGGTAAAATTAGTTTTTTGCTCTACAAATCTGCCTGCCAACACCCAGCCTAACAATGTTTCTTCTGCTACTAGATGGTTATTTAGCTGTAGTCTCTTACTTCCCGTTACGCTATAATATATTTCGGTACCAAGTAGAACATCGACTGAACCTCTTTTGTTAAATTTTGGATCCGCTAGTACCAAACCATTCAGTTGCTCGCAGTTAAATGGATCGAAGTCGTTAGCCGGAATTAATGATGCGTTTTTCGGCACGACGTGTGCTTCTGTTTCGAACTGAGGATACTGACTATTGATTGGTCGGACTGAAAGTGTCACTTTTTCGCGAGAATGTCTAAGTTTTGTGACGCCAAGACCTCTCATCAACATTCGACCATTTGCTCTTCGTAGTCCTAATTTCTGCGCACATTCCTCCGTGATGAACGATTCTTGTGATGATGAATCTAACAGCGACCTACATTCGGTTTCGTTTCCGTCGCTGCACCTCAATTTTACCATCGCTGTGGGTAATACGGCCTGAGTCGGTGTAGTAACCTGATAAACCTTCGTGGATGTTGTTGGTTTTGGCTCGGCCCCACTTTGTTGTATTGAGCTGCTATTCGTTTTTGGTTCTTCATGCAACAAAGTGTGGTGTTTACGCTGGCATTGACGACACCTGCCACGAGACTTACACATGTATACGCTATGATTGTGGATTGTGATTGAGACAATGAAAGCACCGTTTTTCTTTTTTAATGGTTTCTGCTCGCTGCTCCACAGTCATTGCATGGAATTTGTCACAGTCAAAAAGTTTATGCTGATCTGTTTTGCACAACGGACACGATGGTGGTGTGGATTTGCTAACAGCCGTTGTTTAAAACGCAACAGCTTTAACGGATTTCATCGGCGGAGCTAGTGAGGACTTCTTCGTTGTATACGCCTTCAAAGACTCTAATGCATCTGTACGATTTTCTAAAAATTCAAAAAATTCGGTTAACATGGGAAAATCTTTGTCTTCTATATTTTGTTGCGACCATAAAGTTTGAGTTTCGGCATCAAGTTTGTTCAACAGAATATATATCAGCCAAGGATCTCGTTGTTCTGCTTTCGTGCCTAAGCATTTGAGACCACGAAGCGCTTCATCCGAAATATCAAGCAAGGAACGAATGTTATTTGGAGTTGGAACACTAATTGACGGCTGCCTTAAAAATGCTTCAATATGAGACGTAATTGTGTGTCGCTTTTTGTCGTACCGCTTGATCAATTTTGCTAGTGCTTCATTATAATTTGATTCCGTTACGTTCGTATTGCGCAGGAATCGCTCCGCGTCGCCCCGTAGGAAGCTTTTAAGGTATTGGAATTTCTGCGCCGAGGTTAAATATTACTTTTCGTGTATCGTGGATGAGAATAAATCGAAAAACGTCTGCCACTCTTTGTACTCACCAGTGAAGACAGGAATATTTATTTTGTTTAACTTTATACATCTGCACCACCATTTTGCGATTGATTGATCGTATCATTAGCCACCGATATTCTTTCCGATATGCTTCTGTTCCGAATCCACGAGTTGAGGCCGGATAAAGCTGTATAATAATTTTCTTCAAACGGACCAAGGTCAGAATGTTCCGTTGCATCGCACCGAATAATTTGCTCTTCGATATTCATAAAATTATCGAATATTTATAATACGAACGGAAGATAGAACCCCGCGGAAGGCTTCTTACGTAATTGGTGCATGAGCAAGTCACTGAATATGATTTATAGCTCAAATCAATTGATATTCGTGACTGACGTTCTCATGCATGACAATATGAGAAAAAATATTGTCCCAACAAATAGAGCCACAAATTTATGAAAGGTAAGATTCATTTAGGTTTACGAGTTAACAGAAAAAACAGGGAGATCATGAATAGAGCCGGTACCAAGAGCCAATTGATTGGATTGATTGATCATTGGGAGAAAAAGAACCACCACTTGTGGTTGCATAAGAGTCAGTGGGCCCTTCCGTATTATAAACTGAAAAAATAGCTCAATTCGAGAGCAATTACAACAAAGATACACCATCTCGTAAGGCGAGTAAATATTTGGAGACGAAGATACACCAATTAAAAACTCTATACACAGAGTTCGTAAAAACGGATGAACAAATATTCAACATTGTTCCACCAATCAATAAAGACCATCTATACACCAACCAAAGAGTTCAGTGGCAACAACTTACAAAAAACTTATAGAAGAAATGCGCCAGCGATTCATAAAAAGCCAGTACAAAAAACCAACACACCGATAGATAAAAACAACAACAGTACGCTGAACCAAATGCTACGATGGCAAGATTTTAAAATAAGGGAATTGTACCATATCAGCCGACACCAAATAAGTATGGCACAAGTAGCACGATGCATTGTGCATCAATGTGTACTGTGCGCTTTTTCTCCCGAAACCTTATAATTTCATCCAGAACCTGATAAAGCCAGCCACAACCACACTACAGCCAAACCAACTATGGCACAAGACCATCAACTATGCTTATTGTTTATTGCTCCGAATGGTTCACACCGACTTCATATAGCACCGGCTGACTTTGCGGGTTCTGGTTTGGTTGGCATTGTAGTGCATAACGTTTTGATCGTTTCGAAAACCTCATTTGTTGCACTATGAACCAAATCGCACTGCGACCATTGTGCAAGCGCCAACATTATTTTTGTAAACATGTTGTTTCGACTGGATTTGTATGGTTCTGGATGGCATTATATGGTTCCGGCTGCAAAATTATATAGTACACAATGATGTACAATGCATTGTGTTACTTGTGTCATAGTTGAATTGTTCGTTATATGGTACTAGCTGGCTTTATCAGGTTCTGGCTGGAATTATAATGTTCCGACTGAAAATGCTAATGATGCACAATGCATCGTGCTACTCGTGCCATAGTTAGTTTGGCTATAGAGAATATGATTCTTCCTGAATTTGTAAGGTTTTTTCCGAAAATCGTATGTTTCTGGATTTATACGGTTCCGGGTGAAAAATTATATAGTGCAGCACAATGCATCGTGCTATTTGTACCATAGTTGAATTGGCAGTTATATGGTTCTAGCTGGTTTTATCAGGTTCCGGCTGAAAAAGCATATATTGCACAATGATGCTCAATGCCGCGTGCTGCTTGTGCCATACTTGGTTGGTTCCGGCTGGCGTGACGGACACGATTATGAAACGTTAAAAGAAAGTTACACAAAGATGACAATCAAAATCACCACTGCGATGGAAAAAACATTAGCTACCAGCCGCACAACATCAGAAATAAAGTTGAAACCGATTGAAATACCCACGTTTTATGGAGATTACATGAAATGGAGTAGTTTTTCTGAAATATTCAAGCGTCTGATAGACCAAAACGAAACGCTCTCAGACACACATAGAATAAACTATCTGAAAAACCATCTTAGTGGAGCAGCAGCGAAACTAATAGGCCACATGGAATCAACTGCTGATAATTATAAAATGGCCTGGAGTACCTTAAACAAAAGATACAACAACAAAAGCTTAATCATATCAGATTACCTAAATATGTACGTTACTAAACCAACCATCAATTAATACAGAATCAGCAGCCACAATTAGGAATTTGGACGACACATAAGGAATAAACGCCGAATCTTGGAATTTATTTCTTATTTTCACATTATCCAAGAAATTGGACAATGAAACACGAGGAATATATGTTCACTCACTCCAAGACCCAACTAAATTTCAGAAAACCGAAGGATTTCTAAAGTTTCTTGAACAACGCTTCAAATCCTTGGAAGCATCGTATACCGAAAAAAATCAATCGCAACAACCAAAGCCGCCAGTGGTAAGACAAACGTTTGCCACAACAACACTACGCGAGATTTGCTTCTATTGCCAGATGAACCATACATTAGACCATGGTTCAAGCAGCTGTCAGCAACAGGTAAAAACCAAATAGTGCTACTACACCAGCTATGTAGAAGATGTCAATCATCAGCACATCAAACGTACCATTGCGGCCGAGAGACAAAATGGTTGATCTGTAATAGAATATTATAAGCCAAAGTATAAACCACGAGCACGGGTGAAGTAAAAAATTTTAAACTAATTATAAACGTAGATCACGATAAATAACACGTATTGTAAGCAACAGCGATGGTTAAATCCGCTAATAATAATGGAAGCCACGCAACTTTAAGAGTCCCGATTGACCCAGGATCTCAAGCAACTTTCATTACCGAGGAACCAATTCGAAAATTGAATCTGAAGGAGCAGAAAATATGTACCAAAATAGCTGGAGTCGGTGCTCGCAATATTGGGGAGATAAAAAAAGTAGTGAGCCTCAAAATCCAACCTGTCAGAACATCCGAATTTGAATTACACTTAGATGCTTTAGTATTTCAAAAACTCATGACACTGCTACCAGAACAACGAATACAAACCGAAGGCTGGGAACGTCTAAACAACTTAGAGCATGCAGATCTAAAGATCGTATTGAGTGATATTATAAAAGGAAATCCATTGCACAAGTAGGATGGATCGTGTTCGGAAAATTCAAAAGCGCATCAAGTATCCAACATCACCACATAAAATCTATGATATCGTATATCAATTCAGAAAATCAGCACAAGAAATTTTGGAAAACTGAAGAAGTCCACGTAGCACGGGAACTTACCAGTGATGAACAGAGATGCGAAGAGTATTTTCAAAAGAACTACACAAGATTAGAAAATGATGCATACCAGGTTGCATTACCATTTAAAAGTGACGATTTCATATTAGGCGAATCCAAGAAAAACGCTACAGCACACCATCTTCAAATGGAAAAACTGCAAGTGATGATGCAGGTAGAAACTATTTTCTACCACACCATGCAGTAATCAAAGATGATAGCTCAACAACCAAGCTCAGAGTAGTCTTTGACACTTCAGCTAAAACGTCAAATGAAATATCGTTAAATGGCCTGCTTCACACCGGCCCAACAATACAACAACCACTCGTAGATATATTATTACGCTGGACGAAACATAAGGTAGGGCTGACATCGAGAAAATGTTTAGAGAAAGGCGCAATCAGCTGCAAAAAGAGCAGTCGCTGAAGATTTTTATGTGGATGATACTATACTATCAGGAGTGAATTCCATGAAACAGAGTAGGAGTATGTAAGAGCAAGGCAAGGAAGCTCAATCTTTGGAAATGGAGCACCAACAACCAGCAGATACTAGGAAACATAGATACTGAACATCGGAATGAAAGCAACCACACAATCGAAATAGGGGAAACTATTAAAACCCTCGGGATTTTATGGAATCCTACAGAAGATATTTTCCAAGTTAAAATCAAACCACTAAATATCGAAACACCTATAACAAAGAGAAAATTGTTATCCAAAACTTCCAAACTATGTGACCAAATAGGGGGGTTGGCATCGGTGATAATAAACGCAAAAATATTCATGCAACAATATGGATATTAGGAACAGGTTGGGGCACACAACTGTCCATTGAACTAGAAATGGATTTGCTATTTGCTACCCAATTGCAGACGTTAGAAAAACTAAAGTTACAAAGATGGTTAAACCACAACACAGGCGAGTTACACGGTTTTTTGTGACGCATCCGAAGACGCATATGCAGCAGTAATTTACTACAAATCTAAGGTTACAAACAACCAAAACAAAGTAATTTTAGCCACTTCTAAACCAAAGGTTGCGCCGTTAAAATGCAAATTAACCATCTCCAGATTAGAATTATGAGCAGCGGTATTACTATCAAAATTAATCAAGAAAACTAAACAAGCCTTACAAGAACCGGAGATCAAAACATTTGCATGGACGGATTCAATGATAACGTTAGCATGGATTAAAGGTAAACTCATAGATTTAAAACAACATACGTTACAAACAGGATAGTGGAAATTCGATCCATGTTGTCTCCGGTGCAATGGGGTTACGTGAAATCCGACGAAACTCCAGCGGATTGGGCATCGAGAGGATTGCACCCTACAAGCTTAATAGATCACCCTCTCTGGTGGAACGGACCAAGCTGGCTCAGAGACTCTTTCGAATATGCCTTATAACCACAAGTTGAAGAGACCATAGAAGAGTGCAGGAACCAAGTATGTGCATTCACTACGACAACCAAAGAAGAAAGCGTACTGGCTTTGATAGAACGATGTTCATCGTTCACAAAAGCAATAAGGAGCATCGCTTATCTTCTTAGGTTTACCAAAAGAACGGCTTAATCGTCATCGAGCCACCTAACGACCAAAGAATTTAATGACAGTTTAAAGTTAGCCTGTTTCTTCACTGGAGTTATCTTACTTGAAATGGAATTATGTATAGGGGAGGAAGGAAGAAAGTAGCAGAGATAGATAAGACACCAAAAGCTTCATGGGCAACGTCTAGCAACCATTAACCAGAAGCCCTGTGAGCTGGCAAGGATGCAATGGACCAATCATTCATTAATTCAAAATCAAAATGATGGCAGAATACTGAAATAATACAAACCTTCAAATATCAACCTTCGACTATCTCACACGAACACGAACCGGAAATTGAAACATCCAAACTTTATCAGAAGCAAATGAAATAAACATAATCGAAGGAAATTACCTGAATATTCCTCAAACGCGATGAATATGGCGTCGGCCATATTAAAAACAGCTAAGCAAAGAAGGCACTAGTGGTCTGGTTCCTATGCCAGTTGATAGCAGAACTATCGTAAAATCGTAATAAGATTAAATTCCAAATTACGAAACACAACCATAACTTACATTCAGTGATATGGACCAACAAAAGACGCAGCTTAAACAACCAAGGATTAGTTTTATGACTAACAACCAGCCAGAATAGCATAATGGACACTTGGATATAATCAAGATATTATCAAGGAGATTTTATTGAAAAAATTAAAACAGATATAGCACGGACCTGACAACCATCAATGATTAGGTAAACAAGCATTATAGACTCGTAATAATAATGAAGAACGACTTATATACCCTTCTGCATCACAAACGAGCTATTTGTAGAAGGCAGTAAATGCCCACATGGACATCATCTGATGACAGAACAATGAACCAAATAGATCACGTAATGATCAACAAGAAATTTCTCACGTCATTACAAGATGTCAGGGCAATAACCAGGAATTCACAATGACCACCAACAGGTGATCACAATTCAAAATTAAGCTTGTTGTAAAACGCATCAAGACAAATCGGAAGAAACTTACCACCGGCAAATTGTTAAAAGATGCCGACACAAGAAACACATTCTGCGAAACAGTTAAGCTCAGTCTCCAAACAAATGAAGAAGCAGCCATCAGTGTAGAGCAACAGTGGAAACAAATCGAAGAAGCCTATATCGAAACAGCTACAAACATACTTGAGTACCAAGAATTCAGACGCAAACCCTCGATCTATGATAAAATTTGGATACAAATTGAAGAACGCCGGCAACTCAAGTTGGAAATGTGCCAACAAAACACGCTACACACTAATAAATCAAAAAATGACCGTAAACAATGCACTGAAAACATCAATGCGTTCAAAATGCCTACGACAGGCAATTAGAAAATTCACCGATATCCTACAAATAAGCGATGCATTTCGTCAAATCTTAACAACAGATGAATCACAATTGAAGAGATGGAAGGAAAAAATCTTCGACTTAACAACTGGCGCTAATAACGAAACTGTTAACATTCATCCACCAACGGAAGGGGAAGTCCAACAATGTGGAAGTTAGTGGTATCATTGGTAAAATGAAGAAGAATAATGTACAGATGGTGATAAAATCGGACCTATAATCGTATGTCCTCGAATTGGCTAACACTGGCGTAAAAGTGAGAACGGAAAAAGCAACTCGCGCAATAGTTGGGAGAGCCTTGGCCCCAGAACGGATTGCAGGGATAATAAAAAAAATTAAAGAAAAATTTAAAATAGAAGAATAACAAGACAAGGAACGGACAACATACAAGCTGAAATATTCAAAAGAGACATATCGACAACTACACGAGCTGACATCAGTAATAACAGAAGTGTCGAATTCCTGTAGAATACCGCGAAAATCCAGGAAGGCTGGATTTATCAGGATATATCTCTCCCAAACATAACCATAAAGATATTAGCAACGGTCATCTCAGAAAAAATTTCAACGACAGTCAACCCGAAATTAAGAAAGAAACAAATTGGCGTTATAACAGGGCGAAGTTGCACTGATTATATTAACACAATGCGCATCATCATTGAGCCTTACTATATTTACCTACTATTCGTGGACTTTGAACGTTCATTCGACACAATACACAAGAACGCGACAAATTAATCGAACTTATAATCGAGTTGATTATAAAGGAAAGCAAAGTAAATCATAACGTAACAGCCAAGGAGTAAGACAATGATGGGTACTCTGGCCACTTCTGTTCCTTGTAGTATTGGCACGAGAACACAGTGGCATGAGAAAATTAGAGAGCGCGTCCCCCAAACGGCATCCAGTGGGAATTAACGGAGAAACTCATTGTTCCGGATTACGCAGATGGCAAATGCCTGTATCCAGTGGGCCTTCTGAGGAGTATGAACATTATTTTTTATTGCGTGGTGATGATGTTGAACATTGTAGTAGGTACAATTAACATTCTGATAGCTCCTGGTTACAAAAAACATAAATTTTTCCGACTCCCTAGATTTTCCATACCTTATAACATACGCATTCAACATAATTAAATGTGTTACGTTTAAAGTGACTATTTGGTATGGTTTTACTACCTAGTATTGGTTAACGGTCGACATATGTAACTGTCGCACTTAAACCGTAACATATGGTATACATAAATGAAGTTCATTACCATATAAAAACTTGGGGTTAAATTAAATTTAAATGGGAAGAAACAATAAATTCCATCTTGAAATGCTTCCATTTACAAAGAAATCAAAGAATTTTGATGATTGCTAACAGAAATAATAATTTTCGACATTGTCTACATTGTCGACACCAGTATTTTAATTTTCGACATACATTGTATACAAGTGTAGAATATTCATTATCTACGAGGTGTAGACAATATGGCACAACACTTGTTCCATTGGGGATGGTTCAGAATAATCATCAGCTAAAAATAAGTAGTAAAAGGCATTAAGAATTTTTTTTATGTACATTTTGAATTGTTTACTTAACTTATCCAATTTATTATCGACTGTCATAATTTATTATGTAAATAAAAGAAAAAATCAAAACACAATTGTAAATGACAATCGATTTGCTCTAATTTGACATTAGAAATTAAATAAAGAAGCAACCTGTATTATCGATTTCGATGTTATACTCGTATAACACTCGATTATACTGACATCTACTTTCGGGTAGTTAAATGATTTAATTCAGCATTTAGTTTGAACTGATCATTTTTACCGTGGAGCTAACTTCATTCGCGTTCTTAATTTTATTACGATAAATAAAGACAATTTTGCTTGGTCACTTAGTTTTGAGACATTCAATCCGCAAACAACAATCTGAAGAGTGGAACATTTGGAGCTAATACACCAAAATACATTAAATTAAATTAAATTTTGAATAATTAGAGCTGCAAAATAAATATGTCAAGAAGAGTGGTGGTGAATTTTTTATTTAATTAAGTTCACAATTTCTTTATTATTGCAAGTGATTGTGGATGATCTCGCCATCAGCCATATTTTAATAGTGAATACATCAAGCCATAGGGCGAGGACACCTGCCGTTATTCTATTGGTCCTTCGAGCCGGATAGTAAACATATCCGCAGCTATAGCAATAAAAATCACCAGCATTATCTCAACGAGAGCACATATAGTTACGTAAGCCGCAACATAGAGAAAACCACACCATCCAAGCCACGCGATAGATTATTGAAATAAAACCCATCGACGCCATTACAAGCCACGTGTATCTTCATACTTATTGGCAAGCTGCACAGAATTATTAAGTGAATTTGCCTGTGAATTTGGAGTAAGTGTATAATAAACGTGATATTAAAATATTGTAATTAAATAGCCGTTTATATAAATTGCGTGAAAAATAAAAAAAGGGAATTGAATTGCCGATTGTTAAAATGGCCGATTTAGTAGCATTGAAAAAGGTTCTTGCCGGGATAAAGGGTAGTTTAACGCGAATGGAAAATGTTCTTATTGCTAATTACAATAAAATGGATGAAATTTCTATTGACGAATTGAAGCTTTGTGTAGATACCGCTCAGAGGTTACGGGTGCAATTTTTTGGGTGTAGAAGCGAAAATGTTTGTGATTGATCCCGAGATCGAGTCTCAAATGGAATAACTTGAATCAAAGTATTATTCTGGAAAGCTCAATAAATGAATTCGTAAATTAAATCAAAATGACTATAGTGCTGAAAGATTCGATGAGCCCATATTAATTGCTACTCAACCTCAAGCAGCAGAAATAAAATTAAAAAACTAAGCATACCTCCCATTTTCTGGTGAATATACCGAATAGCATAGCTTTTATGATTTATACAATACGTCAATACACAGTAAAGATTATCCAGCTGTACAAAAATTTCAATATTTGAAAAGCTTGTTAATCGGGGAAGCAGCACAGTTAATTAGTTACATTATTGTAACAGAGACCAACTACTACGAAGCATTTTCCAAATTGGTTGAACGGTACGATCGGAAGAAATATATTGTTAATGCGTTCATTCGGACATTTAAGGATCAGCCATCCATAAATCAAGCTAGTAGTTCCAGCATTCTAAAATTGCGAGATAGGTCGGATGAAGTGTTTCGAGGACTGGAGGCGTTAGATACTAAGGCAGAACCAAACACAGTTGGCTAATCTATATTTTGATTAAAAAATTGAACCAGGAAAAAAGAATGTTATGGGCACAAGAATCAACAGCTACAGAATACCCTACTCTGAAGTAGTTCTTCGATTTTTTGAACAAGAGATGCGATGCGTTGACATCATATACAAGAGTCAAGCCGGTGTCAGCCAAGGCGTTAGTTACTGCAACCGAAACAAGCGAGTCAAAACAGAGAACTTGGTGTGGTCCTGTATGCAAGGGCGAACGCATTTGTTATTCGAATGTAAGGAGTTTGTGAAAATGTCGATAAACGATGCTTTAATTGCTTGCATAAGGGACATAGTGTGTATAATTATCGTGCCAGAAATAGATGTAAACTTTGTCACAGAAAACATCACAGTTGATTGCATGAGGATGCCCTTCATGTAAAGGCAGCCAGCCACATTACGTCGCTTCAAGAAAGTTCAAAGGAAGCTGAACCATCAGCGAACGAGAGAGGCGAACCCGAAGTGAAAGTGTACCAAACAAGTACGGTATACTCTATACAAGCTATATTACCAACGGCCACCGTTCGAGCGAAAGACATAAATTGTGAATTTATTCTAGGCCGTGCACTCCTGGATTCTCGCAACTCACATTTAGCACATTTAGCAAACGGGCGTGTGATGGTGAGTGGTTTGGGACAGTCTAATTTAATGCGGACGAAAGGAGTCACTCAGCTGGAAATCGTGTCAAGGTCAATGACAGAACCAGGTTTAAATGTTCAAGAATATGTGGTACCAAAAATCATAAATTTACAACCAGCATCAAAAAAAAACTGTGCAGAATTCGATAAATTAAAATCCGTGAATCTTGCCGATCCAAGATTCTAAAAAAGTGACAACATTGATTTACTACTGGGCGTTGAAGTGTTCTTCGCGATAATGTAAAACCAACCGCTTAGGTTGTCACCGCGTCTACTGGCCCAAAAAACATGGTTTGGTTGGGTAATTGGAGGACATGTCTCAGAGGAGAGTAATAATAGCAAAGTGGTGAATTTTAACGTCACAATTTAGATGGATATCACATTACGCAAGTTTTGGGATATAGAAAGTATTCCAATGAAGGGCGATCTCACCGAGGAAGAAAATTACTACGAAGAGTAGTTTGTAAAATAAACGCAAAGGGATTCGTGGCGAATTTACCGGTCAGCGTAGAAATAACAAGTCTTGGATGGAGAATAAGTATCAACGAAATCCTGAATCCATAAATTCATGAGTGAATATATTCAACTAGACCACATGGCAGAAATAAGTAAAAGCATTAATCCAGACTACTACTTCTTACCACACCATGGAGTCATGTAAATGGAGTATCGCTAAATGATTTATTGACGACTGGACCAAACATTCAATCATCGCTGTTAGACATCCTATGACGATTCCGTGCATACCGATATGTCATATCAGGTGACATAGCAAAAATGTACCGGCTGGAATGAATCCACCCAGATGAGGCAAAACTTCAAAGGGTGCTATGAAGAACTGACATAAATAAGCCAATCATACAATACGCGATAAAGACAGTGACTTATGGTACCGCTTCACCTTCGTTTTTATCCACCAGATGCATTAAGAAGCAGCAGTCGCCGCAGGCATTCCGACAAATATGTACGTTGACGCCTTAATGACAAGAGCCAACGATGAAGAGGCATTAATTAAAATCAGAGAGGATATTCCACATACTCATCTTCGACCCACTAGGATGGTTATCTCCGATAGCAATTCGTATCAAAATACTGTTCCAGAGTTTATGGCTACGAGACTTGCAATGGGATGACCAAATTCCAGATGAGGTATGCAGTAGATGGATCGCGCTTCGCAACGAATTAAAAGGAATCGAAGAATTGATTGTTTCTAAATGGCTTCAATTTAGTGGCGAAATTGAACTACTTGGCTTTTCCGATGCCTGTGAATTGGCATATAGTGTGGCAGTTTATGCTAAGACAAATAACTCTATTTATTTAATTGCAGGAAAACCCAAGGTCTCTCCAATTAGCCAGTTGAATTTACCGTGCTTTGAGTTACTGGGAGCAGTTTTATTGAATGAGCTGTTGTGGTGTGATAGCAAGATCGTGCTAGATTGGTTATCATCACACCTGAGGAAATGGAATGCTTTCGTGGCGAACAGAGTATTCATAATTGTAGATGAATTTTCACGTGAATGTTGGCGCCATGTACCATCGAAATCTAATACAGCAGACTCTGCATCACGAGGAATAACAGGACGCGATTTTATCGACAAGGGTTGTTTTTGGTGAACGGTCCAGATAGGCTGTAATTAGACGAAAAGTGTTGGCCCGAGCAAAGGTCATATTTTCAAACAAAAGTTGAGAAGAAAAGAAAAACCCTGGACGTACTATTGGGCATTGCGGCTAATAGCTTTTTCGGCGATTTGCTCAAGAGATATAGCTCATTTATAAGGCAAAAGAGGATACTGGCGTACTTTTAACACTATGCGCCGTAGGTACTTGGCGAAACACATTAACACTTAATAAACACATTATTCCACTTGTTTAATTATTTCGCAAAAACAAAAAAATTATAAAAAAATTTGTTCAAAACGTTTAAAAAATTACTCGATCGATTTCGACTTGTTAGGTCATCATCAGGAGTATCTATCTACTGATTGGAAAAAATAAAAATTTAGTTATATATAGTAGAAATAAGCAAAAGAAAATAAAAGAAGGAGGGACAAAAAATAGGCAATAAAAATGAATCTATTGATCGTTCCAACCATCTGTTGTTTACACGGAAACGTTACTAATAAAAACGGGGAGAGTAACAAAAGAGTAACAAAATTCAAGGTATATTGAAGTACATTTAATTACCCAACGTATTAGTCATATTATTAAGAGCGTGAGAATAGAACAGGGCGGAATTCGTAATTGGTGAGAAACGGATTTATCTCTGTTCGTTAAGTATATTTTGGTTAAGGAATATGGATTTTCGAATTTCGTAAGATTCTAAGGTATCTAAACGTCTGCTTTTAGGTTGTATATGTAATATGTCTAAATTGTTTAAGCTAGCTGTATGATTTTCTAAAGTTAAATGATTATGGAATGTTGATTGATTGCAACCAGATAAATGTTCTTTAGTTCGAATTCCAAAGTTGCGCCCAGTCTGTACAATATAGGAGAAACTACAATCATTTCAATTAAGCCTATAAACACCAGACTTCGAAAGGCGATCAACTCTAGGTTTATTGTTAAAACCCATACTAGCGTACGTGAAGCGCTACATAAACCATCTCGAACGGAGAAGAGACCAAAGAGAGAGTGCTGCTAACCGATGTAATAATGAGATGACCGAACCAAAGATGACCAGTTGCATATCCCAAGAAGAAACTCTTTGTGCTGAAAGAATCATTATAAGATATGTCCAGGGTCAGTATTTTGCAGAAGAGTTGAAATGTTTGCATAAAACCCAAGAAGTCCCAAAAAATAGTTCACTCAAGGTGGCGATATCCGAGTAGGGAACGAATAACCAACTCCGTGGTAAATTACGATACCAAGCATCCTGCACTTTTACCACGTAGTGCATCAATTTCAAAATGTTGGGTTTATGTTGGATTTTCACATGAAATGGTTGCACGCTGGAAGCGGATTGTTGGTGAGTTTATCACGACAGAAGTTCTGGTTTATACGGGCAAGAGACGTCAAGCCAAACTTAGAACAACAGCTAATAGGTGACTTGCCTCCAGCTCGAGTAATGTATACGCATCCGTTTATTAATCTTGGAGTGGATTATTGCGAGCCGTTTAAAATTTAACTAATACGGCGCCACAGCCAAGTACCAGTAAAAATGTATGTGTGCATTTTGTTTGCCTATGCACTAAGGCCGTTCACATCGAGGTGGCCAGCGACATGCCATCAAGCTGCTTTTTGAGTATGTTGAATAGATTTATTGTGAGAAGAGGAATATGTCGTGCCAGCAGCGGTACGCTTGGCTTAAAGAATCCGAAGAACACATTAAACACGAGCTCAGTAAAACCGAAGTCCGGTGGTGCTTCAATCCCGCTGCTAGCCCGCACATGGGTGGATTGTGGGAATCAGCAGTAAAGGCTATGAAATCATACTTCCGGAATACGGTAGGCGAAACAATACTTACACTTTAAGAACTCTACGTTGTTATGTCAGATCGAGGCCACAATGAATTCCGGCCTATATGTGCACTTGGTGGAGAAGAATTTGAAGTTTTGACCCCTGCTCATTTTCTGATTGGTAGACGTTTCGGCGAAATTTCAGAACCAGATTTATCATACGAGAAACTATCACCGTTCGCTCGCTGGAAACTAGTAAAAATAAAACAACATTTTCAGAAGCGCTGGCAATGCGACTATTGAACGAGTTTACAACGCCGTGATCGATGGTGAACCAAATCAAACAACATCATAGTTGACGACGTAGTATTAATTTTTAACGAATATTCATCAACATCCTGGAACCTTGGACGAGTAATGGAGATTCATCCCGGTACCGATGGCAAGGTAAGAGTAGCCACAGTAAAACCAAAAAACGGTTTATTTAAGCGGTTAATACACAAGTTGTGTCGACTGCCAGTACAGGACATTGAATCGAGTAATTCAAAATCGGCGGAATGTTTCATTGGTGATGGTTCAGAATAATCATCAGCTAAAAATAAATAGTAAAAGACATTAAGAATTTTTTTTATGTACATTTTGAATTGTTTACTTAACTTATCCAATTTATTATCGACTGTCATAATTTATTATGTAAATAAAAGAAAAAATCAAAACACAATTGTAAATGACAATCGATTTGCTCCAATTTGACATTAGAAATAAAGAAGCAACCTGTATTATCGATTTCGATGTTATACTCGTATAACACTCGATTATACTGACATCTACTTTCGGGTAGTTAAATGATTTAATGCAGTATTTAGTTTGAACTGATCATTTTTACCGTGGAGCTAACTTCATTCGCGTTGTTAATTTTATTAGGATAAACAAAGTACTCGCCATCAGCCATATTTTAATAGTGAATAAATCAAGCCATACTGGGCGAGGACACCTGCCGTTATTCTAACACTGATTATTTGACGGATAAATGAATTTGTCTCTCACACAGCTCAAAATAATAATACGTTACGTAAAAGCTACTACTGCACGATAATTTGTAGAAGTTCTGTTGAAATACCCATCACCTTTAATCACAAAAAATAGAGCTTTTGTAAGAAATACTTCAGACGAACGAATGAAGCACAAAAAAAGCGAGAAATGAAATAAAAGTAAAGCAACAAAAGATCCTTCCGTCTATTATTCTTGACTTTATTTCACTGTGTCATTGTTCTCCGGTATTGTTTTACAACAATCCACTCAACATTATTTAGGAAATACATGTACTACTCGTGTATTATGGCAAGATCATAAAAAAATCTATTAAAGTAGAAAATAAATATACAAAGACGTTTAGTTTTCTTGCCTGTAATCTATTTATTTATACGAGGACGTATCATACGGATGTAATGCTAACCGTTGGTAAAATTAGTTCATATTACATTCTAGGAAATTGTCTAATCCTAGTATTTATATAAAAAAAAAATATGCTTAGGTTGAAAAGCGACCCTTGTTCATGTAACGCAATTCTGCGAAACATTAAGGTCGATTTTTTGCATCACGTCACAATAATAACTCAACAAGTCAAATATAATAGACGAATATATATTTTTGTTATTTGCTTCGTTGTTTGTCTGTGCGAAAGTTGTATTCAAATGAAAATTTTAAAATTAAATAACAACAACAGAATTTGCTCATGCTCTATTTATCTCCTTTCAGTCTGTGCTATCTATGTAAACACACACACACACACATACACACACCCACACATACAATGTGAATACATAAGATTGTTAATGGCAGGCAACACAGCATAAACAAGAATACACTTTTTGTTGCAGCAGGCACAAGGAACAAGATAAATTAAAATGAATTGTTGAAAGCACATTAACTAGTTGAATGAGCTTTGGGATGTCATGTTAATTTTGAAAATATGATGGAGCTTTCTGCCATGCTATATGATGTATGCTTTTTTCATCTATTTATGTTTTACTGTAATATGTTTGCCCTAACGTTCTCGTAAAATTATTTTAATTTCCTTTCATCTATGCACTAAATGTATACTAATTATGCTGGTTAACTCGATTTAGTAGAAGCTCAGTTTTAAATTTATAAAAAATTAAAATACTTGTAAGTATTTAAATTTATGCTGGTTTTAACATTACTTATTATACTTTTTTCCTGCTACATAGTTTTATAGTTATCCACAAACAGCAATTCTAAGAAAAATGGTACGGATGTCAAATATCAGATTTTGTGTAGTATTTAAAGCTCATATTTTTATACAAAAAATAATCTTTAATCAACAATGCATTTTCCATTTTGTTCGATGACCGTTTGCCACCTTTATGGCAAGCTCAAAATTCCCCGCCAATAAATGATACTAACATCCCAGTGAAGCTAGTCGTGTCGTTTCAAGTCTTTTAATATGGAACCATAGTCGCCTGCCTTGTAAAAATATTTAATATGTTTATTATCGTCGTAACTTCGAACGGCAATCGGCGTATTTTATGTTTTTTCTAGTCACTTCAAAATTTCACACGACTCGTGACAGTTTTTAATTGTTTCTTTCGTCTCAAGTCACTCATTGGCATAGCAACTGGCTAAATTTTCATACAAATAGCAAATTTTCATAGTCATTTGAACCGACAATCGACTCGACTAGCGTAATCGTGTAAGCCACTTTAGAGATGAATGGGGAAAATTTGAAACAAAAATGACGTATGTGGAGTTGGCCCAAAAACCATCCCGAAACAAACCTGTTAATAGAAATGTTTGCGTCCTCGCTTAATTAAAAAAGCCTTTCAGACGGAAAAATAATACAAAATAACAGAAAATTAGAATCCATCCCGAACAAATATATATATAGTGTTGCATGCTGAGATTTCGCTACTCGCCGCAAGCGGCAGCACAATCACAAAAGAGAATTTAATTTGTTATATAATTACCAGCGAAAATTTATTATTCATTTTGTATCTCTTTTTTCACTAAATAAAACATCCCAGCGGAATAAAATATTAAAAGTGATCCTTAAAATGACAAATTGATTGATCTCCGAAGTAAAGGAACTCGGTAAATGAAATCTTGAAATTTAACAATATTCCCTCTTTCCGCCATACTAAAAGAATGACGATGAAATTTGGATACAAGTATTGATCAGGGGTCCAAAACAAGGACAAAATTCTAGGATCTGTTCATGCTGGACTAAACTAGGCCATTTCATAACCAATCCTTTTGAAAATTTAAATTTTTTTATCAATTTACTATCAATTTTTGGCCAATATCTCAAAAACTTCCACTAGTAACCAATACTTTCGATTGTTTATCTAATAGCTTAGGTCATACTGAGACTACGAGGAAAATTTGGGGAAAATTGATGGATTAGAATTTTCACTATAATTTTTGGATTTTTTGCTACCAAATGTCAATTGTCAATTTTTTTTGTTGACAATTAGCAAATAAATCTATCAGTGTGATTGTTCACTGTCTAAATTTTATTAAACTAATTACAGTTCAGAGTCGTAAAAATATAAGGTAGGAAAATAAATTTCTTGGTCTACTCAATGGCTGTTCTGGATTATATTCTATTCTGTGACCATACCAAGTTGAGAACACTAAATTTCACACTCAGCACTCATTGTTCCGATGACCTTTTGAATTATGAAAGAATTAAGTGAATTTGGCCAAAGACGATTCCACGTCTAACGCCATATCGCCAATCACAACATGCAAATTGTCCTGAAATTTTTTGTACAAATTTCAGACACCAAACCAAGTTGAAAACACTAAATTCAGCACTTATTGTTCCGATTATTTTTTGGATTAAAACGACTTTAAAATTATTTTTTTTATAATGAAGGTATATAAAGTGGTTATTGTAGTACTGTGATTCTCAATATTTTTTGTGTATTTTTAATAATTTTAATTAAACCACATATTTCGAATTGCAAACCTTTTTCTTTTGCAACTACACTTTTTGATAATTTGTGTATCTACACTTTTTGAGTCTACACTTTTCGTTAAAATGTGTAGCTATACTTTTTATTAAGGTTGAGTACTCACACCGATCGTCTATCGCTTATACGGTACGCATTGTTTGACGTCTTACTGAATGCGTATTGTCATTTAGAGTATATGTGGTGCGAAAACGGTCCATAGTTAACCGAATTATACGCTCTGATGGACGATTATGACGACCGTAAAATGGACGTAATGCACAATGAGTTTGGCGGACAGAACCGTTGCTCTGGCGTGAGTCTATTCATTATGAAATGGCAAATCAAACTAATGACAAAGGAAATGTCAACTGTCAAATCGGTTGTCAAACAAAACAGTGTTACCAACTTAAAGATGTGAAAATAGAATAAAGTACGGTTTAAACTTTACTACTTTATGGAAGAACTAATCTTTGTGGGCCGTTTGGCATAGAAAAGTATCCCCTATACGTATTTTTATTCAGTACCCAAATTTAAATGACGGTTCCATTCTATTTAATTTTATTTTCGGTCACAAATGTAAATCACCAACATCACACTTTCCTTTAGAGCAACCGTCAAACATCCATGAATATAAAGTGATTTTGTACTGCTGAATTACATTTCCATATACGACACATACACAATAGTGACGTGTTCATATTTATTACACAGACATATGTTACAAGCATTTTTTTGCACATATACACGTACGGATATATGACAATAAGCTTCATATTTGAATGTGAAATTTACACAAAATTTGCAGACCCAAAAAACTGCGGAAGGAAATTATTTTTAATGAAACGGAAGAACATGCATGTGAATATGTATGTATGTATGTCGCTTGTATATAACTAAATGTGGTACGTTGGCGAAATAGTTTTTGACTGACTACAGCATGTGAAAACAGTTCCGAGATTGTCTACACGAGATTTCTATTGAAAAAATAATTGTTCGGTTTATTTAATTGAGCATCATCAAAATCGGTTTTACCAACAATGTTGTATGTAATTGTTACGACGACAAAGTGTCTTTTAGCTTGAATTTTTTATAAAACAAAAACTATTACGACATAGGAAATGTTGCGGATTGAACAAAAATATCAATAAATCGTTTTTGGTGTAGCTTCATTGAATTTGTGACACCAAGCCATTTTATTGAGTTTTACAATATCGTTAAAAACCTTTCGAACCGTTCTTACGAACAATCAATGGTATTAACCATTTCAAAATAATTCTAATATCTCTGGCGTTTTCCCAAAAGACGACAAACATTTCTTACTCAGCAGAGACGAAACCCAAAACAGTAAAGGAATTTTCATTTAAAAAATTGAAATAAATTTTCGTACCACCAAAAAAACCAAATTCATTCATTTTTTGTTTTGTATCCTCATTTTCTCCATATTTTCCATCGCTTCATGTTGATTTTATTTTAGGGCACCCCAACTTTAAAAGGAATAATATTTAAATACACTTGGTACAGTTGATATTGCTTTTTTATGAGTGTGACACAACAACAGCACAGTTTGAATATGGTTCTGTCATTGTGCACTGCTTTTGTTGTTGTTTTGTTTTATTTCATTTTAGGTGTAGATTAGAATAATTATGTGATTGGAATGAAAATGGGTAAGATTTTGTTTGTTTGGTGGGGTGGGGTGCGGTTGGTCCGGTTTGTTTGTTTTATTTTTTTGTGTCTGAAATCAAAATATTTTCTAGGATTGTAGGCGTAATACAATCCACATAGCCTTAATTTCGTAATTATTTAGGATAATTATTTCGTTTTGTTTATTAAGCTTAAATAACCATTGCCAAGTGAAATTTTTAATCGTTGTATTTAAAAAATTTCAAGAGAATGGAATAGGCACAGGAGTAGTATTTGTATTTTGACTGACAGATTGTTTAGACATTTCGAAAATCATTTTCACGAATTAAATTATATCAACATTTTTGCTAGTTGAATTTATAATTTTAAATTTTAATTAAAGCTACGTGAATTTTGTTCTTATAGAGGGGATCATTGAAATGTGTTTAGCCAAATTTAATAAGCTAAATGCTCTTAAACAAATAACAACTATAGGTAAGGGGTAAGAACAGGAATGGGTGAGCTAAATCTCGCAATGTAATCTACGTGGTTGGCGACACGTAAACTATAACGTAGATTACATTGCGATTTATTGCGCCCATGGCGTCGACAACCTAGGCAATGATATTAAAAATCCAACGAATCAAATTTCTAATTATTCTAAAGGTAACGCAGCTATATCTAAACTGCTTTTCGTCGGGTATAAAAGAATAAAAGAACGCGATTTTACAACAGTCGCTGTTAAACGTGTCATAATAGTGAGTGTATGCTCAAGCTGGCCTACATCCCCATCGTGCACGGTTAGGATGAACATACTCAGAATTTCGCCACAAATAAAAACCAATGACAGACTTGAGCAACAGTCAGTTTAAATTATTATCAGTTCGATCAGTTCAGCACAATATGGCCGGAACTTGGAAAGAACTTCGTCGCTTAGTAATGCTAGCAGTGGTAATTCGTGTATGTTTGTATTACGCAACCACTTGTATTTTAGTGATACGACAGTCACCTCGTTACAGTCGAAAAGTAGGTGATTAACGTTTTCTACTTTCGATCCGCATAAACGTTGAGATTGGTTTGTTATTTTAAATCTCTGTAGGTAGGCTTTAAACTTACCATGTCGAGATATAACTTGGCTCATCGAGCTCATCAGTGGCAATTTCAATTTGAGTCGTGCTTTTATATCTGCGGAATGAAGCCAAATGTATGCCTACCATTGGCTGATTCATTTCACCTTCTTTGCCATAAGTCAATCGCCATCTCTTCCTACTATCTGTAACATGTACATGGACACCTATTTCATTTTGGACACAACTTCTTAATTGAGGGAGGATATTCCTCTAAGCACTTTCCGTAACCAGCTGCGGCACACGTAAATAGCGCCTCCGCCACACCTTTGTAACTTATTACAAGTGTTTTGTGATTCAGTCCCCATCCCTCTCTTGACACTCTCATCATGGGGTGGAGTAGCTTATTGACCATTTTCATGTTTCGACCGTTTAGAGATATTGTTGAAGGACGACAAGGAGTTTCCGCATAAGATTTAGAAGAAAGTGGATCTCTATCACCAGGCTTCCTGATTACAATCATTTCACCCGTTTTCCAAACTTTAAGGAAGTAACCAAATTTTAAGCAGCTGTTTAATAATTTTACTATACTAGGCCCTATGATGGACCATGCCAGCTAGATTATTTCAGCGTTGTGAAGTTGTGAAGTCCTTGTGACTTGTTACGCTTAAATCAAGTAAGAGCACTGGTGACCTCTTCCCACGTAAATGGGGGGTCTTCAGCATCTGTGGATGTCCAACTGCTGTTGGTGGCGATCTCGCGTATTTCTGCTTGAGACCCAGTCTCATCTGATGTTTTGTCTGGCAGAAGTGAGTTGAGTAACTTCAAGCGTTTGTCATGCCTCTTATCAGAGACGGCTCCATTTACCTTCCTAATGGTATTCAAAACTTCAAGAGGTTTTGCTTTAGCAGCGGCAAATTTGTATACAAGGCTCATAGGTCTATATTATCTTGTTCCGTGACGGACCGTTGGAAACTACTTTATTTCGCTTAAAATACTTCATCGAAGTATTTATTTCTTGCCTTTCTAAAGAGAGTAAATTTCAACTCTTTTGCTTTTTGGTCCTTTTTCGTCCGGTATGCTCTTCTAAGATTATTCATAGAATATTTAAGTTTCCTTAGATTGGAGTTCCACCAACTATTTCGTTTCTTAGCTAATCTCTTCCTAGGAATTGATTTGTTGCAAACACTGGTTAATTGTGTTGAGATCAGCCCCACACGAGCATCAATTTCATTTATCGAATTAACTTCTGGAAGTGTTTCTACACTGTCCCAAGAGCCAACCAAGTGTCAGTCAGCTGTCTTAATGGCAAATCTCAGAGTTTTACTACTTGCAAGCGGACTATTCTGTGGCGCTATTGGTGACTCAAACATAATGACTTTTTGGTCCAACATTCTCTTACACACCACCCAACTATCGATCCCAGCAAGGCTCCGTTGACCATTGTTAAGTCAATGTTTGAGTTCCCACATTAGACGAGAACATCGTTGGGTTTCCCTGCAAGTTCATTATGAAAAGGTCACTCCTGGACACGAAGTCCTCCACTTTTCTTCCGCTTTCATCGGTTAAACGGTCATCCACATTTTACTTCTAGCATTGAAGTATCCAGTGATTATTACCATCTTTTTGGGTTGACCCGATAAAGAGCCTAGGATCGTTTCGATTTTGCACAGATGGTACTCGATCGTTCACTATATTGCGCATATATTGAAAGGGAGGCAGAATGAATCAACTTCCGATGATATTTCAACAGATGTGCAGTGGCTATCACATAGAACTGAGATAGCTTCACTATGAATACTAATTGCGGTCTTGGGATGCTCAGAGCATCCAGTTGCTATTCTGGCTGTAGTAAGCATGCCGCTGATTTGGCCATTGACCGTCGTGGGTGGTGATGCATTCACATATCTCTGATCCAACTAATTTAGCGCCATGTTGAGGTGGGCGATACGTAGGTTGCTGTTACAATTTATGGTACTATATGACTAATCATCATGCTTAGTGTTTAATCTCAGGCGTTGCACAGCACTTTTGTATGCGTTACATGAAACGCGACTTAGTTGGGGGTCATGTGGTTTTCGAATTTCTTTGCAGCTTGCACAACTGGCAGGTTTGTCTATATTTGGACATCCCTTATAACCATGGTCGTATTGTGCACAGTGGAAGCAGATCTTTGTGCGGGATCTACAATTCTTTGCACTATGACCGTATCGCTGGCACCTAAAGCACCTAGTTGGAGTCACAAACTCTCTCACATGGCATCGTGCCCAGTCCACGTGCAGTCTTCCATACTTTAGCAACATGTTGCAGTTCTATATAGAACCTTAGATTTTTTCCGATCCAGGCAGTTTTGATTAACTAAGCAGTTTGTGACCATGTCACCATCAAGCTCAGAGCTGTCATCAAAGATAATTTCCTTAGATAATCTCTTTATGGGCACTGGTCCAGTGGCTACTAGACCCACGCCTTCCAACTCTACGGTTTCCGTGAACACCTTCAAATCAGAGAAAGAGTCAACTGTAATCGCAACACCATTTGGCCAGCGTTTGTTACATAGTACATCTTTATGTTTGATTCACTAGGACGTATGTTTTCCTTAATTTTCTTGGTTATCTCGTTAGTCGACAGGCTGGAATCATTATCTCTTGCTGAGATACCGTTTTGTTTTTGTTTTATTTTGCCAACGCTTTTGATTCTATATTTCTTGCGTTTTTTACCAACCATTCGCCAATTTCCTTCATTTTCATTTGAATCAGATGCAAATTTTCTTTGTCTGAATTGGAACTGTAGGAGTTGAATCCTGTGGTGTCTTTTCCACAATGATTTTAGTTTTTAGCTGCAAATGCACCTATCGTTCCCGAAACTTAGATCCACAGTAAATTTCGTGTTTCTTGTATGTTCAAGAGAAACGTTTTCTATCAACATGTTCTCATGGGGTCTTTCACACCTTTGTGGACCAACACTGCTTGGCGAAGTGACTGCAACTTCAGCCGTTTCCACATCATTGCAATAAAGCTTTTCATTTGAGCTCGAATCGTTGAGATTCTTGTAATAGGACACCTAAAAAGGCCCTTTGACCGTAAGCTTCTACCGAAGACTGACCGGGATCAATGAAAATTAATTCATATACTTTCCAGCTGGCCTATATGCCTGATTTAATCTATTTCGGTCCATCCATTTCAATCATCTAAGTCCACCGTTCCACACGTTGATTCTTTCGTCGTGATTCTTTCCTCGTTTCCTTCCCCTTCACCAACAAATTAATTTTGCGGCGGGGAAATTTGTAATTCTTTTTTCAACAAAAATTTTTTTTGATTCTACTGATTCTCGCACTACTACAAAGATGAAATATTTCAAGGCCATTTTGTTTATTTAAAATAGTTTTTTTTTAAACCAAGGTATCATAAATTTACACAAACAAAATTATTGATTTTTTGATGATTTTCATTGATTCATTTTGTTTGTTCTCTGCAGCTCAGACGGATTGACTGATTGGGGTGAAATTGCATTCTTAAGCTTTCTCCGTAAATTGGGAGAACCCAGTGATTTAATGCCAAAATCAGCCCGCTGGAAAAGATTCCAAACAAAATTAGGAACAATACCGGCCCTAATGTGTTTCCCAAAATTTAAGGGGAAACATGACGATTGTCAAAAAATTGTTTTTTAACGTATTTTTTTCCTCAGTTTAGCTACGTTGCAGACGAACTAGATTGGGACTTGAGGTTTCGAAAGTCAGATAAGTATTTTATGATGAACATTGTGTATCTTTGTGCGGATTTAATTTCCATTCTTTTCAGATTCACCTAAATCGTCTTTAATCCCGAACATGAAGTTATATTCCATGGATATTGAATGTTTCAGTGTTGTTCAGTGTTTACTTTACCATTTTTAATGGGATACACGTTAATAATTCATCCCAGCAACCACCTACGAGGTGGTACATTTGAACGTGTTTGTAAATTTATGGGATACTTCCAACAGAAGTTTTCAGTAATTTCATCAAACAAATCGGTCGAGGCTGAGTCAATGCGATGTAGATGAATTATGGCTAGTCGAAGAGCTGATTCCCAAAATTTCTCCAAATGACGAGCACCAGTGACACTATTCTGGCTTTCCCTGGGAATAGGGGGATTGGGGAAAATATTTTCATAAAATTTATGTTTGAATTGTGTTTTTCTGATTGTGCTTGATGGAATTCAGAAAAATACAATTCAGACAAAAATGTTATTTAAATAATTTTCCCAATTCCCTATTCCCAGGGTAGCCAGAATAGTACCACAGCGACACTATTCTAGTCTCCGGGAATAGGGAACTGGGGAAAGAATTTATGCGTAATTTTTATTTTAAAAAAAAGAATCTGGCATACTGAGGTAAAAAGTTAGTGTTAATTTTTTTGAAAACAAAATTAATTCGGGAATAATTCTCCCTGCCAATTTAGGTCTGAAAAAATTATTCCCAATTTATAAATATTTACATCAATCTTTTCTCCTCCCTCAGTAGGCCGGAAAAAAATATTTCAACATAAATTACGTATAAATTCTTTCCCCAGTTCTATATTTCCGAGGAATTACCGGAATAGTGCTACTGCTGGGTTAAATTTTTTTTCTTTATTAATTTCGACTGAGACTGTGCTCATCTAGCAATTTATCTTTCAAATTTACAAATTTTACATTTTTTAAATAATTTTGATTTGTTGGGCTGAAACCCAATGGTTAGTCCCAAAATTAATTAAACCTATTTAAAATATAATTTTAATTTGATTTGTTTACTAGGTCAAGTGGCCTCTTTCTTTGAAGTCTTCTTTCAACGACAGTGTTATCTATCATATGGCGAATATAGGGGTTTCCATGTTCCTGGAGCCTTATTTCGTGTTTGACGGCGTGCTTTTTTATTTCATCTTTAATGTATTCCATCTGTAAGTCCTTGCGAGCTCAGTAAGCTCAGAGCCTCTACCTATGAGCCAATACAGTTTTCTGAACTTAATATTAATTTCTTCTTTTTTCTTTTTGACGTGCTCTCTCCACTTGAGCTTGGCATCGAGAGTCATGGCCAGATATTTAGCTTTGTTTGCATATGGCAATGGTCGTGAGTTAATTACTATCGGTAGATGGGAAGCCTTTTGGTATGTAAAGTTAATATGCGTGGATTTCGTATCATTAAGCTTGATTCTCCAGCGCTTAGTCCAGTTACAAACCACATAGGTAATCTTCTGGAGTTTGCTCGTTGCATCAGCGACATTACTTCCAATGGCCATGATTGCTGTGTCATCTGCAAAGGTGGCTATGGTTCCTTCATCTGTTGTAGGAATATCCCTTGTATATAATAAATACAGGATTGGTCCTGTATAAATAAGATTTTATTGGATCTATTGGATAAATAAGATTTTAGTATGGCATAGAATTGCCTCGGCAGATCTCTATGCAGCTTGAATTCCAGTCCACTGTGCCAAACTTTATCGAATGCTAGGGCGACGTCCAGAAATATGCTCGAGCATACTTTTTTGCGCTCTAACGTTCTTTCAATAACGTTAGTGATTCTATGCACCTGTTCAATTGTGGAGTGAATACCTAAAATTAGTTGTCGGTCCTCAATTATTGGTTTAAGTCTTTTTAGTAATAATTTTTCAAAGAGTTTTGACATAATTGGCAGCAATGAAATAGGCCTATATGATTTTTTATCGTTAGGTGGTTTATCAGGTTTTGCTATTATGATTACTTCTGCTACTTTCCATTGCCACGGAACATATTTTAACCGAAAGTTTGCATTGATTATGTGGAATACCTTACGAAATCCTTTATCTGGTAGAGCCTCCCGGTTGATTATTTGGCAAGTAATCAACTCAAATCCTGGGGCTTTTTTAAATTTCATGTTGCTTTTCACTTCTTCTTTTAATTTTTTGAGAGTTACCGGGCGAATATCAAAATCATCTAGCTTTTGGAATGACATTATATTTCCATTGGCCGTTTGCCTTGGTAGTGGTTGGAAGGTATTCTCGAGATACTCCGCAAACAGATCAGCCTTCTCTTTAGGACCTCCTGCCCAGGTTCCATCCTCCTTCTTAAGTGGAGGCACTTGCATTTTGGATCTTTTGAGTCCCTTCGTCGCCTTCCACAAAGAATAATCAGAATTTTTTTCATCGGTTAGGCTAACTAGATATCTGTTGATATCTATCTGTTAATATCTGCTCGTCGTTTTTGTCTTATTAGCTCTCTAACTTCAATTGGGTAGGATATGTTAAGCTTTTTCTTATTTCGTATAATGGGGGTACTTGCCAAAGCAGCATAGTGAATTGCTACATTGAGTTGTTCTAATTCATCTTCAAACTGGTGGGGATTTCTTATCGGTATCTGAAGATTGATTTTTTCCTCCAATACCTCACGAAAGAGATCCCAGTTTGTTTTTGAATTTGTTAATCTGGGTGCACTCTCCCTTTGAATTACCATTTCACTGACTGTCATGATAACCGGGGAATGATCCGATTCTAGAGAATTACTGTCTTCAATATGGATGTAGTTCTGGGATATACCTCTTGCTACATAAAAGTCTATTAGGTCAGGTATCTTCGTTCCGTCACTGGTCCAATGTGTTGCTTGAAGTAATTCTTTAGGGTTAAATTTGAGTTTAACTAAATCGAAAATCATCTTGATTTGGGTCCCACTGGATTTCAAATACCTTGATCATGCCTTTGTGCATCTGGCGATCTTGCGCTGTTGGTTTGTGAAGAATCATGCAGTTCTGGATGCACTTTGAAATTTCTTTAAATGTGCCCTACCAGTTTGCATACATTATAACTAGCTCTACGACAGACCTAGCAAGCTTGTAACGAAATTCCTAAATGTATCGGTTTACAATATTACCACTGCCAGTTGTTGTAATATATACTTACCTGAAATTCCCTTACTGTTTTGCCTTTTCTTAAATAATACATGATAATTCTATATTCCATACTTAACCATTTGTTTGTACTTACCGACCTTTTAACTTACACCCGTTTTTATTTTGTTTTGTACCTACACTGTTTTGCCTTACAACTCCGAAATCGATCAGCTGGTTGAAAATTGTACTAATTAGTACAGGTGAGACAAAAGGGGAAAATGAAGAAGACGCATCTACTATGAAACCGAGCTGAAATAAAAAATCGTTTTGAGGTGGAAAGGGAGTCTAATTGGAAATATCATATAAGAAGGTCGAAAAGCAAAAAAATGAATACTCTGACCAGAAGTACATCAAAATAAATTTTAAAATTTTGTAACTTGAATTAAATTCAATTTAATTTAATTAATTAAGTATGTTTCTAGTATAATATTCTTGAAAAGTTAAAGTTGTGATATTTAATTGTTTGTGAGTTTGTACACACAACATTATAAAAGTACCAAAAAATTGTGAATAAATATTTTATTTCAATAAAAAAAATTCAAGAACAAAACAATAAAAATTGCATGTGGTAAATAAAAAAAAATGGTTTGTGCATCATTTCATATGTAGTGCATTACTAAACTGTATTTGAAATACACTAGTTATATAAATAAATTATAAACTATTTGGTGTTTTATTAGTGGCAGCAATTACGCTGACCACCAGTGTTCGTTTTGGAGATTGCTTGGAACGGAATCAGTAATTTCTTCGATTTCGAATAAAGTGCGATTGATACATGCTTGTTCGGTCATAAGATTTACCTATGCATAACGGCGAGTGTAAAACCAAAATCTACAAACTCTATGTGAAGTGCCGAACGTTATTTTAAATCCACGCTGTGAGCTAACGTTATACCTAGTAAATAATCAACAACGTGCGGTAGTAAGCAACAACAAACAATAAATCGTACTACTATATACAAACCGATTATATGCTGCTATATACCATCTAAATACGAGTGGGGTGCAATATAATACAAGAGAAGTATATAATCAACATTACTACGAGCGTGTATTGTATTTCATAAACGCAGAGGTGCAAACCAGGATTACGACATCGCGGAATTTCGAGAAGCTGCGCTAACCAATCCGGATTATTTCATATTGGGACATTGCGGTAATCAACAAAAACGCTACATATACGGTGGTGCATGTGCAAGACGAGGTCGCGGTAACCATCGCATCGTTTCAACCCCACGTCATCACAGGGTCATTCAACAGAGAAAAACTGTAAAGTATAGCATGTTACTTTTCTTAAATTATTTTTCTTTTTATTTTTAAATTATCTATTCAAGCTTATATTTTCGTTTTAACGTACTTTTTGATTTTAAGTTTCATTTTGATTTATTTTTGTGGTATATTTCTGGTGGAAAATTTTTTATGAAAAAATTTCATTTTTTTCGTGTATGCCTTTTTGATATAGTCCATAGGACAATTGTTATGGCCTGTCAGTAAAAGTTAATATGCATTAAAGGTTGTGCGTTTCGGGAGGATAATGTGTTTAAAGTGCTATGTTATTCCGGATTCTATTTGCATTTCTTAGTGTTCTTTTTTTTTTTTTTTTTTTTTTTTTGTTCTGATAATTGGGAAGTTTGAGCACACGTAAAATTTCTTCTTTGTAACATGGCTGCTGGTTAGCGGTGGATAGCGGGACCCCCCGTCCGACTACGAGCTATCAAATAAAATGTGTGCGACCACCGTAACAGCCTTGAGGCCAAGCCATGCGGTTACAAGCTTTGAGAACATCATCGATATAACCATCTTGTTGTATGGCTTTAGTGGCAGGTGGATAAACTTGAGAAAAACAGCAGGCGTACTCATTCAACGTATTTGTAGTGAAAAGGGAGCTGATGATGCCTCGTAACTATAGTGAGTTGAGGCTTGCAAAAATTATTGTCATCGTCTCGCCAAAGGAATGATCGGTTCGGCTTGTCGTGCATTGAAGCATTGAATACTACCCTAAGTTTGTGCTAGTATTTTGCTCTTTTAATACATCATAATCATTCCTAGCTGAAAGATCATGGTTTGGGATGCATCACACAACTCAAATGTCATAGCATAGAATTGATGAAAAGGACGCCTTGGAACTGTAAACGCAGTAATCATTTTAAAAATATGGGATAGCGGAATCTACCAAAATTGGCCTTGAAAATCTAGGCTAGTTATTAAGTAGGTTTTGGTAATTCGTCCGAGGAGACTATCATTTATTGGGAAAGGCTTAAGGATCTGTGACTTTCTCCAATACCTCCGAGGAAAAGCATTCTATCAATTTGACGTATAATACTGGGTTTATTGGAGCGCATTACCATCATCGGCGGTGTTACCGGGCCACTCGGTCACTTCTATTATTATGTTAGATAATAAATTCCAGAAGTTTATTTGTTCGAGTTTGTTTCATGTCAAGGAATGTCACAGAAGCATGGCATTTCCAATGGCTTTGTTAATAGACCGTTTGCAGTTTGAATAGGAAGGCCTTGCAACGGTGTCTGAGTTCTAAGTACGCCCTTCAATATTTTTTTTTGCGAATGGTCTGGCTGGAATCACGATCACTGATTCTACTAATGGGTGAGATGTTATAGATTTTAAAATATAATTTCCTTTCTATCCAGTAGCACTGGGTTGGGTTAGCGAATTCGTTAAATTTTGATTCGGTTGAGACGTTGTTATTCCGGTTTTAGAGATTTGAAATTTTCTCGAATGCTGGTCCTCTGGGTTTATCGCGTTATACTCATCAGTCATAACAAAATAACGCAAACGGTTTTAGAGAGCCTTAACCACTCTCTATCGATATAGTATAAAGATCGATAAAGTTTAGGCACTCCAATTGTTTAATTTATCGATAATTAAGCATTTTAATCGCATTTTACAGTACTTTTTTCCTAATCGGTATGATTCTCGCTACACTGTCAAAATGTAATAATTAAAACTGTTACGAATTCTACTCTACACTCATATAACACTCGGTGGTAGAGTGGTTAAGGTTACACCACCAAGTGCTGCCTACTCAAAGTTCGCGAGTTCGAATCCTACTACGTATGGACTTTGACCATAATTTTAATGAGGTGGATCAAGTATTCCTCAAACATTGATATGGAATTGGATTTTAGAATGACATTCTATGTGGCGGGGAATAGAAAAATAACGAAAGCAATTGTAAACGGCGACGACAGTCATCATGGTAAATACTGGAATTAACAACGGCGGTTATCATAAAGACAGCGGAATTGTTGATGTGGAATGTTTGCGAATACTACTAAATGCAAGTTAAGAAGTGCAGTACGAAAAGTAAAAGTGAATACTATAAAAGTGAAATTAGTTAACAGTGGTAATAGTGAAATTAGTGAATTGCGAAGAAATTAAAGGGCGGTTAGGGGGTATAAAGCTTGTAACTTAAAACGCTGAGTATTTGACTTGCTAATCTAGTATACGAATCCATATCGAACGCCCGAAATTCGATACATTTGGTGGCATTGATAAGGTTAAAATGGTTAAAAACATCATAGTTGAGGGAAAAGCTGCAGATCATCGGCCTTTCAATCGAAGGCAATAAGAATGAACTGATTTGGAAACCGAAGAGCGCTATGGAATAGGATGCTCATACAGGAGGGCATATATCGCGACAATTTTCAACGAGGCCAGGCCCATTAGGGATGCATGCTGCCAGTTACTTCAGACGATGATGAGCAAGCAGAAATTCCAGCCTTGCAAAGAAAAAGTAAAAAATGAAGGGGCCGGAGCGATGTATAAAACAGAAATAACCATTTCAGTACAGCCGCCTACTCCTGAGCAACAGAAACCATCCTTCAACATGGTAGAGATAGATATGTTGAAAGTATTCCTACCTCAATTAAAGGCCATGGATATGCCAAATTCGATGCCAAATTAGACTAGCAAGGTGGAAACATAAACAAGGAAGGCGAGATATACTGAGCTACGTAAGGAACAAAGTACGCAAAGCTACGAGCAGAGCAAGGTTGTTGGTTGGGCCAAAAACATAACTAAATTGAGGTGAAAGTCGACAGCCAGCTCAAGGAAGTTTAAGAACAAATCAGACAGGAGATTGAAAATAAAATTAACCAAGTGGAAACTCGCTTTGAAACCAAACTATTGGAAGTGGCTAGCTAACTAAAACGCTTTCATCAAGAACCAACTTGCCGGAACCTCAAGCGGAATTTTAAATTGCAGTTTTAAGCTGCAGATGTCTTATAAACAATGGCGTTGGCTTTTGAATATGAGCAGCCAGGGCAAGTTTAGCCACTGACACAGCAAAGTTGCACAAGTTGGATTCCGAGAATATTACGCAGATAAAGGCAATAGTAAGAGAGGAGATGATGCAACTAACACAATGCTTTTGGTGTCCCAGAAAATTACAATAGTCATGTTGTTGAGCCAGAAATCAAAAGTCGAAGAGGATGCTTTAGTTGCGAGAAGTTAGATCACTACAACCGAGATAGTACGCAACGTTAGAATGATCTTTTTGCGACTCAGTCAAAAGACGAGAAAAACCCGATTTGTTAAGCGTTTTACGGTTCAAAAATAGCGTTCCTGACCAATGATGACGAACGTACAAATATCGAGCCGCAATAGGAAGCAAGTGTTGGGAAATTAGGTTTGTAACTTGAAACGCTGAGTGTTTTATTTACAAAATAGAGTACGAATCTGTATCGAACGCCCGAAATTCGTTACATATGGTGGTGTCGATGAGATTTTGCAAATACTAGCAAATGTTTAAAAACCTAAACACCTATACATCACAGTAGTTCAGGGGAAAGCTGCACAGCCTCGGCCTTTCAATCGAAAACTATAAGAATGAGCTGTTTTCGGGACTGAAGAGCGCTATGGAATAGGATATTGAAACAGAAGAGCGTATATCATCAGGGATGCTGCCATTTACTCCAAACGATGAGCAGGCAGAAAGTCCAGCCTTGCAAAGAAGACGTAAAAAATGAAGAGACCGGAGTGTTATCCATCACTCCGGTCTCTTCATTTTAACAGAAATAACGAATTCAGTACAGCCGCCTACTCCTGAGCAACAGAAACCATCCTTGAACATGGTATACAGATATGTTGGAAGTATTCCTACTTCAACTAAAGAGAATGGACGCCAAATTCGATGCCAAATTAGACTAGCAAGGTGTAAACATAAACAAGCAAGGCGAGAAATTTACTGAGCTACGTAAGGAACAAAGTACGCAAAGCTACGAGCGGACCAAGGTGGTTGGTGGGTTTGCCGAGTTGAGCCAGAAGCTTAACTAAATTCAGCACACTCAATATCTTCAAATTAAAAAGCTAAGAGGAGAAATTAAGCATATTGAGGTGAAAGTCAACGACCAACTCAAGGAAGTTGAAGAACAAATCAGACAGGAGTTTGAAAATAAAATTAACCAAGTGGAGACTCGCTTTGAAACATATACTTAGCAAAATATTGGAAGTGGCCAGCTAACTAAAACTTTTTCATCAGAACCAAGTTGCCGAAAGCTCAAGCGAAATTTCAAATTGCAGTTCTAAGCTGCAGATGTCTTACAAACTGTATCAGCAACATAACGGACCTGTCAGCGGTCGCTACAAGCGTACGGCAATGCACTTGCAGATGTTTTGAATGGACTAACAGTGTGTGCATTAATCAGTGCTCTCAAGGATGACGGTAGAACAATGAATGAAGCATTGGCATTGGCTTTAGAATATGAAGAAACCAGAGCAAGTTTAATTACTGGCACAGAAAAGTTGCGCAAGCTGGATTCCGATAATATTAAGCAGATAAGGCAATAGTAAGATAGGAGATGTTGAGCCAGATGACATCAAAAGTCAAAGAGGATACTTTAGTTGCGAGAAGTTAGATCACTATACAACCGAGATAGTTTGCAACGTTGTAATGAACATTTTGCGACACAGCTTAAAGACGAAAAAAAACGATTTGTGAAGTAGTAAAGTATAAGTATGAATAATGAAAATTCATGGAATGCTCTGACGCGTCAGGTAATCATGCCCCAAATGACGTTAACATACATAAACTTCCTAACGTCCAAATGTGCAGGCAGCCTGATGAGGATGCGGGGATGTAACTTGGTAATGATTTGTTACTGTAACATATTTTGAAAATTTATTATGTAACCTGTAACGTCCGGTCGTCTATATGTAGTTAAGACAATAATCTATTTTTTTTCGTGCTTCAGTTATATTTTGCACCAAACGACACAATCAAACAGCCGAAGCTAGTTTTCTAATCAAAACTATTCGATATATATACAGGTATTGAGTTATGTAATATAGACTACAGTAAAGCACTGTAAGCAAAATTGGCTTGGTCACGTAATTGCAACACAACACAGAAATGATGTCTTAAAGGCAAAACGAAATTTCACAAATATTTTCTTTGATTGGAAAGAATTATTTTAGTTTTACTTTTGTGCACCCCCAGAGAAAAATCATTTGATACAGTATACGATACAGCATAGCTAATATGAAGTAGAGGACGTTATTTTTGACATGTCTCGATTTGCTCCTATAATATAAATATAATCTCTCGGGTGGGAAATGTTACGTACGAGTATGTGTAGTTAACTACCAGACAAAGTTTGGAAATTATTTGAAATTAAGATAATTGGGATAATAAATTTAATGTTTATTCTCTATGTGATATGGGGTGCAAATCACATTTTCACGCTTGAACTATAACTAGAGACTAGAAATACCATAGAGGAATGAGCACCATAAAATATGATACAAAATGACACAGCAGCAGAAACACTTGTTGAATTGAATTCCTCGTATACTGCTTTCTATTCTTTAAAGCATATCTTCTCGTATACATTTCACTATATATCGATCATAAAAAAGATATCTTGAATGTTGTCAAGAGGTATGCCAATAAAATATTTATAAATTTCTTATAGAACACGCGTATCGCAACCCCTTGTGACACAGACAATTCATCCCGCTTTAATATACAAATTTCGTAAACAGGAACAGAAATATTTCAAATTATATTAAAATTCATACGAACGTGCAATAAAAAAGTTTCAATAAAGTAACAATAAATGTGACAACAACAACAACAATAAGAATAGGCAAAAATTCTTATCGTAAAGTAGATCGGAGGGCGAGCGAACATAAAAGGATGTAGTAAATCATAAAAGTACGTTTTCAAGATTTAATGCCATAGGATTATTTTAAAAGGCATTAAAATATTTTCTTATATGCATTGTCTTCGTAAGGATAATTATACGTACACACAACTACATAATAACTGAAATTTACTACATACATACGCAAACAGCCACATAAAAATAAACGGAAATCCGACATTTGAATGAGTTGGAATTTATTTACAACAAATAGCCGAAATATTTGAAAAGGATCAACGAAGAATTGGAAGGAGTGTGAAATAGCAATGAAAAACTGGGGAATGCGAGTTGGTCATGTGCGTGTGTGTTTGTTAAATGGGAATATGAAAATGTGGAAGTATTTACGATTAAACTAACTGTGATATACCGCCAGGTGTACAAGTATGAAATGCGGATTTTTTTTACTAAAAGCATGTTAAATTCGGAAGAATGATAAAAAATGCTTTATTCAAGCATTTGAGCACTGTCACGAAGAAAAATGACTTTAGTTTGCCTCTCGGTATTCTGGCCATTTTCCAAGCAGCGAATGGTTCAAATCGGTTAATTGTTGTTGGTAAAATTAAGTATTAACCGTTGACTTGGGTCCACCCATGATTTCTTGCGCTTGGGATTCTCAAAATAAATCTAATTTCCTCCCCTGTAACTATAAGATGCAAAAACGACCTTCTTTTGTACCAAGCGAGCAAAATTTCACATGGGTTTTTGCGCTTTTCCAATTGCCTTTCGTTCAACTCATGTGGTACCCATCTCTCGTAGCCGATTGAAAACAGATTATTGACTAACGCCCAATTGCTCGGCGAGTTGTTTTTGTGTTTGCGAATCATCTTCGTCCAACATTGCTTGCAATTCCACATCTTCGTATTTTTCGGATGTTTTCCATGTTCCTTGTCTGCAACATCGAAACCACCACTTTTTTTAACGCTGAAATCATCATCCGCACGTATCTTGCGGTGGAACATGTTCACCACAAGCTTTCTCAGTTCCAGTTTTAAAATTAATATTGTCCTCGAATGCTCTTTGTTCGGTATAAATTTCATATTGAACACCCCAATGCAACACTATGCACACACTTTTCCATTTTATCACTCTGACACTTCTTGGCGACACAACAAAATGGCGCATTGTCAAATTTGTATAGCACAAACATTGCATTGGTGCACCATTTGTTGTCTGAAATCCGCATTTCATACTTGTACACCTGGTATTCATGCTGGATAAGACAGTGGTAATTTGCCAGCGGAAAATAAGTCATATCTTATAGGCAGCACTATCACAAAAAAGAAATTTGTAATGTAAATACCAACGTCACAATATTACCAGCGGATATTTTTTATACATTTTGTACATCTTTTTCATAAAGTAAAACATCCCAGCGAAATAAAATATGAAAAGTATTCCTTAAAATGGCAAATTGATTAATTTCCGAAGTAAAGGACCTCGATATATGACTTTTCAAAATTTATCTGTGTCCCGTCAGCGTATTGGTTGGGGATTCTAAAGGTGGTTTTGTACCAAATTCTAGGATCTGTTCATTCTGGGCTATACTTGGCCATTTCAAAACCAATCCTTATGAAATTTGGCTTCTCGATTGATTTTGATTGATTTTTTTCTACACGATTAAAATGGATTGTGATCTCCAGCTCACTCGTCTAATTCTTAATTAATAATTGTGAAATTTGCATCGCATGCAGGGTTGTATTTGAATTTTGGTTTGGAAACTTACCAACCGAATATGAAAATTAAAACTCCCACAAATAACTAATATGTGAGGTTATTTTTCTAATAGCCTAGTTCACGCTGAGACTGAATGGGAAATTTGGGGAAAATTTATTGGTTAAAATTTTCACTAATTTAGATTCAGTTGCTGGCTAATATCTAACATGACATTCTAAACAATAGTAACCAAATCCATTGAATTTCAATATCAAAAAACTCCATGATATTCTAAACAGCAGTTATCAAAACCAATGAATTTCAGGCGAATGAAAGATTTTTGTTTTTCTTAAAATTTACAAAGACTTTTCTCTTTGCCGTTTTTCCAGGCGAGAAAAATAAAAAAAAATCGGTGCAAAAATGTTGAAAATTTTGATTAATTATGAAAAGTTATGAAGTTTTAACTGAATCAACGTTTAAATTTGATTAAAAAATTGCCCAGTTTCGCTGTAATCAATACCGCACTTTCTGTAACCAATTTGCTCATAATTCCTTCTTCAACATGACATTATAAACAACGGGAATCAAACCAATGAATTTCAGGCGAATAAAAAATTCTTAGTTTTCATCAAATTTAGCCAGGCTTCCCAAGCATCAACATAGGGAATTTTTTCCAGCGTTTGGTGTAATATGTGCTATTTAAGTCGAACTCACGTAATATTGTGCCTATTTTTCTACTATTAAGTAGTTTCTCCATATTTGTAAAATAATCAGGGAACTTTCCAAAAATTCTACTTCGTTTTTCTACACCGATATTTACCTTATAGTCCCAAAGAATAACAAAGAATTTTAACCTAATTTACACCAGCAAAGTGTGCTTAAAGTTGAAAACTCTTTATTGTTGAACAAAGGGTTTAAAATAGGACAAATACTCTTTAGATTTTACCTATTCTCGACATTAAAGTTAATATAACTGTAAGGTGAAAATGGTCACAAATAAGTGAACTTTTCTCAAATAAAACTTTCCCAATTTTCGACTTTGGCGAGGAATACCCATTACAAACGATTTTTACTTATATTTTTACCAATTTTTCTACCACATGCTTAGAGTTTTTTAAAAACAATCTAGGTAGAAATCTATTTTATTCAGTCGACCCTAGAGAGGTAAATCACCTGAAAATTACACCTACATGACATTTGGAAATAAATTACATTATTACATCACTGCAGCATCATTTTTCGTGCAAATCGTTCATCTCGCGTCGTATTTTCAATGTTTTTGAAAAGGAATACAAACCGGACTAATAAAAAATCTTATCGTTTTTCGTCAAGTTATTTTAGAAAAATAAAATACTTCAAAATACGTCTTCAACTTTAAATGTGGGTACCTCATCATAAATCGTAGCACGGTCGGATTCAAAGGGATATGAAGATTCAAGGCCTAGTTATATAGCCGAAAGCGAAACGAAAATGAAACGGACCGAAACGAAAGGCAAATTTGTGATGATAAATAGCCGAATAAGCTGTTGACGTTTTACATTTTCTGTTCTGTGTATTGTGATAAATACAAGGAAATAAAATGAATTTTGAATTTGCTATTTTTGACCATAGACCACTCTTATGTATATTATTTTTATATAATTTATGTTTTTTGTCATATAATTCTTCGTATTTTCTACTAAAATCTTCGAATCAATTTCATTATTAGGTAACTCCAGTGTTGACATTTTCCCAGTTAAAACTGAATTTCCCAGTTTTTTGATGATTGCTCAGTTTTCCATCAAATAATTCAGTTTTTAATTCAATTTCTCCGGACCAATCTACAAATTTTTATAAATAGTAAAAGTCTTTTGCATCATTTCTATCAATGTATTTATAAAATACGAGTATATGTATCTATTCTAAATACAATGCTATATTCTGCACTAAAATTAAACAACATGCTCATAGGGCACTATATGTAGTTTCGTTTAATTTTGAATTAGGAAAAATTTCAATTCATATATTCAACTTCGAATTCGAATTGGATTCAAATTCATAAAACAAGATATAACGCAACAATGTTTTTACTGGACGGAATGACGGCAGCCATGTTTATCGTACTTTAGTGTACGTGTATCGTTGTTTTCTCAATTTTCTGTGGTTCACCGTGCAAAAATGGAAACATATTTCAAAAAACTTGGTTGGTATTCATTTATTAATCGATTATTGAAAAATTTCTTTAATTACAATTATTTATTTTCTGTTTCTAGATAAAAATTCGAACGAAATTTTTTATAATTTTTATTAAATTTTAATTTGGAAATTAATAAAATAAGCAATAATTCCATATATCAACAAATATTGTGTTATTTATTAAAAATTAGTCGAATGCCTCTTTTAAATTCAGAATCTAGTAGTTGTGAATTCTCTCCGCTCGGTGAATTGTAACTCAGTTTTGTTTGCTAAAATCCAGTTTGTTTTTTTTTGACAAAATTCAGTTCTTCGTAAATTGGACCAGGCAACGCTGGGTATCTCTACCATTTTAATTTTTTTGTGTTTGACGTTTGATAAAAAAAATAAGCCCCAGTAAACAAAATCGCAAAAAATATTCACAATTTATGCAAATTACAACAAATACTATCAATTATTGTGAACTTCGAACGAAAACGAAACGAAAAAAAATTTAAATGAATCAATCTATCAGTTCGTTTTCGTTTCGGTTCATCTATACCGGGTGTTTCTTTTAAACTGAGACGATCAAATATCTCGAAAAATAGCCCCTCTACGGAAAAAATGTCCATAATCAAAATTTAATCATACCGCGGGGGAAATACATTAGTGCAAAAAAATAGTCCCCCACCCACCGCTTTGTAGGTGGGGCGGGGTAACTTTTAAACTAAAATAGGAAGCCATATTTTTTATTGCAGATACGGATTCTACGACTAAAAGTACGTATGATTTGAATGTAATATTTTGTTCGGTTCATAATAGATGGCGTTGTAATCGACGAAATCCAATTTTTTCAATTTCTCCTTCTTAGAGCACACGCAATCGATTCTGCAATACGTTTGAAATAAAAAACATCACGTTTTCATTGGAAATACTCGAAATTCGTCATCAAAACAATTTATTAATGTAAATGGCAGGTGAATAAAATAATTTTAGCTTAAAATAAGTGTTCAAAACGATGGCCTGCGACTTCAATGCACTTATTAATACGCATTTCAAATGATTGTACACAACTGAGAAGTGTGTCTGGTTGAATTTCAGCACACGCATTTCTGATTCGCTCAATCATGTTCTCACGTGTTGTTGTTTCTTGTTTGTAAACTTTGTCTTTGAGATAGCCCCACAAAAAGAAATCTGGCGAAGTAAGATCTGGTGATCTGGCAGGCCAATTTACCGGACCAGCTCTACCAATCCAGCGACCATTGAAATCACGATCAAGTATTTCACGTGCCACCACCGAATAGTGTGCAGGACAACCATCATGTTGAAACCACATGTTCCGTCTCACTTCTAAACTCAAATTTTCAAGTAATATTGGCAGTTCATTTTCCAAAATGTTTCGGTACATTTGACCATTCAAGTTGCCTTCAATAATGCGGGGGATTATGAGTTTGTTGCCAATTATTCCACACTACACGTTGACAGTCCAAGGACGCTGATGTTCAACTTGACGAAGCCAGTGCGGACTTGTAACACTCCAATAATGCATGTTGCGTCGATTAACCGTTCCATGGTTTGTAAAAGACGATTCGTCAGAGAACATTACGCAACGAAAAAAATTGGGGTTTTGTTGTATTTGTTCACGTGCCCATTGACAAAAAGTTACCCGATTTTGGAAATGAGCGCCATGAAGATCTTGGTGTAAAAACACATGATATGGATTATACTTGTGCCGTTTTAAAATTCTCCAAACTCTGGTGAGGGACAATCCGGAATCGCGAACTGTTTCTCGTGTACTAACATGAGGATTATGAGCCACTGCTGCCACTGCTCTTTTTCGGTTGAACATTTCCATCAGTAATAAATTGTTTGATAGTACGGCCAAATGAAGCACGTGAACGAATCCTATCCGGAAAACGTTGACCGTAAATAGCAACAGCATTTTCAAGATTTCTGCCAGCTTCTCCATAAACCAGAACCATTTCAATTTTCTCTGGCACAGTTAAACGCTCAATTCTAAAGTATTTTATCGTTTATTTTGCAATTACGAAAAACATGAAGTTAAAAAATAACACAAACGTTAAATGTGATTTACAAAACTGAATAAATCTATTTGATGACGAATTTCGAGTATTTCCAATGAAAACGTGATGTTTTTTTATTTCAAACGTATTGCAGAATCGAATGCATGTGTTCTAAGAAGGAGAAATTGAAAAAATTGGATCTCGTCGATTACAACGCCATCTATCATGAACCGAACAAAATATTTCATTCAAATCATACGTACTTTTAGTCGTAGAATCCGTAACTGCAATAAAAAATATGGCTTCCTATCTTAGTTTAAAAGTTACCCCGGCCCCACCTACAAAGCGGGGGGTGGAGGACTATTTTTTTGTACATGTATTTCCCCCGCGGTAGGTTTAAATTTTGATTATGGACATTTTTTCCGTAGAGTGGCTATTTTTCGAGATATTTGATCGTCTCAGTTTAAAAGAAACACCCGGTATAACTGTTCTAATACATTTCCATGCATTCAATTCATAAGTTTTTTTTCGGTTTGGTTTTCGTTTCGTTTTCGGGTATATAAATAGGCCTTCACAGATTTCTCTTCCTACAAGTGAATTGTCATCTTTAAATGGAACTGCCTTATCAACAGCAGTACCCACAGAAACCGAACCAGGCAATTATGAGGAATTATGGGAAGAAAACGTTTCTTTAACTGATGAAATTATTAACGATGTTTATCATTTTCAGTAAATTGGAAGAGAAGCACATTTCCGATAAAATTAGGTTTCAACAAAAGTTACGACATTGGGCTTTGTTTAACAAATGTACACATATGGCAATTACTGGTTTATTAAAAATAAACATTCAGAACTTCCAAGCAATAGTCGAGCGAAGTTAGAAGCTGGGCTAAAGTTGAAGTAGTTGATATGGGAAGCGGACAATATTGGTATTATGACATAAAGAATAATTTGAAAACAGTGCTTTGCGATGTTAAAAATTCGATGATGATTAGTGTAGTAATCAATGTTGTTGGAATATCGCCATTCCAAAGTTCTACGTTCGAATTTTGGCCAGTTCTATTTAGTATTAGAAATATGATGCCACGTTTAAAACCGATGGCTGCTGCCGTATACTCTATAGAGTTGGCAAACCACCTTTGGAAGTCTATCTTATGCCTTTTGTGAATGAGTTGAATGAAATGTTGGCTTCCGGGATTTATATAAATGGCCATAAAATATATTTGAATATAAATTGTTTGATTTGCGATACACCAGCTCGAAGTTTCCTTAAAGGAAAAAGTAGAGAATTAGTATTTATTTTTGCATAAGTTAAACCTTATAATTTAATGTTACTCAAGGTGTGGTTGGGGCGAATACAGAAACCGGTGCTTGTATAAAATGTACAGTTGAAGGTGTTTGATAAAGGCGGCCGTCACATGAGTTATCTTATTTTTAATTGCAAACCCCGAACTAATGAGAGCTTTAGAAACGGAATTGATGAAGATCGCCATAAGGAAGTAACACCATTAACCAAATTGACAATGGAGGTAGATCTGGTAAAATGTTTTGTTGTCTCCGACTCTTCACATTTATTTGATTTGGGTATGTTCCAAAAAAACTATTTTAATCACAACAAGTCAATATTAATTGTTGGTCTATTTAATATTTTAACTAGGAATCATGAGAAAATGCTTGTTTTGGTTGGAGTAATGGCAGTTATAATTTACGAAAAAAACTTTCACCGGTTGCAAAAATGAAGCTAACATGCTTGTTAGAAAACTGCAATAAAATGAAACCGACAGAAATTAATCGCGCAATAATAAGAGGATTAAAATGTTTGAAATATTGGAAAGGTTCAGAGTACCGAACTATGCTGCTGTATCTTGGATCTATAGTTTTAAAAGATATCCTGTCTAAAGAACATTTTTTGAATGATTATTTAGAAGGGTTTATTAAACTTGTTCAGCAGCGTTCACAACGTGTGTCATGTCATTGACGATGTAAAGAAAATAAATTTCAGCCCTCTACCTGAAATCAGCGCATACCCTCTCGAAAACTATCTTGATCATCTTAAGGCATTAGTACGTAGTGGTAATAAGCCTTTACATTTACATCAAATAGCAATACGAATCATAGAATTATCGAGATTAAATAATAACCTCACCAGGGAACTACTAACAATTTATTCTAAAGATGAAGTTGATGAAACTCATGAAAATCCTAACTGTAAAAACGTGTATAGAAAAGTATGTGTTGGGGAATGTTACACACTGACTGATAGTGTAAAAGATAAATGGTTCCTTACAAAACAGAGAGACATAGTTTCTATGGCAAATACAACTTGCTTGCGAACAATCAGTAATACTCGTACATTGAAAAATTATACGAAATTATACATAGTAATTTAAATTTTCTTAATTATCTTCATCGGCATCGCAAGCTTGACTACCACGATCATTTTCCTCTTCAGCACTTCCTTCATTTTTGGAGTTCAATTGTAACACAAATAATGTTTCAGTTTCAGGTTCAGCACTGTTTACATTTGCTATCTTTGGCGGCATTTCGTGTGTTCGAACGTTCCAATAATTTCTCTCGAATCTGCCTTCATAAGAACTGTATGTATACATACGATATCGAGTACATTTTCAAAACGTACCCAGAGTGCTACCAATATGTATTTGCATTATGATGATTATGATAATTTTAGTATATTTTGAGAGCCTTTCTTTTTTCTAAAGAAACTGTCACTTTTTTTTTCAAAAAGTTTAAACATATATTTTCTCTTCTGTTTCATAAATGCTTTGATTTTTCACAAAACTTTCTGCTGAGAATTATTGATTTGTTTAAAAATTTAAAAAAAATTTTGGCTGGCTTAAAAAAATTTCCTTTTTGTGATAGTGATGCCTCTAGCGGTGAATAGAAAAAACACATTGTTTCTGCAGGAAATTTTCTTCTATCTTATACAGCATGTTTTCTTCAAATTTAGCAAGGTTTACCTCACCCATCGCCGTATTTATAGATGAACAAAGTCAAAAAAATCGGTGCTCAAATGTTGAAAGTGTTAATCAATTGTGAAAGGTTATTAAATTTCAAATGAATCGGCGTTTAAATTTGAGTTAAACATTGCCCAGTTTCGCTCAAGTCAATGATAAAACTTTTGAGCAATTTTTAGCTAAAGATCGAATTCCGCGCTTTCTGTAACCATTTTGCTCATAATTCCTTCTTCAACATGACAAGCTAAAAAGCACTGACCAAATCCAATGACTTTCAGACGAATAACAAATCTTGTTTTTCTTTACATTTAGCAAGGCTTACTCCTTTGTTGTTTGTCCACGCGAAATAAAGCAAAAAAAACGGTGCTCAAATTTTTAAAATGTTGACCAATTATAAAAGGTGATTAAATTTCAAATGAATTGGTGATTAAATTTGATAAAAAACAGATTTGATTAGAACATTGCCCAGTTTCGCTGTAATCAACGATCAAACTTTTAAGCAATTTCCACATTCAAATTGAATTCCTCTCTCTCTATAACCAATTTGCTTATACTTCCTTCTTCAACATGACATTCTAAACAACGCTGATGAAATCCAATGAATTTCAGGCGAATCAAAAAGTCGCTGTTTTCTTCAAATTTCAAAGAGGCAAGCAAGGCTTACCTCACTCATCGTCGTATTTCTAGATGAACAAAGTCAAAAAAAAAAATCGGTGCTGAAATGTTGAAAATTTTGATTAATTGTGAAAGGTTAGGAAGTTTCAAATGAATCGGCGTTTAAATTTGAGTTAAACATTGCCCATTTTCGCTCTAGTCAGCGATCAAAGTTGTGAGCAATTTCCAGCTTCAAATCGAATTCCGCGCTCTCTATAACCACTTTGGTCGTGATTCCTTCTTCAACATAACATTCTAAGCAACGGTAATCAAATCCAATGAATTTCAGGCGAATAAAAAAATTTCGGTTTTCTTCAAATTTAGCAAGTTTACCCCTCGCCGTAATACCGGAAACGTTGTTGAATTTCAAATGAGTCGGCGTTTAAGTTTGAATAAAACATTGTGTTTGTGTAGATCTGTGATGAGCCGGTGGTAAATTAATGAAGTTTCAGATGAACAAAATGTTGAAATAACATCCAGATGTTGTTGATAAAATTGCAGCAATACGGCAGAAATTGATGATGAAAGTTGAATAAATTGAAACAAAGACCAAACCACTGTCGATGATTCCAGATTAACAACGGTTTTATTATTAAATGTATAGGTCTATAACACACTGTATTATTCTTCAAATAAAGTTTGTGCCAGAATTCAAGGTATTTTGTGTTTTATTCTCATCAACATTCTCCAGCACCTTAAGGAATTTTATTAATTTGTTAACCGGACGTTTTAGTTCAGCTTTTGATGTTTTAGTGTAACTACACGTATAATGCCATCATGTCCCGGATGAACTGCTATTACTTTTCCAAGTGTCCATTGGCTTGGATATAAGTTGTCCTCTCTTATTATGATAACATCATTGATTTCAAGTTAGTCGGTTTTTGATTTACACTTGTATCTTTGCTGAAGAGACGTAAGATAGTCGCGATGCAATCGATTCCAAAAACATTGAATCCGTTGTTGTGTATTCTGCCACCTCGATAACCTATTTTGCGGTATATCAAGAAGTGTTGGTTCGGGGATGACCGTTAATGATTCTCCAACCAAAAGATGCGCTGGCGTAAGAATTTGTAGATTATCAGCATCATCATTGATTCTGCAATCAATGATTCGATTTGAATGATGAGTGTTGACATTTCTTCAAAAGTCAGATTGACATTTCCGACTCTCACCTGAAGTATCACCAGAATACTTGAAAGATTTTACGGTTGATTCCCACAGTCCGCCAATGTATGGAGCGTGAGGTGGGCTGAAGTGGAAATTAATACTTTTCTGTAAGAAAAATTCAGAGAATAGTGGATTTGTGGATTGATTTATTATTTCTTGTCTAAGTTTTTGTAATTCTCGATTGGCACCAACAAAATTGGACCCGTTGTCACACCAAATTCGTTCTGGAATTCCACGTCTTGACACGAAACGTTTTAATACTGCCAAGAATGAGTCGGAATCCAGACTGCTCACTACTTCTAAGTGGACAGCTTTTACAACTATGGGCACACAAAAACTGCCACATATGCCTTTTCATTGGTTTTTACCTTTTGCTGTTTTAATATACATAGGTCCCGCATAATCTAGGCCAGTTTTCAAAAATGGTCGGCTCTGCTGACATCGTACTGCTGGTAAATCAGCCATCTTTTGGTCATTTTTGTGGAACCGGTAACGAATGCATATCGTGCATTCTTTTATATAGCGCTTGATGATGTACCTCGCTCCTACTATCCAGTACTTATTTCGAATATTGCCCATTATTAGTGAGTTGCCTGCATGAATGTGATTAATATGTATGTCTCGTACGAAGAGATTGCAAACTAGATGATTTTTCGGCACTATCTGCAAAAGCTGATCTGCAAAATCTGCAGATGTAGACCATTATTTTCCGGAGTTTAAACCACGACGAGTATTTGCTATTTGTTTCTTCTCTATTATGTCATTATCATCTGTGGTCTCGGTCAGAACGTGGAGATATTTTAGCCTTTCTTCTAGGTGTATTTTATCCGAGTTTTCTATATACTTCGACTTTGGCCAGTTGTGCTCTGGTTCCCTTAACAATCGTGGTCCATGCCATCACATATCCGATTTTGTTAAATTTGATGGTTTAACTTCTCTTGATATCACGTCTGCTGGGTTATATTTTGAGTCAACATGTCGCCACTTATTTCGCGGGATTGTTTCGAGAATTGCTGCCGTTCTGTTTCCAACAAATGACTTCCACCTTCGTGGAACATCCGATAGCCAGTGAAGTACGATCATGGAATCCGTCCAGGCAACAATATCTAATTGATCATAAATGAGTGATTCCATGCAAAAATTTACTAGTTGGCACAAAAGTGCAGCTCCGCACAATTTCAACCTTGGTAGTGAAATTTGCTTAATTGGTGCTACCTTACTCTTAGCGGTAATGATGTTTACAGTTATTCCGGCGTCACAATACTCGTGTAATTGCAACTGCTTCTGGCCATTTAATAATGTTAATCTTCTTGGAATATCAATAGTTTCAAGTTCTGGTAATGAATTATAGATACTTTTCAATGCAATGATTGTACGATGTTATTGGGTAAAATAGAGTCCCATTCGGTTTTCAATAGCCATATTTTTGGACCAAAATGTTGAAAATAACGATAATCTGTGCAATCCAACCTAATGGATCATACGCCTTGGATGCCACTGAAAGTATTTTTCGCTTAGTCCACCCTATAGGATCATTCTCTCGTTGTACCTTAAAGGAAAATTCATCTGCTTCTGCATTCCAGATAATTCCCAGAGTTTTTATAGATGTATCATCTTCAATAAGCTTTGGAATATTTTGTATCTCTTGTTTTGAAAATGACTCTAGAAATCGATTATCATTAGATTTCCATTTGCGTAGGTTAAATCCGCTTTGTTTTAAGATGTCAATTAATTGCCCTATCAGCTCTATTGCTTCTTGAACGGTGTCACTACCAGTCTGTAGTGACTGCAGATTTCTTTAGGGTTTTAATTGCTAAGAAAGGCGCACAAGCTGTGCCATATGTCACAGTGTTTAGTTTGTAGGTTTTGATGTCTTCACTTGGACTGTGACGCCACAGAATCAGTTGATAATTAGTGTCGCTTGTGCAAACTTGGATCTGCCGATACATTTTCTCTATGTCAGCAACTAGAGCAATTGCATGTTTTCTAAATCTTAATACTATTGTAGAAAGATTGATTTGTATATTTGGCCCAACTTGTAAAACATCGTTCAGTGACACTTGAGTTTTACATGACGCATACTACTACTTAACTTGAAGACAGCGTGGTGTGGTAGATATTATTTTTCATCGTTTTCTCTGGGAATCGTATTAGCTGGTGTATACGTCATGTGCCCTCAATATATTCATTGATGAATGATTTATATGCTTCATGCAATGCATGGTGACTTTGAAAATTTTCTTTCCATAGCGAATAGACGTGGTTGTGCTGTTTGAAGCGAAGTACCTAGTAATTGTCTCGGTTTTTTAAAAGGTAGTTTGACAATCAATTGACCGCTGCTATTTTTTTAAATTTGGATTAGGTGTGGGTTTCGATTCTTCAATTTCCCAAAATTTCTTCAACTCATGGTGTAAGACGTCATAAGCTGAATTGACTCCGACGTAGTGTGCATATTGATGGCATTTGGTAATTATTCAAGAAAGTTATCCGCAACTAACCAGCCAAATTTTGATGATTGCAAAATTGGAAATCCCTTTACTATTCGTCTTTCGGGATTTAATATTTCGAAGAATATGTCAGCTCCGAGAAGAACGTCAATTTTATTTGGTTGGAAGAATTGTGAATCAGCTAACTCCAATCCACGAATTTGTGTGGGAAGATTAATTGACTTCGTTGGTAGGAAGTTGGTAATTTTATTTATAATATGAGCCGTAACGGTTAGCTTAAAGTTTGGTTCTAAGCGTGAATAGATGGTCATATTGATTTTGCCTTTGGTTTGTCCAGCTCATGCAGTTGCTAGACCGTAAACGGTTATGGATGCATGGTTTCTTTTAAGGCCTAAGCTTTGTGCGCAGGATTCTGTAACGAACGATTATTGAGAACCTGAATTCAATAGCGCTCTAAATGGCTGGAGTATACCGGTACGTGATTTAATATAAATAACTGCTGTTGGTAGTACCGTGGTTTCTGATGAATAGTGTATGTGATGTACTTGTGTTTTAGTTTGATTGTCAGTTTTGTTCGTGCTTCAATGGTTTTGTTTTTGAATTCTGGTCATTTGAACAGCGGGTGATCTTGTCTACAGACTATAGAGTCATATATAGTGTTAGAATTAGCAGTTAGAAAGGTTTTGGTGTTAGGTTTCGATGCCACCTTCTTACTTGAGGCATTGCAAATTTCTAACGCTTCACACCACCACTTATTCAAAAACTCAATAAAACTATTGAATGTTGGATAGTCTCTACCAACCGAATCATTTGCCCATAACTGATTCGACTCATTGTCAATTTTCCCTAACAAAATATGAGTAAGCCATGGATCACGTAATTCAGCGTTTGGCCTCAATGCTCGTAGTCCGCGGATAATCTCATCAGCTGTATCACAAATTTGTCGTAACTCTTTCCCGTTGGCAGAAACACATGGCCTTTGGTCAAAAAAGGTTTGGATTAACGAAGAAACAATAGGTGTCATTTTATTATATCGGTTACATAATTAAAGAAATCGGTTACATAATTACATAATTAAAGTAGCTAGATAATAGTTACATAATTAAAATACAATAGTTACATAATTAAAGGAAGCAGCTTCGTCTTTATGCACCTTGCTAATTTTTTTATTGTCGTGCACTGTAGCTTTAAATAAGTCCTGGAAGAGCTCTATATTCATTTTTGCCAAACGAGCGTGTTGCGACGTATTTTGCCCTCATAGAAAGTTTTCTGCTGGTTCGAAAATTGTTCAAGGGTAGTATTCAAATCATGTGCATTATTCGATTCACTTCGTCCAAGTCTATCACAAGCACAGGATAACAATTCTCGTGTTTTAAAATATGTTGCTTCAACTACATCAAGAATCGATGTATATGCTGGATAATCAAATAACTGTAATTCAAGCTCATTGAAAATTTCATATCGTTTTTCGAGCACTTCGCGCCGAGCTGTTATTGCTTCAAAAGTTGTAGTCTCAGTTATTCCTTCAACAAATTTTAAAATATTGTTCATTGATGTATGCACTCGATCACGCAACATCATTAATTTGTCGGCCATATCACTACACAATAGTATGACCACGAGGTTGTATAAAATAATTGTCCGGCAATGGAGATTTCGATAATCAAATTTCTCGCGGTTTAAATTTACAAACGACACAGTAAAATATTCAAAAAGTTTTACTTAGCTGATATCTGCTATTCCCGGATTTCGGCATCAAAAAATGTTTGTGTAGATCTGTGATGAGCCGGTGGTAAATTAATGAAGTTTCAGCTTAAATGTCGAAAATCTTGATCAATTGTGAAAGATTATTAAGTTCATCAGTGTATCTCCACAATTAGGGCGAAGTTGACCAACGCCAGGCCATTTAATGCATTTTAAATACACCGAATTAGAGAAATTTTGCTAAATTACACTCCTGGATCCTCATCAGAATAACTCCACAATTAGGCCGAAGTTCACCAACATTATGGCCTATCCGTACTATGATCATTTGCCATACATGATAAGGCAAGTTAATCTACCCGGTTTTGCTGTAATCAACGACCAAACTGTTGAGCAATTTCCAGCTTCAAATCGAAATTCTCGCAATTTGCTCATAATTAGCACTTGGTGCCGATAAGTTTACTCCCGAGTACAAGGAGAAATTTTTTAAAACTTAATCTCACACCTTGCCCAAAATTGCCTTTAACCGTTCTACGTGTCCGAACCATCCGACGCTATGGTAAAATAAGAGCTAGTAGTAGAGCCGCTAGTATTGTAGCTCTCGTCATTAACGCAATTTGCAATGGCAACATTAGTTTTACGATTTGATTTATTTCGCTATGTTCATCAAGTTTTTTTTTTTAAATACAGAAATAAAAACTTTCAGAACATGACAAAAAACGATATTTAAAGTTAAAAAAAAAGTTTTATTGCATTAAGTTTAACCATAATAAAATTTATGGAGACGAAGAAAACTATATATACGAACAAAACCAATTGGGCTACCATGGGTAAACCGCAAACTAACTTTAATTTTATTTTAAATATAAAAATTATTTTTTGTTTTGTTTTTCTTATGTACTCGTACTAACGACGATAAAGATTTAACTTTTTACCATGATGCTATGTATGTGTGTAGATTTTATACAATCAAGAGTTCCCCCACATATATTCACAGCGTTTAAAAATTCGACCATATAAAACCGACCCTTTCCTTGAATGCGGAAAAGAAAACTTGCCAGAGTGTAAAGTTCAAAAGGAATCATGATACCATTTTGTGAATACATCATTGTGCATTGACTCGGCTTTTGGTTTATCCATAATCCTAAATACATGTACATAGTACTACATAAATAGATTATAATACAACAACAATTATATATGTATGTATTTATGAAAATTGATAACAAGTCCAGCAGAACACTATATACAGTGTGGAAAAATACAAAGTGGAAAAATTAATTGAAAAACTTTTATCTCTGGATTTCTCTTTTGTGGCATATCTTAAATTTCTGCTTCCTTTTTCATTTTGTGTTGCAAGGGTAACTACTACTATGTACATAAAATCGTACAAAGGATAAAAAAATATTGATTTAGTTTTTTTTATGTCAATGATTTTGAATTGCAAAGGATTCCCTTATCTACTCCTAGTTGAAGATTTACAAAGTTTAAGTTGAGATTTTCTTTATTTCTGCTTTTCCTCTTTTTCGTTTTAATCAAAAATAATCTGAACTGGTCTTCAATCCAATATTATAATACATAGATACATAGGTGACAAGGATCATAGATTTTGTTCTGTTGGAAGACCATGCGACAGCTTAAAATTGTTTTTAATACAAACATCGGTACTTTCAAGAAATCAGTTATCTGCAGATAGAGCATGCACTGACGTCTCAACAACATAGAAACGACGTCGATTCAATTCGGTTAAGCCGCAAAGATTATTTTTTTTTGGTTGATTTTAATTATCCATACGAAATTATTTCATTTTCATTTCAACAACATTTCATTTCTAACGTAATTTGCTATTTTGTTATATGCCCCCATTGATTTCTCCTAAATTTTATCACTGATGGTTCTGCCTTGCGCTGGCTACAAAGCTAACTCAAACGGGTTTATTCTTTTAAGCCTTTTTTTTTATTTCTCGTTAGTCAAGCAGTTGGCTGGCTTTGGTGTTCGGGTGAGTGAATTGTGAAGCCTCTCATTATGCTTCAGTATCGCTTTGTTTACCTCGTTGAAGACTTATTCCACTGCAAGGTCTCTATGGAGGTCGCTATTACGTACCTACAGACTTTGTAAAAAATATCCATCAGTACTTTGTTCTGGAATCTTTGGATGATGTTTTAGTTATTCGGTTTAAGACAACCCCAAAGGTGAATACATCCATTTGGGAGGTCCTTCCCAAAAGTCATTACATTTTTCTGTGTTTGGTTTGAGTGTGAGCTCTTCACATGCATCATTGTCTTTCGTCTTTCATCTTTAATCGCAATTTAGCATTTAGGTTTACTTTTATATTGGTGTAGTCACTACTGACAGATTTTGTTTCATTCAACTTGGTGCACCACTATACGTTAATTTTGTTTATCGCACTTTGAAGTTTATTAGTAGATTCCTCTAAGGTGTCACATACTGATATGATAGTATTTAGTATCGTCGGCAAATGTATAGTACGGGTCCTAAGGTTAACCAGGTTAACCTGATCTTGTGGTAATCCAGCTTAGATCTCTCTCTTTGAGACTTGTGGTGGTAAAACTTTCTTTCCTAGGTTTCAGTAATAGACTTTGTTAAAAGCCTGAACTACGTCAAAGAAATCGGCTGAGCAGATTTGATATGGCAACGGTCTATGAGATGTTATTTCGTTGGTTGGTTTTATAGGTATCATAATCACATCCGCAAATTTCCATACCTTTAGTACATTTTTGATTCTAAAAGCTACGTTGACTAGGTGGTCAATTTTTAAACCGATTTTGGGAACCTATTTAAGGACTTTCCCCGTTATCAGGTCAAATCCTGGCACTTTTCATGGATTTTTTTTATTTGTATGATCTCCGCAACTGAGATCAGGGTGATTTGTTGATCTTCAGTTTCTTCTAGTTCGTTTATTTGCTTTCATGTACATCATTGGACTGAAATATTCCCTCTAGGTGATCCAAAGGCTTGTGATTTCTATCCATTGTAACTTGCCCAACTGCAATTGTTTTTGTCTTCCACAATAGTCAGTATATTTTTCATGTAACGTAATGAACTATTGTTGCACATACATATTTTAACCCAACTATTGGCAGCACTGCATTTAATAACGTGTTCAATTCAAACTAATAAAGTCCCGACATTGTTATAACTCATGGAATACCCTGTCAGACCCATTAGAAAATCGTAATACTTGCTTGGGACACTCCTTTTTGTTTCAGTAGTCCACCAGTATTACTGAAGTTCGTGCTAACTGCTTTGAAAATACTTACAATGACTTTGGAATGTACCTAAGGCCCATTAAAATAATTACATTTTTAAAACTCATGCAACACCCTGTCATACCCATTAGAAAATCATAATACTTGCTTGGGACACTTCTTTTTGTTTCAGTAGTTCACCAGTATTACTGAAGTTCGTGCTAAATGCTCAGAAAATACTTAGAATGACTTTGGAATGTACCTAAGGCCCATTAAAATAATTACATTTTTAAAACTCATGCAACACCCTGTCAGACCCATTAGAAAATCGTAATACTTGCTTGGGACACTCCTTTTTGTTTCAGTAGTCTACCAGTATTACTGAAGTTTGTGCTAAATGCTTTGAAAATACTTAGAATGACTTTGGAATGTACCTAAGGCCCATTAAAATAATTACATTTTTAAAACTCATGGAACCCCCTGTCAGACACATTAGAAAATCGTAATACTTGCTTGGACACTCCTTCTTGTTTCAGTAGTCCACTAGTATTACTGAAGTTCGTGCTAAATGCTTTGAAAATACTTAGAATGACTTTGGAATGTACCTAAGGCCCATTAAAATAATTACATTTTTAAAACTCATGGAACACCCTGTCAGACCCATTAGAAAATCGTAATACTTGCTTCGAACACTTCTTTTTGTTTCAGTAGTCCACCAGTATTACTGAAGTTTGTGCTAAATGCTCAGAAAATACTTAGAATGACTTTGGAATGTACCTAAGGCCCATTAAAATAATTACATTTTTAAAACTCATGGAACACCCTGTCATACCCATTAGAAAATCGTAATACTTGCTTCGAACACTCCTTTTTGTTTCAGTAGATCACCAGTATTACTGAAGTTCGTGCTAAATGCTTTGAAAATACTTAGAATGACTTTGGAATGTACCTAAGGCCCATTAAAATAATTACATTTTTAAAACTCATGGAACACTCTGTCAGACCCATTAGAAAATCGTAATACTTGCTTGGGACACTCCTTCTTGTTTCAGTAGTTCACCAGTATTACTGAAGTTCGTGCTAAATGCTTTGAAAATACTTAGAATGGCTTTGGAATGTACCTAAGGCCCATTAAAATAATAAAAATTTTAAAACACATGGAACACCCTGTCAGACCCATTAGAAAATCGTAATACTTGCTTGGGACACTCCTTTTTGTTTCAGTAGTCCACCAGTATTACTGAAGTTTGTGCTAAATGCTTTGAAAATACTTAGAATGACTTTGGAATGTACCTAAGGCCCATTAAAATAATTACATTTTTAAAACTCATGGAACACCCTGTCAGACCCATTAGAAAATCGTAATACTTGCTTGGGACACTGCTTTTTGTTTCAGTAGTCCACCAGTATTACTGAAGTTCGTGCTAAATGCTTTGAAAATACTTAGAATGACTTTGGAATGTATCTAAGGCCAGTTAAAATAATTACATTTTTAAAACTTATGGAACCCCCTGTCAGACACATTAGAAAATCGTAATACTTGCTTGGGACACTCCTTCTTGTTTCAGTAGTCCACTAGTATTACTGAAGTTCGTGCTAAATGCTTTGAAAATACTTAGAATAACTTTGGAATTTATCTAAGGCCCATTAAAATAATTACATTTTTAAAACTCATGGAACACCCTGTCAGACCCATTAGAAAATCGTAATACTTGCTTGGGACACTCCTTTTTGTTTCAGTAGTCCACCAGTATTACTGAAGTTCGTGCTAAATGCTCAGAAAATACTTAGAATGACTTTGGAATGTACCTAAGGCCCATTAAAAAATCACATCTCCTCTAAATTACTTAATTTAAATTCGCCTGAATGTTTACCTTCACCAATACTATTACAATAAGTGTGTTGTTGTTGTATTTTTTTAATTAGTTTGGATAAACTTCACTAGCATCTTAAAGCGGCACCCGTCTTTATCATTTAGAGCCAGTGCTAATGTAGCGGCCACTGATGTGATGTGTGAAAATGATCAGTTTTCAATTTTGGATTATCTAAGTAGAATTTTCAATCGAGACGAAACGAATTTTATGCTGTGCCCTAAAACTAAACCCGTTTTAGCAGCGTGAGATTAAAAAAATATTTACGAAGTTGACAGGAGTATAGCTAAATCCAATTTAACCGTAATGTGTTCGTTCTCTGCTTCGGGTATGGTGACTTCACCTATGCTCATCTATATCCGTACAAGCGAATGCGCGATGAAATAAGAAGCACGGTCCCAGATATCTGGGGGGTTTAGAATTAGTGAGAATGGATGGATAACGAAACAAACGTTTTATGAGTATATCTCAAAAGGGTTTTACCCGAGTCTTGTTAAAAAAATACTCAGTTTCCAATCATTTATTTTGTCGATGGGCGCAGCACCTATCTAACTTTGCAAGTGAGCCAGTATATGTGTGAAATTGGGAATTATTCTAATTTCATTATATCCCACTTCACCTAGAATACTACAGCCAGCAGACATAGCTGCTTTTAAGCCACTAAAAAGTGCGTGGAATAATGCAGTTCTGGAGTGTAAGACCACAACAAAAAACTAACAAGAGAGTTACTTGGTTCATTATTGAAGGAAGCTGTAGCCGGTTTCTTCTGTTACATTACAAAATGGATTCAAAGCATGTGGCTTATTTCCATGGAATAAATATTCCATAAACATAAATATATGTTTAGGTCGGTCACTAACATCGAAACTTAAAAACAGTACCAACTCAGACACAGCTGATGCTTTTCAGAATCGTTGTAGCATTTTAAGGCCTCAGCAAGTTGAAATATTTTATAAAATTGGCAACGCCACTCAAATTACGGATAGGTCGGAAAAATGCAAACATCTAAATAGACTGTAAATCTTCTTCAAAGATAATAAACTCGAATGAAACATACAACAAAATGTAAATAACAAAGCTTCGCAGACAGATTTTAATAATATCACACCTACTTATACCAGAAACTGTTCTTGCAAAGGATCTTACAGGTGCCTCCATTTGTACCCACCACATTTTACAAATTCCGGATGCTTCATCTGAAATGCCATAATTTATTGGCCTTGGTAAGTACATCAGAAATCAGCCAAAGTGACACATTTTCCACACCTACCACATTGCACCCACCAGCTTATAACCAATCGTATACGCCCATAGATGATATACTGAACTGGCCTGAGACACCACTAAGAAAGGGATGTAAGTCTCAGAAAGTCAAGAATAGTTTCGTAATTACCAAAGCGTTGTGGATTAAGGACGAAGAAAAGCAAAAGGAAAAACGCAGAAAAGTTGAGTTGGTCAAAGAAGAGAAGAAAGCGCAGCGAATTGAAAGAAAATACTGAAGGAAAATGAACAAAAAGAAAAGAAACTACGTAAAAGGATAAACAAAACCTCCAAGGAAAACAAACAGAAACCGAAAAACGTGAATCCGAAAGAAGTCGTGGCCAAACGAGTAATATCAAAAGTACACACGATAAAATATGGTGTTCTATTCATCCGTCAGAGCCGTTATTTAATGGTGTTCCACTTTCATCAACTCAGGAAAATTGGTAGCCTGTACCATCATACAGCCTATTCAGCTTGCGGGATATGCTTCACCACAGTTCTCCACTTCGCTGAACTTTCTCTGGGTTTTACATTCCCTTGTAAGATGCCAAGCTGCGCACTTAATGCATCTCTCTATTGCAATAGTTATTACTGTGTCCATGATTTATTTTTTTAGGACTTGAGGCTGTTTGATCCTTCCCATTAAGAGAAAGAGTTTCCACTTTTCAGCAAAGTTGTTTGATATTGTATCTGATTTGAACCCATAAATATTCTGATATCTTGATATTCTGATAGTTTTGAACTTTATTTACAATTACTGGTGGCAGTTTTGTTTGGGGCTTTTTACTTTTACCAGTGTTTTCGTAAATATTATCAGATTGTTGGGATTCCTCCATTTTGACTGTGTTCAGGAGACACAGTTGGTGATTTGTTAATTTTGTGCTTTTTCCTCTATATTTATATACAACGCCCAGCCGACTTCACTATTCAATTCGTCTAAGACCGTCGCATATTCTTTAGGGCTATTTACCGGTTCGGAAACATTGATTTCTGGTAAGCAATTTCTATCTCTTGAATCGTTTCTTCTAATTGTTTGACACCTTCTATAATGTTTCCTTTCGGTGTGTTTTTCATTGCATTGGGCTTTAAGTTCGCGTGCAGAGTATTTTATCTTCCTCCTACCCTATTAATTATTTTGATGACATCCCTTGAACTAGTCGTTGCCACGGGAAACTTACGGGACGTGCAGGAAGCATTACTAGAGGTTATTCACAATGCACATCTAAATATTTTACACCCACTTTTATTGAGCCCATCACAACTTGAATAACAGATAGCATCCATCAGAGAACAAATACCAGTCTCCTTAAATGGATAATGTTGGTTGGCAGTTGGTTCAAGTCCGAGAGTATGTCACTGAATTCGTTAGGTGTGGACATTCTATTGGTGGTATCTGACACGTTTCATTTTCTGCTTGAATAAGTTGACTGCTAAGATTTATCGTTGGTTGATAAAATACTTCTGTTTTTGTGTTAACGTTTTGAGTGGAATATATAGGTAGTTGTTATGCCGTCCGTAGTTGTGCAGGCCTTGTGTATCGTTATTGCTCCCGTCCCTTTTATATTTGTGGTTGTTACTTCCTTATTGCAAATCGTATTTATCTTATGCTACTTTTTAGAAATAAAAATCCATGTGTCTGGATCGTGTGTAGCAATCCACATATTTCGTGGTGTTATAAATCGAACCTCCCAATCCTCTGTAGATGTTTCCTTGTTGATAATTAAATTAATCTCACACGGTGTTGGTTTATTTTGGGTGCTATGAATCACGTTGTGAATCATGCATATGTATTCTGCACCCTTTATGGATTTGCAGGCAGCAAATTCGTCTTCTGACATTGCGTAGTAGGATTCTCTATTTAAGCTTAACAGGAATAGTTCACTTGATGGATTTATGTATGCAAACAAGTCCCTGTGTTTGGTTGGAATAGCAATCACTTTTTATTAAGTAATGGCATTTTAAGTTCATTAATACATTGTTTGCTTGCCCAACCTTAGCCGTCATCATTTGGTACAATGTAATCATGCTGCTTTCTCTCATCAGCCGGGATAACTTCATGTAATTTTTGCAGTTCCCCCTTAAGTTGCTCGGGTTTGAGAATGAAGGTGTTTATTTTGCTGTGAATGAATGTCGGCAATAACATCGATTAGTTGTTGTTGTGTTGAAGTAAAGGTCGTCATTTCTATTGACAGATGTATCCAATGAGCGATAAACCTTTGTATTGCTAAGTTTTCAATCTCATTCCGTTGTACTACGTTGAATATTGACATTGATTGTTTATCTAGTTCTTGTAGGTGGTTATTTACTGTAATCCAATCTTTTTTTATAATATTTACTGTTGATTCGGTTATTGTAATTTGTTCCTTTAATAGTTTATTTAAATATTCTTCATTTATATTGGCCGAGGATTCCAAACAGTTGGTTGGTGAGGGCGCCAACCACATTTACTAAACCTCTTTTTGTTCGAGTTGATTTATACGTAGGTTGAATTATTGCGGTTTATATTGGCCATTTGTTGTTTTATTTGCATTATTGCGGGCCTACAAAGTTGTCTTAATTGTAACCATTCATTATCATTTTGGCAGCAGTTTTTCTTTCTCGCAACAGCTGCGTTATATCCTTCCGCATCTATTAACATTGCTGATAAATTAAAATATGATACAATCGCCCATTGTTGATGGGACAACTGAGATGTACCAATATTTTCAAAGTATATCCCGGTTGTAGTATTTAGCGTGGTGATCTCAAGTACGCTTAATAATGGCATCATTGTAAACAACATCAATCTAGACTGAAAGCATGGTCGAATTTTCCTTCTTTTTATCTGAGGTTGTGAATTGGGTTTGATATTCCTTGCAGCCTTCTTTACATCCTCCTCTATATGATCTCGCGACCAAAGTCTTGATAGTTTTTTCTCTTTATGTGGGACGTCTCCATGTGATAAGCATTTCCTGGAGTTGGATTTGTTACTAATAATGGTTGGCAATGCTGTAGTTCTTTTAATAGAACGGCTCCGTATCCTCAATCAATAGGATGAGTTACCAATTTTATTATTGGGTTTTTTTAAGATCCCTGCCGGGGCCAAGGAGTGTTGCCACCCGAACAATTCTGTCTTGACCTGGATGAACCTCTGTAATACGTCCAGTTATCCATCTAGAGGGCGGGATGTTGATGTCTCGACCAAGAAATAATTATCCGACCTTTAAATCAGGTGAGATTGGTGGTTAATGAACTCATTCTTTCATCTGAGATGTTGGCTTCCGATTGTGTTCTGAGAGATTTGCCAATTAAAAATGGCCAGGAGTTAAAAATGTAGACTCATTGGTTATTGGTGATAGGAGTCTTGATTTGAGACAAAGTCTTCAATTAAGAATACCGAGCAAATTTCAGCCAAATTTATAAACCTGCCGTCAACTTTGATGTCGATACCTCTGTTGGATAACACATTCTATCTAACCTTTACCAAAGCTGATTGCAATTTCAAGACACACCCAATCATTTAGATATTTTTCACCAGTGGCTAATGATAGACTACACTCGCTTTTAATGAGAGCTCGAGCCTACACTACTACTCTAAAAGTAAATCAATCCATAAAATTCAAGAAAAGGTTGGTTTATGAGAAATATGCAATTTACTATCAAAACGTCAACAAAATGGCATCAAAAGCATCTAAGTTCTATAACTTCGTTTTAAAATCAAACTACCTAATCTATGTAATTTGTGAAACTTCATTAAAACCCGGCATAATGAGCAGTGAATTTTTTGGCCATGATTACGTTGTCTACAGATGCGATCGGTCTCTCGAAACTAGCTCAAAGAAATCGGGTGGTGGAGTACTGATAGCTGTACATTATAAAACTCTGGAATGATCCAGTAACTTTAGCCCCATCGAGGGTCGAACAAATTGGTGTAAAAATCAAAATTAACCAAACCAATCTATTCATCTACACAGCATATGTACCACCCCAATCAAATAGTGATCATTACGCAACTTGCATCGATGCGATTGATGAAGTTATTAATACAGCAAACTCGTTAGATTTAGTTCTTGTGCTTGGTGATTTTAACCTTCCAAATATAATATGGAATCTGGACCCGGAACTAAATTGTATTTTACCAAGAAATATAACAACAGATGCTGAATCTTTATTTGTGGACGCCATGCTTGGTTATAATTTGAACCAGATAAACACAATTACTAATAATCGCAATAGATTACTGGATCTTGTCTTCAGCAACGATATTGACACCTTCAAAATTTCAGAATCCGTGTTACCTTTTGTAATTAACGATATCAGTCACAAGTCTTTAGATATTGTATTTGACTCAACTAATTTAATGGCGAGTTCGAAACACCTACAACCAATCAAATACATCTTCAAAAAAACAAATCGTCCGGGGCTACAAAGTTACCTAGAATCCATCAACTGGCAAACAACTCTCAATTGCAATGATATAAACGAAAATGTTGATAAATTTAATGACATTATGCAGCGAGGCTTCGAACTTTATGTACATATGTGATGTAAACCACAAAATGCTCACCCTCAGTGGTTCGATGATAGACTAGTTAAGCGGGTTAGAAGCCGACAAAACAATGTTTCTACAACATAGTAACGAATTTGAAATTTACTTCAAACCAAAATACAGGTCGCATCTCGATCAAATTCAAGGAAAAATCAAAGTAAATCCAAAACAATTTTGGAAATACTTTAGGAATAAACGCGATATTGACGGATACCCTGCAAATACGACATATAACAATACCAGCTCCTCAAACTCCAAAGATATAGCTGACATGTTCGCGAAGTTTTTCCAATCAGTCTATAAACCAAGCGTTACTAGTGGATTGTACGAACAACCCAGCAATACCAACGTAACAATAACTCCTCCTGTTATATATGAGGATAACATATTATCGGCTCTAATGGGATTTGGAGACGGTTGTGGCCTTGACAATATTCCCTCTTCTATTCTGAAGGAGAACGCTGACATTTTAGCAATTCCATTATGTTACCTATTCAACCACTCCTTGAGCACCGGGGTGTTTCCCGAAAAATGGAAAATTTCAAAAATTACACCAATTTTTAAATCGGGCAAACGAGATGACGTTACATGCTACAGAGGAATATCAACTACATCATCAATTCCAAAATTGTTTGAATTAGTTTTATGCAACAACTTTAAATCCACAATTGCACGTCATATATCAACAAACCAGCATGGGTTTATGCCTGGCCGATCCACATCAACTAATCTGGTTGAATTCACCAGTAAAATAATTAATGAGATAGAAAACCATCATCAAGTTGATGTAGCGTACACGAATTTCAGTAAAGCATTTGATTCCATCTGCCATCAAAAAGTACTCCGCAGTTTATTCGCATTTGGGTTTTCACTCGATTACATAAATTGGTTCAAGTCCTATCTATCAAACCGGCGACAATTTGTAATAATGGGAAATGAGAAATCAAACGTTATTAAAATTACGTCTGGTGTTCCCCAAGGATCTCACATCGGGCCGTGGATATTTATTGTTTATATAGATCAAATAACCGAAATAATCAAAAACTGAAATGTGTTTATATTTGCTGATGACGTGAAAATTTTTCGTTACTGTTAATGGAATGCTAGATACGAAGAAACTTCAAGAAGACATCGATAGATTAAGTGAGTGGTGTGATCGAAGCTCGCTTTACTTAAATATTAAGAAATGCAAGATCATGTCTTGCCGTCGTAAGAGAAATCCGCTAATTACTTCCTACAAAGTCAACAACGAAGTATTGCAAAGAGTTAATGAGATCATAGATCTAGGTGTTACATTTGTCGAGAATGCTAGTTTCAATAGGCATATTGAAAATTGTATTGCGAGAGCTAATGCCATGTTTGGATTTGTTAAAAGGTGGACAGGTGAATTTAAAGATATTCAAACCTTATGTTCACTCTATTTCGCTTACGTTCGATCTCAATTGGAATACGCTGTACCGGTCTGGAATCCATACTATGCTGTACACATTAAAAGAATGGAAAGCATTCAAAAGAAGTTTCTGATTTTCTTGGTAAAGAAAAGTGACTGGAATTACGACCACAATTTACCAGTCCATGAAAATGTGGCTCGGTTACCTCCATACTCGATGCACGATTGAAAATAGACGACTTCTCTTAGGTGCGGCTTTCATTGGTAACGTTTTGCTTGGTCACATTGATTCAGCATACATTTTGGAAAACATGTCAATTCATGTGCCTTGCAGAACATTTCGAAACCATGAGTTTTAGCACTAGAACACCATTTCACAAACTATGGAGAAAATAGCCCCATTAATAGGTCGTCTAAATCATTCAACATCGTCGACGATCTATTTGACTTTAATTTATCAAAGGACAAGCTCAAAAATATACTTAAGAATTATTTTTAAAAATTTTAATTGTTAAATCAAAATTTGATTTATATATTTCTGTGTTTTAATTTTCTTTATTTTATTTTTTTTTTCAATATTTTTGTTTTAATTTAAATTCTGAAATCATACATGTAAATCACAGAATAGATTTCTTTAAATAAATAAATAAATTGTTAGGTCTTCAAACGTTAATGTTGCTTCTCCTATCACTCGTTTTAAATGATATTTTACAGATTTTACAGCCGCCTCCCATAATCCACCGAAGTGTGGCGTTTCTATTTCTATTACCTTACTAGCACCCACAAAATTGGAGCCGTTATAGCAAAAAATTTCGGTACATACTCCTTTATGCGAAGTGAAGCATTTATATGCTGCTCTAAATGCGTTGGTTGTTAGACTGACTACCTCAATGTAGACTGCTTTTATTGCCATGCAATTATACGATTTATTACCTCTTCCCTTTGATACTCTTACACGCGATGACATCTTAAACATTTAGCTATGTGTTGTCTGACAAGATTTCTACCATTAATAATCCAATACTTTGTTCGGATATGCGCTAATGTTAATTGGGAGTCGCCATGCATTGTGTTTTTATGTCCTTCATGATTCTCAGGTTCACTATTGGATGTGATTGTGGAAGGATAATAGGATGCTTTTCGTCGTATGACCAAGCTGTAGAATTATGTAGCCCGCCACCAACTCTCAGTAGTCCTTCCTTTAAGAATGGGGACAATGGGCTTTTGTTGTTTATTGGCTTGTTACTAGTTAAGCTAAAAATGTCATTTTTGTAATGTTCAAGTTGAGCATTTTTAATTAAATGATACAAAGCTTATTGCATCTCTTCTGGTAATATTATGTTGGGTGTTTCGTATTTTATTAACTTCAACTTTTAACAAATCGATTACAATACGAGACTATTCGCTGAATTTATTTTTAGATTTGAGTATTTTGTAAAGATTCTTGTTGCAGCTACTTGTGCTGTATGTATCTTTTAATCTGGAACATCTTCAGGTCTTACTTCCGAATTATTAGTTGGCCATCTATTTTGTTTGTTTTTTTAACCAATCTGGTCCGTTCCACCCTAATTTATCATTACTGAGCTGTTCAGCATCTATCCAAAGGTCGCTGGCTCAGATCCGGCTCAAAGGACAAATGTTATATTACTGCTAACACTAGATATAGCTTAGTGGGGGTTATGGCAATAACAGACTGAAGTGTTGTTTTGAGCTACCTCTCATTTATTAAATTCTTTGAGTTTATATACAAAATTAATATATAATTAAACACATGTGTCGTCAGGGCTATGTTCGTGTGTCTGAACAAAATTGTTTGCGAAATTTTCATAAATTATTGTATCCCTTGAGAATGGCGTAATAAACAGTCGAAACATCGGTGTTTTATTAATAAAATTAAGTGTTAAGTTTAAATCCAATAAAATAAAATATTCCTTAAAATAAAAAGAAACTCGTTAAATTAAAACATATCGCTCATTTGCTGCAACAGTGACACAACTCAAAAATCACTCATTTCTGAGATATTCGAATTCATGGCTGTGAAGTATGTACGAAATAACAAAAATAAACAAGTATTAGTAAATACACTGTTAAAAAATTTATTATTAATTTTGGGTGAAAATTTGAAAATAAACTCAAAAGAGTTTATTTTACATTCTTCATAATGGCCCGGAAAATTCTCATTTTTAACTAGTTTTGCAGAAGATAATGTTAGCTGTTCCATACCTCAAAATGCCGGGTATAGAAAACTTCTGTACAAAGCCACTATGTGGAATTAGATGATAAGAGGACATGCAGAAGACAGATATGACAATCAAGTGAGCTATCGGATCTTTCCATAAAAATGGGATACTTCTGAATTTTTTTCTGATAAATTAAGTCAATTCGTTCGGTATGGGTAGTTTTAGTTTAAATAAATTACTAAAATCGTGCAGTTTGTCTGAAAATGCCTCGGAAAGGTAACACAATCAAATGAATCAAGTTTCCAAATTGAGAGAGAGGAGTCCTTTTTCGAAGTCGATTTTATTAGTTTGCGTAATTTTGGTTAACGCGGGTTTTACATCAAGTAAACTTTTTGTTTGATAAACATTTTTGATATCCAAAAAACATTTTTTATGTGTTTTTAATATGAACAGAGCTTATTTTTAAACACTTAAAACTTGTTTACGCTATTAAAAATAACAAAAAATTTAAAGCAATGCGATTTAAGAAGTGTATAGCGAATTTAATTTTCTACAAAAACTTCGATAAAGAATTAACTTATCGAACTCAAAAGTTTATTAAAGAAACGCCAAATCGACAAAAAGAATGCGGTTGTCGATAAAACTAAACTTATTTGCATCGGGCATATCATATTTGATGTAAGTGCATCTTGCAATACGCATAATAAAAAAATAAAAATTTTCATTTTTGTTTACATTTGTGTTGTGTGTGTACGATTGTAAAACACGTATTTTGTATTTGAATTTTTTGTGTTTTGCTTTCTCCGGCAATATGGCTTCAACTAAAATTAAAGAAAAGTAAGTTTATAGAGTAGGGGAATTAGAATAATTTTATAAATAACATATTCTTGTTAATTTCAGATGGAACAGCGATGAAATTGAGCTACTCATACAAAATGTTGAAAACAAACCGTGTTTGTATGATTTGAAGTCAAACAAATATAAAGATAAACGATTCGCAGATGCTGCTTGGGAGGCAGTAGGAAGTGCCCTAAATAAAACAGGTAAACTAAAACAATATTTTTGTTATGAAATTGTTTCAATTTTCCGTTTTAAGGTGCCCAATGTAAGGAGAAGTGGACAATATTGCGTACCCAAAAGCGCACTATATTCAACAATGCAAAAAAAATTAAATCTGGTTCAGGGCGGGAACCAGTTGTTAAATGGGAATTTAACAAAATGCTAAGTTTCCTAGAACCCTATTTCAGCACAGGAACGTAAGTAAATTGTGATACTTTATAAGTAATTGTCTCGTGTATATTTTATAATTTGGTATTTAATTTCAGCCAAATGTCAAACTTAGAATATCCTGTGGATATTTGTGAAACCAGTAACCAAAGTGCCAGTGTTCTTATTGATGAGGAATCAGATATCGCGGAAACACTTACCGAAAATAGGACTATAGAGGAAAATAGTAATTCTTTGTTCGAACAATCGACACCTCCATCACAAAAAAGAAAAGAAAAAAGAGGCGACCAATACCAGTATGGACACAACAGTGGACCAGATCCTAATTGATCATTTAAACGGTAAAAAAAGGAAATGCAAGATGAAAATTATCATTTCCTCCTAGATTTGGGAAAACAACTAGCAACATTACCAAAACTAGTCAGGATTAAAACGAAATTCGAAATACAGCAATTAATATATAACAAAATATTGAAGGAAGCTGAACCTAGCGTAAAAATATAGATATTTTTAGTATGTAATTTTTGTAAACAGAGCTGTGCCAAAACAATTTGCAATGAAGTGATATTTTTTTTTAAAATTTACCTATATTAATTATAATTTTTCCACTAAAATGAAAAGTGTGAAATTTTTTTATTACATATTATTATAAATGAATATGTGATTCATGTGTAATTTTGTACCTACGAATGAATAAATAGTTGCAATGAATCATAAAGCTACATGTATTTCATTTAACCATTGGTGAAGTATGCATTTCGTTTACCTCTTGAATTATCTACTTACCTCACATACTAGTTTTTGAAAATTCGTGGCCGTTGGCTAGTCACTTTTGATTCTTTGATTTAAAAAATACATCAACAAAATATTTTTGAGAAAATTATAAATTTTATTAATTTTAATAATCCTAAATTTACTTAAGAAAAAAATGTTGGTCTAATTTTTTCGTTCTGCCATGGCACTTGTCCAACACTTGAAGAAAAATAACTGGCTAAATGTTCCCTAACCGCAACAGCATCAAATGGCAAGGCTCCGGTATTTGAAGTCTGACAAGGGATGTCAGTAAGATTTCTTCGGTTTAACCTACTTCTTCTTAACGCCAATGCCACTTCGCTTTCATCAACATGTGGTCGATCTTCCAATCTGATGAAATTATGTAAAACACACGTTGCTTGAACTGTTTCAATTGTTTTTTAACATCAGTAAGGAAAGGTGCATCGAAAATACGAAATTTGCTGCGTAACATCCCAAATGCACATTCAACATTCAAGCGTGCTCTACTCAAACGATAATTAAAAATTTCTTTTTTTGCGCGCTCTTCATTATCTACTAATATGTTTCTGGCAGCATATGGGCGCATTATACTGCTTGTTAGAGGAAACGCTTCATCCGCGATGAAAATGTAGGGGTATGGCTCTATTTCATTTGGAAATGGTTCCGCTTTGGGCAAGTCCAACTTATTTTCATAAAATAGTTTCCCAAACGATGAATTGCGGAAAACAGCATTATCATTGGCACTACCACATGCCCCAACGTCCATAATGGTAAAAATGTAGTTGGCATCAACTACTACTAGCAATATCAACGAATGGAATTTTTTATAATTGTAGTAAAAAGACCCACCGTTTTTTGGTTTTTGTATCCGTATATGTTTACCGTCTATACTTCCTACACATGACGGTATTTGCCGATAATCTAAGTATTGTCGGGCTATTTCCTTCCATTTCTTTTCTGTAGGTGGTGCCATGTACTGTTTTTTAAGAACTGAGAATATGATTTTGTAAATGTTACCTATAATTTGGCTTATAGTCGACGGAGCCATCCTGAAACAGTACTGTAGAGCCGAAAAGGAACTACCTGTGGCGTAATATCTGAAAAATATGAATTATTTACAATAACATACGAGTGCTTGACATATAGATTAGCATTGATGCAATAAATGAAACTGATATATTACCTAAGCGTAACCATTAATCGTTCTTCAATGGAAATCGTACGATTTACATTGAAGTTGTTGTTTTTAATACAATATTTTGTTTCAACCATAGCCAGAAGTTTATCGAATGTTGGTCTTTCCATTCTAAAATAATTTTGGAATTTAATAGGGTCTTGTTTCAGTTGCGGCAAAAGTACGGTATATGCACTTTCTTCGTGTCTTTTCACAAACAAATCGATGCTCCATAACCTTAAAAATATTAATTTTACTTAAAATGTGTCGTACATAGTTACTATGCTAAATATACCTCTTTACACATCTATTTCTTTCTATTTTCCTCTTATACAGCCTATACAAGATTATATCTTCAATATCATCCATTAATAATTTTTTTTAAATGTGTACAGCTGTTGATGTTGTGTTTACGGTTTGTTTTATTAAAAATATTTCTGACAGCTATAGTTATTACGATAACTTCTCGTAATAAGATATAGGTGTCACAAAAATCACTCGTAAAAATTTATCGAATATATTCGCTATGTATTTTTTTGGTGTAAAAGCTGGGTAAAATAAATTCTAGATATCGTAACTTTGTCGAAAAATGTACCTATGAATAGCCTTAGTTGACAAAATCAAATGAGTTAACTGCCACTTCCAAACAGAGAGTTGAGATACCTAATTAGTTGTGTTAAATGAAGACGATTTTATTGGTTTAAGAACAATGATACTTTCCCCTAAATATGGAAATGGCTCTTGATTCATTCAATTGTGTCAAAATGAAGCTATCATTTGCACATATTGAAATTATCCCACAAATTCTACGATATCCAGAATTTCCCATAAACTAAAACTACTCAAAGCCATAACATCGATTTGATTTGCGAGAACGAAAGGTGATACCTATCCCTTAGATAAGGGAGTGGCTCTTGATTTATTTGATTGTGTTAACCTAAAGCTAACATCTGCACATGGTGGAATTTTCCAACAAACCCTACGATATCCAGAATTATCATAAACTATTACTATTATAATATAGTTACCCCGCCAAAATTTTGGTTTAACAGTGTAATTACTAATACACATTCTGTATTAAAAATTTCTTATTCGATTTGTATATATACACGGGATTTTTTGGGACAAACTTCACAACCGTTCAAATCCATATTTTTTGTATCAAAATATATTCGCTTAGTTAGTTATTTCTAGTAAATTAGGTAAAATTCCATATGAAAAATCACTCAATTCGCGAAAGGAATGAAAATTGTAAGATATTGGAAACTATCCTAAGAAAATTTGCAAAATTTGAAAGAACTATAAAAATTAAGATCCATTTAGGATGTAGGAATAGAAAAAAAATTACTTCACTAATCAGAATGTATTTTTATTTAGTTTTGAAAAACGCCATTTTTATAAACGATTTTGAGTGATATTTTCAAATCGCGCTACTGAAAAATTAAAAATTTTGGAATATGACACTCCTGCAGCAAATGAGCGATATGTAATTTATGTCACATGACAGGCGATAAATTTACCCTAAGTAGAAAGGCGAGCACAGACACAATCTCCATATGGTTATTAATAAACTTTAAACGGTTTGATATTGCCTGATACCGAATCAGCCTCCAGGCACCTATAATCAGAATTATTAATAATAAATTGTGGTTTAATTACTTTTCACAAATAAATACAAATACGCTATGTACTCACACGTTCTGAACACATAGGTGCGTACGAGTGCATGCATAAGTGGAGTGAGCAAAAAAAATAATTTAATTTTTGTGTTGCAGAGCAAAAAATTATTTAATTTTTAATTAAAATTTAAATCAACAATCAACACGTTATTTTTGAATTAAAATTAAATAATAATAATAAAAAGAAAACATTACCATTGTTATTAAAACTAATTAAAAAAATATTTTAATGGCAGTTTATTGGTTGGAATGTTAATGAAACGTAATTAATATTGATGGATTTATTCGGTTGGTTGGGCTATCCGAATTTTGTGGTATTTTATTCACATGTGGAGTTCATTTGTTTTAAAATATTAACCCTTTAATGGTTTTTTTTATAAATATTTAAGCCCAATGATATAAATCAATGAAGGGCATTGCAATATTAAATACAGATACATAAAACGACTGACATGATATACAGTCCCTGTTCATTGGATTATGGACACTATTAGTATTTTGGAAATTCCTAATTTCCGCCAAAGATTCTTTAATCTGCGCGTACATTTTATGAGACCAAGAGAAGAAACTGCCCAGAACAGACCGGAAAATTAGGCAATCGGCAAAACCAAAAGAATCTTAGTGAAGAAGGGATAAATCCCGTCCAGCAAAGAAACCGAAACTCACTGATAAAATGCGGGAAAACCGTTGTATTTGGGCTAAACTTCATAAGCACTGGATAATTCAATGAACAGGGATCGTACATAGTTTAAAAGTAATTATGAATAATAAGCACGGCGACAACGTGCTAATTTCGTTTATCAATAACTAAAAATGAAATAACAATTAAATTAAATAATCAAATTTTAAAATTTAAACAATAGAAAAGTAAATTAAGATTATAATGATAATTGATTAACGTCAAATATTTAACAGTCAAGAAAAACAAAAGAAAAGAAGAAGATTTACATTTCCATTAAAATGAACTTTTTGGCGATTTTTTGAAGCCGCGTTTGTCCAATGATTGCTGTTGTAAACTATTACGCATGCGTATATGATGGATTTCGGATCTGCTTTAATTACATGTTCGTGTCGTTTTATTCGGTTTTCATATGCGTGTGAATCAGCATTGGATGTGAACTTAGTGTTTGTGTGATTTGGCCATTGATAATGTTATGTGTAATGTTCGGTGGTATCGCTCATGTGCCATTTTCGTTCGCTCACGTTTATCCAAATTGTAAAGATTTTTTATAGCTCTGGTTTGAATTATTTGTAATTCGGCAATTTTGGTTTTATTAACAGATCTCCAAATTACAATCCCGTATATTAGATTACCATTAAACAGTGCATAGAATTCATTATTCTTCATGCTATCACTTAAATATTTTGGGACCTTTTTAAATATCCCAGCAATTGACGACAATTTTTGCTCAACCACGTCGGCATAAACAGTAAATTTCATCTTATTATCAAGTGTTATTTCGAGATATATAAAAGACTCGACGCATTCCAAGCTGTAACCCTCATAGTAAATAGTTCTCAGATTTGCAAAGGCAAACTTCTATACAACAACCATTTAGCAATAATCCCTAAATCAGGATTGATTGATTCTTGCATCACGTCGTTGTTGGGAGCTTCGTATACAATTGCTATATCGTCAGCATATAGAAATATTTTCCCGGCAAGTGGTAGCAATACTACATCATTTATAAATAACAAAGGATGCCGCATTTAATTATCAGTGGACCGGAATTATTGTTAGCTATACTGACCCGATGTGTGCGACATGACAGAAATGAAGATATACAGTTTAGTACAACTTAATTTATTCCAATACTCTCCATTTTACTGATCAAGGTGGCTAAATCGACAGTATCAAATGCCTTCTGAAGGTCAAGGAAAACAGTAACGGTTTTCCGCTTTCGGAATATGCTACTTTGAATACTTTGAATATATAATGCAACAGTGGGGTCGGAGTTCGAATGGAATACATATTGTTGTTTGCAGATGATCTAATTTTCTTGTAAACCACATCTTAGACATGACGGAGCTAATTGCGATTGGACGGTAGTTCGATATTTCGGTTTTACATCCGGTCTTAAAGATTGGTACTTCAGATAATTCTGGAGTACTTCAACTCAGCCGGAAAGACATCTTCGCTGAACCATTTGTTACTAAATCAACACTTAGGGGTAGATACTCGATCAACTAGCAAGCAAGTAATTTACTAGTCGAAATCCTGGGTACTCAATCAATTTTACCAAGGAAATTTAAATTTCAAATTATATTTTTCATACATTTTTTGTTTATTTTTGCGATTGCACAGTAAAATTTGCACAGTAAAAAATGAACAGCAAATTTTTGTGTTGTTATTACTGTGCAATTGCAACAAGAAACAAAAATGTATGAAAAATATGGAGGAGAAATTGTTGACCCAAATAAGAACGGCAATGAACAGCAATAGTAAAGTAGGCTCTCAAGTTATTCGTGTTTTTGGTAGAAAAAATCCTAAATAATTCAGGTAAAGGTGTTTTATTAAAGTTTTAAAATTTATGCTTGTAATTTCAATTATATTTTAATTGAATTTAACTATAATAAGTGGGGTGGGATCAAGTATGGAATCAAGTATGGAATCTAAAAAGTTAAAATAACTAAAGAAGTGGTCAGCACTTCTCAAATACTGGTGAAGACGGAGGTCTGTGACGCCAGCCGTCAGGGTGTGGTATTGGAAAAAAGGAGAAAATCATTGCTCCTTCGGTTCGGAGATACAAGCCTGAGTTCGGCCTTTCGCGTCTTGGGCAGACTGGCTACAGTCCCGGAGAAGCAATGGACGGAAGAACAGAGGAAATCTGTTAATTGGGCAAAGAGTTGCATAGCCAAAGAGAGCAATGCACGTAAGGAGGACGTTTCCGATAGGAAACCGGCCAAACTTTAAGTGGGACAGTCGTCGAAGAAGCGACATTGTGAAGGGAGGGGAGGTGGTGCTAGCCGTCGTGGACGAGAGCCATGAGGAGGGGGGCATCATTGGAGTGAAAATGGAGGTTGGTATTTAACGCACTGAACCTAGTTTTTCTTAAAGTCCTTGGACAACATCTGAGACCCCCGCCATTTATAGGAACGCGGGCTGGTATCAGCAATGGCTGAAACTGACCGCGTGTGCAGATCAAAGATCGGCCTTCTTGAACAGGAAGGCGATCGAGGAGTTAGGCGAGGTATGGCTAGGAGTGAATCTCAGGGCAGTTTCGAAGGAGGAAATACCGAGTAGACCTAGGGCAATGGTCTGGATTCTCACGGAGCCAGCTAACCTGGATGAATCTCTGAGGATTATCCAGGTTTCCAACCCGGATCTTCCGACGGGGAACTGGATGATTGTTAAGCAGGAGGAGCCCAAAACCTGTCAAAAACCAAAGGGGTTATAAACTTCGGCTTCGGCTCAGTCACCATTAAGTAAGGTGTTTAGGTAGGACGAGGTCGGGGAAAAATCAAGCACTGCGCTGCTCAAGAAGGAGGACTAAGAGGTCCAGCCGATTAAAGGACGAACCCAAGTGAGGAGTTAACTAGGGATCTTAGAGATCGACTATCTCTATGCATGGGGAAGGGGAACATATTGGACTCTGAGATGAGGGAGATGTGGACCTCCTTCAGTTTGGGGACTGCGGAGGGAGTGAGATAGAGGATACCGTCGTCTCTGGCAGCGCTATTTCTCAGACCTGCTAAGTCAGGCGAGGAGATAGTTCTGATCCAAGAACCTTGGATCAAAACAACAAGATCTGTGGTCTGTGAGCGAAGCGATACACCATTTTTTACGCTTGTGGGGCGAAAAAGAGCAGATCATGTATTCTGGTGGAAAATAATATAAATGTTTTTCTACTTCCGCAGTATTGCAATGAGGACATCACTGCGGTCTGTATAGAGACGGAAGGGAAGGGGTTCTGTCTGCAGCCGCATACATGGACCGGAAGAAGCCAGTGCCTCCAGATTTACTAGGGGCACCTGTTTGTGACGCTGTAATCAGGAAATGGAGGGTGGCGAAGGAGCATTCCTTCTCTGGCCATCGGTATCCAACGTTTAAGCTCAATCTCCAAATAACAAATCAGTGCTTGTTCAGAAATCCTCGGAGGACAGTATGGCGCGTATAGAGAGGTGTTGGAGAGCTATATTCCATCTAGAGTCCCAGATGGACCCCCCCCCCTAGATACTCTTACTAGGGCTTGCAAAACCTCTATAAGGAAAGCTTACTCATTAACAAAGCTGAGGAGAAAGCGAACACCTGTTTCGAACTTCGGTACTTGCAGAGTGCCGAAAAGTCTGTGGGTCTGCTTTCAATAGAGCGAAAAGATCAAGAGAAAGTCAAGACTGGGACTTCTATAAGGAATGCCTCAGAGAGAGACAAGGAAGGCGCAAAGAAATTCGTGAAGGCTTTTCTGTGATGGAATGGAAGGATCTCAGCAACCTCGCTTAAAAGATTCTCTCTACTAGTCCAGCTGTTCCAGGTTACCTGAAAAAACCGAATGGTGAATGTACGGTTTCTAGTCAAGAGGCTCTTGATCTTTTGATGAATACTCACTTGCTGGGTAGTGAGGATGCGTCGATTGAGGATCTTTTGGTTGACGGCGAGTCTAGTGATGCCTGTGGCGTCCAATTGTTGTGTACAGAGGATATTCTGAATACACGGAGGATAAAATGGACTATTAATAGTTTTAAGCCCTTTAAGTCAGCTGGTCCGGGTGGAATTGTACCAGCAGAAATTCAGAAGAACTCGGAGGTTTTACTTCCCTGGCTGGAGGTTATCTTTAAAGGATGTCTAAAGCTGGGGTACATTCCGATGAAATGGAAGGAGGCTAGGGTGATCTTCGCTGCTTGCTCTAATATCTTCGTTAGGTGTTGTACTGCTTCATCAATCTAAGATTTCGTTTTAAGTGGGATGTTTAATGAGCACTCTCTTGTCACTGCAAATTTAAATTGAGAACAATTAGTGTGTCGTTTCGTTAAAAAAGTATTTGATTCTGAATTTAAAACATGTGTGCTTAATGTTATTAAAACCGGGGAGTGGTCAGATGATAGTTCGTAGCATGTTCTGGCCGTAATATAAGTTCTAACAATACTCTATGTTACGCAGAATTCGAAATAATCGGGAACTTTTCGTCTATCGGTTGGAGAATATGTTGGTCTGCCGCTAGAAACATGATCTAGTTTTCCTTCCTGCATACATTCCCACAGTTGTTTGCTTTTTGGTGATGTTAATCGAGAGCCCCATTGGATGTGTTTGGAGTTAAAATCTCCTCCTGCAAAGAATATTTTTCTCAAGGTTTTGAAATGATTTGCAAATTGTTGCATGTACCGGACCATTCTTCTAACCAGATGCTAGTTGCCTGTATATGTTCCTCGCGATATTTTTCCAGTTCATGGTGTCTTATTCTATCTCTCATAATAATTGCTGACCCCACACGAGGTTCCCCGTTAGGGTGATCGGTATCGTAAATTTTATAACCATTAAATTTTACAGAGCTCGTGTGTGTAAAATGTGTCTCAGAGACCATCATGACGTCAATGTTGTATTCATTAAGAAAATGCTGTACTTTTAATTTATGTTGCGCAAGCCTTAACAGTTGCTTTATTTTAATTCACGTTACTCGCAGCCACCTCTGAGTATGATGTTTCTGTATTAATGGTTGTAGAAATAATATTTTCATTGTTTGAGCGTTTAAGTATTCTTTTTTCTTTAACTCCTTATACACAATGCATCATCTGTAATTAGCGGTATGGTTTTCCCCACAATTGCTGCACTTTTTTACTTCAGGTTTGGTTTTGTCTAAATGGCACTCGCTAGTTTTGTACATGTTACCGCATATCACGCAAACAGCTGGCAACAATTAGTGCATTGTAAGACTGACTTACGTTTGTGTAGCACTTCCACTACCACCCTTCTATACAACAGATACCTCATATTATAGATTTCGTGTGTCCTTCTGGTTTTTGCTGCTTCAGGTTCCAGCTCAACTTTGAACATTGGTTGAGGGATTTTCTCACGATTAATAATGATGATTATGCTTCTTATATTGAAGCCCTTGGCAGTGAGTTCTTCACATATCTCTTGTGGCAATACAGATAACTCGATTCCTTTTATTACTACTGTTAGTCCTCTCGAACTTTTCAATCTGTATGTGTACAAAAATTTACTAGCTGATGCTAATATGGTAACAATTTTGCGATATGCTTCGATGCTCAAGGTTTGAATTCTGGTTTCACAGATATTGCCTTGTTTAATTGGAGCAATGAAAAACTCTCCACCTGTTTCCTTTTAAAGATCAGTTACTAATTATTGAGACGGCACTTCTCGATGATATATTGATGGTGGTCGTTCTTTTGCTGCTCTAGCCTCTTCTCGAGTTTCCTCCTCGCTATTACTTTTATTTCCACACAGAGGTTGGAAACGATTACCAGTTGTTATCCCGGTTGTTTTTGTTGCAGTTTGCACTGGAGACTTGGGATTACGTTTACGTTTGAATGGTACGGTTATGTTATTCCATGTTGATGCGGTAACAGGTTATTACATGCCTGTCTGCATTAATGAATGCAAAACAGTATCCGTTTGTAGCACTTTTTAATGATTGCGAACCGCTTACACTTTTTTGAATTGCATATTTATTTGTGCCAGAGGTCGATGGCGCTAGAGAATTAGCACGTTTTATTGCACTTAAATTTGTGACCGATTGCAATCGTTGTCGTTTTATTTTGTTTGGAGAAAACACACCCATTGTCACATTCCGCACACTCTGCACTTAAAGTTTTTTTAATTTTATTTTTTTAATTTTCACTTGTAATTTGACACACAGAAAAAAAATTATTTTGAAGGCAATGCACTTCTAATTATTAATGATTTATTTATTTTTACTGCGCACTCGACTTACGTCCGTCCCTCGCGACGATTTAAATCGATAACGAAGGATGAGTTGTTGTATACATTTACGCTTGGGTTTGGGAAGCTTTGATCATAACTATTTGTGTTTTGTGACATTGTTTAATTGAGTGATAATGTAAATTTTAATAGGAGGGCTACTACCATTCTTGCGGACCAAAATTTTCCCATCTCTTACCCAAGCGGATTTTGCGTCCCTTAAGCTAGCAGAACCCATCCAGCAAAACATTACAAGATAGTATGAATATTTATAGGCTAATAATAGGCTAATTAACTGCTCTATTAAAAAAATTTGGGCTCCACCCCTTCCAACTAAAACGATGGGTTCTGCTAGCTTTAGAAAAAGTTAGCAGAATTCAAAACAAAAAATGATTCAAAAACATTTGGGAAGCTAAAGGTTAATTTTAGGCTCATTCTAGTAAAGGCATAAGACTTTATCACTTCAAAGCTAGCAGAACCCAATTCGAAAATCGACCAAAACCGAAATTAGAACCAAAGCAAGATCAATTAACAAACGAATACTTTTAGCCTCATTATGGTCTATTCAAATGTCCCATTAAAAAATGTTGGGATCCACTCGTTCTTGACCAAACTTCAGGTCATTTAATCTAAAGCTAGCAGAACCCAAACCGAAAATCGGACCAAAACCGAAATTAGAACCAAAACAAGATCAATTAACATTCAAATAATTTTAGGCTCATTATGGCCTAATCAAATGACCCATGAAAAAATGTTGGGCTCCACTCGTTCTTGACTAAACTGCAGGTCAGTTAATCTAAAGCAAGAAGAACCCAAACCGAAAATCGGACCAAAACCGAAATTAGAACCAAAACAAGATCAATTAACATTCAAATAATTTTAGGCTCATTATGGTCTAATCAAATGTCCCATTAAAAAATGTTGGGATCCACTCGTTCTTGACCAAACTTCAGGTCATTTAATCTAAAGCTAGCAGAACCCAAACCGAAAATCGGACCAAAACCGAAATTAGAACCAAAACAAGACCAATTAACATTCAAATAAAATTAGGCCCATTATGGTCTATTCAAATGCCTCATTAAAAAATGTTGGGCTCCACTCGTTCTTGACCAAACTTCAGGCCATTTAATCTAAAGCAAGCAGAACCCAAATCGGACCAAAACCGAAATTAGGACCCAAAACAAGACCAATTAACATTCAAATAAAATTAGGCCCATTATGGTATATTCAAATACCTCATTAAAAAATGTTGGGCTCCACTCGTTCTTGACCAAACTTCAGGTCATTTAATCTAAAGCTAGCAGAACCCAAACCGAAAATCGGACCAAAACCGAAATTAGAACCAAAACAAGACCAATTAACATTCAAATAAAATTAGGCCCATTATGGTCTATTCAAATGCCTCATTAAAAAATGTTGGGCTCCACTCGTTCTTGACCAAACTTCAGGCCATTTAATCTAAAGCTAGCAGAACCCAAACCGAAAATCGGACCAAAACCGAAATTAGAACCAAAACAAGACCAATTAACATTCAAATAAAATTAGGCCCATTATGGTCTATTCAAATGCCTCATTAAAAAATGTTGGGCTCCACTCGTTCTTGACCAAACTTCACGTCATTTAATCTAAAGCTAGCAGAACCCAAACCGAAAATCGGACCAAAACCGAAATTAGAACCAAAACAAGACCAATTAACATTCAAATAAAATTAGGCCCATTATGGTCTATTCAAATGCCTCATTAAAAAATGTTGGGCTCCACTCGTTCTTGACCAAACTTCAGGCCATTTAATCTAAAGCTAGCAGAACCCAAACCGAAAATCGGACCAAAACCGAAATTAGAACCAAAACAAGATCAATTAACATTCAAATAATTTTAGGCTCATTATGGTCTAATCAAATGTCCCATTAAAAAATGTTGGGCTCCACTCGTTCTTGACCAAACTTCAGGTCATTTAATCTAAAGCTAGCAGAACCCAAACCGAAAATCGGACCAAAACAGAAATTAGAACGAAAACAAGATCAATTAACATTCAAATAATTTTAGGCTCATTATGGCCTAATCAAATGACCCATGAAAAAATGTTGGGCTCCACTCGTTCTTGACTAAACTGCAGGTCAGTTAATCTAAAGCAAGAAGAACCCAAACCGAAAATCGGACCAAAACCGAAATTAGAACCAAAACAAGATCAATTAACATTCAAATAATTTTAGGCTCATTATGGTCTAATCAAATGTCCCATTAAAAAATGTTGGGCTCCACTCGTTCTTGACCAAACTTCAGGTCATTTAATCTAAAGCTAGCAGAACCCAAACCGAAAATCGGACCAAAACAGAAATTAGAACGAAAACAAGATCAATTAACATTCAAATAATTTTAGGCTCATTATGGCCTAATCAAATGACCCATGAAAAAATGTTGGGCTCCACTCGTTCTTGACTAAACTGCAGGTCAGTTAATCTAAAGCAAGAAGAACCCAAACCGAAAATCGGACCAAAACCGAAATTAGAACCAAAACAAGACCAATTAACATTCAAATAAAATTAGGCCCATTATGGTCTATTCAAATGCCTCATTAAAAAATGTTAGGCTCCACTCGTTCTTGACCAAACTTCAGGTCATTTAATCTAAAGCTAGCAGAACCCAAACCGAAAATCGGACCAAAACCGAAATTAGAACCAAAACGAGATCAATTAACATTCAAATAATTTTAGGCTCATTATGGTATATTCAAATGCCTCATTAAAAAATGTTAGGCTCCACTCGTTCTTGACCAAACTTCAGGTCATTTAATCTAAAGCTAGCAGAACCCAAACCGAAAATCGGACCAAAACCGAAATTAGAACGAAAACAAGATCAATTAACATTCAAATAATTTTAGGCTCATTATGGTCTAATCAAATGTCCCATTAAAAAATGTTGGGCTCCACTCGTTCTTGACCAAACTTCAGGCTATTTAATCTAAAGCTAGCAGAACTCAAATCGAAAATCGGACCAAAACCGAAATTAGAACCCAAAACGAGATCAATTAACTATTCAAATGCCTCATTAAAAAATTTTGGGCTCCATTTAAACTAAAGGTGCTAGCTGCTTAACATGGTTCTGCTTGCTTTAGATTAAATGACCTGAAATTTGGCCAATAACGATTGGAGCCCAAATTTTATATTTTTTATTTTTTTTTTTATTTTTTTTTATATTACGACTGAGTCTTGTACTCATTTAGTAATTTACATTGCATGATAAAGTACTTGATTAGTCGGCGTAATCAAGTGATTATCCCCAGTTACGTGTCACTCCTCCTCAGTTCTTTCGCCTCAGTAAGTCTCCTGACCTCCTGGTTGCGATGAGTCCAGTGGTTTGGTTCTTTGCAGTCTTCGTGTTGGTGTGGTAGTCAGCATACAGCGTATGTCCAGATTTTCATGCTGGTGCAGACGTTGTCGGTGGTTTGTTGCATGATGCTTAATTTCATCCGTGACAAGCTGGATCTTTAGATCTCGATGGAGGTTGTCGTTTCGAATGTACCACGATGCATTAACAATGCATCGCAGGATTTTATTCTGAACTGTTTGTATGATTTTGATGTTTGTTTTCTTGGCACAACCCCAGAGTAGGCTAGCATATGTCCATACAGGTTTCAGGGTTTGTTTGTACAACAGCAGTTTGTTATGGATGTTATGGAAATTTTTTTAATGGGGCTTTGATTAGGCCATAATGAACCTAAAATTATTTGAAAGTTAATTGATCTTGTTTGGGGTTCTAATTTCGGTTTTGGTCCGATTTTCAAATTGGTTCAGCTAGCTTTGAAGTGATAAAGCCTTATGCCTTTTCTAGAATAAAAAAATTTAAATAGGGCATTTAATTAGCCTAAAATTAACCTTTAGCTTTCCAATTGTTTTTAAATCATTTTTTGTTTTGAATTCTGCTAACTTTTTCTAAAGCTAGCAGAACCCATCGTTTTAGTTGGAAGGGGTGGAGCCCAAAATTTTTAATAGAGCAGTTAATTAGCCTATTATTAGCATATAAATATTCATACTATCTTGTAATGTGCTGCTGTATGGGTTCTGCTAGCTTAAGGGACGTCGAATTTGATCAATGATTCGTTCAACTTGTCTTTTGCTCTAGCAAGTAAAAATTGTGAAATTTTAGTGAGTTCGTAATTTATATACAGGGGCCGATTATCAATTTGCGGGTTGCATAAAATGCTAGCACTTAACTTCTCAATTTTACGCCACTTTTTAATGAAATCCTCCTTGGCTGCTAAATCGTTAACAATAGCAATTATCTGGTGAGTTCCTCCGTTTGTATTTTTATTTTGATCCGGTTTTCTGTAGACATTGACTATGTTGTTGTTGTTTAATCGCGAACCGATTTTTGAACTCCAAGTAGGCGGAAACATTAATAAGGTTTTCATCGGGCAGTGAATGGATACCGCAGATCTGAATGTTTTGGCTCAACTTTACTTGTTCGATCGTCTTTAACCTAAAATTAACGTTGTCGAGATGTAGTGTCAATTAAGTCATTAAGTTTTTTACTAGTTAATTAGTAGAGGCTTTTTAAACTCAAAGTTATAGTTAATATAAAATCGCTTGAGTGATTTATTTTTCCACTCAAACATATCAAAACTTGCTGAATAGGGGAACTTCTCCAAATTTACCTCCCCTTTCTAAGAATTCCTTTTCTATTCTTAATTGAGTTCTTGATGTTTCTATTTTGCTTTCTATTTCACATTTATGATAAGCATTGAATGTTGTTTTGATGAATCGATAAAACTTTATTACTTGTTGAATTTTTATGATTAAAATTAATGATAAATAAAACCAAAGGAGGGCACATTGAAACTAAAAAAGAAAAATTTACACAAAACAACCAAAATTACCACACTAGTAGAAACTGAATTATGATCTATTTGTATAAATTGGGTACACCGCCCACATTTCTCTTAAGCAACACACCCATCCTCTTTCCACTCGAACGTCTATATAGACGAAGTTACTTTTATTTAATTTTTGTTGTTAAATGTTGTGCTTTATTTTTTTAATGGAACAAATAAATTTAAAATTATAGGAAAATCGAAAAAACTTTTCATCCTAATTTTTCAATAAATTACAAACTTAAATTTAATTTTTAAGAGAAAAATAAATAAATAAATAAAAAGATTTAATTATCATTTTATTATGAATAGAAAAATGTTAGGAAAAGCTGATTAAAGTGTTTTCTGGTTTTAGCAATTTAGATTTTCGGGTCGGTTGGGTATTGGAAAACAATTTTATGAAAATATTATCATCATTCCACGGCTCCTCCTGTTCATTCGATGGAAATCGCTTCCCACGCATGAATTTTTGTAGATGTGAGAACAGCCAAAAGTCAGAGGGAGCTAAGTCTGACGAATAGGATGGGATGTTGCAACTATTCACTGATTTTCGCGATGGTTTTTTGAGCTGTGTGAGAGGGTGCGTTGTCTTGATGAAAAATTATTGTTTTCTTCTGTAAACCAGATCTGTTCTCACATTTTCTCATGTTCTTTACATCCAGCTGGTCCAAAAGATTACAATAATAATCCGAGTTTATTGTTTTACCAGTTTGGAGGTAATCCACGAATTAAATTTTGCATCCCAAAAAACTGATGCTTGCTTTGATTCAAGATCATGGTGGTAGACCGACGAAACGACGCACAAAATCCTTTTTATCCATTCTGGAACACTCCAAATGTTGCTGAGCAGGTCGCACGACAATCTGCACACAGGTTTATAGAATCCAAAACTTCAGTCAAAATATTACTCACACTGCCTAATGAGGTCCCTAGGTCTTCTACTAAATCTCTCTTGGTTAATCGACGATCTTTAAAAACCATATGCTGTGTTTTTGCTACGGTTTCTGGTGTTGATGCACCTTTTGGACGTCCTTCACGTGGATCATCTTTAAGACTTGTACGGCCACGTTTAAATTCAGCAATCCATCTTTCTACTTTTAACAATTTTTTTTAAATTCCCAATGGCTTTATTCTTGAATCGTTCTACGGAAGAAACTAACAACAAGTGTCCAAATCTTAAGCTAATTACATTTTTTAAGTGTTAACCAATGTTAATACTTAATATTAGTGTTCACAATTTAATTTAGATCCTACTTATAAGCGTAATCTACACATTTAATGATTTTGCAGGTTCAATAGTCCGAGTGGATCTGCTCTTCCCAGTCGTTTAAATCGCGGCTGTTTTAGTATATCCCCGGCCAATTCGTTGGGATGTCCCTGAAGTTTTGAGTAGTATTTCGAACTGAATTCCTTGATTGTTTCTTTAACGGTTTTAACACCAAGGTCATCGTGTATGTTAGTATTTCGGATATGCCATGGAGCATTAGCGATACATCGGAGTATTTTCGCTTGAGTTCGTTGCAGGAGTTTTCTATTTGATGCACTGGTGGATCCCCATAACTAAATACCATATGTGCATATTGGTCTAATGATAACTTGGATTTTCTTCCTATCAGCCAATACATTTTGGAAAAAGTTATTTTTATTTGGTTGCGCTTTGCTCCAAAAAGTTTTTTTCTCGTTAGCCGTCTATCCAGGTGTAAGCCTAGGTATTTGACCTTGGTTTGTTGAGGAATATATACCCCGTTTAATTGTACTGGTGAGCAGAAGCGTTTCTTCAGCGTAAATGTGACATGAATTGATTTTTTTTCGTTTACTTTTGTTCGCCAGATCTTGAGCCAATCCTCATTTTGCACTTCTCTTGAGGCTGTTTGCGGGTTTTCGTGTGATACCAGGATGGCTGTATCATCAGCAAATGTTGATATTATTACATTGTCGGTAACAGGTAAGACTGCCGTGTACAACAAGTATAAAAGGGGTCGCATTACGCTTCCTTGTGGGACTCGAGCGCTTATATCATTTAGGGAAGTTGTTGCACCATTTTGATGGACCATGTATTGCCTTTGGAGGAGATAGTTTTCCAGAACTGATTGAATATTCTTCAGCAGGAGCGCCTTAAGTTTATATATTAGTCCATCGTGCCAAACTTTATCAAATGCTTGTACTATATCCATGAAGACAGCAGAACAGTATTGCTTTGCCTTAAAGGTTTGTCTGATTGCATTTACAATTCTATGCACTTGCTCTAGGGTGCCATGTTGGTTTCGGAACCCAAATTCATGGTCTGGTATGATTTACCTTTCTTCTAATACTGGTTTCACTTTTGTTATTAGCATTTTTTCAAACAGCTATGAGAATGTGGGAAGCATGCATATTGAACGATAAGACGAGATTTGGGTTTCATTTTTCTCAGGCTTATGTATCATTGTGACTAGTTCACATGATTTCATTAAAAATGTACGTTATTCGTTGTATGCATTTGTCTGGTAATTAATTCCCTTGTCATTTTTCCAGTAATAAGGTCATATCCTGGCGCCTTTCTCGGGCTAATACAAGTTTTGATTGTGTTTTTAACTTTCTTCCATTCAAACTTTATAGGTTTAAGGGATGAATCATCATACATCTGGTGAGGCAGCACGATATTATTAGTTCCTTCGTGTGGTGAAAACACCGTCTTAAGATGTGCAGCGAAAGCATTGGCTTTTTCTTCATCGCTTCTCGCCCAATTTCCAGTTGGTAGTCTAATCAGTGGATTCGACTTTGTAGGCCTTTTTATTTTTTTTGTTTTGTTGCCTTCCACAAAGAATAATCAGTCTTCTCTGTTGCCGAGAGTTCACTTAAATATTTCTGGCCACATTGGTTTTATTCTTCCTGCAGTGCAAATGTCAGGGTTTTGATAGCTCGATTTAATTTGCATTTCAACAATTATGATTTAGTTTGTTGCCGTTGCCGTCGAATTTTCTCCTTTTCCTGAATTAGTGACCGGATATTATGTGATAATTTATTGATGTTTTCGGAATTGTTGATGATTGGTGAAGCCTTTTCAGCTGATATTTTTAGTGCCTCTTTTAGCTTTTCTGCAACCGCATCAATATCTGCTGGTGTTTTTAGCGGGATATCAAGATGACAATTTTGTTCGACTAGTCTCTATATTGATTCCAATCAGTTCGTTTGTTTGTCAGACGTTTCGCTGTTTCTGATTTTAAGACAACAGTACTCATTGTTACTATTATCGGTGAATGACCAGACGACAGATCATAGCAATCGGTGGCCTTAACGTACGTACGCGCAATGCCTTTGGTTACGCAGAAATTAATTAGATCAGGTACTTTCTTTTTACTTGTAGGCCAGTAAGTGGGATGACCGGTAGATAAAAAATCCAGGGACTATTCCTCTATAGCTTCATAAGCTTGTTTGCCTTTAGGCGTTGTTGGTCTCGAACCCCATTGAGTATGTTTGGCGTTGTAATCACCTCCCACGAGACATTTATTACCCAGCTGACCAAAATAATCAATAAACTGCCATTTTTTATAGCGTGCTTTGGAGGGTAGTACACTGCTGATATCACACAACTTCTAGATCATTCATGCAGACAGATGCTCGTTGATTGGATATGATCTTTCTCATATTTCATAAGTTGATAATGTTTTAGTCTTCTCTTGATCGATACAGCAGTGCCATCGTGTGATTTGCCGAATGCTAAGTGTCATAAATAGTGTCATAAATAAAGTACCCATTAATTTTGAAGTAGTTCTTGTTGGTGAAGCGTGTTTCAGATATTAACATTATGTCAATATTGTGCTCAATGAGAAATACTTGAACCTCCGCTCTATGCTGCGCTAGGCCGTTCGCATTCCATATTGCTATTTCTAACTATCATTAGATCCATAGTTCTCTCCATCATCGCCATGAAGCTTTGAACCATACCAGATAGTTTGTTTAAAAATGATGAGATGTTTTCTTCTTCGGAACGGCACCTTTAAGTACACTTGTGTACGAAACCCCGTGATGCACACTATACTGTTTACCTTTATATTCTGGTTTCCATTTTGAACTTTAGCTTCTGAATGTAATTTAAGTAAGCATTGCTCAGCTCGCTGTCTAGGATTAATTCTCCTTTTCAATTCAATATAAACCAGGCAACCACTATAAATCGCTGTATTCTTGGCACTTAACACACTGTACCGGTCCAGTTCTTTTTCTGGGTTCTTCGACAGTAATTCCTCTATGCAGAAGATATTTTAGATTATATATTTCAAGCTTCCCATTGATTTGTTTATTATCTGGTTCTAATTCCAGACGGAATATTGGCTGTGACACCTTTTCCCGTTTTATAAAATTAGTTATAGATTTAACACGAAAGCGAGAGCAGCTTGTATCTCGTTTGGGTCAACGAAGCTCTCAATTCCTTTTAACATCACAACCAACCCTTTTTGGCTCTTTATTTGATAGGTATAGTAGTGTTTTCCCACTTCATCAAAATGATTTATCATGGGCGTGTATGTCTCAATATTTGATGGCTGAATTTTGGTTTCTTTTATATTTCCTCGTTTAACCCCGGAAATATAAAAGTTACCCTCCGTTAAAGTGTTGATGGTTCTTGCTAAATCTCTATTTGATTCTTCCCTCAAATAGGGAGCTCCATTCAGCAGCTTCATCGGCGTTTATTAAACTAGAAAACCGGTTGTCATGAACCAATTCAACCGTAGCTAGCTTAGTGAATTTATTCACGCTCGTGTAAGCCGCTGATCTAAGGCTCCTCTTTCGTTTGGGTGCGCAATGATATACCTATCTAAACCCGTCTGCACTAAATCATTTTTTTCGATGCGCTTCGCGAGTTTATATTATCGTCATTTGACGACGTTGCACTTTTGTCTGTTTCAATTAATTCACTAGGTTCATTAACGTTTAGTTTTAATTCCGTTTGAATCAAATTTGCGTGCACCGCAATTTTTTGCACGTTCACATTTTTGTTTTGGAGTATGTTGCACATTGTGCGTGGCGTTTGTTAATCCGCTTGACGACATTGCCCCCTGCAGATTTGGCATAGTTACTTTAGGTGGTGAATGGGTCACGGGCATCATTGTAACACATTTTGCCACATCAGTAATAAATTCGGTATTAATTAGCACAGATTAATTAAAAGCACAGTGCAACACAGGAAATATTATGCGAGTATGTACTAACAATTATAACACAGTTTGAGTAAGATCACCGATTTATTGGAATACACAGAAATAAATAAATTGCAGAACGAAGTATAAACACGTCTGTACGCGCCAACGAAATTTATAGTTCATGAATTTGTTTTGGTGCTACATCTTCAAAAAATAAGAATTTTATCACTGCACGAATTCCAATTCTGTCCATGGTAAAAAGTACTGTGATTTGTCCACTTTGAAGTTGAACAACTGCTAATATACGAATAAGTTGACAGATCTACATGGAACTTCACACGTGTTCATAAAAAAATAAAACGACGAACCTAATAGCGCTATTTCTTATCGAACTACAAAACTTACTGAGCAACCTAGTAAAAAACATTTTTTGTGCAAAATTCGACTTTGTTCATCAACATAGTTTCCGTCAAAAGTGATATATTTATGCCAACGCTTCTCTAGCATTTCGATGCCTTTTTGTAGAAGATTTAGTTTGAGCCTCGAAATAATACAGGGTGTCCGCCGGGAAGGTATACTACTTTGTTTGTTTATGATCTTATATTGATAAATGTTTTATTTAATGTCGGCAATTATGTATGGAATACAATATCAGATAAATGTCCGCCTCTGTTAGCCTCACAAATGCGAGCCCTTTTGAGCACATTTTTCATTACATTCTCACACATTTCACGCGGTATTTCATTAATTTCATCACGAATATTTTGTTTGAGTTGCTCAAGCGTTTCTGGTTTGTTTGCATAAGCCTTGCTTTTTAGATATCCTCACAAAAAGAAGTCCGGAGCAGTCAAATCACTCGACCGTGGAGGCCAATCAACATCACCATTTTTTGAAATAACTTGTTGTGGAAGAGTTCTCGCAGTAATTCCATTGTAATCCTGGCTGTATGCAATGTGGCACCGTCTTGTTGATACCACATGTTAATCAAGCCCAAAGTATGCAGTTGTGGCGTTAAAAAGTTTTCCATCAGATCACGATATCGCTCCCCATTCACAGTTACCGTTACGCCGTTTTCATTTTCAAAGAAGTAAGGTCCAATGATTCCTCCTGACCAAATTGTACACCAGACTGTCACTTTTAATGGATGTAAAGGTGACTGATGAATAATGTGAGGGTTTTCCATTGCCCAGAACCAACTATTCTGTTTATTCACATATCCATTTCAATGAAAATGTGCCTCGTCACTCATTATGATTTTTTCATAAAAATCGGGGTTGTCATGGGCGAGCTGTAACATCCTATTGGCATATGTACGGTGGCGTAAATGGTCTTGTGGAAGAAGCTCTTGTGTCAACTGAATCTTAAATGGAAACAAATGCAAATCCTTGTGCAAAATTGTTGCCAAACTGGTTCTTTGAAGACCAAGCTCCTGAGCACGGCGTTGAATTGAGGTTGATGGATTGTTTTGAACACTTTCTTGAACAGCAGTAATGTTTTCAGCCGATCTTGCACTACAGTGTGGCCCATGCTTGAGCCTATCACTTACAGACCCTCTTTCTTCGAAATCTTTCACTACCCGATAAATAGTGCGTTTTGTTGGCACGTTGTTTCTCCCAAAAATTTCACGTAACTTTCTCATCGTCACAGTAATCGATGATTGATTTTGATAAAATGTTTTAACGATTAAAACACGATGGTTTATCGAATATTTTTCCATAATAAATTTGCCACGTGTCTACTTCACGACTGTCAAGTATGAACTGTCAATACTAATATTCGCCTAAATGGCGGCAAAACAAAGTAGTATACCTTCCCGGCGGACACCCTGTAGTTTGTTTCGGCAATTATATTTCCCTGGAACATTTGTTTGAGGTCTACGAGCAAGTAGTAGTCGCTGTAAGCCAGATCCGCCAGATACGGTAGATAGACGACTTGTGAAGAACACCTTTTTCTCTTGCATTTGGGGTCATTTTGCGCAATTTTTGGTCTCCCAAAATACGGAGGCCAGAACCTTACCGACCAACATTTGCGTTTTTGCTCGCTTCGGAAGGATTTCGCCGGTTGCTGTGCAGCTGACCTGCATTGATTATGGGGTCTATTATAGTGGATCAAGGTTTCATTCATTGTCACATACCGACATACAAAATCCCGTTTATTACGAATAAATAGCTCCAGTGACTCCAGCTATGTGACCAAGCGTGGTAGCCTCTTTGCACAAATGTTCATGGAAAACAGTATATACACTCTCTTCTGATATTTTTAAGTTGTCAGCTATCTCACGCAACGTTAAGTTATTTTTCTAGAATAACTGCCGAATTCGGGCGACCGAGTGGTTAGGTACGTCGGTATTTATACGACCATGTTTAAACACAGAAAACCAATGTTCGACGGTTGCTTTCAATGCAGAGTCCCTATAACACTTAATAAGACACTGTCTTATTTGAACGGTATTTGCCTATCAAAAGCTTTCGAAAACAACTGTAACTTGTAAACTAATGGTCGGATTGTCATACAATTTTAACACAGTTTGAAAGTTGGTACTTTCTAAAAATCATATAAATTTTTCAGAATCGGGACTAATTGAGTGACATAATTTGGTGTGTGATAGATAAAAAGCGAAATAAATAGTGACAGCAATTATAAGTGGTGCTAAGTGAAATACAATGTGTAATTTATTATAAATTTTGTAGAGTGAAATAACTGTAGAAATTATTGTGGTTGTTACCCGAAGCCATAGCATAATAGGGGCCATGAACTATTTGTTGGGTCCGGAATCCAAATTTCTTTATTGTCCTACTTTTAAATATCGAGTCGCTTAAATGATTTTGCCATCTCCGCTGATCTCTCCACCGATCTGAGCTGCGGGAACCAATGCCACACGGGGTCTACATATGGATAGAAACAATTCTATGTAACGGGTTTGCATAAGGTAGTAACCTCAAGCGTAAGCCCATTACAAAAACGTGTCCAAAGGAGGGGAGGGGGGGGGGGCAAAACTGGGCCAAAAAGTTGGTATAGTATCTACCAAAAATATCCTAGAAGCACTTAGTGAATCCCGAACTAAACTGAGGACTCCCTCACAAATTTTTCCGTTACATTGCTTAATATATTATGGAACTCTGTTTCAAGTGGTATACAATTGCGGACCATCGGTTTCGCTAGCAACCCGGTTGGTATTGTGTAACGTTGTCCTTGCGATTTTTATGCCACAATTTATTACTGAGCTAGTAGTCAGAAATTACTGCGACCAAAGGATAAACCTTTAGCGTCGCATAATTTCCGCTTCGCCTTTTCTTTTAAAAATTACACCTCTTGGGATGAGGTGTGCAAGTCATCCAAGATTAGGTTTAGATACGTCCGGGGTATGACGCACTTGGTTGTTCAAACTTAGTTTCTATTAGTGACTAATGTTGATTACAAGTTTGAACATAGACCAAGTGTAGTTATGATACACGTGGTGGGAATTCTTGGTAATAATCGGCACATTACCACTTGCAACTGATAAAAATAGTGATTGGTATTCGAGAGCCGTATAAAAGGGACTCGATAACATCAATTGACCTACTTGAAAGTAATTTGCTACACTCTCTCAATGAATTCTGTTTTCAAATCACCATAGCCATGAGGATCGCTCAGAAAGAGCTAAGAAACCCAAATGTGGTATGACCACTTATGTTATGACAAAGATAGAAGGCCCTTAATGGTTTTTATCATTTATTAGATATAAGGTACGAACTCATGATAGAATGTCACATACGAGAAATTCACTACGAGGCTCGTCGACAGGCGATAATCTCTCATTGCGAAGCCTTTAGATGAGAGCAAAATCTGATTCATGTCCGAGGCCGAATCAATTGCTGGCCTGGTACACGTTAAAGGAGATAGGATGCTCCTAAATACATTATGATATTAAGCTGCTAGAAGCCGCAAATCAGTTGGCAAAGATTGGTGGTAGTATCGCACGAGTATTTCTGGGAATTAGTGCAAATACAAATAAGCGTTTATACCAAAATTATCAGGTGTTGGTAATATTTATGAAGGGTTTGGCTCACCTAAGTCTAAGTGCCTCCATACAATTTTTTGCAAAACGTCGATTTTGTAAAACTATTTTTTTTTGTTACAGAAATTCTTTCTCGCCTGTCTCTATTTTCCATTCTCCAAAAATTACATTGCCAATTAATCAAAACTATAAAAGAAATTGTATTTTATAGTAATTTAGTTGTTCGTTACTCCACTTCCATCTAAAATATATGGAGCCCAAATAAACGACAAAGTATCGTATATGCAACAGCGTTATCAACGAGAGTGGATCAAACGATTTATTAATTAAGGATGTAATCGCCTGCAATTGGGAATGAAATTACCTTAGTGAACATAAGGAAACACTGTTGAATCTGAAATATTGTACGAAACGAATTGTCAATCGATTGAATTGATCCGTCGAAAATAACGTGTTCTTCTAGAGCTGCTGAAACAAATGAACAGAGTAGGATACAGCTGGAAAACAATCGCTTAAGATATCGCTGATATGAAAACGATCAAGGATTGTGACCCAGTGCTCTTAGCAACAGCTATGGCAAAAGTACAAAATATTTACGGTGATTTCAGCATGTTGCGGGCACTAATAGATAAAACAACCCGGCTTACCAAGGACAAGGGTTCTAGCCGAAGTTTCCAGAATTTCAGCAATAAAGTGGCGATCGCATCAACAGATAATGATAAACATCAGTCCCGCAGATTTCCATTCATCTTTAAGATACAAGCAAATGCTCTCGTCTTAACAACTATTACCAAACCACTTCCGGATAAAAACATATTGGGTCTAGATTGGGTCTAGACAACCAACTACAAAAGGAAGTAATCCTAGCCGATCCTACCTTCGACACTCCCGGACCTATTGACTTTTTCATAGGCGCTGACGTCTACGGAGAAATACTGTTGGAAGGAATAAAGAAAGATCCGCTTCATAAGTGTATAGCCCAACAATCTGAATTAGGATGGATAATAGCAGGTCGCCCAAAATGTTTTTGGAAAGCCGAAGAACTACATCCGGAAAGACACCTAACTTCTTCAGCAGTGAAGAAGAATGTGAAAAACACTATGAGCAGATCCACAAGAGGTCAGAGAATGGACGATACGATATTATAATACCATTCAAGAACGACAAACTGAAAGAAGTGGCAATGGGAGACTCTAAAGCCAAAGCAGCTGCTAGAATGCTTGAAATGGAAAAACGATTCAAGAAAGATGAAGACTTGAAGAGTCAATATCATAAGTTCATGAACGAGTATCTCCAGCTTAACCACATCGAGCTGATCAAAGGTGATTCAATAGCAGATAGTTCTTGTGTTTACTACATGCCACATCATTCCATAATGAAAGAAGACAACACAACAACCAAGTTGAGAGTAGTTTTCGATGCTTCCTGCAAAACAACAACAGGCACGTCTTTAAACGAAATGATGTACATTGGTCCAACTTTACAAAACAACCTAACCACAATATTGATGAGATGGAAGAAGCATTGTTATGTATTCGCATCAGACATTGAGAAAATGTTCAGACAAATCAATGTAGCCAGGAAAGGTCAAAATTTTAAACGAATACTTTGGCGATCAGATCCAAATACACCAATGAAAAGTTATAGATTAAAAACTGTCACATATGGTACGGCATCTACAACTTATTTGGCTATGAAAGCTTTACAACAATTAGCCATAGATGAAGCTTCAAGATATCCAATTGGTTCAAAGATTGTGCAAACAAATTTCTATGTAGATGACCTCTCATCGGGAGCCAATACAATAACAGAAGCAATAATCGCGCGAAAGGAATTCTCCTTTCCAGGGGAAGGACCTAAACCTAAAACCTAAAAGAAACGGGACTACGCAAGATAGAATTTAATGACACAGTAAAAACACTTGGGCTACTCTGGAACTCCACAACAGATATGTTACAATTTCAAGTATCCATGCCAGATACAAATACAACCGTACCTAAAAGAACAATGGTATCAGATGCGTCCAAACGTTTCGATCCGCTAGGATGACTAACAGTAGTGATCCAGGCAAAAATCCTACTTCAAAACTTATGGGCTTCTGGTGTAAGCTGGGATGACAAATTCCATTTGAATTTTGAAAATAGATGGCTAAACTACAAGCTAGAATTACAACAGTTATAGAGAAGATTAGAATTCATGGTTGGATAAACTACAACAGCGGCTCAAAAATTGAACTACATGGTTTCTGTGACGCCTCCAATCAAGCATATGCCGCCGTGGTATACAGCAAGATAAACAATGAAGTATCAATAATTACTACCAAAACAAAGGTTGCACCACTAAACTAAACCATATCACTGCCAAGACTAGAACTGAATGCTGCTTTGCTTCTCTCAAAACTAGTAAAAATGTAACTTATCAGCCCTTTTTCTGGAGTGATTCAACAGCAGTTCTAGGATAAAAGGAAAGCCACAACATCATAAAACTTTTGTCGCCAACAGAATAACAGAGATACAATCCAGCACTAACCCTAGTCAATGGTATCACGTGGTTTCAAACGAAAATTCAGCAGACTGCGCATCACGAGGATTAAACCCTGTGCAATTATTAAACCACAGGATTTGGTGGGAAGGGCCCCAGTGGCTGAAAGGATCAACCTATCCAACAACAAATATTGATGCTCAAGCACTGAAAGAAACAGGCAGCATGGAACGCAAGTCAAAAACCACATTTACAACAACAGTGGAAAACCAGTGGTTGAATTCAATCGATTCTCGTCGCTACAACGACTCATTCTTAGTATTGCATACTGTCTACGCTTTGTATCAAATACAAAAACTAAAACCAAAAATGCACCCCAGCTCAACCCATAGAGGAACTCAAGACAGCGCTAAAAGTAATAATCAAAGTAGCACAGAAAGAAACCTTTGAAATGTAACTTACGAAATTAAAATCAAACCAAAATTTACCAAAGGACAGCACAATACTGACATTGAATCCCTTCATCGACGGAAATGGTCTACTACGAGTAAGTGGAAGACTAACCAATTCAATCCTACTGTTTGACGAAAAACATAAAATAATAATGCCCAAAGGCCACAAGTTGTCAAGGTTGCTCATCAAAGAAGCTCATTTAAAAACTCTACATGGAGGCAATCAAGCAACGTTATCATATTAGAGAGCACAGTATTGGGTAATAAATGCCAATTATACAGTTCGTAACACAACTAATGGGTATGTTACCAAAAGAGCGAGTAACACCAGCTCCACCATTCGCAAACAGCGGAGTAGACTATGTCGGTCCAATTTGTATAAAATTGTAGAAAGGCCGCCGTAATAAAACAACAAAAGGGTAAATTGCCATTTTTATATGCCTAGCCACAAAGGCAATCCATCTAGAAGTTGTAAACGACTTGTCAACAGATGCTTAGCCGCATCACGGCGATTCGTTTCAAGAAGAGGAATTTGTCTGAAAATATTCAGCGATTGCGGAACTAACTTCGTTGGAGCAGATAAACAATTACAAAGGCAGGCAAAACAACAAGAAGGTGAAATTAAAAACAAAGTGGCACAGATGGGAACTGAGAGCCACTTCTTGCCCCGGGAAGTCTTCATTTTGGAGGTTTGTGGGAAGCCGGAGTCAAATCAATGAAACAACATCTCCGGAAAGTATTGGGAACTCATACGTTAACCTTCGAGGAGCTTGCAACACTTCTAGCTCAAATAGAAGCATGTTTGAACTCCAGGCCATTAGCCCCTCTCTCAAACGATTCAGATCAAGCCGGTGTTTTAAGTCCGGGACATTTTTTAATAGGGTATCAAGCCAAAATGGTTACAAGAACAACGCAACCACGTGGGAGAAGTAGTAATCCTCAAAAATGAACAACTACCCCCTACGCATTGGCCACTAGCCAGAGTCATCGAACTACATCCGGGACAAGATGGACTAGTCAGGGTAATCACACTCTAATTTAAGAACAACACGTTGAAGAGGAGTCTGACGAAAGTATGCCGTCTTCCATTAACTAACGAGTCTGAAGACCACGTGAACATGTACTCCAAGAATAGTTATCCTGCTCAGTTGAAAATACACAAAAGGGAAAATCAGTATCAACTAATAACACAAAATACAACCACAACCATGCAAGACAACAACACGCAGTCCAACGAAATCAACCATAAATTGAGAAAGCAGCCCCAAAGACGCAAGCAAAGGCAAATCATCTAGTGTTAGTAATGCTCTCAACTTGCTGTCTACTAGGGTTCGCGCAAGCCCAGATTAAAGTCACTCCATTTAATCATTCAACATGAATATACTTCGAGGATCTAGATAAACTCGAGGTGGTAGCTATGAAGTAGACATTAGTAATTTATTACAACATGACGAGCTACTGGGAGGAGATGGAAGCCTTTAAGAAAGCGCAAGTCGAATTGGAAGCAGCTTGCAAGGAGCTACTTAACTTAAGATGCGACATAATCCTACAACAACTCCAGTGGCAATTCAAAAACTTGGTCGCAGATAACGAGCTTCTACGATGATTCGAAAATCATCTAATGGGACTGATGAGAAACCAGACATCAATAATAGACAACACAATCAAGTTGGTAAAGCAGAATTCTATTCTAACAGTGACATTGGTGAATAATCTAATTAAAGAGCAATAGAAACTAAGATTGGAAATGGAACTGTTGAACGAGTATCGAACATACGAAGATAGGGTCCGCTCAATATTTACAAGCATGATAGAATTCACTCTAATACTAAAACCTAGAGGGTACACAACAAGGGTTGCTTGATGATGTTTATTATGTCCATCACAGCATCCTGCATTCATCGATACTTTCCCCGTCACAGCCAGAGGACCAACCACAATTTATTCGTCAGCACATACCGGCTTTAATTACCATACCGAGACACAATATTCATGACCTCATTCATATATATCAAAGTCTGACTATACGTAGCAGAGTAACACGACGTAATGTGATAATTGAAATCATCACACCGTTGTCCATTGCACTGGATTATAATCTACTAGCCGTAATTCCAGTTCCTGATATATGATTAATACACTCAATCAAGCATTTGTACATCAACAAGGTACCTAGCAGTAGACAATCATCAAGAGCATTTTGCATCCCTAACAACAGAAGAAGTGAACCGTTGCCAAGTATTTCAACCTACACAGTTTTTAAGCGAGGTATCACTAATTTTCAACGCCATGACAAACAAAAGCCAGTGCGAAGTTACAATCCTACAGCGAAAACTAGCGCTCGACAGATTATGCAACGTTGAGTCAATAAATTCAACAAAACCACTGGATAAAGCTTCACCCTCCAAACGAACAGATATTCGTAATTCGGTTGTACACTAAGAGACGAGAAGCTCCGCATCATCAATATCGGTACAGCATCTAACGATATTAGAAAATCGTTTCGCAAATCTTTCAACACGATAAACGGAGCCGGTCGACTGGTTCGGTTTCTAGGAATGTTTTAGGAAGAAGTTAACGCGCCTATCCACTGTGACAATGTTGTTCTTTGCTTACAACAAACCTGTGCGGATTTTAAAACACTTTATTTGGCACTTATTTTCGAGAGAATGAGTTTCACCTGTCGGTTTTCCTTAAAAATCATAATTACATTTTTAATTGACTTTTAACCACTTGACTCGAGTTTATAAAGGAAAATTTAAAATCGTTGCTTCTGTCACATGACAATAGGTTGGTCGCTAGGGTTGCATCAACAATATGGTGACGTATTATTTGTATTTTGTTAAGCGTGTACCAATTTGTGTTACAACAAATAAAATTGGGATGTTGCCCATTCCGTACGTTGATCCCCCGCATGGGGATAAACGAGGTTTTATGTAGCAAAACTGAAAAAACTAAATGATGTGGAAACGATATAAATTTCCGTTAATTTCCTGTATTAAAAATGTACAACAACAAAAACACAAAAAAGGGAAAACATAAATAATAAAATACATAAAATAATGATTTTCCATGTTCATAGTTTTTGGTCTATGTATATTGTGTTGTGTTATTGTGATAATAATGATAACAAAAATATAATTTTTTTGTTTTTAATTTAAATAGTCAATCAACATAAACCCGAATAGAATTTTGACAGAGGATGAGGAGAGTTTAATACAAAAGCTTGCTGGGCGGTTTTTTGTTGTTGAAAAATGTGTGGTGTGTACAGGCATGTGTACATTACCGATAAATAATAGATGAATCAGATTTCTATGGACCAGAAAGGAAGTTTTTATTGTAACAATTTTGTGTTTTTTTTCCTGTATGGTTTTAATTTTTTCCAATTTTATTGATGAAAAATTTATTTTTTAATTTTGCTGAACGACTCATTTAAATATTTATCAATGTTTATTTGTACATGTACACATATAGAGGGGCACGGGAAATTTTCAATTTCAATTACGAATAAATAGTTAATTGGTTATTTTATAATAATTTCGGACAAGTATTTCTATTCGAATAATTTAACAAATTTTAATAGATTTGAATTAATTACGCGTTTTTACCGCGATTTTTAAATAAGCGCTTTAATCTTAAACACCACCATCATTAATTTTGGGCTCGTGGCAGAGAGAGATAACGCGATGACGACAATGTACGCATGTGAAGTTATCCCCGCCCCGTTGTATATTATATATTATTCCAAACACACTTCATGTGTATTAGAGTACGGGACTGATGGCCTCTACGAAGTATTCATAAATGGATACGGGCGTACTCTGGGAATTGTTTTGTAGAACGAACGGTTGTGGTACCCAATCCCTTCGTAGTAGTAAAGCAGAATAGCGAATTATTCAATCAAAACTATGCAATGGTATAAACAAAAGGAAATAATGTCCCACGTGGTACACCAATATCAACATTGGTAAATCCACTCTCTGTGGAGACTGGCCCTATGGATTCCAGGGAGCGCCATATATTGCATTATCAGGGAATATCAAAAACTTTCCAGAGAAGACCAAATTTACAAAGATCATCGATAAAGAAAAATAGAAGCAACTCGGTAGCTGACCAAGCCGATACTTTTTATAACGCTATACCTAGGCAAACATTACACGAAATAAGTGATGCCACCGGAAATTTTACTTTGCAAATAGCCGAATCTAATAAAACAACTATTGACCTAGAAAAGGAGAATATGAATCTCTTGGCGAGGCTAGAGCACATGGAGCAAGTATTTGCCAAGCTAAGCGAAGAAATTGAGTATCTAAAGCGAGAAAATGTAAACCTAAATATGAATCAGGATTCAAAAGAAGATTGCGATATAGAAAGCATTGAACCAGATAAACTCATCTACTCCACTGATGAAGATGATTACAAAGAGAAACGGACTGGATCCTAAAGAAGAAAAAACAGTCCAGGAAGAGTAAGAAAAGAAAAGCTGAATCGTCACCTGAGGCTGAGCAATTAAATATGGTAGGGGACAATCTAGTCCAGATTCAAACGATGCTCTACCCAAAGCCAATCAACCAAAAGGTAGTAAATCTACGAAGAACATTACACCAAATTTGGTGCAACCGAAAGAAAAATCACTCCCACCAATAAATATTGTGGGTGTTACCAGTTACCCAGAAATTCAGTCACTTATGAAATCAGTTACTGACAAAGACTATAAGGTAACAGCGTTAAATAATGACGTTTGGAAAATTAATACTCTGGACTCAGATACTTATAGAACCTTATCTATGAAATTGAATGCTGAAAAGTATCAGTACTTACGAAAACAAACAGGCTCGACCAATAAAAGTCATGGCAATAGGTTTGCAACTTTGCACCACACTTGCTCAAGCAAAGAAATAATGGAAGGCTTACAAAATAAAGGTCTTAAAATACTAGGTGCTGTGAATATTGCTAAAAAAGAGAGAACAGAAATTCAGGAAGTAAACCAAATTATCAGTAAAAGACAACATACAACAAAGACAATGTTCAAAACATTTATGGAATAAAAGGAATCCCTCACATGAAGGTGAAAATCGAACCGATGAGGAGAACCACCACACTTATACCCCAATGCAAGAAATGTCAGGCATTTAATCACACCCAAAGATATTGCGGCCGGGATCCAAGATACGTAAAATGCTCAGGTAATGATTTTACCCAGGCATGTACAATAAGAAGAGATGTGCCAGCCAAGTGTACAAACTGTAAAGGCCAACAACTACAAAAATTAAGAGATAAAACAAGAAATCAACCGCAAAATCACAAAAATCGAAGGGTTCAAATATCAAATCAGATGAATCAAAACCCACAACCAAGCAATACAGGGCAAAGAAGTTCATTTGCGCAGGTAGTGAAAGGTTTGGGTTCAACCAAACATATGGGATCTGAAAGTAACCAAACTATGAAAAACATTATGTACAGCATTGCAGCTATTACAAAGTGGCTAGATGACCAAAGTAATCTGACCAACAGTTGATACTTGATCAACTGAAGAAAATGCAACTCCCTCAACGCAATCCAAGAAAAAATGTTAAGTAAGAACACAACTTTCAAAATAGCAATCTGGAATGCGAATGGTATTATGCAACATATTCCAGAAATAGAAATATTTTTAAATTCAGAAAAAATCGACATTTTTTTAATATCTGAAAGCCATCTAGTTAAATCTTCGTTTGTTAAAATACGGGGTATAACTTATATCACTCCATTCATCCAGCGGAAAGAGCAAGAGGTGGTTCGGCATTACTAATAAAAGAAAACATAAAACACCAACAATGCAAGTCACTACTGTAAGGATCCAAATTAAACACAGACAGCTTACTGTCTCTGCAATATATTGTCCTCCGCGGCATAACTTGTAAAGAGAGGACTACCTTAAACTATTTAAATCGCTTGGACGTGATTTTATTATTGGAGGTGACTTTAATGCAGAAAACACCTATTGGGGATCTAGACTTACGACGGCAAAAGGTAAACAATTGCTTCAAGCAGAGCAGACATGTGAATGTGAATGTGAATTTTACTCTGGTGGTTCCCCAACATACTGGCCCAGTGACGGAATGATGATACCTGACCTAATAGACTTTTATGTAGCAAGAGGTATATCCCAGAACTACATGCACATTGAAGACAGTAATTCTGTAGATCGGATCATTCCCCGGTTATCATGACATTCAGTGAAATGGTAATTCATAGGGAGAGTTCACCCAGATTAACAAATTCAAAAACAAACTGGGATCTCTTTCGTGAGGTGGCAAATAACTAGAAGACCGGAGAACAAAACAATTCTTAACAATTTAGGTAACAGTCTCAGATCTCTTCTTAAAGAAGTTAAAAATGCATCAATCAACGTTCCAAATTTTAGTACTTTTTCAATTTAAATTGTAAATTTCAATTTTTATTTTTATTTTCAATTTTCAATTCTTTTTTTAATTTTTTTTTATTAAATGTATTTTGGTGTAGTCGAGTGAGCGGTTGCTTGGCACGCGCGAGGCGGTGCACATTGGTTTCGCTGCATTTATGTTCACGTTCAGCGTCCATTTTGATCAAATTATTTTTGTTTTATTTCGTATGTTATTTTTTATTTCACTCATTCTGCGACCATTTTTGTGCGATTTATTTTTATTTTCTTTTTCCCTTTAGCTTCGGAATTTTCACATTCAACCCTATTAGTTGGATTTTTTTATTTTTATTCCCCTTTCGTCCCTGATTTTGTTTTCTTGAAAAATTTATTGAAATATAGATAACACGGCGTTTCCTGGCATTCGGTTTTATTTTATTTCTCCCTCATAGGACTTTATTTTTCCGTTATTTTCTTCTCAAGTTACCTATTTTTAAAAAACATAGAAATTTTGTATGATAAAATGAATTATTAAATTTTTCGGATTGGTATGATGGGAGGGGGTCTCATTTCGTATCGGTTTTATAGTTGCATGCTGGGCTTGTTACTGCCCTTCATCCCCTAGGCAGGACATCTACAGGGTCGTAGTGGTGACTCCAGCATATGTGTCGTCCATTCGGGGACGACCGTGGCACTTCGGCAGTCTCGAATTGTCGAAGTGTGTAATGTGGGAGATCCGGTCGTTCCTGGGTGGGCACATCCGGTTATTATTATATTTATCTCGTTGTTCCTTCAATTCCGTCCAATTTAATTCTGGTCTAAATTTAATTTAGTTTCAGTTCTTTTTAGTTTACTTTTATTATTGTGTTCTGTTCCGCGGTGTAGGCCTGCCATATGTAGGCCATATGCAAGCCTGAACTTCCCCACGACTCAAAACCCTGAAATCTAGGCGGCAAAATCACCGTGAAAGAGGCCTCTGTCTATTTAGAAGAATCTGCGGAGTGGTTGTTGAATCACCCCGTAACAAACTATTATCCGGACTCTGCAGCAGGAAAATCAACCATCAGTGACTGGTATGCTGAATTTGAATTGAATCACCACGCTCTGGACGCCCAAATAGGGCTGTGACTCCAGAAAACATAAAAAAAATCCACGAAATTGTTTGGAAAGACAGCAAAGTGAAGTTGCGTGAGATAGCTGGCATTATTAAGATATCAGTGGAACGTGTTGGCCATATTTTGGACGAGCATTTGTCCATGACAAAAATTGCTCTTTCACCAAAACAATGCACCATGTCACAAGTCAATCGCAACAATGACAAAATTGCACGAGTTGCACATTGAATTGTTTGCGGACCTCAAAAAAAGCTGCATGGAACGAGATTTGGCTCGAATGAAGAAGTGATTATCGAAACTGAAGCTTATTTTGAAGATAAAGATAAATCGTTCTACAAAAAAGGCAACGAAATGTTAGAGAGGCGTTGGAGTGATTGTATCGCTCTAGAAGGAAATTATGATGATGAATAAAATGAATTTTTGCCAAAAAATTGAGTTGTCTTTGGTAGACCGGGAACTTTTCAGGCGATGTGTTATTTTAGTACGAGAAAGAAAGTATCATAATACTTGTATATGTTATAGCCTCGCCTTGCGGCCAGCCAAATTTGATACAAACAGCTTATTTTTTGTTACTCGTATCATTCAATCACTGCATATAGGGTTTTCCAAAAAGAGGTTTCATTTAGAATAGCCTGCTATTTGGACAGCTGTCAATTTTGAATTTGACATTAGACAAGTCAAAACTATGCCATTACTAAAAATGGTACGATACACGCTTCAGCAACGCATTGAAATGGTTAAAATGGTGAAAATTTTGCAGTCACAGTTCGGAAAACTAAAGCACTTTTGGGTCGTCGTGAAGCACATTCTCGGCCGGCAATAGTGAAACTGGTGGAAAAATTCGTCGCTCAAGAGCAACTAATACGAATATTGTTGCTGTAGCCTATAGTGTTGACGAAAACCCAGGTTTGTCGATTCCTCGTTGATCTTTGGGATTAGATATTCCACAAACGACATTACACCGAATTTTGCATAAAGACTTATGTCTTAATGATTTTTTAGCACAATAACTCAAGCCGGTCGACCACCATAAACGTCGTATCTTCGCTGATGGTCCGGATTTTCATCGAAAAATCATCTTCAGTGATGAGGCCCATTTTCACCTCGGAGGCTAAGAATGATTGTTGAAAAGCCTCTCCATCCTCAACGTGTCACTGTTTGGAGCGGTTTTTGGGCTGGTGATGTGATTGAACCTTACTTAATGAGGCTGGTGCAACTGTTACGGTAAATGGATTGCGCTACCGAGCTATGATTAATGATTTTTTTATGGCCGGAATTGGAAGATATGACGTGGACGACATTTATTTTCAGCAAGACGACGCTACGTGCCACACAAGCAACGAAAGAATCGCTATTTTGCAAGAACAGGTGATCACAATTGGCATCGAGATATTGTGATTTAACACATTTAGACTTTTTTCTTTGGGGCCACGTGAAAGATAAGGGTTATGCCAATGCTCCAAATCGATTCAAGACCTTAAAGATGGAATTCGTGAAGTTATCGAGGACATACAGCCGCAAATGTGCGAATTTGTCATGGAAAATTTCATGAAAAGGATATGGTGCGGTGGGCTAATATCGTTTTGAAATGTTAATGACATACCATTCTATTTACAATGAAATAAACATTCATTGATATCTCTCTAAAAATGAAACCTCTTATTGGAAAACCCTTTATAATAAAAAATTACGGAAGGAGCAGCAATTGTATTGAAAAAAATTCGTCAAAAATGTTTCACCAACATAATGTTCCCTATTTGTCCTGAATAGTAATTGGCATACGCTACTGTTCACCCGCAGGACAACTAACATGATAGATGTGCCTTTTTTAAACGCAATGTTAAATCAATAAATATTAAATTCAAATCCATTTTACTAAATGCAAAAAACGTAAATCAAATAAAATCTGTAAATTCAACTCAAATTGAATTAGAATGGAAGGAAACGTTAAAGGAGGAACAAGAAAACGGAAGATTGTACGATTTTTCCTCTTTACTTATGTCAAAAACAATCATTTCTGATTAAAAGACTTTTCCAATATTCTATTATCATATTAAGTTAAAAAACCAAAAAGAAAAGAAAAGTTGTAGCCATAATTTTCTTTGTTTTTTTTTTGTTTTGTTCCTTGATTGAAATGGATCTTAATTCTATCATAAAATTTACATATTTTCAGCTACATTCAAAAAACACAAATTCGTATACATAATTTACATACAAAGAAGAATTTTATTGAGAGAAGAATCACAAAAGAATGAAAAGTAAAAGTTTTTGTTTTCATTCACTGGTTGATTCCTTTTGTGTATCATTTCCTATTTCCGTTCCCCTCTTAATTCAACTTGTACGTATGTGAGTGTTATGATGTATTATGCAATATATACAAGGTTTTCCGAATTGTTATATTTATTACAAAACAACTGGAAAATTGCATGCATAACGTTTCATTTTATCAACACAACGGAGGATAAGTAAGAAAAATCTTTGAAAGGATTGTATTCCAAAAACGAATTGTAAACTCAAATTAAAGGGTGTTTTTTTAAGAGGTTGCCGATTTTTTTTTTGAATAAAACACATATAAAATTATGAAATGACCAAAATTTTTTTTTATTTGGTAGATAATTTTTTGGCATTTAACATTTAAACACAATTTCTGGCATATGGCTACCACGACTATTTTTCACAAATGTCATTCTGGAGGTCCAATTTTCCAGCACTTTTTCAAGCATTTGAGGGCGTATGTCAGCAATGACACGTTGAATATTGGTTTCCAAAGCGTCAATCGATTGAGGTTTATCCACATAAACCAATGACTTCACGTATCCCCACAAAAAGTAATCGAGTGGCGTCAAATCGCACGAACGCGGAGGCCAATTCACCGGACCATTTCTCGAAATAATGTTGTCGTTGAAAGTTTCTTTCAATAAGTCGATTGTTTCACGTGCTGTATGGCAAGTGGCACCATCTTGTTGAAACCACATTTCATTCATATCCATATCTTCAAGATTTGACAACAAAAACTCATTTAACATGGTTCTGTATCGATTTCCATTCACGGTAACGCGTCGTCCTTCCTCATTTTTAAAGAAATATGGACCGATGATCCCACCAGCCCATAGACCGCACCAAACAGTACATTTATCAGGATGCATTGGTAATTCTAGAACGGCGTGTGGATTATCTTTGCTCCAAATGCGACAATTTTGTTTGTTGACGTATCCATTTAACCAAAAATGCGCCTCATCACTGAAGAGAATTTTACGGTAAAAAAATGGATCTTCGTTCAATTGATTTAACGACCAATCACTGAATTCACGGCGCAAACGATGGTCGTGTGGCTTTAATTCTTGCACCAATTGAATTTTGTATGGCACCAAACCCAAATCTTTACGTAAAATTTTCCATAAAGTCGATGGACAAAGTCCAATTTGCTGAGCACGACGACGAATCGATAAATTGTCGTTTTCTTCGACACTGGCCTCAACGACAGCAATATTTTCTTCTGTACGAACTCTTCTCATTCTTGTCGGTGGCTTGGCATCCAAAAGAGTGAATGTAGACCGAAATTTGGTAATTACGTTCTTTATGGTGGTCTCTGACGGACGATTATGTGCACCATAAAATTCACGAAGTGCTCTATAAACATTTTTAATTGAACACTGATTTTGAAAATAAATTTCCACGATTTGAAAACGTTGTTCTGGAGTTAACCTATTCATAATGATTTGCCAAACAATACTGAGTAGAAATGCGACTTTGAGCTGTCAAAACAACTGTCATAAAATAAAACGACATCTATCGGAAAAACAAACCTCCTAAAAAAACACCCGTTATAATTACTGTTACAAGTAGTAAAGGTGCATGACACATAAATGCGAGAAATTATAAATCCTAAAAAATCAGCAATTACATTTTTATGGCACTAATGTGAATTTTCTAAGCAGCGTCCCCCAGTTGACACTGTAGCGCAGAGAATGTCATATTTAATAGAAAATCTCTAAATATCACAATCTTTACTCGTAGAGTACGTTTACTTGCCGAGGGATAAAAGGCCAACAAAACACTTTGGTAGCAAGGGGAAAGATGATTTCCAACAACCGTATCATAATAAGTCAAGTCAACATTACCAACTTTCGCTGCCTCTCTATAAGAAGACTCTAGAAAACTGGAAGAGTGGAGGTTGTCGCTGGTAAACTTTTTTTTATAGAGTAAGACTTTGGGTTTAATGTCTGTCTATGTGTCGGTCTGTGTCATTTCTGCGGGCCAAGTGGATTGATTAATTTTGATGAAGCTTCATACTTGGGCATTTTTCATGTGTTGGGAGGTCCAAGTGAGTGTTTTGGCGGAGGTTGGCCTACCTTATGTGACAGCTTGCATTATCTTATCTTGGTTTAAGCTTTATCATTTTTTGATGCATTTTCAATTATTTTGGAAGGTAGCATCTGCGAGGGAATCGTTTGAGAGCGGAAGGATTATGGATTGGATGTGTAATAGGGCTGGTCATTTTCTAAAATTTTGGCGGAAGTGATGATTTTGGTAGTAAACTGTTGTTTTGTTATAGTTCAGGCGCTCTGCGTCCCAGGTGGGGCGACCGATCAGGACAGAACTTCATACTTAGCGGTTTTTGTTACCAACTTGCGTGGGGCTCGGATAGGAATGGGTCGATTCTAGTTTGAAGTAGTAGCAAGGCTGATTGATAGAAACCGGTTTTTGTGAGAGTGTGTTCTTATTTGCAAATGATTTGGGGGATACAAGTTTTGCAAAAGGTCTGGTAGGCGCGGGAATGTTCTGGGTTGGATTTGAAAGGGGATTTTTTTTTTAAGAAACCTTTATTTCTCTATAATACATATAACAACTAATCTCATTGATTATCTAGTAATTGTTTTATTAGTTTAGTAGTCTATTCTTATGGGATTAAATCTGTTGGTTCATCCCAGCTCTGCCAGTCCTTTGATTTAAGCGACTCAGGGAACCACTAACCCTAAAGGCTTTGTTCTCTTTAGGCGTTTCGGTCCAGAGGTGCTATCCAGTAGGTTCCGCAGTTCCTCGTTGTCATGCTGCTACAGTCGCAGTACATGACTGCTTGCAAATTTTAGTATTTCATCGCTGACGTATTCCATGTTTAAGTCTCGATGGAGATTGTCATTTCTAATGTACTAAGGAGCATTCATAATGCTATGTAGTTCTTTGTTTTCAAATATTTGCATGATTTTAACTGTAGTTTTCTTTGTGCAGCTGAACACCATACGTCCAGATAGGTTTAAGGAATAATGTTTAATGTTGTTTATATAACAGCAGTTTGTTGAGCGTTGTCAGTTCGGAGTTTCTTCCATTACCTTACCACTACACCTGAGACTAGAATCTAGCGTTATGCCGAAGTATCTAGCGTTATCAGAATATGGTGTTTGTTGCGAATTCAGTCTAATCGGAATATATTCTAATTTCCTATTTGTAAAGTTGATATGCGTTGATTTCGATTCGTTTAGTGTTATTCTCCATTTTGTAGTTTCCTTGTTGACTCAACAATACTAGCATCATATAACAGCTGTATCATCAGCAAACGTTCCCATTCTAGCTTCTACTATGTCTGGTAAATCATTTGTATACAAGAGGTATAATCCAGGGTCCAGAAGACTACCTTGTGAAACCCCTGCCGACATTTTCGTTAGTTCTGAGTATTCCCGTTCTTGGCTCACCCGGAAGTAACGGTCGTTGATGTAAGACTATAGCAATTCAAAATATTGTCTTGGCAAATCTCGTTGGAGTTTAAATTCCAGACCAAATCTTACCAAATGTTTGGGCTACGTCTAAAAATATTGCTGAGCTTTTTTTTCAGCGTCTCCTCAATTGTATCCGTAATCCTATGTACCTGTTCTATCTTTGAGTGCCTTTCTAGGAACCCAAATTGATGTGGTTTAGTCTCTTGAGAAACAGTCTTTCGAAAATCTTTGATGTTGTTGTTAGCAAAGAAATAGGCCTATACGATGTTTTGTCGTTTAGCGATTTAATAGGCCTTGGAATCATAAAGATTTCAGATACTTTTCACTGTCTCGGAACATAACTTAGTCTAAAGCTATAGCATTGAATATGTGCTGTAGTTTCCTTAGTGCTTTTTCGTATCCAGGGGCTATTTTATCTTTGAGATTTTTTACTTCTTGTTTGATTTCTTTCAGAGTAACTCTTAGCACGTATACCTTGTCTATTTTGCTTATAGGTGTTAAATTTTCATTATCCGCTTGTCCAGTTGGTGGTTTGAAGGTATTTTCTAGGTGTTCGACAAACAGATCAGCTTGATCAAAGGCACTTGCATTTTAGACCTTTTTAAACCTTTGGTTGCTTTCCACGAGGAATATTCCGTGTGAGTTTTACCTGTCAGGTTACTTAGGAAGCTAGCCATTGACTCATTCTTAATCTCTTTTATAAGTAGTTTAAGTTTGTTGCACAAGTTGTTTAGGATTGTTTTATCTTCAGGGGCTCCAGTTCTCTACCAAGTCTTACAAGCTCTTCTTTTTTCGTTAACCAACTCTCTTACTTCAACTGGATAGTATACACATACGCGTTCACATAAGCGTTCGAGATCTGCCCTGTAGATTGACGCTTTCTTCAACTAGCTGCCGAAAGTATTTCCAGTTTCTTTTGTTATTTGTTAGTCTTGGAGGGCTTGCTTTCCTTATTACTGTGTCACTTATTGTCACTAAAACTGGAGAATGGTCTGACGATAGCCCTTCTTCATTTTCTACTGCTAAGTAATTTTCGGAGATACCTCTTAATGTATGGAAATCCAGAAGGTCAGGAATTTTATTGGGGAATGGTTCCTATTGATCTTCTGTTAGTTGGACGGATGTGGTGGCTTTTGTTGTGATAGTTTTCATATGAACTTTCTTAATTTTTGATAGTGTGGGATTTACGAAGAGACCAGGCGGATTCTAAAATTATTTCGCATCTTGCTCCAGGACATTTTTCTGGAATTTGGTCAGAAGTGAAGATTTTTCATAAACAAATGTTTTTAGCAAAATTCGTCTACGTTATCGCTTTATTTTTGGAAGAATTTGTTTCCAAAACAAACTTTTTATTTTTGTTATTTTGGAGACGAGCTGGCGTCCAACTACGGTTGGAGATTGTGAAAATGTGCGGCATAGGCACACAAACACAACACTTGGCGTTTTCTGTTTAGCTGAGTGAACAGGGAAAGCGATGCGATATCGGAGGTATGGAGGTCGATCTAGAAATGTTGTACAGGGTTTTAGCGTATGTAGCTTATATTTGTGGTAGGGTAGGGTCGGATGATAGCCATTGGTTTTACTAAACGACAAAGGATAACAAATAGGATAACAAAGTCGCAGATTTCACAAAATTTATTTAATGTTGCAAATCGTTCGGAGTGGCCAAGAGAACTCATTCAACATTTTTAAATGCTTCGTAAATATAACGGTTTGAGTCGATCGATGGAAATTTTGGCGTTTCGTCCGTTCAGATCCAAAGTGTAAAATGTTTATGCACGGTCGATAACCAAATACGGTCCAGTATATGGTGATTGTAGCGATCTGCGTACTGCGTTAGTGCGTAAGAAAACGTGCGAGCATGTCAGCAGATCTTTACTAATGAAAATTCTGTCCTAGTATGTCGAGAAGCCGGTACAGGTCGAATTTCATCAAAGAGTCGTCTTAAGTTCGTAATAAAGTCTGATTGAAAAATTTGATCATTCGTAGTATCTAAAAATGTTCCAGGAACTCAAGCCATACATCAGTAAACAAGTTCGGCTGGAGTAGCCTTTAGTTCGTCACTATAAGTCGTTCGTAGTCCTAGTAAGATTGAAGGAAGAACACTACCCCAATCAGTTCGGTCGTAGCACATAATGGCAGGTTTGACGACACGATCATGCCATTACATTTTGGATTGTAACTAGTTGTTCTCTTGCGCTCAAAACCGAGTAAGTTAGCCAGTTCGAGAAAGAGCTGTTCATCGTCCGTGATGACGAACTCTGGAACACCAAAGCGAACTATCCAATGCGAGTAGATAGCGAAAGGGACGGTTGCAACAGTTATATCCGGAACTGGAACCGCCACAGGCCAGCGAGTGTATCTATCAATCAATGTGGCACAATACCGCTGATTATTAGAAACTGGTAATGGACCTATGATATCGAGATGAATAATCAAAAAACGTTGAGAAGTTAATTTATAAATATTAAGCGGAGATTTTTTCTGCCGTCAGACTTTAGCCTTTTGGCAAGTTCCACAACTTTGAACCATCTTCTGAACGTCTTTTTTAATTGATGACCAGGTAATATTCTGAGTCAAAAGTTTGATAGAAGCTTTGACGCCAGGATGAGAAAGATTATGAAAAGCATCGAAAATTTGTTTTCGGAAATTTACGGGAATGAATGACCTAGGTGTAGTAGTAGAAATATAACAAAAAATTTTTTTTCTCGTATTGAAAGAAACGGAAAATTTCTCGAATTAAGAATAAAGTTACTCCTTAAAATTTCTTGAAGTTCTTCGCCATTGGTCGGAGCATCTGAGATGATAGCATAATCAATATTTTCGGGAATAGAAATTTGATTAATACGTGAAAGAGCATCTACGACAACATTATCCAGTTCAGAGAAGTGCTGAATATCAGTCGTAAATTGACCAATGAAATCTAAGTGTCGAAATCGACGAGCAGATGCTTTTTCGGATGTCTGATTAAAAGCGTAGACAAGTGGTTTATGACCGGTTTAGAGCGTGAATATAAGACCTTCGAGAAGATGTTCAAAGTGTTTGATCCCCAGAAAAAGCCCCGAGAAGTTCACGATCATAAGCACTGTATTTTTTGCGTGGTTGCCAAGTGTCTGATATGAACTGCTGAACCACTACTCGTGCTGATGATGGATGAATAAATAAAGTAGCATTTGTAAGTTTAATTTTACAGTTATCGAACGCTTCGATAGCTTCAGTTGACCATTGTATATATAGGAATTCGACTGTTCTTAGTGTAACCTTTTAGGTAGTCGTTCAACAATTCCTGGTCAGCAGCTGTATACCTGGAATGAAACGTCGATAAAAGTTTATCATGCCTAAAAAGCGTTTCAGTTGTTGTGAGACGAGTTGTTGTGTAAAGTCTTGGAGATGTGGAATCGAATACCTGTCTGGAATCGTGGCTTTATTTAGTGCTCGAAAGTCTCCACACGGTATCCACTCTCCATTCTTTTTAGCTATTAAGCGTAATGAGTTGGACCAAGAACTGCTACTAGGGTCTACAAATCCCGAGTTTCATCATGTTTTCGAATTCTTTCTTCGCAATGATGAATTTGTCCGGTCCTAGTCATCGTGGTTTGCATGCAACCGGTGGCCCGTACCGGACGGTTTGTATTGTCGTATTGTGTATTGTCAATGTTAATGTTATGTGTGAATAACAGTTCCCGGGGTCGTTGCTGACCTGTCAATCCTAGATACAGTAGTAATATCGTAGGAGGGGTACCATTTATATACAGAAAGGTTAACATGAGCCTCTGTCTCTGCATATCAACTAGCAACCCAGCTTTCGTCAAAAAATCCGCACGGACGATTCGTCACCAACGATGAACTCCCAGGAGAATTCACGGCGCAGTACGATGTCAAGTCTTAATAATTTACTAATAATTTAGTCCCGTACGTGTTTACCGCAGAACTGTTCACTGCAAACAACAAAACGAGCTGGCAAGACTGAGACATTTGCACCTGTATCTATTAAAAAATGAGTCTGAAGAAAAATTTCGTAGATTAAAAGGCGGCTAGTTTTAGTTACGTCATAGCACACCGCCAATTTTGAACGACTATTTGTTTATTTGAACATTACCGGGTAAGTTATTTGATACTAATTTGCAATTTGGTTTACATTTAAACGCCTTTGTGCCGAAAAGATGACGATAGAAATAGATGAAACTATTTTCGGCTGAAAGTTCACCTTAAAATGGATTGAAGGAATTCCGAGAATTTGGCGAATTTTTCCGTGGATTGTTAGTTTTAGAGTTTGATCGAGAATTGATACAACTTCGTGAATTTGTGAATTTCGATAACAATGTTTTTGTTTGAATTCCGAAAGTTTTTTATCCAACGAAAGAGTTGAATTTGGATTAGCAAAGCAGGAGGCAGAAGTCTCAATAGAATTTATTTGTGCTTGAGCCATAGTTGCATGCACGTTGTCCGCCCATTCTGCCAGGACTGACAGCGAAACGTCATTTTCAAATGGTGTGAGCACCATTCGAACTGACTGGTGCAACCTCTTCATCCAAAATTGACGAAGTGTTGCTTCGTTTACATTGTTACCAGCATTCAACTTCATGACGCTCAACAGTTGGAACGGCTTCCTGTCCCCAAGTGTCAAGCCATGCATCAGATTGTTAAGTATCGTTTTCTCTGATTCGCCGAGGAACCGGATCACCTCAGCTTTGTACGTAATATACGGTGTATTACCTCTGGGCTAGTAATGAGATACGCAAAGGTGTCGTGGAGTCGTGTGTCCAGCGCCTCTCACCACATGAGCATATTTAGTGGCTTCGACCGTAATATCTGTCACCGTGAATTGCTTCTCGGGCAATTCAAACCACACATTAGGATTTTGTGTGTGAATTGGCTGTGGAGGCTTGAAAGCCACTCAAGCAAATTAGTATTTGCTCGCGATGAATTTACATTTACCCGTGAAACAGCTCCGGCAACAGCATTATTGATGAGTCCAGCCAGTTGAGAGGCTGTTATCGATACATTGGACTCCTCCATTAAAACGCTGCCTGATGCTGATGTCAAGTCTGCCTCACTTGTCGATAAAAGAGTTTGATGGATCATTCACACCTTGTACAATGCACTGAAACAAAAATGAAGAATACGATCGAAAACACGAATAAAGCGAAAGCTAAACACATTTTAAATCTAAATAAATTTGAGATAAAAAACACTTATTTTTTGAATAATTTATTTGCTAGCAACTTAAATAATTACTTGGGTACTTACAATTGTGTTTAAATTTTTCTCCGATGATCAGCCGGTGCAGAGACACATTAATTAAGATGTCACCTCGGTCTCTGATGATGTGTTGAAAGCGGCCGGTTTAATTAATGTGGCCGACGATGTTGAAAGCGGCCGATTTAATTATATGACCGACGTGTTGGAAGCATTGTGTGCCCCAATTCGTTCTTGCGTTGTGTATGGTATGGGTTTTGAGGGGTTTGAAACAGAACCACAAAGATTCGTTTGAAAGTTATAAATTAGAAGGCTCTAAAAATTATTTTATCTCACACATATCAGCAATTAAGGTTTTTTAATATTCATATGTTTAACTGACTCGTGAAAAAACTAAAAACCCCAAAACCATTTTTTGTTGTTTTCTCGATGATCGAAAATTCTACAAAGAATTGTTTTATACCCACTAATCATTCAGGTGCTAGCCAATTTCAGTTAATTTAAATGATGCATTTATGATACAAGATGTGAGAACGGCACAAATGTTTAACTCATTTTTTTGCCATGAACTTTTCATTTTAGTTTTGCGTCTAGGGTGATGCCTAGATATGTTGTCGTGTTTGCGGAGAGTTCAGTTATACTGGTATCCTGTTGACCTTTTTGTTGGTGAAGTTTACGCGAACAGATTTTGTGTCATTATAAAGGGTGTTTTTTTAGGAGGTTTGTTTTTCCGATAGATGTCGTTTTATTTTATGACAGTTGGTTTGACAGCTCAAAGTGGCATTTCTACTCAGTATTGTTTGGCAAAACATTATGAATAGGTTAACTCCAGAACAACGTTTTCAAATCGTGGAAATTTATTTTCAAAATCAGTGTTCAATTAAAAATGTTTATAGAGCACTTCGTGAATTTTATGGTGCACATAATCGTCCGTCAGAGACCACCATAAAGAACGTAATTACCAAATTTCGGTCTACATTCACTCTTTTGGATGCCAAGCCACCGACAAGAATGAGAAGAGTTCGTACAGAAGAAAATATTGCTGTCGTTGAGGCCAGTGTCGAAGAAAACGACAATTTATCGATTCGTCGTCGTGCTCAGCAAATTGGACTTTGTCCATCGACTTTATGGAAAATTTTACGTAAAGATTTGGGTTTGGTGCCATACAAAATTCAATTGGTGCAAGAATTAAAGCCACACGACCATCGTTTGCGCCGTGAATTCAGTGATTGGTCGTTAAATCAATTGAACGAAGATCCATTTTTTTACCGTAAAATTCTCTTCAGTGATGAGGCGCATTTTTGGTTAAATGGATACGTCAACAAACAAAATTGTCGCATTTGGAGCAAAGATAATCCACACGCCGTTCTAGAATTACCAATGCATCCTGATAAATGTACTGTTTGGTGCGGTCTATGGGCTGGTGGGATCATCGGTCCATATTTCTTTAAAAATGAGGAAGGACGACGCGTTACCGTGAATGGAAATCGATACAGAACCATGTTAAATGAGTTTTTGTTGTCAAATCTTGAAGATATGGATATGAATGAAATGTGGTTTCAACAAGATGGTGCCACTTGCCATACAGCACGTGAAACAATCGACTTATTGAAAGAAACTTTCAACGACAACATTATTTCGAGAAATGGTCCGGTGAATTGGCCTCCGCGTTCGTGCGATTTGACGCCACTCGATTACTTTTTGTGGGGATACGTGAAGTCATTGGTTTATGTGGATAAACCTCAATCGATTGACGCTTTGGAAACCAATATTCAACGTGTCATTGCTGACATACGCCCTCAAATGCTTGAAAAAGTGCTGGAAAATTGGACCTCCAGAATGACATTTGTGAAAAATAGTCGTGGTAGCCATATGCCAGAAATTGTGTTTAAATGTTAAATGCCAAAAAATTATCTACCAAATAAAAAAAAATTTTGGTCATTTCATAATTTTATATGTGTTTTATTCAAAAAAAAAAATCGGCAACCTCTTAAAAAAACACCCTTTATATACAATATTAGTAGTTCTTTGCAATTTACTTGTGGATTCTTCTATGCTGTCAGCGACTGCTAAGATGACCATATCATCCGCAAACGTTGCTTCGTTTGTCTCCTCTATCGTTGGTAGATTTTCATCTACTCTTTGTCTAGGTAGCGACTGGAACATGTTCTTCAGGTGGGTTACAAACAAAGAAGCATTTTTCTTTGCACTTATAGCCCATGTTCCATCTTCATTTTTAACTGGTGGAATTGCAACTTTAGATCGTTTTAATCTTTTTGTCACTTTCCAAAGGGAATACTCTGTATATCTTCCCCAGTACGGCCACTTAGGTGTTTATTAAAGTATTCGTTCTTGATTTGTTTAAGTAGCAACATTAGTTTATTGGACAAAAAATTTAGAGTTATTTTATATTATCGCGCCAAGTTTTTGTTGCTTTTCATTTTGCTGCAACCAGTTCCCTAACTTCGAGAGGATAAAAAAAATCGGTGCATTTTCAAGAACTTGTAGGGTACTACTTCTCGTCGCTTCTTGCATGCTGCTATTGAGATATTCTAATTGTTCTTCTAGGATTTTTAATTGACACCTATGAAGATTAAAATTATCCTCAACTATTTTCTAGATTTTTTCCCAGCTGGTTTTATTATTTGTTAGCCAAGGACTAGATTTTGTAACAATCGTTGCACTGATTCTCATAATAACAGGTGTGGTTCCCACTCTATTAAAACTTGCCGAAGGTTTTCAGCCAAATAAAGGTATTACAAATAGTGTCTTTGCTGCTATTCCAGCCGAAAAATATTTTATTGCCGTACATCTTTACTCAAATACCTATAGTTCCACTATCACCTCCAAATAATCAGAAAACCCCAACAATCTGTCAGGAGCTATATAATTTTACCAGATTGGTTCTAATCCTATGACGTGTAAATTACAATAAATTTTCGAAGTTTTCGAAACTTAATTAATGAAATGTTCGGTAACTTTTGAGTATCCTACGTGTGCAACGCGTCGAGTTTGTCAAGCCGAGAAATAATATGCATAGAGGAATCAAGAAGATGATTAACATCCTTAGCAAATTAGAACAGGAGTGCCAAATTTCAACCGTAGAAAGCTACTAACGAAAATGCATCACTAGGGGAATCAAACAAAAGAAAGTTGTCCACACCACCTAAGAGTGATGAAAGTAGGCAAAGAAAGAAATACTAAGGTAGTTCCGCAAAGTACCAGGATGGACACCAGGAAACAAACGGATCTGAAGACTGGAAGATAGTAGAATTCAAGAAACTCACTGCTCTGAAATGTAAGAGATATACTCGTCCAGAGGCGCTAGGATATCTCATATCCGGACATATTGCGCAAGGTTAAACTGGACCCAATCTTATTTGTCTTGAGGAAAATGTAAAACACATCCTTTTATTAGAGCTGCGACATATCGGCAACCAAAAAATTACCCTGGAATACCAAGCCAAGCTTGAGACTATCATTGGTCAGGAAGCTAATATAAGGTACTTATACATAAAGGATAAAGCTCTTATTGAAATCCAGAAAATCCGGAAGAAGTGCGGGGCGCCTTAGAAAGAAAGTACGAGAACTCAAAGTGTATATTCGAAGTGACGAAAATGGCAGCCGGATACCGTGGAAGCCAAATAGCTTTGATCCCCTTTCCCAGTGATCTATTGGAAAAAGTTACATCCGAAGGAAAATTCGAATTGGATGGGTATACGAGTAGAAGATAGTTTCATTAGGTGCTTTAAATGCTTGCACTATGGATACGTTGCCAGAAAATGTCCCAATAATAGAGACCGTTCAAAACTCTGCTACAAGTGCGATGATGATGAACACATTGCGACGACATGCAAAGAAGAGCACTGAGGATGATATGTCTTGGAGAATATGACAACGCTGGAGCTACCAACATTTCACGGGTGGTTTCAGTTATCCGAAATATCAGATGACATTAAAAAGAGGAAGTAGATTATGATTTTGCTACAATTAAATCTTAATCACCGTGAGCGACACAAATTCTGTTTGACGAGACTGTATGACAAATAAAAGGAGACGTCGCGATTGTCGCAACAACAATATAGAAACGACGAGGAAGCTATTATTTGGACACATGAAATTTGTGGTAGGGCCACCATCTGGGATTGCGGTCAACGGGGATAGCCAAAGCACTAGCTGGAGAAAGCCTGGCTTTGTTAGAGTAAAAATCGACGGTATTTATATGTACAGTTGCTACCATCAGCCGAGTGTGTCGTTGGTGGAGATTAAAAGTTTGTTAGATAGATTGCTGAAAGACGCTCGGGACCGTCATTCTCTGCTTATCGGGACGAAACATATTGTTGTTGCGAGAACAACGAAGTTACTATATACCGCATCATACCTGGGCAAATAGGAGAGTTAAAATTACTACTACTTCACCTTTTCATTACCGATTGGTCGACTCCACGGCTCTACGCCTTGAACGGTGATATTCTGTCAATTACTTTTCTCTTTGCTGCATTACAGGCGTTTTTGTTGATCTTCATAATTTGAGATGCCTTATTTTCAGCCGATTCGACCAACCGGCATTTCTGATATAGCTCGATTGATTTATTTTAGGACTAACACCGCGAAATTCGAAATTATAACTTGGTGATCGCTATGTGAGTTTCGCTCACTCACTTTCATCGAAACTACTCTACTATAAATGCTGCTACTTATCCAGGTTAGAGCAATTATTGATATGGCATTACTTCTGCAACTACAATGTTGGTGTGTCGCCCGTGTTTAACAGGACAATCTGTATAGTGTGGGAAAAGCGTCTCCTCGATCGCTCGATACTCTACTGCCCCGCTCAATGGACCAATCAATACAGTAACTAACAAACGAATACCAACCGTTGTGATCGAGGCTATTTAGAAAATTCGTAGCAATAAGTCACCCGCGCCTGACAACAAACCGAATTTGGCGCTCAAAGTAGGAAACAGTTAACGACACCATCGAAAGCAGAAGGAAAAAACTAGGTTTGCTAATCAACAGAGGGGTAAACCATTCTCGAACGCTCGTCCCATTAATAAAAAATAAAAAATCACCTTTCGCTCGAAGACCTATCCAGGTATTATTTACCCATGGTTCTTGAACGAGATCTAAGCATTCAGTTTGAGAAAGAACACTGCTAAGGCGGATTTGGCGTCATGTAAGGTGTTTTGAATTATTCGAATGGGGGTTTAAACCCAAAACTCCGCATATCACTATTGTAGACTAATCGGTAGCGTTTTTCCACTGTGAAACCGAGAAGCTCGATAGAAGGCTTTCCATCTTTCCGACAGATTCTGACAGATAGTTGTCGAAGTTGCTTAACTCCGCTTATATTTGCAAAAGGGCTAGGGATTCCGTATTGATTAACATAGTGGAATATCTATACCCATTTACCCTTTCCTTACATGATCATCTTCCAACCGTTAATTGCTTGATCGGAAGTCACACGCTTCCCCATGACATGCTTGGAATTTCCTACATCCTAACTGCCTCGCGACGGCCCACAACTCACCAAAATCGTCTACAACCTTGCTATAGATTCGCTGTCTGTGGTCCGAGCATAAAGGCAAATTTCCACGCACTTAATAGCATCCCGTATCCCTGCCAGAGGAAGAACCTTGATTTTCCTACGTACTTTCATTAAACGGGAGTTTAGTTCAAAGCATATTCCCGTATCATGTTACTAAACAGCTTTGGGAAATTGTATGTCGGACAGGTACTCGGCCTACGACGCGGGATCTCTCTTGGGTTTGGTTTCGCTGTTCACGTTTACCTAGTCCATCACGGTTTGGTGTTACCCTTGGATTAATTCTCCCTACAACGGCGTTTATAATTACTCTGCTGGTCCTCAACATGGATGTCTTGAAATCTATCCAGGTTTATTTCCGTGTTACTTTACTATACCAAAATGAATCCGATGATTGAAAACCTGATTTTCCATTTCCTAATTTCCTAGTATAATTTCTTTACGTTTTAGCGATCCGTTGCCATTTGTATAATCGCTATCTTATCGCATTATCCGAGCAGTAACTTGCGTTCACTATAGCAAGCCTTGAGATGTCTCGCTATTAGGGTTCTCCAACTGTCCTTGGTAAAATTCCAGTAATATTTGCTGAGATGATTGATATGATTTCAATATTAGCGTAGCTATCTTAGCTCTTTACAAACTGTGTAACCAGTTACAACCAATCTTAGATATAAAAGCTCTTTAACCGTCTCCTATTGTGTCATCCGCAAGAATTTGTCTTTACAAGGACATTAGGTATATGTTTTTTGCTTTATTGATCTGATAACTAGGACAACTTCTTTTACGGAGATGATGTTGCGACTAAGTACGCAGATATCACCAGCTTAAGCTATCAATTCATTGAAACTTTGCCTGTGATCAATTGTGATAGGATGTCCAAATAAACCAAAACATGCCACAGCGTGCTTCTCTCGATAATGTCGTGAACTTAGTGAAAGTGTACTAAGTAACTATGAACATACATGAACGTAAATTCCAAAACCCATATTGAGTCCCACAACAATTTGCTCGCATTGGATTGCTATATACGCGAACGAACTAAATTATTAAACGCTTTGATATTCCAAAGGCGAGTGTGGCTTTATAGATGTTTTATGTGGAAAATGTGCTACGACCAAATTGTCACGGCTGTCTCGGTAGTGCTTGTCTCATTGTCGTTTGAAGCAGTGTAGCAAGACGTGAACGTTCACAATCGACATGTTAAAGTGACGTGCATGAAATCTGAATCATATGCCATTTTTAACAGGTGTGGATTTAATCACGGATTGACGATATCAATTGCTGATGAGTAATTCAACTCTAAATTTTTAATTATCGACGTACTTTGATAGAAAGTAAATCCGTGGCGGTTATTGAGGATTGATATTGTTTCCTGTAGTACTAGAAGGAGATCGAGGTTGTATTGTGATGCATGTTCGAGAAATTGATTGAGCTCTCCGTGGGATTTAAGTCGAGTACTTTCCATGTTTCGGACATTATTTTCCGTTAGTCTTTAACTGATTGATTACAGCCGTGCAAGGAACAAAAAATCGCTCAATAACTGCCATTTCTGTTTTGGTGTTAAAATGTCAATCAGGCGAGCTAACAAACTATTTATGTCAATCAAACGATGAAGTTCTGTTAACAAATTTTCCGCATTAAAAGACTAATTTAATAAATTTTAATTGTACGAGTTTCCGTTTAACACAATTTTTACCAAACGATATATTTCGCAATACACAATAAAATTCTTGAATGGTTTGAATCTCGACTAAAATTCAAACTGAAAATTAGAATCCTTGCACAAATAAATTTTCTCAAAAAATTAAAATAATAAATACCATCTTTTCAATATATTTAATTCATTACGAAAATGTACAGAAAAAGAAACATTGTTCTTGAAAATTAATACGCAATTAAAAATAGTCTAAAACGAAAATCGATGTACGTACTTTACTTCCCTGCTGCTGTTGCTAATGGATTTCTTAATACCAATATAACCGAATCACCCCGCAAAAACATTTTCGATATAAAACGATCTTTGTTAACCGGTTTTACTTTCTTTTTGCCTTTCCCGGTACGTGGAACCTCTGTCCACATTTCCTTCACATTTTCCAACACCATATTACAGTGACGATCGAATGCTTTTACACGGCCTAGTAACTTTTTGTTATTACGACAATTTATTAACACTTGTGTATTATTTTTCACGGATTGTGTGAGGACAGAGAGCGGGCCAGTATTAAATTCTTCCTCTTCTTGGCGGGCCAATTCCTCAGGTGTTAATTCAGATTTTGGTTTAACAAGAGCCCTAAAAAATTGAGGTTATGTTTCATTAAAACGTTTACAAATTACCCGGAGCATATAATAAATTACTTACATTATATTGATAAATTCCGACGAAAAACTATTAGAACAATAATCTAATTTAACAACTAAATATTAAATAAATTTTATTTGATTATATTACTAACAATATTTTAACAAATGCCGCTTCGTATGATACGAGCAAAACGAAAATGTTAATATTTTTTGACACTTTGTTTTGAAATGAAGTTAGCATAAAATCATAACGATTAGTAACGAATTCGTTAAACTATTTAAATATTTGCCGATGGCAGTACCAAAAGATTGCACCTGTCACTCGGTCACTCGTCATAACAATAACGGTCGTGTATGTTATTGTCACATAACATCACATCATAAAGACAACAAACACCAACATATTACTTTGTTTTAGTTAATTTTACTTTTATTTATTTAATTAGGGTTACGTTAATTGTGCTAATTTATTGTTGAACGTGTAATTTAAGTGTAAAATAATTGTAGTTTTTTTCAAAACTTGGTTTTGATGAGTCAGAATACAACCAAATAATTTTGAGCTATGAGTCAGGCTGAGTGTCGTCGTTTGTTGAGAGCGGCCTTAGATGCAGATGAAAAAGCGGAAAAAGAAAATGCGATTGCTTTTTATACGGAGGCAGTTGAGGAAATATTACGGCTTCCCGAAGAGCTTAAGGAAAAATTTAATGGCTTCGCGCTACAAGCTCTCGATCGAGCTGAAGAGTTAAAGGGCATCAAGAATGATTCGATCATTCGTGCCCCATCACCAGCGTCACACACGAATGAAGACTTAACTCAACATGCGAGTAGTGCTGATAATTCACCAAATACATCACTAAATAGACTGTTAAAACCAGAGTTAGAGGTTTCAGGGAATGAGAGCTATACACCCGAAGAGATTAGTGTGCTTGAGCACTCGTCTCGGATTAATCATCGAATATTTGTCCCGTTCATGGATGTAGATTTAAAGGAGCGTTTTGTGTTTCCAATACCGTTTACCGATAAGGAAGGGCGATTAGAATTGGCACCAAAACAGAAACGCGATTGTACTGCGTGGGTAAGAATTAGTGAGCTAAGTGAAGATCCCAAACTAGTATGTGGGAATAACGTAGATTTCTACAGTATTCGTCAAACCGTTGTTTCCGACTGCAGTTTTGTGGCATCATTAGCTGTCTCAGCATTATATGAACGGACGTTCGGTAAACGGTTAATCACTTCGATTATTTATCCGAGAAATTCTAAAGATGAACCAATTTATAATCCGTGTGGGAAATATTCGGTTCGTCTGCATGTAAATGGTATACCGCGAAAAATAGTAATCGATGATTTTCTGCCCATAGGTAGGCAAAATCAACTACTGTGTTCATATTCGAGTAATAAAAATGAATTTTGGGTGTCGCTCCTCGAGAAGGCGTACATGAAATTAATGGGAGGATACGACTTTCCCGGCTCAAATAGTAACATAGATTTAAATGCTTTAACTGGTTGGATACCAGAACGTATTGCTATTCGTCCAAATGATGCCGATTTTAATGCCGAAGCTATTTTCGATCGATTGAAAGAAGGTCAACAGGCTGGCCGGTGTTTAATCACTGTCGCGACTGGAGATTTATCGGATGCAGAAGCCGATCGGACAGGTTTAGTATCGACCCATGCTTATGCGGTCTTAGCATTACGAGAAATCGATGGCGTAAAATTAATTCAATTAAAAAATCCGTGGTCACATTTACGATGGCGTGGAAATTATTCCGAACTAGATACCGTTCATTGGACACAAGAAATGCAAGAACTATTAAATTATGATCCAACTATGGCAGCACAAGTGGATAATGGAGTATTTTGGATCGATTACACTTCAATTTTACATTTCTTTGATGTGTTCTACTTGAATTGGGATCCAAAATTATTCCAGTACACGTATTGTATACATCAAATGTGGCATGCTGGCGTTGGGCCAACTAAAGATGCTTATACAATTGGGGATAATCCACAATATAGTCTCACAGTACCTGCTGGCCGTGGTTCTGTGTGGATCTTATTGACACGGCATATAACTACTATTGAAGATTTCAGGGAAAACAAGGAGTATATAACCCTTCTTGTGTACAACAACAATGGGAAACGAATTTATTATCCTTGTAAAGTTAATTTAAACGAATTTTTAGATATTTATAATGATTTGTTCCGTTTTCTTTTAGATGAGCCAAAACCATATATTGACGGAGTGCGAATAAACAGTCCTCACTATTTATGTAAAATTCGGCTTGATCCGAACAATGCCCGCACCTATACACTAGTCGTTTCACAATACGAGAAGTCGACTACAATTTACTATACACTGCGAGCCTACTGCCGAGATCGCTTTAAACTAATCAAAATTAACGATAATTATCATTTGAAACACGAATTGAATGGAGAATGGAACGCAGCTACAGCTGGTGGGTGCCCAAATCATCCACAAACATATAAATCAAATCCATGTTACCGTCTAACAGTTGGTCCTAAAGACTTCTGCAATCTAATAATTGAGTTGCGTGCGCCTAAAGTGTACCAGGTTGGTATCGAAATACGAAATATTTCGATCGAAGATCAAACTATTACGGCACCATTTAAATCACATAGCACGGGTAATTATCGATCAGGATTTTGCGTGCTTGATTTGGAAAATATTCCGGAGGGTGTGTATCACGTAATTGTATCGACTTTCTTGCCAGGGCAGGAGGGTCCATTTTTCTTGAAATTCAAATGTACAACCGGTGTTAGAATTGAGAAAATTCAATAAAACCGGATCACACGCTACCTGCTATTTATCTACTATTTTAACTAAAAATTAACTTATATTTTGTATATATTTTTTGCAAACTGAATTATTATGAATTTTTTAAAATTGTATATGACTTAAAAGATGTATGTACTATTATTTTCCTTAATAAAATTAATTTGAACGCTTTTTATGCCTTACCAAATACACCAACAAAATTACTCTCTTTTCAATTATCTATCGTTCAAATTTTAGCATCAGAACCTTACAAATGTGAAATTGGTTTATGTTAATTGTTCCCAGTTCTAAATTACTAAAACTATTGAATAACTAAAATTATGTTCCTAATTTGGATTTCTGATTTTTTTTCGTATTTAACGTTTCAAAAAATAAGTTGGCCCATGGGAGGATCGAACTCACGACCTTCGCGTTATTAGCACGACGCTCTAACCAACTGAGCTAATGGGCCTATGCAACAAAGAGTAATAAACTTATTAAATGAGTGTCAATTATTTTACCAAGTTACTTCAAAAGAATTCAAACAAGAAATAAGTACAGTTACTGCAAAATGTATTAAAATTTTTTGTGTAATTAATAATTGTACATAAAATAACTAATACTGTAAATAGTGTGTAGTTTTCGAAGAATTTTGATGTGTTCCATTCGCAATATTACATGAATAACCAACGATAACAAGGAAATCCTTAAGCGAGCAGAACCATTTCTATTGGGGTAATACCCAATTACCTTACTAATACTAATACACATACTAATTTAGGTAGGCCTGAATATTCCCTGCTCATATTTTATAGTGGTTATGTTCAGACTTCAGAGCAATCAGAGCTTCACAGCAATGAGGGGAGCAGACTTACACAACGACCACCAAATGGTAATAGCAAAATTCAAAATCAAACCAGCAAGGAAACTCAACAATGAGAAATTGAAGAACATTGACACCAAAGATTCATTCAACGAAACGCTCCGACTTAATCTTTCAGCAGAATCCTATTTTTAGACTGTTACAATGTGATTGGCTAAATTATGGCCTATTTTTCCAAATATTGTATTAATATTCTTTACACGACAATTCTGGGCTTTTTCTTTGCTAAAATTTCGTTTTTTGTTGTTGTTGTATCATTGTTGAAATTTTTTGGGTAATTTATCATGCTCGATCCCAGTGACGAAATCGAGTTTGGGGCCTCAAGTTCTGGAATGACACGGGTTTACAAAGTGTCAATTAAATTCGCGCCTTTCAATCGGGATGACGCTGAAATATGGTTCACTCAAGGAGGCACAATTTCAGATGGGTGCATTACTTCAGATGCAACTAAATAGGGACATTTAATTGCAGTAATTGATGTGCAAACGGTTAAATGCGACCGTGATCAAATGTTGGAGCCTCCAAGAAACGACATATACGAGTTACTCAGGAGATTCTATCGTGTATGGACGAGACTAATTTGAGACAGTTGGCGAAGACAGAGGACAAAATTGTGAAAGTACAAAAACCAGTTGGAATTTATTAGATAAATAAGAGCCAGTCTGATCAACAAGAAGACAATTTATTATTTCAAATAAGTTCATTGACTAAAAAGGTTGATGAGTTGTTTACTAAATTTAATACAGAAAACTCTGGATCGCTACGTAATCGATCTAGAGATTCACGTTCGCAAGGTAATAATCGACCTCGCAGCCTTTCGCGTTTCAAGGAGCAAGCAGCTAAACGCGAGAAATTTTCTAATGTAATGTGTAATCACTTCACCTAGTTTCTAACAGTCGCTTTACAATTTTAGATACTCAAAATAAATTGCAATTTCTGGTTGATACGGGAGCTGGAATTTTAGTAGTTCCACCTACAAATTTACAAATGGCTAAACTTTCAGATTTTAAATTATTTGCTGCAAATGCCTCAGAAATTGACACATACGGGATTTAAAATCTCACTCTTAATCTTAGTCTTCGTAGACCATTCACTTGGAAATTTGTTATCGCAAAGATTGATAGATGCATTTTGGGTGCGAATTTTTTTAGCACATTTTGGCTTAATGGTCGACGTAAAACAAAAAAAAAACTAGTTGATACGAATACCAATTGCAAATCATCGGAAAGTGCCGTTCAAATTCATTCTTATGGTATTACGACCATCAAAGCAAATATGTAGCATTAATAAATTCTGCAAAACATGATGTAACGCATTGCATTGAGTCAGTAGGTCAGCCATGTTATGCGAAAGCACGACCATTGAGTTCGAATAAAATGGCAATAGCCAAAGCTGAAATCGAAATGTGGCTTACACCTAAAAAGGATGGATCTTGACGATGGTGGTGATTATAGGTCATTAAACGCATTGACCAAACCAGATCGTTACCAGATACCTATTGTGACTGACTTTACTCATCAATTACACTCATGTAACAAGTTCTCAAAAATAAATTTGGAAGTCGAGACTAGGGACATTGAAAAGACTGCCATAATCACTCATTTTGGATTATTCGAGTTTCCGCGAATGACGTTCGGGTTGAGAAATGCCGCCCAAACTTTTTAAAGGATGGTACGTTCGCTGTTTCGAGATCTTTCTTTCGTTTTTCCTTATATTGATGATGTTATCATTGGTTCAAAAAATTTGGAAGAGCATTTGAAACATTTACGCATTGTGTTGCATCGTTTGAGGAAAGGAGGTTTAGTGATTAACCTACATAATTGTGAATTTGCAGTTGACGAGTTTGTTTTTTTTTGGCTTTCAAATTGCAAAACAAGGTATGAGTCCGGACAAGCAAAAAATTGAGGCAATTTTAAATTATCCACAACCAAAGACAGCAGATGAGTTACTAAAATTTCTGGGTATGATCAATTACTACAGAATTTTCAAGAAGGAGCTAATGATTAAGCTCCTTTATATGAGTTTTTCAAAGGAAACAAGAAAAAAAGAAGGACAACTCGATTATTAATTGGACGGACGAAGCAACTCAAAAGTTTGAGTTATGTAAAACGAAACTGGCAAATTGTACGCAATTAAGCGTTCCCTATCCCGAATGACAAGTTCGCAATTTTTGTAGATGCATCTGATGTAGCTGTTAGGGCTGTTGTACAACAACTAACAGAGAAAGGGTGGCAGCCTTTGTTTTTATTTTCACGAAAACTACTAGAGAACTTTTAGTAGCTTATTTAGCGATTAATAACCGATCACAAACCTTTACCTTTTTCATGATATCAAAATTTAGATAACTTCACCCAGGCAACAACCTCATTTAGACTTAGAACACAATCTACATCCGACATACGACATATTTCAGGTAGTTCCAACGTTGTGGCTGATTCCTTATCGCGAATCCAACAAATAGATATCGAATGATCAATCGACTATGTAGCTATGGCGGAAGCGTAGGCACATGATTCAAAACTTAAAGCACTTTCTGAAACAAGTTCAAATTTAAATTTCTAAAAAATCCCAAGTTTTGGAACCGATCAATTCATTTCGTGCGAGATATCAAATGGTAATCAACGACCATTTGTTAGAAAGCAATTTCATAGGCAGGTTTTTATTGCCTATCATAATATATCTCATCCCAGCATTCGATCAACAACCAAACAAACCACTAAAAAATTTATTTGACCATCAATGTTGAACGAAATACGTAGTTGGGCAAAACTTTGCATAGAGTGCCAGAAATGTAAAGTGGCCAAACATGTAACAAGTAGAATATGGGATAACAAACGGTCGTTTCGAGGAACTTCATATCGATCTCATTGCTCCTTTACCATCTTCGGAAAACAAAATCTATTATTTGACCATGATCGATAGATATACACGCTGGACTGAAGCAAGTCCGATGGCAGATATCGGTCTCAAACTTAACATCAGAAAGACCAAGACTAGACAAATTTGTATACCTTGGTTGTACTGTAGCGAAAACAGGCGGAACTGAAAAGGATATCAATCAACGCGTCACCACAAGATCTGGTATGCGTCTGTCCTGTCACGAACTACAAAACTATGAATGTTCAATGCCTGTGTGAGGTCAGTAGTGCTGGATGAACGTAAAACATGGAAACACACGCAGAGGATTTGTTGATGCTTATGTTGGAGAAATCATGCAATACTTACCTGGAATACTTACCGCTTCAAATAAAACTCTCAACCTAAACACATAAAACATCATAACATATAAACCTAGAAATAAGAATTATAAATTAATTAATCAAATTCATACTACCTTTTACCATTATAATTTTAAAGATTAATTACGTCCATTACCTGAAATATATAGTTTATCAGAATATTATTTGTTAAAATTAATATTACATAGTTCTTACCTTTAGAGATTTGTCCACTTCTTGTAACACTGTTTATCTATACAACAGCAAAACCAATATCCAAATAATTTGTAAACAAACAAATTTTTGGTTGCTGTTATGTTTATACCTAAACAAACAAATTTTATATTATATTAAGGTTTAACTATAAAACACAAATATATTTTAATTGTATATTGATAATTATAAAAAAAAAAAAAAAAAAAAAAAAAAAAAAAAAAAAAAAAAAAAAAAAAACATAAAAATTTATTTTACGAAATACTTTCTTTTCAATTGAGACCACCAAAGCAGCTACACCAATCGAATAAAATAAAACAAATTGTGAATTATAAACCAAAGGGACTTGTGTTTTAATATCACAATCGATATCATTACCAACACCAAGTTTATTGAACCTTCTGTACCAACACCCAATTTGGTACATTTTTGGTCCTTCGAGCCGGATTTCGAACCAACGGATTCCGGAATTATATTGAATATTGGAGCATCAACATTAAACAACCCAACCAAATCGTTTGGATTCACGAAATACAAGGAAATCTGAGAGCTTAGAAAGTCCGCATTGATAAACCGCATGCAGATCCATCCGTCATTAAGCCCGCTAAAAACCGCAAGTATAAGCCATTCTTTTTTAAAAAACTAAAAATAAAGAAATAAAACCATAATTTACTGGGTTTTCATTTATTACAAAACAAAATTAAAATTATTAAACAAATTTCTCGAAATCATCTATCGGTATTCGCAAAATCGTTCAAATAAAATAGACAAAACGTGTTCAGTTATAATATAGTGAAACGAATAGTGTAAATAGTGCGCGATAGTGAATCATTAATTTAAAATGACCGATTTAATAGCTCTAAAGAAGCGCCGCGCCTACATAAAAGGAAACATGACCAAGATGCTCAAATACATCAGCGAAATTAGAACTACAACAAACATCGAGGATGTAAGAGTTAGGCTGTTAAATGTGGAACGTTATCGCACTGAATTCATGGGCATAGAGGATAAAATTGTTGCGCTTGATAACGCTGAGGTATTAGACGAAGAGTTTGAGGAGAATTATTACAAAGCGGTATCTGGATTGAATCTGGCGTTACGAACCAAGATGGAACCTACGGTTACGCAAAACGAAACCATGGCAGATACTTCTTTAAATGGAACCTGTATGGAGGTTAGACTACCAAAAATTACAATACCATCATTCTCGGGAGAATATACTGAATGGCAGTCTTATTACGATCTATTCTGCTCTACAATACATGATAACACACGATTGACGCCATCCCAAAAATTACAGTATCTTAAGGGAACGCTACGAGGTGAAGCAGCAGGTCTACTCAAACACCTTAGTATAACTGATGCCAATTATATCGAAGCGCTGCAGAAGCTCCGAAACAGATATGATCGCAAAAGGCATACGATACAAGCCTTCATTAAGAATTTCATTCAACAGCCCAATGTAACAACACCAAATAGTGCTAACGTTCGACGATTATATGACACCTCTGATGAAATAATACGCGGACTAAAAGCATTAGGGGAAGACGCGGAATCTAGAGACCATTGGTTAATTTATATACTAGTGAACAAGCTAGACGAGGATACTAACAGGCTTTGGGCTCAAATATCAGCAGATCACGATCTACCAACTATCAATCAATTCTTCGACTTTCTCTCCAAACGAATTGATGCTCTTGAGTCTCTTAAAGGTGGTCTCGTCACTCGCTCACAACTTCTGAGCAAATCTGCAATCAAAGGTCATGTTGCTGCCGAAATTCCTAATCCAATATGTTCATTGTGTCCAGAAGAACATCACAGGTTATTTGAGTGTACAAAATTTAAGCAGCAATCAATCGAAAATAGAAAGGCATTTTTAGTAAAGGAAAACCGCTGTTTTAATTGCCTTAATAATAATCATAATTTGTACACCTGTAAATCTAGATTCAGGTGTAAACAATGTAATAGAAAACACCATACACTACTCCACGACAATTTACAGATGAAACCAGCTTCTGAAGTCGCAACCCACAACGCACAAGAGGCAGAGGTAAACACAACAAGCCATAGTGTAAGCAATGAAATCGTTAGTTCCATTTTACCAACAGCTCTGGTCCGTATATTGGTTGCACAAAACCAGCTCCAACAATGTCGCGTACTACTAGACTCTGGATCACAGTGCTCATTCATCACTGAGAACTGTGCACAAAGGTTAGGTTTAAAAAGAAGTTATGCTAAACTTGCCATTGCCGGTATTGGAGGAATTATGACTGGATACACAAGGGGTTCAATTTCGTTAACAGCTTCACCATTAAACAAACCCGAACCAACATTTAAAATTGAAGCTTTAATACTTCCAAAATTAACCGCTAAACCATCTATCATCCAAGTTACAAATTTCAAAGAATTAAAAAATATCGACTTGGCAGATCCATACTTCAACAGGGGCTTGGACATTGATATGATTATCGGCGCAGACAGATTCTTCGACTTGCTATCATCGGGAAAAATTACTACTTCAAGTCAATTAATCCTACAAAGGACTGTATTAGGATGGATCGTAGCAGGAAAAGCAGATAACAAACAGTCTACTCAATCAATGACTGTGGTAATGAGCAACCCAGAAGACAGCTTAGAATACCAACTACGACAGTTCTGGGAAATTGAGTCAATCGAGCCTCCAAAAACGAATTTAACCAAAGAAGAAGAATTTTGCGAGCAACTCTTTACAGAAACGACTAAAACAGATGTCACTGGACGTTTTAAGGTACGCCTACCATTTAAACTTGATCCACAATCATTAGGTGGTTCATATAGAGCAGCTGTACAACGGATGTATTCAATGGAACGGAAATTCAACAAGAACGGCGAATTTGCGAATATGTACAAGGAGTTCATGAAAGAATACATAAATCTTAACCATATGAAACCACTATGCGGAGAAAGTGAAACAATAAAGGGATACTACCTACCTCATCATGGTGTCCTAAAGGAGTCCAGCAGTACAACTAAGCTAAGAGTTGTATTTGATGGATCTTCGAGAACTGATACAGGAAAATCATTAAATGATTGCCTTGCGGTTGGCCCAACAATACAATCTTCATTATACAACATAATACTGCGTTTTAGAAAATTCAAAATAGCATTAACAGCAGATGTTGAAAAGATGTTTCGACAAGTACTTGTTGCAAAAGAAGACACTAGATACCAAAGAATATTGTGGAGGAACTCACCAGACACGCCGTTTACAACATACGAACTTCAAACCGTCACCTATGGCACCGCAAGTGCCACATACCTGGCAACTCGTGCATTAAATGAAGCTACAGTAAAGTTCGCACCAACCTTCAAAAACGCAGTAGATCAAATCAAAAATAGTATGTACGTCGACGATCTAATGACAGGGGCGGATTCTGTAGAAGAGGCAACGAAGCTAAAGGATGAGATCAACCAAATTCTGTCAACTTCCGGATCCATGCTGAGAAAATGGTTAACCAACGAGAGACAGATATTTGACAATAATAACCACGACCATTCTATCAACGTACTTGAAATCGAGCCATTTAGTTCTGTAAAGGTTTTAGGTTTGTATTGGAATCCATTAAAAGATTGTTTCCAATTCAAAGTCAACCTTACTAGTCTACCAATAATAACAAAGCGAGGGATTCTTTCCGAAGCAAGCAGACTGTTCGATCCACTTGGATGGCTTGCCCCAGTGACCATAAATATAAAAATATTTTTTCAAAAATTATGGGTTGAAAACTTAAATTGGGACGAGCAGTTACCACAACAATTATCTTCAGAGTGGCTAAATATACGCCTCAACCTACCCAAAATCGACCAAATCGAGATAAAGAGATACATTAATACGACGAAAGAGGGGAACATTGCATTACATGGCTTTTCGGATGCTTCCAAATATGCGTATTCGGCGGTGGTCTATGCCGAAATAATAAACAAGAAAAATGGCCCATCCAAAATTTGGTTATTATCGTCTAAAACCAAAGTAGCACCGGTAAAACAAATTTCGATCCCGAGATTAGAATTGTGTGGTGCAGCGCTTTTAGCAAGACTTCTGATAAGGATTAAAGACGAATTAAAGATGGAAATTTCGAAAATCACCGCGTGGACCGACTCAACAATCGTCCTAGATTGGCTTGCTGCACATCCGACTAAATGGAATACCTTCGTTGGGAATCGTACGGGTGAAATACTTTCGACAATGAACCGCTCACAATGGAGGCATGTCGATTCCCAAAACAATCCTGCTGATCACGCATCTAGAGGAGTAGACCCAGACCAGCTAAAAAATTTAAAATTATGGTGGAAGGGACCAGAGTGGCTAGGAGATCAAAATAAATGGCCTAACAAGCACCGGAGTACAAATACAACCGAAGAAATCCGTTATCAAACACTAAATATCCAAATCCCTCAACAAAATATAATAGATAAATTAGTACAGCGGTTATCCAGTTATTCCAAAATCGTAAGAATCCTAGCCTATGTCATTCGCTTTCTTACAATAAAAACAAAACCTTCTGCCAGATCCACAGCTTTTCCTTACATTACTTGTCCAGAATTCCAAAAGTCCCAAGTTCTCCTGATTAAAAACATGCAGTCAAAGTACTTTGCCGTAGAACTAAAATTACTTTCATCAAATAAAGAACTCTCACCAACAAGTAAGCTCATATATCTAAAACCGTTCATCGATGAATCAGGCTTACTTCGAGTCGGAGGCAGAATCAGAAACGCATCGATATGTTACAACATCAAGCACCCATTAATTTTAGAATCACGAGATGAATTAACCAAGGTTATTGTACGAGAACATCATCTACGTTATCTACATGCTGGACCCACCTTAATGATGGCAACCCTTCGAACAAAGTATTGGATAATAGGAGGCCGCAATCTCATTAGAAAGACAGTACACAGCTGCGTAAAATGCGTGAAATATAACCAAAAACCTCTCACGCAAATTATGAGTGATCTGCCTAGCACACGAGTAGAGCTGATTAGGCCTTTTTACAAAGTTGGCGTAGACTACGCTGGGCCATTTCCAATTCACTTAACCAGAGGTAGAGGTCAAAGGACATACAAGTCTTACATTTGCATTTTCATTTGTCTATCAACAAAAGCGGTACACATAGAGTTAGTTTCTGATCTAACTTCTAATGCCTATATCGCCGCATTACGACGGTTCATAGCACGTAGGGGAATATGTAAAGAAATAATCAGTGACAATGGGACCAATTTTATCGGGGCTCGAAATCAATTATACGAGTTCTTTAAATTCCTAAAAGATAACGCTAATCACTTTTCTCATTTCTTACTGACAGATCAAATAACATTTAAATTCATCCCACCCAGTTCACCTCACTTCGGAGGTTTATGGGAAGCTGCAGTAAAGAGTGCCAAATACCATCTGCGCAGAGTAACTGACGGGCACATATTGACGTTGGAAGAAATGAGTACGTTGCTAGTCGAAGTTGAGGCAATGCTCAATTCCCGACCAATTTGTGTGCTTTCAGTAGACGATATCGACTATTTAACACCAGCACATTTCTTAATTGGACGAGCCACAACACAACTACCGGCTGAAGATTATAGCGATGCAAGACTATCCACAGTATCTAGATGGAAGCTGATACAACAAATGAACCAACACATCTGGAAACGATGGTCAATGGAATATTTAACCAATCTTCAACAGCGGCATAAGTGGCATAAGAAAGAAACCAATATAAAAATTGACGACATTGTGCTTATAAAAGACAACAATCTACCTCCAGCAAAGTGGATGTTAGGTAAAATAGTGGAACTTCATCCAGGATCTGATACTTATGTTAGAGTTGTATCAGTAAAAACATCAACAGGAATTATAAAACGTCCAGTACATAAATTATGTCTATTACCCGTAAATTGAATCACCCGATTCAAGGCGGCCGGGATGTTGATGCTTATGTTGGAGAAATCATGCAATACTTACCTGGAATACTTACCGCTTCAAATAAAACTCTCAACCTAAACACATAAAACATCATAACATATAAACCTAGAAATAAGAATTATAAATTAATTAATCAAATTCATACTACCTTTTACCATTATAATTTTAAAGATTAATTACGTCCATTACCTGAAATATATAGTTTATTAGAATATTATTTGTTAAAATTAATATTACATAGTTCTTACCTTTAGAGATTTGTCCACTTCTTGTAACACTGTTTATCTATACAACAGCAAAACCAATATCCAAATAATTTGTAAACAAACAAATTCATGTAATTTATCCTTGAACTTGAACTTGATACAAATTTTTGGTTGCTGTTATGTTTATACCTAAACAAACAAATTTTATATTATATAAAGGTTTAACTATAAAACACAAATATATTTTAATTGTATATTGATAATTATAAAAAAAAAAAAAAAAAAAAAAAAAAAAAAAAAAAAAAAAAAAAAAAAAAAAAAACATAAAAATTTATTTTACGAAATACTTTCTTTTCAATTGAGACCACCAAAGCAGCTACACCAATCGAATAAAATAAAACAAATTGTGAATTATAAACCAAAGGGACTTGTGTTTTAATATCACAATCGATATCATTACCAACACCAAGTTTATTGAACCTTCTGTACCAACACCCAATTTGGTACAGGATTAGAAGACTCCCAGGATTTGTCAACAAATGCTTTACGCGTCTAATAAAATGCTTCTGCCCAAACACGATCACAAAAGAAGAACTGCGACGGCCCAGGGAAATCGAAATTGGGCGCGAAATTAAAAAAGTCTAAAATGGAGATGGATTGGACACACACCAAGGAAAGCGTCAATCATATAACAAGAATGTCATTGGAATAGACTCCGAAGAGGAAAGTAGAAAGACCAGCAATAACCTGGAAAAGAACAGTGCTAGCCGAAGCGAAAAAACTCGGTGAAAGTTGGGGAGAACTGAAAGCAATAGTCCTGAATAGAGAAAGATGACCCAGTCTAGAAGACACCCTATGCTCCTAAATCGAAGATAAAGAAGAAAAAAAATGTTCACACTTCTCTGATAATTATGTTAATTGCTATGATTTGTGGGCAATGCCATTCGCAAATTATTTGAATAATATACGATATCTAAAATTCCTCAGACGACCCCAAACATTTCTATTGGAATAACACATACCAATTTAGATCGGCCTAAGTGTCCCCTATTCATATACAGTACGTTTCATAACTATATGTCCAATCATTTTTTTTTTTGATTTTTACAAATAACTGATTAAAAAAATTAAATGCTATAAATTAGAAAATTATAAAATTCAGCAAAATTAATTTAAAAACTACAAAATTCAATAAAACACATTAAAAAATAAAAACTTAAAATGCGGTTGGTCCTCCATTGTTTTCTTATATTGCCAAAAACGTGTTAGGCATACTTCTAAACAATGAATTGATAGTTTCGGGTGATATTACCTTTCAGGCATGAATATTTTTCGAACTAATAGTCTCCAAAGATTATTAATTGGTTTTAGAAAAATATACTTTGACTGTTTTCTGAGATCCCTCCAATAATATTGGATAATATCTGGCCATTCCACACCATACCACAATAAATTGCGATTGGTTATCACAACAGAACAAGACCTTTTTCAATTACCTTTGGCCAGTGGTATTAGCTTTTGTACTGAAATAATTTTGCTGTGTTTTAGATATCCAGCATCTTTCATAGCTCGGCAGATTGTGCTAAGAGACACAGTTTTAAGTTCGCTTTTCAGGCGCATAATACTCCTATAAGAACTACTCGCGAACTTATTCAACTGGCATGTTTTGCGTGCCACACAAAACAAAACTCAACATTTTTTTGTATTAGGACGGCGGTATAATTTTCTTCCGTTCCCAGAAGAAGAACCTTATTCGAAACGGGCTTGAATTTTGCACTTTTCCTGATTTTCCTTTTCTCTGATAGCTACTTTCCTCATGGCATTGGTCTTCTACAACACTTATCTATTCTGTTCTACCTATTATATTTAATACTAAAAATTTTAAAAATGTATAAGCCTAAATGAGGCAAATGATCAGAAGGCGCTACCACAGAATAGATACAGAAGCGACATAACTCCATTTTTGTATGAATTTCTTTCGACTCGAATTTTTGACCTTCTACATCAAAATAGGAGTGGTAAAATGTTTAGCAGTAGATAACAGATAGCGCAAGTAGTTTTCAAAAAACTAAAATCGATTATAAAATCTTCGCAGTGTCCAACTAAAATTTCCTCTCAATTGGCTCTCAATTTCAAAAGTCACTTTGACTTTGGTTGCAACAACCATATTGCTGTTATTGGTAAAATAAAAACATTTCTTTGATTTGAATCTTATAAAACTGTGAGTGGTACGCAATTAATATTTCTTAACGATACAACACAGGGTTCATTAGCATCCAGTGCTCAAATTAAAGTATATATACTGAAGAATATCGTCGAATGGATTATAGTAAGTGGTGATACATCTCAATCATCAACCTGTATGCTTAATTAAGTATTTTAATATGGTTTTATTTCTAGTTATGTGTCGCGTTTGGTCGGATGTATGCGGCCGAATCGGTAATTCGGTATGATGGCGAAATTGTAAACCAGAACGAGCTGGCAGCCGAAGTATTTTTAATTTATAGCGATAAACTATTTGAAATTTTATGTAATGGTTGTACAGGCACGTACAGGTGGTCATGATTTATGTAAAATGTTCGCATTTGTATTAATTTATATGCTCTTGAATGTATACTGTAATTTTATCCACTTTATATAGAAACGAGGTTATTTGTCCCATTTAATACGTAGCCTCCAAAAATCTAATGGTAAATTGTGTCAGATACTAAAAACAACACCAGACAATCTGTGTTGGAGCTGAATTATTATTGAAACAAGTTCGTAGGTGTTCTTCCAGGAACGCATGTTTATGAATTACATCCTGATTTTCAACTAAACAGTTTAAGTCGAATTTCTGTGTTTGTACCACCAGTTGATGTTCGCTCTATCGATAAAAATACTGTTACCTGCTTTAAATATTTGGGATGTTATAATTTGAAGACTGGGTTCAGAGAATTTTCGGCTAGAAGACTAGAAGATTATACTAAAACCTGGAACACCATGAATTTTGGATTACTAACACCTGCTCGTCCGTTAACGCTGTTTCCCCGGTTTATGTTATTCGAGGGAACTCTGAATCAAATGTTTGCCCGTTAAAATATTATGTAAGCCCTGATTTTATATATTAATGAATGTGTTAACTAATAATTTGTATATTTTAGTTAAAAAGTTTAATAAGGCCAAGCCGTGAATTGGCTTATTGATATGAAGCCAAGCCACATAATATATAGCCAAGCTTTTTAAACTTGTTTTCCAAATAGCCTTCAATTTAGCACCACGCATGAAATTAAATTACAAATTATTCGGCCGATCATCGTATTATACATCTTATTTTCTACTCACCAATTTTACATTTTTATTTACCAAATTAGATTCAATAGCTTTCGTCAAGCGGTGCCAAATGGAAAATTGAAGTAAAATTAAAAAAGACATTTGTAAATATTTTTCTGTTTGTTAATTTTTTAATTCAATATGTATTTCGTTAAAAACAATTTAATAGAATAGTAAATTTTATATAATAATAAATTTACAAATATTTTTACTACTTGACTCACTACATAAAAATTTATAAAAATCCTGTAATATACCCGAAAATCTTATTAAAAAACCAGAAAACTTTACTTAACTTATGATGGAGTTTCGATTTACCCAAAATAAATTGGTTTTGGATGTACCTACTTGATAATAGAAATTTTAACTTCTTTCACTCACTGTTTGACAATTCAACTTCTAGAAACTTTTAATGCTTACAAAATGATTTTTTTTAAATTTAGAGCCATCTATTGGCGTACGTGGGAACTATTTTAGGTGTATTGTCAAAAAAAATGGTTCCTAACTGTCGTTTCTGTATCAATTCTGTGGCGCTACTGTGAGCGTATTGTTATGAAACAAAAGAAATTTTGAAAAATCTGTATTTTTCGACAAACAATTGAAGTAATTAACGGTTTTTGTTTCATAAATCAGTATGTCCGAGCTTATTAATGTTTGGCATTACAGTTTTGTACCTTTAAATCAGTGATTTTAAAACATCAAAAAACGATTGGATATATAGTTATGAAACGTACTGTATACTACCTAGTGGTTATTCTTACCCATTCTTACATTTTTTTATTGGAATAACATATACCAATTTAGATAGGCCTGATTGTCCACTATCCATACATATTAGTGACTATGCTCACACATCTCTGAAATTTATTTTAATTAGTATGACGTGTGAGAAAGAGATATATATACATATATTAAATAGCTAAAGTTTCTGGCTGTGCAAATCAGATTTTTTTATTCATATACGAGTACATCAAGATTGTACGAAATATAATAAACTGCATTATAACTACATCGTTCAATCGTTGATCAAGAAAATATTAAAATGACAAAAAATCGCTAATGCATACCAAAGAAAGAGAAAAACATATATTCAATAAAACGAAACAGCGCGTCAATAATTTTATACTCTCATCGAATTCAAGAATTCTGTGGGATAGCTGACATTTTATCCTGGTTGATAACTGTGAAGCGATTTGAAGGGAAACAACTCCATCGGAAGGACGTTGAGATCGTCGATATCTTCGTTTTTCTGTGTAAAAATGGCTCGTTCGATCAGCCATATGGTTTTCTAAGTTAGGCACTAAAATCGGAAACACACGTCGATGAGTTCTACCTTCGATTCGGTCAACTGGCAGATATCAGTGGACAATGTGATGAGTCCTGTGGAGATGTCAACTGCGATTTTCCCATTACTAATGTCCAACAATTGCTTCGAAAATACATCTGCAGTTCGAACTCGTTGCAAAAACACTCGCATGTTAATCGTCAACTGCAGTGCACTTCAAGCACTCGTTTAGTTCGTCAGCTGCAGTTGAACGTGGAATAACAGGAAGAGTCTTACGAAAATCACCGGATAACAGAATCATGGTTTGTAACGGTCAGTTACTATTAACTCACTAACACCACGCATAGCATTGCGGAGTATTTTCCTACTGTTAGAAAATACCTTGCAATGTGTCCCACAAAAATGGATTGCCAGCGACACGCTGATCATAGCAATTCATTTCAAAACAATATTTTCCAAATAATAATTTTCGTTTTTTTTTACTTTTATATTAGAAAGAAAAACAGAATTTTTAAGTAGCAACTGGAACGCAGAACGTGAACAACGCAAGCAAGGAAGCAAATTTTATTTAACGTTATTTTTAAAAATATTAATAGTTGTGATCAGTCTTCAAATAATAAATATAATTTTATTATTATAAAGCAAACAAAATTGGTTTAAATTAATTTATATTGGGAATTAACGACAGAAAATTCTGTGGTAAAATACCCCATATTAGCAGGAAATTCTGTGGTAAAATATTCCATAGGATCCACCAAAAATGTTTTGATTATCACGAAGATCTTTCAACGTTTTGTCCAGCACCTCTAGTGAAATTTTGTGGGCCATCGTGCATTCGTCCCAAACGATCAATTAGAATCTAGGTAGAACCTTCGCCATTACGTTGGTATCTCGATACCGTTGGTATCTCGTTGACTTGCATGTTCAATGGCAATTTCAGTGTATAGAATGTGCAGTTCGTCCGCCTTCTAACAGTGTCGCTGCTATTCTAGATGAATCCAATGCCAATTCAACTTTATACTGGGATCGAATCGACACCAAAAGCAATGAAATTAAGAACGGTTTTCCAGTCCCTCCGAGAGCATCTAGGAAGTAAATGCCACCAGTTCCATTGTTCACAGCGTCTATCAACGAGTCATGCGCAGTCTTTTGTTGTTGATTCAATTGCGGAACATTTGTACGAACTGCTTCGGCAAATGCTTCGATATTGTAGTAATCTTTATAGTTCTTGGTTGAATGCATTGTGCAATGAACGATTAGGGGATATGATGCCCAAATACGACAACACTTTATTCGCCATCAATAAACGCATGTCTTCTATCATGATCAATGCTTCATTTTGCATTTCTGCTGCCTTTTGCAATGTGGGTTGAAATTTGGCGACAGACATGTCGTCCTTATATTTCACCCACAAAACCTTCTGATTCGGAATGTGCGAATTTGATGCGGTGATGAAGATATGACGGAATCTTTGAGCATATTATCGCAATGCGAGTCGTTCTCGAGCAACTGTAACAGTTGACACGCCTCACAGTAAGTCGCACACAGATGCCCATTAACGGCTCTCAGTTGTTGAAACGACTTCGGACCACAAACATTCACCAACAACAATTGAAGTTAGTAACATACGTCGTTACTAATACAAATACATTTGGATGTCCTTCAACTCGTGTTCCTTGTTTTCGACGCTGAAACGATTTCGATGATGTGTTCCATGTGTAGTAGCGTAGCATTTCAGCATACAGCAAAGTGGGAGCGAAATCATCTGCTTGACAAACCGAGAAGAAGCTTGTCAATATTGTCGAGTGGCCAAGCCGCTCTGTTCGCTGCATTATCTGGATTGGAATACACTCGTTGCCCGTTTTCCAGGTACACTGCCAAATGTACAACTGGAGGGTGTCTTTTGTGGATCGCAAAGTAAAAGATGCGCCAAATCGCCTCATCGCTGTCCTTGTTCACAGATTTGCGCATGTACTTGATCGACTTGGTACTGTATTTCACATTGATGTAAGCCTCAAAAGCCTTGGATAATATCTGCGAATATAGCACAATCCAACGATTGTCCACATCAACATCTTGCCGTTGACCTTCACAACTGTAGAACGCCCATTGTTCACAACTGATCGCCTACAATACATTGGTATCCGTCATTGCCTGTGATGGTGTTGGCAATCAGTTATCTCGGGTATCAATGGAATCGATTTCACCCGATCTGATTTTTTGAACGAACCAAACCAAAATCTGCACATGAGGCAGACCACATTTTTGCCATTCAACGGAATACATGCGAGGAAATTCATCAGATATTTTAATTTTTGTTTAAAAACTCTGGTAATGATGTCATGTCTGTCAGCTGGTGTTTGGCTGGGTAGCAGTTCCTTATTGATTTCGATCCATTGAGGGTTACATACCAATGTTATGAATGCATCGCCGTCGGCATTAATCGCATCGCGGAAATAAATGTATTCTTTAGATAAAAGCTTCTTTTGGTTCAAACGAATATATGTCAGTCGTTCAATATCCTTCTCTGCCAAAAGATCAATGGATATTGTAGCGCATCGAAGTCCTGTGCGTTTCGGACATGCGTTTCAATTCATTGTTCCGACGATGAAGCACAATATCTCTAGTTTGCAAATTTTCTCCGACAATAACAACCGCCACTTCGTCGATTGTCGTTGAATTGAATTTTATTGCATGCTAACCCACCGGCGTTTTGTCAGCCCTGATGACGATATGTTATAGCTGTCTAATTTAATCAGAACAACGAGTACTGATGAAGAAGCGTTTGCAATTCCTCGAAAATGGCTCGCTTCGTTGTTGGATTGTGAACACAACGCTGTTTAACATTAGTGTTAAATGATTTCAATGTGTTTTCTCATGCAATCGCGAATGATGCGGAAGAGAATTGTTTTGTAATTACTTTGAAATTGAGCATGAAATTGTCCCGTACAATATGCGTTGCGCCAAATGACGTTGTTTGGAAGTAAGAATTGTTGTATTTTTCTATGTTGACCAGGAAATGGGTAGAACCACTTCCTGTTCCAGAAACCAATGAGCGTAAATGGTCTGACGACCACGAACGATACGATTTTCGAATCGTAATAAAATTTAGCTCGGTCATGTTCATTGTTTTGTGCTCGTTGGCGTTATGTTTGTTGTACACGAACTTGTTGCATTCTTAATCTATTCGTCGCGCACTGATCATCAGTACAGTTTGCACGTGAAGTAGACCGCCGCGCATTTGACTGACTGCGACGATCAATGTTAGCTTTAGAGGCATTGTATTGTAACGGATACTATAAAACGACACCGAACTGTTTTCACAATCACTTGTATACGAACCATATCTGTCGAAATTACCATGTTATTATTTGTTTGTTCGACAGTTTTCGTCGACGGTCAAGCATGCACGCGGGTTTTTAAATAAAACACGATGTTAATAAATTATTTTTTATTTTATTTTTATTAATTTTTTTTAGTTTATTATCCACTTTTTGTTTACATCAAATTAAAATTATTCTTGTTGTTTTTTCTTATTTTTTGGATTACATTTATAATAAATTATATAATTAAAAACAAATAAAGTAAATTGTAATTTTAAATATTTTTTTGATATAATATTCAGTATTTTTGTTGCTTAAAAAAATGTGTTACAATAAATAATAATTTTTATAGGTTTTGTTATTATTTTTTGTTTGTTTTATGAAAAAATAATTGGTTTTATTTATTTATTAATATTAATTTATTATTAATTTTAGTATATTTTTTTATTGTATGTATTTAATTTTAATAATAATATATACTCGTATAATGTTTAGTTTTGTAAAAAATTAAAATCATAATTAATTTAATGTAATAATGTAAATGAAAAATATAGTATTTATATTGTATATTGAAATATTTATTATATATAATAATTTGTTTATTTATTTTTATATTTCTTTGGTTAAAAAAAACGTAAATCAAAATAATATTTATTTAAAATAGGTTATTATAATTAAATAATAATCGAATGTAACTACTATAGAAAATAAAAATAAATAAATTTATTTTTAATTTTATTTTGGTAAAAAAATATAATGATAATTTTTTGATTAATTTTTTTTACTTGTGTATGCATTTAAAAGACCTAAAATTTTTATTTTTATGATTTTTAAAAATATTTACATTTTTCTTGTGAACGTAACAATTTTTTAAAAATATAAATTAAATTACAAAACTAATCACAAATTTGTATTGATTGAAATACATAATTTTTTTATTTATAAATATTCATTTATTTTTAAAGCTCAAAATTTTTATTTTTTCCTAAATTGATTTTATTTTATTATAAATTAATTTTGAAAATAATTCCTAAAATTGTTTTTACTTTTGTATTTTTAGCCAAAGGCGAGGCACATTTTTGTGTTTAATTAATATTATAAATTAAAATTACTATTTCATAATAATTTTAATTATTTACAGTAGTTTCGAGTTTTTTTTTCTGAGGTGTCGTTTTGTGATTAGCTAATAAATCGACAATTGAGAAATTTATGTAATTTAACCTACGATTATATCTATGACTCTTATCATAGTTGAAATATTGGTTGGCATAAACTATTATTAAAAACATTCAAAAGTTAAAATTCAAAAGAATGATGCTTAGCAATCCTCTTGCAAAATCAACGGACGAAACCTGTGAAATATTAAAAAGAGATAATTTACTACATAACCCCTACCAAGAAAGATATTCTCTTGATTTAGGACAAAAAAATTAAAACAATCACTGTCGAATTCCAGCACCGGGAAAAAAGAATTAGATTTCCTTTGCTGGTAAAAGAAAGGTGTCCAAATATTATTTATTTTATAAAGTGGATATATTACGACAGGCCATTCAACAAATGGCAATGGACGACAACAACAACATTGATATGCGGTTGTATTGCCAGACAGATCTAGAGGCTATATGAAATCGCAGCAAATTGAAGAAAATATATACTGTTTGACACCAATTGATATTCATACTTTGGAAGTTAATATTAATTTATTTAGCAAATTTTAATCAAATGTCGGAAGAGGTTTGTTTCGTGCCATCTATGAACAAATAGTATGAACTTGCTAGTTTCGAGCAAGCTACGAATATAACTCATTAACTGGAGCTGAAACAGCGACGAAGTAGTGAACAAGATGAATAAAGTGCGAGTATAAAGTCGAGCCAAATAATATTCAGTTTAACCACATAGTCAAACACCTGAGTGAATAAACAATCAAGTTACTTATCTGATATTTTTTTGAACCCAAACTTGAGAATAACTACTCCATATTATGACAAACTCATAAATCGATCACGCTTAGAAATTTTAAAACCACGCGCTTGCAACCTTTCATCGCCAATTAAGTCAGATGAGCAGAATTACGACCCACAATTGATTCGATGCCAGTGAAACCTTCCAAAATAATAAATAATATTTTGGCATTCACGAACTGTTTAAATGTATAAGCGAATTAAAAGCGCGGTTCGAAAAATTAGCTTCGATTCATTCGATAATTAGCGAATGTACCAAGATCTAATTAAGGTTCTCGTAGTAGACATTTTTCGCGGCTTAGATCAAGATCGAACTCGTCATCGGTACGGAAATGTGATAAGCCGGATTGCATGTTTAAAAGCAACAAAATCGAAAAAAACTAATAACATCCTGGTATCTCCAATCTCGTCAAATGCATAAATATCAATTTGACGTTTTTGATCAGTTTTTGAAACAGGCTCTGAAATGTCTGTCATACCTCTGTTATTAGCAAACCGCGATACGACAAGCTATGTGCAAGGATTAAGAAAGTTGCCAAATGATAGCGGCGTTCATATTCAGTGCTTTGGAGAAACAAAGACAAAATGTCAAAGCTTGTAGTATCGCGGTTTTCAATACATTTCGAACTATCACAAAACCTTCCGAATAAATCTGAACTTAGATATATCGAACTATAGTGGTAACGTTGAAAAGTCTGATATATTTCCATTATTAATGATCATTGAGTGAAAGGAACTTTAAACTTTGTCCAATTCTTTAACGATCCATTGAATTCAAGTAAGTTTAATTTTGGCCATCGCAATTAATCCGTGCCATCTCCGTTTTTCACTGGAATTAAAACCCATTATTAGTTATGGTCGCCTCATTAGTCCCGTTGATGATTTTTATTTCGAAATAGTATGTGGCTAGTCCAATGAATCCCAGCCAGATGGCAATACACGCATGCCTGTGACAAAAAAAAATAAAAACAGATCCAAGGAGAGCATGGGAAGCCAAAATTGTGTGAAGAAGGTTATCAATATGGGGATAATTAAATTTATTTTTACAAAGTTGCTGTAGAGTTTTAGAGTAAGTGGAATGTAGTAGTGGCCGATTTTACAATGAGAATAATTTTATAGCCTAAATGTCAACGCTTTCCAAATCCCACGCCGAGACAAATATGCGGAGCTTCATAATAATAGATTCGTGTTTAAATTGCCTTCGTCCAAATCAAAGTCATCGATCAATTCAAACCAATAAGAAACCAATCAAAAACCAGAAACCAAGCAACCAGTATTCAAAATATCATTCAAAAGAGTTAGATTCACGATTTCCATCAAATGTAGATAGCGTTGGTTTCTACGTCTACAAAGGGAACGACAATTGTCGAATCCATTGTTTTGACTCTCCGTGCCAGATATCAAACTATGATTCGCGTTTTGCTCACCAGGTGTCACACAATTTAAAACAACGATATGTACATTCTCATCAAAACAACTTACGTTCAGGAGTCAGCAACAAAATTTCAAAAATGTTAATCGATGTGTGTATATATATTACTAGCAATAATCTTGTTGATGTTTAATCCAGGGCAGTTCTAATTCTATTCTAAGTTAAACTGAATTGTAGTTTTTTTTCATACTCATTAAGTTCTCATCAGAGTTGTGGAGCTACGGAGTGTGAGACGTTAATTTTCTTCGATTTATCAATATAGGTTTACCAAGTCGCGGTTACAAAACAATCGATACGATGTATACTTCTAGAAATGACATAATAGTGGCCGCTAATAGCTATGGAAGACATTTTCAAATCCTCAGAGGTGCTCGATTTAACCCCCGTCAAGAAATCTAACCATCAACGCTCAATAAAGATAACTTAATTTAGAGAATTATAGATTGGCCTATATTTCTCGATTAAACTGATTATGAATTGCATATCGATAAAGTAATCAAATACGCCTCAAGAACGACAATTCTGCAATCTCTCGCTTAGAGGTTTCGAAAATTCGCATATAGATGTTTATTAAAATTTAGCAGCGCTGAATATACGTGATTAGGAACGATGTACAAGGAATGAATACGAATAAGTGCTGAATGATAACACGTACTACTGGATATTATGAATGTGGTTTTACATATACTAATGCAATGATTTCACACGAAAACGACCGGATTATGTCCTTACTCCCTTTGATTTTTCAAAAAAAAAAAAAAATTCCAACACTTTACTTTTGACAGGGGCAACGCCTTTCTCACAACGGGTTTTAGCCATATTTAATAAATGAGGACTAAAATGAAAGGAATATAACGAAAATTTTAGAAATATTTGTTATTCGAATATCTTAAAGTTTCTAATCTTTTCATAAAAGAAAAATTAAATAACAGAAATTTTCCAGTCTCTACAATGGGTTACCTCGTTACTTGGAAAAGTAACATTTATTAAAAAACATATATTTTGTATAACTTTATAGTAATTGCATCACAGTGTGTATAAGGGTCGATTTGACAGATTACTTGCTCCAAAGAAGATTATATTTTGTTTCGATTAATTTATTTCGCTGGCGCAACTTCCCATGTAGGATTTGACCGCCTCAATAAAACCGCCTAAATTAGATACATTGTTCAGGTTGTTATCCCCATGCGGGAACATGGCTGCTTGACGTCGATGGTGTTGATGCTGTCGCATTATCTCTTTCTGCCTTGCGCTCCCAATATTTTACACGTTGATTTTATTTTTAATGATTTTCCCAGTTAGGGTAATATGCTCTATAACTTATTCTTCTGATTGCTATCGTACGCCTTTCAGCCCATAAATTACTAGAAACTAGAGGTATTAAGCCATCTTTTAACTCTTCAGGGATTTCGTTAATGGGTTAAATTGTTATAAGATCTAACGGCAGAGATCATTATTGGCGTTACGAACTTTGAGTGCCAATGATTCTTTAGATGATACACTAAAATTTGAAATAGATGAAAAATAATTTTACATAACTTCAAGAAGGATTTGTAGTTCTCCGGATTTATTGTGAAGTATTATTATGTGGATGAAGGTTTGTAGATATTTTTTTTCGTTACGATATTTACCAACACCCGATTCGCAATTATCTTGCCATGGTCTTGTTGTTTTTTACCTAATGTCGCCTCGTATGTGTCGGTTACGCATGTCCTTCCACTGATTTTATATTGTGGGACCGGAATAATTATTATACTACTACCCGATAATGGTCAGAATCGTTACTAGTTTTAAGTTTGGTCTAGATATCTCTAATACTTGAAAAATGACTTTTGAATTTTGGCTTCGCTTAAGAATAAGCATAATTTCGTTCATAATTCGCCATCTACTTATATTTTAAAGTTGGTTTCAAAACTAAGTTTCAATTTCCAAAACGAATAAGCTTTGCTGGCAATAAAGTTAAAATTAGGGAAAATGATACTACATCTTCAAAATATTTCATAATATACAAGCTAGGCGAAACTAGTATATAATTTTTTTATTCAGCCGACCAGGTCGTGTGATCGCTACTTTGAGCTTCTTTCTTAATGCACTGTGAGTTAAGCCAAATTCAGCAAGAATCCTTTCACGGCCAGACGGTTAATCTATAACAGTATGTAATTGTCCAAGCAACTTCATATTATAAAGAAATAATATTCGTATATAGTTGTATTGAACTGAAAACCTCTTTTCGAAATCAACAAGTTGCTCACAGTATGTAAAATGTAATGCTTTAAACGTATTTAGTTTTGCAAACGCTAAGTAAATGTAATTTTTTGCAGTGGTAGGCTAATCCTTGTTTTGTAGAGCGCGAACACATTTGGTTATTGAAGTTTTTTTAAGATACGACTATTTTTACCATCAAAACCCTCTTTAAAATAAAAAGAGAACAGAATTTTAAAAGTTATAAGTTTTTATTATTTTTGAGGAATGATAGAAAAAGAGAGAAAAAACGTAAAAATTGTGTGCGCCCCTGTTCAAAAGTACAGCGCTAATTTTTTTTTCATATTTCTTGAACATAGAGAACATTTCAGAACAAACAGGGATGATGAGCATAGAATTCGGTCGTTTTCATATGGAATCGCTGGTATGGTTGTATACAAAACGACGTGTTAAACGTATACAAAACAACGACAGAACTTTCAACGTTCAAAATTCAATAAATGACCAAAATCCGTATATCGGTATGTTACTGACACTTTTCAATGATCAGGGGATTCCAATAAATTAAACGAAGAATTCAAAGATAAAATGAACCACGTCTATTTGGGCTTGGTTCAGAATTCCTCAGTTCAGAAAATCGATAATAGATAAATTTACCAATGTCATTCAATTAGCTAGCTGTTGGGAAAAGACAAACTGGGAATTAATTATACTTTAAAGGGGGCTCGGGAAACATTTGAAATAGTATACCAACCTAATTTGTAATGGTGTACTGAAATGGAAAATAATTAATTAATATGAATTTAAAAAAAAATATAATTACATATTATAATAAATACATTTTGTTTGTTAAATATTTAAATATATACACAGCTAAATTAATATTTAATTTACAGGTTCCTCTTAACTAATCACAAAACAACAACAAAAAATTATATAGCTATATACGAGTAAATTTTAATCAATACAAATTTGGATCAATTAAAACATGATAATAAATAATCAGCAAAATTAAATAAACAAAAAACAATTTTATTTTTTATTATTTTCAGTATTTTGGTTGTCAATTTTCTGTCATTTTTGGAATGATATAAACATTTTCTTAATGTATAAATATTTTGTAGTTAGTAGTGGATTAGGCGACAAAATAATACAAACTTATAAATTTATTAAAATTGTTATAATTATTAATTTCACTAAATAAGCTCTATTACATAATATTGTGAGCAATTAGTATTTTATTTTATTTAACTTTCTTTGTTAAGTAGTACAGGGCACAGAGAAAATAATATATACAGAGGTAAAGCTACGACCAAAATTTTGTGCCGCGTTTATCGTAATTGTTTTTCTTGTATACAAAACGAACGAGAAAGAGGAATATTGTAATCCCCCAAAAATGTGAGAATTATTATGTTCTCTCGGTTTGCTTTACTTCTGGTTAAATTATTTTATTCCGCGTATATAGAGTTTGCTTTATAAACAAATGAAAATTTAACATTAAACATAAACAACAACAAAAAATATAATGTATAAAATAAAAATAGTTTAATATAATATAATTTATAATTGATCCAGTTTTCTTTCTTTTTTTAAATTTTAATTAATATATATTAACCTATTTGTACATTTATATTTGGAAAAATATATTTATATATATATTTTGTTTTTATTTATATTATTTTTTTAAATAGTTTTTTTATGTCTTGTTTCATTTTGTTTTTTAATAATGTTTTGCCAATTTTTTTAAAAATAAGTAAATTCATTATTATTAATTAATTAAGTAATAATATTAATTAAGGAAGATAAAAATATAAAAAATGGTGGTCTTATTTGTGTAATTGTTAATTCAAAAATTTCACTGTTTACCGAACATGTTCTTGTATTCTCGTAAGTGAATTAACGTGTTCATAGTGAATTGATGTTTCCGAATAATTGTTTTCCGGAGATACGAGTACTAAGGAGCTGAAATTATATCTTCATTTCTTTCTTACTTACATATTTCGAGCAGAAACAAAATTTGTAATCGTTTCATTATTTAAAAGATCTTTTGCACGCGAGTATGATCAGTCTTAATTTCAGCTATAATTTACTGTCAGTGATGGGTTAAGAAAAAAGTATTTTCATGTTACATTCTACCTCCGATCGTCAATGGTAGATGGCAGAGTCGATTATATTTAGGGCCGAAGCACTACCAAATCTTTCGCGGTTCGCTTTTCACGTCCTGCCTTACGGCCTTACGGTCGGCCCATGAGCTGTGCACTCCGACAAGGGGGCATAGTTGTGTTTATTTCCATCACTGTTCGTGATCAGATGATGAAAAATCTCTTTTGCATCCCCTATCGAGATTCGAACTGAAAAACTTACACTTAACCCTTAAGTGCCAAGAAGCGCGATCGCGCTGCTCAATACACTTGCGAAACATGTCACGAGTGCGATCGCGCATTTGCTTTCGCACGATCTAATATGATCTCTATTTCATACTTGTCGATTTATCACACAAAAATTTGTTTCATGTTATTATTACAACCCACTCGGAAAACAATTGCTGACTTGTTGGAAAAAACATTATATTTTTATGTTGAGAATAGTTCAGTTTCCGCAGTGGAAGGACGCGCAAATATTTTTATTTTCATTCTTGTAAAAAAAACATTTCTAGGCCATAAAAAAATTTCATTATGGCTTCGATTAGCAGAAAATTTTACAATGCTGATGAATTACACGAATATGTAAAAATCATTACGGATAATGGTGACTATACTGAATCGGATCATGAAAAAGAAAATATGGAAGCTTCAGAAGCTGAAAGCGACAACAGCGTTGTTATAAATTGGCGAAAATGACCGTGTATAATTAGTGACAGTTCGGAAAATAATGAACCGAGTGACAGTGAAATTGGCGACGCTGATATTTCTAATTATTCGGAATTAGAATTAGATAAAGACACTGCAACACGGCCTTCTCATGTTTTTCGTGAAGTCTGGACCAAAACATGCACCACATGCATTCAACTCAAAATCATTGAGTATTTCAATTTATTTTTTACACATGACCTATGGTTGTTTATTGTAAACGAAACCAACAGATATGCGACCGATTTCTTGAATTCACAGTAACGTCACCTCAAGCAAGAGCCACAAAATGGAAACCTGTAACAATTTGTAACGACGCCAGCGTCGGCTGACGACGTTACCTGTGTAGCGCCGCCTTAAGTGGTGCGGAAATTTCCCCATTTCTTTTTTTTTAACTTTAGATGATCTTTCGTTCAATAATTTGTCCCTCCATCTGGCTATTCATTATACAAAGTGTCATAAAAAAATTGTATAAATAGCGAAATTTTGTCCTAGTCGGATTATTATTATTGTTCTCGTTGGTTAGTTACTAATCACCGTAAAATTAGTATTTCTTGTTTTGTTGGTTAATTGTTATCGCCAATAAAAAAAAAACAGTTCAGTGAAAAATATTGTCATATAAAATTTGGTACTCGAAGCTAAATTGTTATACTGTAATTCAGTTCTTTTTGTGTGGAAGAATCCCAGTAGTCAAACCAAAAAACAAATAAATTTAGAATTTTAAAACGCGTGGGGATCGCATGTTTGTGTGAAAGCCAGGTGATTTTTATGGACAAATAAAAAAAAATATTTCGATACAATATAGTGATTTTGGATGTATGATCTGTGTTATCAAAACCAAAAAGAAACATTGTGAAATTTGAGTGAAGTGAACCGTACTTTGGTCGGAAAAAAAACAAAACCACTCGTTGTTAATCGTAAAACTAAATTTTGCGCCAAGAAATCGCTTGGAATTTGTACTGTTGATTTTTGTACCTAACATTAAGAACTTAGTTTAAGACTGTAAGTTGTTGTGAAAAAAAAGGAAAACAAAACAAAGAAAACCGTTTCCTAATTTCATTTGGTGTCCACTAATAAAAATAAATAAATATTAATAATAAAGTTACATTAACGAAAAACTATATTCTAAGTTAATATTAAATGGTGGCCCGCGTCATTTATATAAAATGAACTCCTAAGTGACCCCTAGTAAATAGCTAATAATAAATATAAATTATAATTTTTTTGTGCGACAAGTACATACAACAATAAAAACCAAATTTATAATATTTAATTACCACCGCCTATATACCACCTAATAAAGTATATAAATAAACCGGCCTCGAAAAAACCCATCAGCTGTTATGGACACAACAATCGGGAGGATCGTCACCTCAGTTGCATTCAAGGTCAAATTTTTCTTTTGATTATTTATAAATTTTTTTAGTTTTACTCCTTTAACATTAATTTTAGGATAAATAACCACTAACAGTTACTTAAGAAACAAATAGTCCGGACTTCCCTCTGATATATATTTTTGCTTTTGTTGTTTAATTTAGTTAAGATTTCGGAGTTTTGTTTTGTAAAACTCTCGCTTATGTTAATTAGTTTTGTAAGACAAAATTTGTTAATTGGTTTTTTCGCTATCAATTTTTAGCAAGCCAAATATTTCAGAAACGAAGAAATTCTTTTGTGTGAATATCGAGATAAGAAATCAAAAATATATCCAATGTTACTTATATCGAGTAAAGCTATATTGTTGAGACTAAAATAGTTACAAAAAACCTCAGAGGGCAAGAAATTAAAAAAACGAAGCCTTGACAGATCTGTATACATATCTTGATGAAAGGAGAACAGTAAAATACTGGAAGAAAGTTATATTTTACATTTTGGGAAGGATGGTGCTAAATGCTTATATCATCTACTGTTCAATTCAGCAATAATGATGATCCAGACGTTAAACATGGGAATCTGAATAAAATATCATTTAATACAAAATAATAAATTATATGTAAATCATTATATTTTTATCTTATGTCAGCAATGCAGGGCCATGCACTCTATTAAATATTAGTTTATTTTTCGTTTAACTTGGAATTTAACATTGTAATTTGTTTTTTATTTACTTGAAAACCTTGTTGACAGATGATAAATTTGACATCTATTCATCTCCTTTGGTAAAGAAGTTATTCACCATTATTTTTTGTTAGTTTGCATATCGACCGCAAGGGATATACATAGAGAAAAAATCAAGCCGTACATAAAAAATTTTCTTCAGAAATGAATCAGTGATGTAGGGATTATTTGTAGGGACATTTTATCGAAAAAACAGAGTGTAGGGGAAACAAAGGGACGGATTTTCCAATATTCATAAAATGTAGGGTAGCCTGAAATTGTTGTATGTTCTTTGTTCAAAATAAGCAAAAAATCGTAATTAGGTATTCTAGTAACACAAATACAAAAATCGTAAACATTTCATTTTCTCTAATGTTAAAACTGGCTTTGCCTATAGGGTTATTACCAATAATTACTCGTTAATCTAAATGTCAAACCATATCGTTATCGTTATTCGTTATTTCAAAATCGTAAATTATCTGTTCTTAGTGCCTCGGTGAAAAAATAATATTTAAAATATTATAGAGTTGGTTGAAACTGGACTAGTTTAAAGGCTGGTTAGAGAAATGTAATGATGACGAATTTAAATGTAAATGTGTTGCTTGTAATCAAGATTTAGTTTGCGGAAAATCCGAATTACAAAAACACAGCGAGCGTAAAAAACATAAACAAAATATCGAAAAAATTAAAAATAGTTCGAAGGTAAGTAAATCAGTTTTTTAGACCAAAATCTAAATCATATAGTGCTGAAGAGGTTGAAAATTTTGAAATAAGGTTAAGTATGTTTTTTGCTGAGCATAATGTTGCTATTCAAATCGTCGACCATCTTTTGCCGTTGCTAAACGAAATCGTTCCAGATTCGAGTATCATTAAAGAAGCAAAACTGGGTCGGTCAAAATGTGTAGGAATAATTAAAAATATACTAGCACATGAGGTAACTCGTGATTTAGTAGAAACTTTGAAATGTACAGAATTTTCAGTTTTCTGTGTGACGAAAGTACTGACATTGGTACAAATAAAACGATGTGTATATTAGTGCGATATGTGTCCAGAAAAAGGCGAAATTGCGGTTAAGTTGCTAGACTTGATGTCGGTTGGCCCAGATTGTAGTGCGGCCGCGCTTTACGAAACCTTTAAAAATGTAATGAATAATTTTTGGTATGTATATAAATTTAAACAAGAATTGTTTTGTTTTTCATGTTCTAAAATCCATTTAATTTTTAACAGGAATTTCGTTTGAAAAGATAATTGGTATGTGTTGTGACGGAGCTACTGTAATGGTGGGTTCGAAAAATTCGTTTAGTTCCAGAATTCTGCAAGACAACCCAAAGGCTATTGTCATTAAGTGCATTTGCCATAGTGCAGCTATCATAGCAAGCAAAGCGTGCCTTTCCTTACCTAGAGCCCCGGAAGATTTATTGAGACAAATCAGCGTTTATGTTTCGGGTAGTTCAAAACGATGTTTACAGTTGCAAGAATTCCAAACACTTCTAGAAGAAAATCAAAAAATTTTAAGAACGTCAGCCACAAGATGGCTGTCACATCAACGATGTATCGAGCGAATTCTTGAAAATTGGCAAGTACTTCAAGAATTTTTTAAAGAAGCGGTTAAAACCGATACATTAAAATCGAACGAAACCATTTTACAGGAGTTGCACAATATGTGCACCAAAGCATATTTATACTTTTTGAAATATGTCTTAGAATTTTTAACACATTGAATGATATGTTTCAGTACAAGAAAACGGTAGTTCACCAGCTTTATTCTGAATCAGTAAAAATATTTATGAATCTTGGTCAAAATTTCATCAAAAGAGAAGAATTAAAAACTAGTGTTAACGTCAAGTTTCCTCACATTTTCTTGCCCATAGAATCCATTTACCTTGGGCCAGAATGCATGAACTTGATTAGAAAAATACCAAAGCAAGAGAAGTCACAGAGAATAAGACTGGATTGCCTACAATTCTATATTGTAGCATTGGAGGAAATTCAATAACGGCTCCCACTTAGCACAGATTCTCTGTTTGAAGAAATGTTATTCTTGAACCCAAATACGTCTTTGGGCTTAGATAAATTGAGAGATGATATAACATTATTTGAGTTCCGTAGAATAGGTGAGCTACTTGAAATTGATTAAAATAAATTATTTGTTGAATGGAGAACATTTCCAAACCAGTTTTCCGAGGTTGAAAAAGCTTTTTATTGTAATGAGCCGGTTAATTTATTTTGGTGGAGACTTTCAAAGTTAAAAGATTTTTTTGATAATCTAGTTTTTCCGGAATTATCGAAAGTTGCTCTAAAAAAGAAAGAGAACTTAATAAAAATTTATTACAGCAGAAATTCATATAAAATTTTCACATGTTTCAAATAAAAAATTAAATAAGCTTAGTAAAGTTGCTGACTCTGAAGAGTTCAGGCTTTAATTAAACATATCTCCTGAACTGTCTCTTAAGAGCACAGATAAAAATTCCATTTCTTAAGAAATAGAAAAGAGAAGTTAATTTTTAGTTTAAGTTAAATTTAACTTTATGTTACAATTTATAAAATAAAAAAGTGAAATAAAACATTTTTTTTATTACTTCTTAAGAAAGTAATTATTTAAGTCGCGCGAGTAGAAATGTACTAACTTTTTAGATAAAATAAAATAAAAAGGCGCATAGTGTACGTATGCAACAAAAATGACGTCATGTGTATTTTAGTATGAATATTTAAAAAAATTGTCCCGCTCAACCATGCACATTTCCCACAAAGTGTGGTCGGAAATGCTTGGACGACTTATAGAAAATTCTGGTACTACTATAAGATTGGGAAATGACGAATATAAAGTTTCAACTAATTTTCTTGCCTTCATCCAATTTATGGATAGCATATTTCCGGACTGATGTCCAAAGAACGATGATCCAAATGAAGGATGCTTTCAAAATACAATCCTCCATATTGTGGAATATAGTCTGGCTTCACCTTACACAATTACATTAGCTAGAGTCTGCAGTGCTTTTCCCAATTATGCCATATACAATTTAATTGCCAATAAAAACAGAAGAATCATATGGTTTTATTAATTTTTTCCAAAATAAAATAATTACCAAAATTTTACAAGGTCAAAATTAACATAAATTTACTTGTAAGGTAACTAAATTTGATACAATAAATTATATGAGCTTATTTTTGAAAATGCACAGTCAGCGTAAGAAAAAACAAAATTCACAGCCAACATACATCGTTAATGTTTCACTCGACTAAACTAATAAGAATATTTTTAAGCAAAGAGTATGTAATTTTATAAAGAGTAAGCAAACAGGACAAAATTTCATCAAAAAATGCATTGGTTATTCAATTTAAATGGGTTTATAATACACATACACTTACACAACAATTTTTTTTTTCGAATATTGTTATACTCGTGAGTATTGATAGAAAACATTTTTGATGAACATTTTTCGTTATTTCCGTTATTCATTATAACATTAGATACTCTTTGTTTTAAGTGAAATACTTTTAGCGAAATTTAATAGATTGTTGTTTTGAATTATGGCTATAAAATATTATTTAAAAAATTTAATAAGAACTATACATGTACTGTATAAAAATATGCACTAATAAAAAATTATTTTTAATTATTTAGGAAAATATGTGGAGAATCGAATGCCGCTCACGTACGTACTGTATATGCCTTGGATGAGGTGGAGGTGGAGTTTATAGATCTTGAACAAGGAAATTCAGTCGAAAATCAAGTTCTTACTAAGGACATAACTAAATCATCGTGCGCGTCTTATATTGGAAGGCTAGTCACACCAATACTCAGCATAGAAAGTGAAATGTCAATGGGTTCTAGTGTAGCAAGTTCCGGTATAGCAGACACTGACTCTTCATCAACCCGTGGCACATCATCAAGATCCGCCCCATCATTGACCACGGGAACATCATCAAGCTCTGATACATTAAAGTCCGACAAATCAAGCTCCGACCGAAGAGCAACAATTTTAAATCGACCAGTATCGAAAAATACGATGAGCCGGCGTACTATGTCCAAATTTCTAGATGTGTAACCCCTCGAGAAACAGCATATATCACGTCTGGTATTGGAAATTTATTTTATGGGTGTATTCCACTTCTTGTTGTAGAATCAACTCATTTTAAAAACCTGATAAACAAATTGCGTCCATCGTTTACAAAATTAATACCAAACCGATGACCAATATCAACCACTAGGCAAGACACATACAAACAAACGACGTGGTTCAAAATTTGATTGACTCCATGAGCAACAGGTGTGCAGCGATAATTAAGGAGAATGGCGGTCATACCAAATATTAAATTTGTAGTTTAGTGAATAATGTATACATTTTATATTTTGAAATATGCCTTATTATGAAATAAATATATTTTTTTTGAATTTATTAAAATTAATTCGTTTCAAAAAAATATGGCAATATTTCTCAATTTTCGCAAATTCGCAAAAATTATTTTACTAAGATCATGAAATTTTAAACCAAATAACATTTTGAATAACAAGAAAACCCTAAAGTCCAAGAGTAAGGAATTGCGATGGGCAATTTTTGGGATAATTACAAATGGAGGAATGATCGAAAAAATTAAAGCTGTGCGAAACCTTATAAACAGAACTAATTCTGAGGGACCGACGACCATTATTTGGTACGAATAGCATTCCCTGAAATTTACAGAAGATATAGGGAGTGTATGGAAGGCTACGTCTGTCAGGCACATCTATTTGAATGTAATCAACATCATCTCTCTCAGTGATTTTATGTCAAATTATCCCATAAACTCGTGGATTGTGTATCTAGGGTTTATCAAGATCAATCAATTAATTATGCACGATGTAAGGTGAAACAATTGTAAATTTGTATTTGAGACAGCAAACGGACTAGCACCAATCATATTAGAAGTGACGCCATATCATATGGAGCTGAAATAACACTCATGCCCGGTTGCACAGATAATGAATTAACCCGTTGTTAGTAAGCCGGTTGTTAAGTCTAGTCTCCGGTTAAAATTTCATTTCGTTTCACAATATATTTTGGATGGTTAGTTTGTAAATCTGTCGATACTATCGATATTTTTATATTTTGCACAACCCTATCATCGTAATTTATAAAAAAAAGAACAAAAACTGTCAATTTGTACAAATTTTTGGGGGTTTAACATTCTGTACAATAAAAAAATCGTTTTTATTTAATAAAAAAAAATATAAAAACATATATTCGACGCGTGTGCTATTATTTTATTTTGTGGGAAAACATTTATTGCAATATCTAAAAATAATGAGCTGTGAATCAATCCTAAATGGTAAGTACGAGTAACCAAAATGGCAAATACATGGAAAATTGTAAGCAAATGTATTTATTTTGTTAATTTGTGCATTATGTACAAATATAATTTGTTATATTTATCCTAATACTAGTTTGTTTTACATTTAAAGGAAAACCAAGCAATCCAAAAATCGAGCTACTAATTTTTCCAATTCCGAGAAACTATTGCTGCTAGAAGTGGTCAGGAAATATCGCCATGTTATAGAGTGTAAAAAAACGGATAAAACAACATCTACCATGAAAAATGAGGTTTGGGATTCCATTAATAGTGATTTTAACGCACAGAGCATGAGTTCTTTTAGAAGTACTCAGCAGCTTAGAACCCTTTACGAACAGTTGAAAAAAAAGCCAAAAAAGAAAAATCTGCCGACAAGGTGAAATTATTTATTTGCTTCTTTTATCATCATTTCATTATAGCTAAATTGTATAATATTCACAGATGGATACTTTCCTCACTGGGGGAGGGAAAAAAGTTACGCAAATATCTGAGGTCGCTAATAAAACCTTGGAGATCTTACAGCCTCTGACAATCACTCCTCTGGTTAATAGATACGACAACAGTGCTGAATATAACAAAGATGTTTTGGTAAGATTGTGTAAATTTAAAATATGGTCGTTATTACTACTTTATATTTTAGCTCGATGACGAGTCAAATATTATTTTTGATTTAAACGATTCTGCTTTCGATGAAAATCTTGACCAAACCAAAGAGGTGTCTGATAGTAGATTTGAATTTGTTGATGGCACATCAACTTTAACACCGACACAAAGCCAATTGATTTCCAAATCACTTACTCGGCACAATAACCAAAAAAAAAGTGGAGCTTTAAGAGGCGTTTACCAAGAGTTAGGTGATATTTGTGCTACAAAGAAAATGAAATTAACCACCAACAACAAATTCGAGGAAGAATTGATGAAAATGAGGCGTGAACGCAACGATTGGGAAATAATAAATTTGAAAGAGCAACATTCTCTGTTGCTAATGTGCCAAACAAATGCAGACGAAATTATGGCCATGAAACGTGAGCAACACACCGTTGAACTTGCTATTTTAAATAAGCAGTATGAGAAATTAAAATAAATACCTAAAATTTAAGAATTTAAAAAAAACATTAATTTATTTATTATTTATGAAATCAATTTTTATTTTGATATATTTTATTTTTTGCTTTTATATCATTTTTGTTTTACATATTTGTGCAATGAAATTTTTGAATAAATTTTCTTAAAATGAAATTTGAGAAAACATATTATCTATGGAATTGTACTAAAATGACTTTCAATGAGTGCTGATCTTATAGACGAATTTGAATTTTCTTGTGATATTGGAGTAATATCTATAAGGCTTGTATCCACTTCTGGAAAGTCTTGAAAACCATCGTGCAATTCAATTGCCAAGTTATGCAGCACAGCAGCAGCAACGATTGAAGTCAGAATAGTTTCAACCTATAAATTAATAAATAAAAAATATTTTATAAAACTCAAATTACATATAAATTGAATCACCTTCACCCGAAATCCAAGGCTCAACGCTGGGAAGCGTCTCTTCCAAACCCCATATAACCTTTCAACTGGATTTCTTGTTGATATGTGCGCTTTTTGGTAATTTCTCTCTGCTGATGTTTGCGGATTACTCAATGGAGTTAGTAGAAAATTTTTGTTTGCGTAGCCTCCATCTCCTAATAAAACGCTATCTCCAAAGTCATTTCGGCATAGCCGCACCTTTAATAATTTGTTCATATAGCGAGGAATAACGAAATAAGGTGGAAATTACACTTACCATTAAAAATGAATTTTCCAGAATCGTCTGATCGTGTACTGATCCTGGCCACCTCGCCTCTATATCACATATCTTTAAATAAGAATTGCTAACACACTGCACGTTTATGGAAAAGTAGCCTTTTCTGTTACGGTATACTTCTCCAATATCTCCTCCCGGAGATTGGATTTTTATGTGGGTACAATCTAAAACCAGATTATGACAATTTGTATATAAACAAATACTTTATTTTTAAGTACCTACCTATTGCTCCGATAACACCAGGAAAATTTGCAATTTCGTAAAATTTTACTTTGGTATGATGCAATTCCTCCTGTGTTGTTGGCATTTTAATAATTTTATTCATTCGACACAACAGGGCAATTTTCCCTAATACTTTAGGTATTTTGCGACAAACGGTCGATTTATGGCAGTTGAATAAATCTCCACAAGTCATTTGGAAGCAACCTGTAGCTAAAAATCTAAGACACCTTTATAAATTCAAAATTTAATTATGATATTTATACGTGAGTAACAAACCTAAGTGCAATGCATAATTGGTTTATAGTTGATATAGATTTGCATCTATTTGTTTGGGGTGCTAGATACGGATCAAGCATTTCACTTAATTTCGAGACAGTCTCTTTTGAAAATCTAAATCGTTCTCGAAATTCAATATCACTATATTTAAAAAGAACATCAGGGCGTTCTGGATATTGTCTCAATTTAGGAATGGTAATAGCCAACTTGAGATAAAAATTATCATCATCACTATCGCTGTCACTAAAGAGCTGATATTCCTTTCGCAACATTTTTTAATAGTTTTCTGTGATAAACAAATTTTGAAACTTACTAATTTTAATTATACTCACAGGCAACGCTAGTAGCAAATTAATTCACAGTTAAATATTTAATCTTCTGATTTTGTCCAGTTAAATTTAACTAGGTGTTTAACAGGTGGTTAGCTTTTGTGAAACGCAAATTGAAGTAACGGCCAGTTAAATCGGGTTAATCGAAGGTTAAATGTTTTCTGCAACCGGGCATCAGAGGAGCAACAGTAACGAAATTAAGTAACAAGCTTGAAAATTTATATTTATACCCGAGGATTTCAAATTTCAATACCATCACAAAGAACCGAAAATACCGAAAGACAATTACAAACATCCAAGGAGCAGCACGGACGACAAAATGAAAAATTCTACTCGAGGCCACAAACATACAACATTTAGAAACTACCTCCGAGCAATACTTTATAGCATAAATTTAACATATTTTTCGACTGCAGCTGAAGAAATAGATTAAACGCCATGTTTTTAAAACCGTTTATATAAACACATTACATAAATAAGCACGAAAGCTCAATTTATAAAAACTATTGCCAGGATTTATAAATATAAAGAATCTTTGAATTTAGTTACCAAAAAATTATTTAAGAAAATCAACGTAAGAGTACAACCCCTGAACTCGGAATAAATAAGATAAATAAGGACCCATAAGGATCGTAACTGAAGAACAAACTAATAAGGAATTAGGACCTATATACAATTTGGGAATACCAAGACAACAGTAAAATCCTCAAATTTAAAAAAAACACAGAAAAATAACACAAATTGATCACACCACACACCATATGCCACACCATCATACCGCTTACACGATATAACAATGAAACATTACATAAATGAACTAGGCACAATTTTCCATATAACAACATAAAAAGCATTTCATGTTTCAAATAAGACACAGCTACAACAAGTTATCACTGAACAGTGATTGTTTCAGTGACATAATGACAAAAATCAAAACAATTATCAAGTCAAGTATTTATTCGTTAAATGCATGTTTTCCCAAAAATTACTATAAACATAGAGATTATATCGTGAAAGAGTAACGTAATAGAAGAACAAACTCATAAGCCATACAATTTAATTGGTCCAAGATATTACTATTGTTATATGTAAACAGGCTGTAGGAATAGGTCCGATGTCATCCGGAACACTTGTCCAGTATTTGAACATACAGCCCAATCAATCAATTAATGTAATAGTTGACATTTATAATTGTGACATTTATAACTGTAAAAAGTTTATTTTCTTTGTGCTGAGTGGTCAGAGTGTAATCGATTAAGTCTTTGTAACGTCAACCACCGTTTACGAACCTGGAGCGTTCCAAGTTGGGTTGGGTTAACTCCCATCTCATACCATTGATACAAACAAAGTTAATATTGAAAATGCGCGGGAAAATCTTGTTTCTTGGTACGTATGTAGGTATAAATGAATACAACTCGATTATCCCGTACCAATTTGATTTGGTATAAAAGGAAACACATTTTTGGATGCTCCCGTCAGTTATTATGAATCGAAATTAAAGAATAGGCAAACAATGGAATGCGCGACCATTTCTACCCATTCTAACAAGTCAACTGACCAATTACCTAAATATGATGTTCCTAAAGATACAGTGCCACAAAAAAGTGTTTCTTTAGAACAAATTTTAACAGAGTCACTTAAAGGTAGGCTAATTCTGAACCACTATAAGACCAACCTAATTATAAATTATGCATGCAGAGCATCTATCCTGGAATTAATAAATCATTTTTTAATAGAGAAGGAAATAAAAATGTCTAATGAACTGGCGAAAAATATTGCATTGCAAATTATTGAGCAGTTTCCTTCAGAAGACCTGGTATGAAACATATTTAATATTACATATATTTTATTACAGGACATGTATTATATTAAGCAGCCCGGAAATGCTGCAATATCGAAAGTTTCAGCAAAATATTATAACTCTCAAAGATCCCTCAAAAGTCCTTTGGAACTTTCAAATAATTTGTAAGTTATTGCAATTTGCATCTTTCAGACTTATTCAATATTTTCGAATAAATAATGAAGCATTTAATTATTTTGTTTCGATAATTGAAAGCAAATTAGAAAGAACCATCAGATACGGTTCTATGCCCCCAACCATAATTTTGGTGGCAGTATACTGTACGGGTTTTTACACACGGAAGCTATAAGATGGGTAGATTACACCATTGTAATTAAAGCCGACAGAATACCGATCAGACAACATCAACTACGATTCAATGCACCTACCATCGATGAAGTGGCAATGGCGAGGAACTTAAATCATGTGACATCATCCTCCGTCGCTGCAACGATCAACTTCAACGAATTTCAGAAATGCATCTCTCCTAAGATGCATTAAGATACCCAATTATCTACTGTGTTACGAATTACGATCGTTCCAATTTTCAATTTTGTCAATGACTTGTCAATGCTTAAGTATTTAAGCTTTATAAATGATATCTGTATTTATGGTCACACTGTGCTTATATTGCTAAGTGTCATAGCAAACGATTAGAAAAATATAAAGCAAAAATTAAAAAAAATATATCGAGCGCGACCAATTTTCGGCATCTAAATAAATAAAATTCGGCCGTGTATAAATTAAAATGAAAATAATACAAGAAAATAAACAACAACAACATAAATTATTCGCAAAGCTGCATCAACAACATTATTTGTTCTTTACATCATCATCGTGGCACACAACAGATACATATTAGTAAATATTATAATTACAATTTAGATCAAAACGGTATACTATTTACAACAAACTTGCATAGTGCTTTTAATTTGACTAGAAGCGATGTTATAAGTATTCAAAAAAGTGTAGAAAACTTAATAATTTGTCCATTAAAAAATGAACTAAAACAGCAATTAAGTAAAATTAACAAAAACAAAAATGAAAATCAGTATTTGTGTGATTTTATCGATCAATTTAATCCATTTAAAAATATTAACACGGAATATAAATTTTTTCAAAAGTTAACCAATAGCGGATACTACCAAAGTCCTTTGGGATTCACTATTAATAATGAATTAACTGAAGTTATTAAAGATTTTAGACCTATGTTAGCAGAAAGCAAAGTTCAAAGCATCATTTTACCAATTGAATTTCAAATAAAAAAATTTTTAGAATGCAGAAATGTGTTAGAGAAAATTCTTTCCAACATGGAAATTTTAAAATCTAAGCCGGACAATATTTTATCTAACTTCATAAACGGGTCAGTGTGGAAATCAAAATTAGGTAATTTCCATAATAAAATAGTTGTGCCATTTTTTCTTTATTTTGACGATTATGAAATTAATAATGCACTCGGTTCGCATGCGGGTTTTCAATCCATTACTGCTGCTTATTACAGTTTTCCAACTACACCTACTCAATATCTGTCGAAACTTGATAATATTTTTGTTGCAGCTTTCTTTAAAAGTAAAGAAAAACAAAGTCTTGGAAATGATCTAACGTTGTACCCATTGATTCGAGAAATTATAAAATTAGAAACAAATGGAATTTCTATTTGTACTAATGGGACAACTCAGCAAGTTTATCCTGTTTTAGGATTGGTATTGGGTGATAATCTTAATCTCAATAATATTTTAGGATTTTCTTCATCTTTCAATTCAAATTTTTATTGTAGAGTGTGTAAACGCCATAAAACTGAAATGATTACAAACAGACATGAGATTTTGGAATCCCTTAGGACAAGAGAAACCTATGTTTCTGATATTTTAATTAATGACGCAAAACTTACAGGAGTGTCAGAAAAATGTGCATTTAATGAAATCCCATCATTTCACGTCGCTGATAACTGGTCTTTTGATATAATGCACGAAATATTGGAAGGTATATGCAGATATGACTTGGGTAAAATTTTGTTGCACAGAAAATAAAGTATTTTCACTATCAGTATTAAATTATCGAAAGCAAATGTTTCAATACGGACAAACTGACATAGGTAATCTATCACCACCAATAGAAATGACTCATATTAAATCTTCAATGTTTAAAATGTCTGCAACTGAAATGTTTTCATTTATTACTTTATTTCCACTAATGATTGGCGATTTAATTGACAAAACTGATATAATTTGGAAGCTCTTGGTCTCACTGATTGAAATAATTGACATTGCCTTTCTTGAAGAAGTAACTTACGATCAGATTAGTTCCTTACAAATGCTTGTAGAAGAACACAACTATTTGTTCGTGAATTTGTTTAACGAAAACCTTAAACCAAAATTCCATTTCCTGGTTCACTACGCGACATCCATGAAAAAATGTGGTCCACTAAGGTATCTATGGTCAATGCGTTTCGAAGGCAAGCATTTAGAGTTTAAGAAATATGATCGAAATATAACTTCCAGATTACATATATCATTAACTTTGGCAATTAAAACTTCTTTACGATTTTCTTGTTTATTATTAAATCAAAGTTTTTTCCCTCCTGACTTAGAAATTAAACGTGCATTAAAAAAAGACATTTCGCCTGAACTTTGTTCTCTGCTGCTTGCAAATAATATCGACTTACTGAATGCCTGTTGCACCAACTCTGTGAAATTTAAAGGAAGTGAATACAAGCCACAATTTTTTGTTTACAAATATTATAACGATTACACCAAAATTTATGAAATTAAACATATACTAGTAGATGGGGCTGAACAATGCTTTTTAGTTTGTCAATCATATGAAATAACACTTTTTGATAAGCACATACAATCTCATGAAATTAAAAAAAATAATAATATTTTGGAGGTTTATAGAATTGAATATTTCAATGTAGAACCGTTTAATACATATCGTTTAAATGATGGGCGTTTAGTTATAAGAAAAAAATATTTTTGTAATAGATATTAGTGTAATACAATAGTTACAATATACATAAGTTCATTTATATGTATTTTTTATTAATATTAATATTATTTTTGAATTATTTGAATATTTTATTATACGATTCATGAATAAAAACTAAATAAAACTAAGTACACACATTTATTTTTACTCGTATTTACTAAGTATAGAAAAAATTTATAAAATTAGATTATGTAGTAATAAAACCGTCAAAAATAATTTAATGAAAGTATTTTGATGCATTTTAACTTCTTAAATTATTAAATTTATATGAAAAATAACTTTGCGTAAGTATTAATACAATCCTGAAACTTATTAAATTAATAATTACTCAAATATAAAACTAACCCCTTAATGTGCAATTTTAACCTGGTTATGTATTAATTTCATAGGTAATCTGCATTATCAACCAAACGGCATTCCAGATTTTTACCTTCTTACCTATTAAACTAATACTGACTTTTGTTTAAATCAACACTTTTTCGCGTTTTTTTAATATTATCTAAAATGTAAATTTAATAAAAATATTTGTATAAACATAATACTTAGTAAGTATTGACCAAATATAATACGAAAATATATTAAAAAATTGTTGATTATACCCAGATTTTTTCTCAGTGTAGCAAAATAACGAAAATTTCGATTGATCGGCTAAAACCTTGCTACAGCGAAAATATAGAACCGGTCAATGTTCCTATTTCAACAAGTAATGAACACAGTAAAAACTCGATTACGATTAGTCACGATAACAATAAGTTTTCCACACCAAATAATTCATTAAAACAAAACACAAGCAAAAAAGTAACATTCAGTTTACCACAAACAGGTAACGTAAATCGAACACAAGTCACGAGAACTGGACGAATTGTCAAACCTCCATTAAAATATTTGCAACATTTAGTAACACAGAAGGAATAAATTTCCTGTAGCAATTATATTTTTTTTTTATGTTTATTTTTACATAGACGGTTTACATTTGGTGTCGTAGAATTTTTTTTTTTTTTTAGCAGCAATTCTACTGGAAGGGGAGTATATGTAGTGAGAAAAAGGTTTAAGAATAAATAATTGAAAATATAAATTTGAAAAAGAAAATTAAAAGATTTTTATTTATTATGTTGTCAAAGTCTATTTGTTTACCTAGTTATTTCAAGAGAAATTTTATTTAATTGTCAGGGTTGTCCGAAATATTATTGAGCAAAATAGATCCATCAATTGGCAAAATTAAAGGTTGAAAGGTACCAACCTAAAGATAATTAATAATTTGTAAAATATGAAGTAGCTTGTGTTAAACAAAATTTTCTTTATAAAAAGGAAAATTTTCTTTTTAGTCAATATAGTATTTATGTGAAACTCAGATAGTATAATAATAATATAATTTATATAATAAATAATAGGGTAGAGGCACCTAATTCCGGCCGTCCCCAGTGCCCGGCCACATTTGAATAAAACCGTTTATAAATAGCATGTTTTGTTTTTAATGGCTATGAAACCGCTATATAAATATAAAATGATGTGTCTATCTCGCTCTTCAGCAAGAAAATTTTATTAATATAACATATTACTAAGTTAAAAAAATGGCAGTTCAGTGAATGGTTTGAAAGCGTCAACATTTCGTAGTTTTCACTAAAAAAAAATTGTGTAAGTGCTCATAACAATAACGTATTCTAAGTTTATTTCTTAAGGTAAGTGTTTAAACTTAGTTTTATATAATATAGAATACATTTTTATTAAGTTTTTATTAAAAAAGTACAATATTTTATAAAGAATTAATTAATTTTTGCGTGGCCGGTATACTGGATCCAATATTTTACCAGTTTCCTATTACCGGCCACCACGGCCGGCTAAAAGGGAACGAGATTATTTTGTATTTATAGTTAAAGTTAGGTTATGTTAAAAGTTTATTGTTGTAACCCTTTATCAGACGATACATAAACACTAGGTAATCACTCTGTCCAATACTCGGCCGCCAAATTTTAAATTTAACGGCAAGTTACTTATGTTTGAATATTCGCGGCCGAATTTAGGATACTTGTGATAAATCAGTATCCTGTAACCGGCCGCTCATTATTTTATTAGTTCATAAATAGTTTCATTAGTTCTTAAATTATTTTTTAAAATTAATCTTTATAAAAACACATTATTGCCTATCTAGCAGTACTTACAAAACCCTAATCCCAAATATATATTTTTAAAACACTGAGAAAATCATGCCTGAAAAGAAACGGCAAATCCGTACGTATTCGGAAGCTGCTTTTGAAGAGGCAGTTACCAAAATTAGAAATGGGATGCCAGTACGAGTTGCCAGTAGGACGTATAATATACCACGAGCGACGTTACAAGATAGAATTCACGGTCGGGTGGCAGATGGCACAAACAAGAAGGGACCAGCAACAATGTTAACTCTAGAAGAGGAAAAAAAAAATTGCGAACTGGCTCATATCGCTCGCTCAATGTGGATTTCCCAGAAATCGAGACGAGCTACTTACAGTAGTTCAAAAAATAGTGGTCGATTCTGGACGACAAACAAAGTTTAAAGAAAACCGCCCGGGGAAGAAGTGGTATTATAGTTTTTTAAAACGCCATCCCGAATTAGCAATTAGAACACCGGAAAACATCTCAAAAGGGAGAGCCATCATAACCGAGAACTCCATTAGAAAATGGGTTCGGGACTTAGAAGATTACCTCAGTTCCATAGGGGCAAATGACGTTTTGGAAGATTCTTCTAGAATTCTAAATGGAGACGAGACGTCCTTTTCAATGGTGCCGAAGACTGGTGTTATTATTGCCCCCAAAGGTTCTCGCAACGTCTACCAAATTAATCCTGGTAAGGAGAAGGAGATGTTAACAGTGCTTATGGTGTGTACGGCTAGTGGGAAAACACTACCACCGATGGTAGTATTTCCTTACGTACGACCACCAGCTGCTATTGTAAATAGTATGCCAAATAATTGGATTCTAGGCCGATCAGATAGTGGATGGATGCGCTGCGAAACATTTTGCGAATATGTTATGAATGGATTGCATGTGTGGTTAAATGAAAACAACACATAAATCTCATTTATCCATGGCATTGAGTGATTTTTGCAGTGAGAATGGGATAATATTGTACGCACTTCCTCCAAACACGACCCACATTATGCAACCAGCGGATGTTGGAGCATTTAAAGGGTTAAAAGAAGACTACAGAAGGACTGTTAGATCTTGGCAAAGCCAACCTGAAAACTTGGGGAAGGCTGTAACAAAAACTAATTTTTACCAATTGCTAGAGAGCGTTTTAAATCAAAAAGAAAATGTGGTTTATTCCCTTTTAACCCGGATTCGATCGACTACACTAAATGCGTTCAGGACACTTTAGAAAAAAACCTAAACACAGTTCTAATTTAAATGATTGTAGTTTTTCGAAGGCAGAGTATGATTGTGCTAAAAATGTAATTGAATCCATTAAAGGGGAACTGTTACAAAAAAACATAAACCACGAAATAATAATTGAAGTGATTTCAGAAATATCTAATTTATCTAGTGACGAAATGGGATCCGAGATTATCGCTGGCACCTATGTGGTTGGAAACGGCGGAGAACTCATCAAAATTCAATCTGACGTATCGGAAGGGACGCTATCAGTTGCAAGTAGCGACATAGCTGACTTAGCAAACAGTGATGGAGCAAATGTACCTTTGGTTGCAGGAATTTAAGTTGTTTAAAACATATTTTATTTAATAATCTAATAATAAGTACCTATCTAATGCACTCTTTCAATAATATTTTATATTAGATGAAGCTCACTCTAACTTATCGAAACAATTAGTTCCATCCGGCGGAAACATTTCAGAAAGCTACAGTGATGACTTGGATGCAACTTTGGTTTCAGGTAGGTGCTTATTTAAATTTGTGAATGTTAGGTATTATTAATATGTACCTAATTAGGTTTACTAATAATACCAAGTCACCTAATAACTCTCATTCAAATTTAAGCTCCAGTTCACTCTGACTTTTCTGATAAAATACCGCCAACTATTAATATGAACATAACACCCGAAGATGTATTTGACGTAACTTCTGTTTCTTCAACCAGTTTGATATTGAAAAATATTACAAATAGTTCCACAGTCGCCCTGAACACACCGAGCGATGATAACTTAATATCAAAAGAGAAATTAGTTCCTACTTCTAAATTAAGGCCAACTTGTGCACTTCAACCTACCACTAAAACTGCGATGATTGAAAAGCATTTATGTTACCCCCAACCAATTTCTACGGCCATCAGAAGAAATCCGAAGGAGAAACCGCCATTATCGGTGTCGTCCGAAGCATGGAAACAGTTTTATAAAGATAAGGAGAGGCTTCAGTTAGAAAAACAAGAAAAAATTAAAGGGAATAAGTTGCAGCGCCTTAAGAACCGATTAGAGCGAGATGCAAAAAAAAATTGAATCGAAAGTCGCGGAAAAATGTTGTTAAAAAAAAATCTCCAATTAAATGTCCGGCATGCGAAGATGATGTCTTGACTGATGTTGAGGAGGATGGCCTCAAAAATATAGGCTGTGATAAATGCGAACGTTGGTTTCATCTGCAATGCACTACTTTATCAGACTTGCCATTCAAAGAAGCGGAAGAGAAGGAATTTATGTGCAATTTTTATGAATAGGAATTTCCTAATTAAACTTTTTTTTTGTTTTTGAATTCTGTGATTATTTTTTATTATTTATTTTATAATGGGTGTTTTTTTAAGAGGTTGCCGATTTTTTTTTTGAATAAAACACATATAAAATTATGAAATGACCAAAATTTTTTTTTATTTGGTAGATAATTTTTTGGCATTTAACATTTAAACACAATTTCTGGCATATGGCTACCACGACTATTTTTCACAAATGTCATTCTGGAGGTCCAATTTTCCAGCACTTTTTCAAGCATTTGAGGGCGTATGTCAGCAATGACACGTTGAATATTGGTTTCCAAAGCGTCAATCGATTGAGGTTTATCCACATAAACCAATGACTTCACGTATCCCCACAAAAAGTAATCGAGTGGCGTCAAATCGCACGAACGCGGAGGCCAATTCACCGGACCATTTCTCGAAATAATGTTGTCGTTGAAAGTTTCTTTCAATAAGTCGATTGTTTCACGTGCTGTATGGCAAGTGGCACCATCTTGTTGAAACCACATTTCATTCATATCCATATCTTCAAGATTTGACAACAAAAACTCATTTAACATGGTTCTGTATCGATTTCCATTCACGGTAACGCGTCGTCCTTCCTCATTTTTAAAGAAATATGGACCGATGATCCCACCAGCCCATAGACCGCACCAAACAGTACATTTATCAGGATGCATTGGTAATTCTAGAACGGCGTGTGGATTATCTTTGCTCCAAATGCGACAATTTTGTTTGTTGACGTATCCATTTAACCAAAAATGCGCCTCATCACTGAAGAGAATTTTACGGTAAAAAAATGGATCTTCGTTCAATTGATTTAACGACCAATCACTGAATTCACGGCGCAAACGATGGTCGTGTGGCTTTAATTCTTGCACCAATTGAATTTTGTATGGCACCAAACCCAAATCTTTACGTAAAATTTTCCATAAAGTCGATGGACAAAGTCCAATTTGCTGAGCACGACGACGAATCGATAAATTGTCGTTTTCTTCGACACTGGCCTCAACGACAGCAATATTTTCTTCTGTACGAACTCTTCTCATTCTTGTCGGTGGCTTGGCATCCAAAAGAGTGAATGTAGACCGAAATTTGGTAATTACGTTCTTTATGGTGGTCTCTGACGGACGATTATGTGCACCATAAAATTCACGAAGTGCTCTATAAACATTTTTAATTGAACACTGATTTTGAAAATAAATTTCCACGATTTGAAAACGTTGTTCTGGAGTTAACCTATTCATAATGATTTGCCAAACAATACTGAGTAGAAATGCCACTTTGAGCTGTCAAAACAACTGTCATAAAATAAAACGACATCTATCGGAAAAACAAACCTCCTAAAAAAACACCCGTTATATTGTTTTATTTTTTATTTTTAATATATTCACATTATATTTAAAGGGCAACCTAGGTATATTGAAATAAATACCTAAATATTGTTTTATTAATTAGGTACCTAGATACCTAGGATTCGCAATTAAATGATTTTTATTAGGATCTTCTGCAAATTAACACTATTTGAAAATACAAGGCCGCCAACTGGAAACTTCATGGCTGACTATTGGGTTCTTTGTGGCCGAGTACTGGTGAAAATGAAATTTCAACTTCAAACTAATATTTTAGTTATTTACTTATAAATATGGGTTGCAGTTAATGTTTAGAATTGTTTTATGCATAATTCTAAACAATATATAACGACAAATTTATGTTGCAAAATCATAAACAATTTTTTTTTGAAATTTTGTAAACAGACATCACTAAGTGGCCGGGTATTGGTGCCTCTACCCTATAATAAAATAATAATTATAATAATAATAATTATTTAATAATAATAGTTATATAATTTGTGGTTGTGGTGTGTTGGAGTGGTTCTTGGGAAGGACTCCCCAAGATTGATTGTGAAGTCCAAAAACCTAATCCGAAGTGATGGACATTTAAAGTCGGATATTTGTGTGTGATTTTTTTTTCTTCATAACTATCACAAATTTACTACACAAATAAGTTGTGTATAATCATATAAACTTAATATAATTCAACTTAAACTTTTAATAAACACTAATTAATACGAACATTAATATCGTTTCAACATTGTGGCGCCCAACGCTTCGCTTGTGAATTATTATTGTTTTATTGTAAGTTTTTTTAACTATATTTGGTAGTTTTTAGTCGTAGATGAAAATTATAAATTGATTTATTAATCAATACAAACTGTTTTAAATGCGTATTTCGCTTGATTAATATTTTGATCTATTAATTGATTGATTGATCAGTTTATAAATTTCAGTTGTTTTCTATATGCATTTTTGCCATATATTTTTTTTCAATAATCATAGCAACCTATAATCTTAATTTTTATGCAGCTTTTTCTGTTTCACATGGATAGTGGAATGTGGATACGTGGAAAGTGGAAATCGGCAGTAATTCTTTGTGGAACAGTAAATTATTTCAACGGAGCGTGCTAAACATAGGCTTGTATGGCTGGCCGAACCTGCACTAGTTGCTCCTATCAGACTGGAATAAAGGTAATCACTAATCCCAAATTTAATTAAATATATATTTCTGTTTGGGATAACCACATTTACTTAAAAGAAGATGAAGAAGGATAATTTACGCTCATCATTTCAATATTTAATAATATTTGTTTTTTTTTGTAATTTGGCACCACCTTTTTTTTTGTTGTTTTATCGTCATTGTGATCCGATACATATAATGGTCAGCACGAAAGAGTTAATTGGGCACTCCGAAAAAAAATGTTACGTTATATCTGGTGTTTAGACAGTATGTGCGGTTAACCGGTTTGAACGGTCGATGACGAGATAAAGGGGCTTAACGCGCGGTTGTTTTATTGCCAGGGTTAGTAGGAATGTGCTATAAACTCTAGCTTCCGGTTTTGGGAAATGAATTCGCCTACGACGAACTATACCCGACAATTTAACCTGGCTCCTAAAACCCGTAAGCACGTTACATACCAACGAGGTTGAGGAGGCGGTTAATATAGACGTAAATATTGATGAAACGGTGATTTGGTTGACCCATAATAATGAGCTCTGGTCAATTGTAAAAAAGAAATGGGCAAGCATAGTACATCGCCGCCAACAGGACATAAAATCACCTAATTCGGATATTTTAAAAAAGTGACCTTTACTAAAAAATAGTATTGGTTACACATTGGTAAAATAAAATATTCTACTGATACACGGCAAACTTTTTCTAACTTTGTTTTTATTTGACTACATACAGATTGAAATAGACTACACCTTATTGTTTCCTGACAACACATCTCAGCTTTTCGAGAAATGGCCAATGTTTAAAGAAAAAGTATTACCGTACTTTAAGAATCAAATTAAGGATCGCGCCTCATTGCCTCAACTTTTACAACTTGATGGAAGTATTGAAGATATGTAACGAAATTTTATACCGTTATCACATCAATCACCCAAATCCACATAATTTCTGATATCCAGGTAATTTATCATGACCTTGAAGATCTTTAGGAGATCAACTCCTATATCCAAATGAGGTATATCCAATTATTTATATATACTCATGCATGTGATATCTCTATCCTCAGTACTCCCAAACTGAGGATAAAGTGGCAGCTTATTTATATCACTAATGTTTCACTTATGCATTTATTCAATGAAAATATATTATTTAGTTCATATAAATTATTAACATTTATTTATCTTAGTTATTTTATTTTATATATAAATGTAAATGTTTTTTACATACAATAAAATTATACAATTGATGTGTCTCTGCTTTTATTTTATTATTGCATAGACATGAACTATATTTTATAAAAACTAATGAAGACTGGTGAGAAAATTTAAAAACAAAAACGTATATACATTTTTTCTGGTATACAACTTGGCTAAGGACTTTGTGATTCATCAGGTCAACTAAAACCAAATTGTATACCAGTTATAACAAACTGTACCTAACTATATTTCTCACATAAAACGTACCCATTATTTACACCTTTACGACATGTCATTATTGGATATTTCTCTACTGACAAGATGTCACAACAAAATATAACAACAAAAACAAACATTCAACAAGATAAAGTATTTTAATTATAAAGAAAAATAAAACTTATAAAAATAATAATAAAATTTAATAAATTTATTTTTATAATAATATTTACAGAAAATACCGATGATAAAGAAACGGTACACCACATACACTCCCCTTCCAGTGGAATTTAAGAAAATTTGTAAGTATTAGAAGTATACGAAGTATGGTGTTTCAATTCTGAAATCGTACTGGTAGTTTTATCACACGACCATGTTTTGACAACACCTCTTTTGGCTCATTACTAGATTGCACATGCTGATCAAAAACTACTTTCTTTTTAGATCTTGGAGTTTCTGAAATCATCTCATCAGCTTTCTCATCAAAATTCGATGACACATTAGTCACTAATGACTGATTGTTGAAAAACTCATCTTTATTTTCGCTATAACAAGGTTTGAGTCTGTCTATTGAAATGTTAACTTTTTTACCTTTTATTTCTAGCTCAAAAAATTTTGCATCCCTGTTTAAAATTTTAAAAGGACCAGTATACGGAGGTTGAAGTGCCCTTTTGACTGCATCGGTACGTATAAATACATGAGAGCAATCCTCCAATTTCTTGTTAATGAAGAATCTCTCCTTTGAATGCCGAGATGCGTTAACAGGTTTTAATTGTTCAAAATGTCTTTTTAGATTATTCACGAATTCTGACTGTGGAATTGAAGTATTTGGTAGTTCCATAAATTACCCAGGAACTCTGACGATACTTCCATATACCAACTCTACAGGAGTAGTTTTTAACTCCTCATTAAAAGAGGTACGTAAACCTAATAATACAAGTGGTAATATTTCTGCCCAATCCGTTCTATTATGACTCATAATCGCTGCTTTTAATGTCCTATGCCAACGTTCAATCATACCATTACATTTAGGATTATACGATGTAGTACGCCTTCTTCCGAAACCGATTAATTTTGATAATTCTGCAAAAAGATTCGATTCAAATTGTGAACCTTGATCTATTACTGTGAAATTTGGAACACCAAAACGAGCTATCCAATTTGAATAAAAAGCACTTGCTACTGTATTTGCATAGATATCTGGTATCGGAATTGCCTCCGCCCAGCGCGTATATCTATCAATCATGGTTAGACAGTATTTTTGATTATTGGATACAGGTAACTAGGTCAATATGAACCTCTGAAAATCTCTCCTTAGTAACTTCAAAATTACCAATTGGTGCTTGCGTGTGTCTTGATAATTTGGATTTTTGACAAGCCAAACATGTTTGCGCCATATCCTTAATATCCTTTTTAATTGAAGACTACACTACATGATTTGACAACAGTTTGACCGAAGCTTTTATTCCAGGATGCGAAAGATTGTGTAGCGACTCAAATACCTTCCTCCTCCATTCTCTCGGGATGAAAGGTGTTGCATGTCCCGTCGATATGTCACAGTAAATAAAATGTTCTGTATTGAAAGCCAACGGTCGTCGAACCAAATTTAGTCTAGAGTTCTCTTCCTGTAGTATGTCATTCAGGTTCGAGTCTTGTAATTGATCCGAAGCCAGTTTGGTATAGTCAATAGTCTCGTGAATGTCAATAGGTTCTACCCTAGATAACGTATCAGCTACTACGTTGTCTGTACCAGTTACATGTTGCAAGTCCGTTGTAAACTGTTCAATAAAGTCTAGCTGACGTCTTTATCGTGGTGAAGCCTTGTCTAAATTTTGTTTAAAGGAGTAAATGAGTGGTTTATGGTCCGTAATGAGGATGAAATTTCTTCCCTCGAGATAGAATCGGAAGTATTTCACCGCTAAATAAGCCGCTAACAACTCCCGATCATAGGTACTGGGGGTCTATTATGAAATTTATCCGTCTCGGATTTTTCCGTTAACGGAAATATTCGATTCGACACGGATTTACCCTATTATGAAACTTGTATTATCGGATTCGTAATAAACAAATAACAAAAGATTGTTTTAGAATAATTCTTAGCCAAACAGAAAGATATTTTTTGGATCGTAAAAACGTTGATGCGATACCGCCGATTTTGAAATTAGCAGCTCGAACTGGTTCACGTTAGTGGCGGTCATCATGGCTAACAAATTCACATAAAAATTAGTTATCTTAAAAATTTATTTATTAAAAATTTCTTATAATAAAATATTACATTTTTAATTTTTGGTTTTTAATTATTTAGATTTATTAAATTAATTTATTTTAATAATATTGAAATATAAATCACTCACTTTCACTATATTTTTTGAAATGTCAAAATAACCAATCGTATGAATACGTCAACTAAATAGCAGTCGGATTTTTTGTCGTGTGATCGGAAAAATCCGATTCGATTTTACTTTTTAGTTTCATAATATCACGGATTTATCCGTTAACGGAAAAATCCGAGACGGATAAATTTCATAATAGACCCCCTGTATTTATTTTGCGTGTCAGTTAACGGAATAAAAACCCAGTGGTTGCCAAACTTCATTTACCCACTGTTGCATAACCGCCCCTACTGCTACGTCTGAAGCATCTACCATTATTGATAGTATTGCCGACATATCTGGATGAGCTAACAATGTGGCATCACTTAATTTGCTTTTGCACTTTTTGAATGCTGATACCGACTCTTCCGACCAAACAATTGATTATATACTACTTTTTTGTAACCTTTTAAAAAATCATTTAAAATGGCCTGGTCATGCACCGCAGATGGAATAAATCGTCTATAGAAATTGATCATTCCTAAAAAACGTTTTAATTGTTGAACATTAACAAGTTGCGGAAAATCACGAATTATCTCAACTCTCGCTGGAAATGGTAAAATCCCTTTAATATTTACAAAATGCCCCAGAAAGGAGATTTCTTGCTGTGCAAATACGCATTTATCCAACTTAATTACTAACCCATTTTCGGCCAAGCGTTGGAAAACCTGTTCAACATGCGATAAATGTTCATCCAATGAAGTGGATGCAATAAGAATATCGGCTAAATAAACAAAACAGAACGACAATCCCCTTAACACAGAATGCATTAATCGCTGAAATGACTGTGCCGCATTCCGAAGACCGAATGTCATTCTATTAAATTCGAACAATCCGAATGGTGTTGCTATGGCTGTTTTTGGTACATTTTGTGGTTCTACTGGAATTTGATGGTAAGCTCGAACCAAGTCTAATGTCGAAAATATTGTGCAACCAGCGAGTTGAAAAGAAAAATCTTGTAAATGTGGTACAGGATAATTATCGGGAACTGCCACTTTATTTATTTACAATTGTATATACCTCATTTGGATATACCAGCATCAACTCCTAAATTGGTGACCCCGACGTGATGTTCCATCAAGGGCAGCAAGTAATTTTTGTCATCAGCATAACAAATGTTTCATCTACTCGTATATTAACAATATTGATGACCAAATTTTAAAAAAGAGCAGCAATAGACTTCGTAGAGGAGCATATTTAAAAAAAAAATCCAGTTGCAGTGCCTGAAGTTCCAATCAGCCTTCAAGAGGAAATATTCCGTTAAGCAGTTGGAATATCCTAATCATTCTCCAAGAGGAAATATTCCGCAGAACAGCTAAATTATTCCAAACCATCGAAATTTGAAATTAATTTTAATAAAAACTTTCTCTTACAAGAAATCTTCTTTAAAGAATTATAAAATTAAAAAGTAAGTTATAGTATACCTTAATTATTTAATCATTAATAAATATTTTCGTTTTTGATGACGAAATTATAAATTAACATTAGAAACTACAAAATATTTTTTTATTAAAGACTTTATTTCTACTTTACTGATATTATCATCATGATGATCTGCAATGAGTGTGGTAAAATGTTTTCTACGACAGAAATTCTTTATCGCCATCAAAAGAACCATCAATCTGATTAATTCAATTAAGCTTGTGTGATATTTGTGGGCAAACGTTTAGCAATAAACGTAGTTACCTATCATCACAGTAGAAATCATCATAGTAGTTCATTAATCCCTCAACCAAGTACATCAAAAGATGAGGAGATGTCGTCGAAAATAATGAAGATACTTCACGTGAGGAAGAACAAACAGATAGCGATATTTGTAATGTAAGTTATTTATATCTTATTTCATAAATCATTGTAAATCAATTATTCATAAAAACGCTAGTTTAACGAAGCACAGTGAGGATGAACATATAGAACTAGTCTCATCAGCATTTAAATCGCGAATAATTACTTATAGGGTTTCTGATTTATCTACAGAATATATTAGTATAAATGATTTTTTGAATGCGATGAAAGATAAAATAGTTAAGCTTATAAATCTTCAAATCAATGTATCTATGTATGTATATAAAGCATGAAATTTAAATGTTAGTACTGTTGGAAATCACCTGCGAATAAATATTACATTTAGTTTTTTATAATATCATACAATATAAATACTTATCTTAAATCTTGATGTTCCAATATTTATGTTTACGTATCAAACCCTAAAAATAAGAACAAATTTATCATAACAATCATTATTTATATTAGTTAATACTTACAATTCATTTTATTTGTTTACATTAGAGTAACAGACAGGTATACATAAAACACTGTTAAATTTTAATACTTACCTGCATTACCTTTAAAACTTTATAAATGCAAATTAGAAACTTAACAAATGTTGCTATAAATATTGTTGTGTAGAATTTTGGACATCTATTTAAAATGATTAAAACTAAAGTCATTTATGTGTTATAGTACAGCTTAACCAAAATAATTATAAGAAAAATAAAATTTCTCTTTTACGCCAACCATCAAGCTGTTCACAAGTGAATTATAATAAAGTTAATATTACGTATAAATATAAATTATTCAAAACCATCAACCCAGTTTATCGCACCATCATTTTTCGTACCAATTTTTGCTGGACATCTATCCTGGAACCCTACCCGTTGGTACGAAACAAATACATTAAAATTATTCAACACAAAAAAATGTATATCAATATATCAACAGAAACCACCGATTTAAATTGGCTATACTCTGAGATGATAAGCGCGTTAAACACTCAGAGTGAAGAATTTCGGGGGAAAGAATACGGTTGGCCAATCGAAAAAGTGTTATTTGTTGAAGTTAATATCAACAAATACAAACCGTTCAGAGGAGCTACATATTTTGACCTACCAGATTATATTAAAAAGAAACATGCTACAATAAACGTTCAAAATTCAGATCAAGGTTGTTTTGCTTGGTCAATCATGGCTGCTAAGTTCCCTAATGTGTCCAAGCCGCACAGAGTTACATTTTATCCTTACTATAATTGCGAACTATTTTTACAAATATTAATTTCACTATGCAATTAAAAGACATTGGAAAATTTGAAAAATTGAATAATATGTATTAGCGTTAATGTATACGGCAAATCGTAGGACCGTTGCATTATACTAGTTGTAAGAAACAAATCCACGTTAATTTATTATAAATTGAAAATGGTGAAAACAATCATTATTGCTGGATTAAAAAATTTTCGGCTTTAGTTGGTAGTCAATTGTCAAAAAGAATGAAGAAAAATGGATTTGTGACGGTTGTTTATTATTTTTTCGTAATCAAACAATTTTAGAAAAACATTTAGAATATGGTTGTAATAAAATTAAATGTATTCTCTCGACGAAAAAAAAATCTATTCTAAAATTTAAAAACTATAAAAACAAAGAATGCGTACTGATTATAATTTACTGAGATTTTGAAGCAGTACTAAAACTCATCAATACTTGCTTACCGAATCCCAATCAATCATTTATATAAGGCATGAGCCATGTAGTTTTTCATACTAGCGAGCTAACCAGTGAAGAACAACTAGAATATCAAAACTCTTTAAGTTGTCATATATGTGCGAAAAGTTTTGATAATTCTATAGACTATAAAGTAAGAGATCATTGTCATATTACTGGAAAATATCGAGGTGCTGCGCATCTAATTTGTAATTTAAATTAAGAAGTTATTGATTTTGTATCATTAGTGTGTCATAATTTAAGTGGCTATGATGCCCATTTCATTATTAAAGAGCTAGGTTTTGATAATGAATCTATTGACTTACTAGCTCAAAATAAGGAAAGATACATATCTTTCACTAAACAGTTTAAAATTTTTAAACACAGGCTTATCATTTATTTTCAGTACAATTTTTTGTCACATATAATATTAAAATAGAAAATGAAAATAAATGAGTATCACCGATTTAACGGCAGTATTGATCTACCCTTTAACAAAGAACAATTTATGATAAAAGGTTATGATAATATACGAAATAAAAACATAACAATAAAAATATAAAATATAAAATGATAAATAGAATTAAAACTAAAATTAAACTTCATCAGACTAAAACTCTAAATAGAAAATCGATATTAGGGTGCTCAAAAAGCCAAACTTTAAGTACCTGTAGAAATGATTTCGACTTAATTTGTTGTCGAATGCTAAATGGAAGTTGGTTGAATAAGGAAGGGGCAGTTACCAGGAAATATTTTCTAAAATATACACGAAAAAATGTGGAACAACAAATAAGAAACGATCATTGTTCCTAAAATTGTATCGCACATTTGCTCTCAATAATCGATGCCCACTTCGCAAATAAAATAAACGTAAAACCTTAAAAACACATAGATGTTGTAATGGAAAAACTTTGCAACTCAAAAATAATGGCCAAGCAGAAACCCGTGAAGACTTAAAACACATAATACGATAACGCATATTCAAGCCTAGAGTTAATGCAAGCATAGTAGAATTTTAACAATACCGATTTAGGTGCTACTGGTCTTAATAGATATAAAGTTCGTAACGCATTGCTAAGAGACTTTTTTATTTTATCGACATGTTGCTTCCAATTCAGATTACAATCAACAATAACTCCAAGGTACTTGAAGCTCTCAACAGTTTCAATGGAAATGCACGAGCTGGAGCAATTAACAGCATTACAAAAACTGGGATGATACGTTAACGGTGAATGTAAACTACTGCTACTCAAACTAAAATGCATAAACTTAGTTTTATCACTTAAAGTTAGGAAATGGTGGTCAAACCATTTCCTTAAAACTAAAAGATCGGCTGCAATTTTATGGCAAACATCAGTTTGTGAGGACCCACGATAATATTGCTCATATCATCTGCAAAGGCAACCATAGAGCCTGCCAAATTTGCACTAAAAATTGAGTTTACGTATATCAGAAATAGAAGTGGCTCCAAGAGAGAACCTTGAGGAACACCAATGTTTAAGACATAAGGGCTGCCCATAGTTCCATTCACCTTAACAACATGATTACGATTTGCAAGATACGATTTAAACCAATTATTAACGTTTCCTCTGAAACCTCCTTCCTCTGAAAGCTTATGCAATAGGAGGTTATGATCAACCATGTCAAAGGCTTTTTTTATGCCAACAAAAAGCCCAGCGCAAGATTCAGAATTATTTAGCGATACATGCACGCTATTTAAAAATTCAATTAATGGAATCCGTGGAAAACCCATTGCGAAAACCGTGCTGACAACAACTTATAACACTATGCTTCTCTCACTAAGCTCACCATTCTAAATTTAATAATTTTTTCCATTATTTTTAAACATCACTGGCTGTAGAGCAATAGGCCGGTAATTATTTAAGTCGCATCTGGAACCATTTTTATCAAGAAGTAGCACAATTGCTGATTTCAAAATTTCAGGAACAATCCCGGTTCTAAAACAACAATTAAAAATATGACATAAAGGAGCACATATAAGGCCAACGGAACTTTTAATTAAGTAATTGATACAAGCGAATATATCGTAAGAGTTTCTTGATTTTAAAGAAGCAATGGCTTTAGAAACTTCAAGATCGTCACTTCAGACTCCATAGAATTCCTATTATTTAATGGGAGACTAGACTTCAAATTTGACGCAATACTCCCAAAATAATTGCTGAACTCATTGGCAATATCAGGAGCATCAGTTAAAAGATCATTAATAGAACTGATGAATTAATAGAATTAATGAGCTTAACCTTTGACGAATTATTACTTAAAATGTCATTGATAGTACGCCACATAAGTTTGGAGTCACCGAAACAGTTATCAAATCTATTTTTATAATAAGCTACGCGAGCAGCAATGGTTTTCTTTTTTACTTTCTGACAATAGGCTGTAACATATTGCTGGAAACGTTGATTGGTTCTAACATGGTTCGCCTTTCTCAATAACCATTTTTTACGTTTGATCATGTTTAACAAGGCCTCAGAGATCCATGGTTTAATAGAACGATTACTACGTGATTTTTGTGAGTCTAGGCTAGCTGAAAAAACATCATTCCAAAGCATTAAAAACACATCAACAGCTGCACACGGATCGTCAAGGGCATAAATAGGAGAGAAATTAGCTCTACTTAACAATTCCAAGAATTTAGATAGAATGATTTTTGGCTTAACAGGTAATTTCTCATTGCTTTTTACCTGATTAATCACAACATGCATCAAGTGATGGTCAGTAATCATATAATTAAATAATTCAACCTTGATGCGAGACAATATATTATCACGCAATCTGCAAAATAAGTGATCAATACAAGTAGAAGTAGTACCAGTTACTCTAGTGGGATCATTAATAAGCGATGCTAGACCAACGGACGACATCATACAAATATAATTATCGGACACGAAAGACCAAGATAAAATATCAATATTAATGTCACCCAGAACAAAGAGGTTTTTACTGTTTATATGTCTTAAATATTCAGAAAACTCATCGAGAAAGACAAACTCCGTAACGGCCTTCGGCTTCAGGCCAACGCAAATTAAAATATACGTATCATTGCCAATTACAAGTTTTACCTTTACAACATCCGCAGAAACAAGGTTTATAGGTTCAACAAAACAATTTAAATTACTTTTATAAAATACCAAAACTCCACCAGCACGATAACTATTGTTACAACAACAAACAAGATGGTAATCATTTAACTGATAGAATTCCATTTCATCATCATTAATCCAAATTTCACTCAAGAAAAATAAATTAGGTAAACTTTTAAATGACTCAAGATGAGCCAAAAAAGGATTATCATTTTTCCTTAGACTCCTAATATTCTGATGAACAATTTGAACACCCATACAATCATCCCTGATTAAACTATCTGAAGCCATAATAAATAAATAAATTACACATAAAATATATCAGACTATCACAGATTGTATACATACTCGTATTGATTTGAAAATATGTTTTTTTCTCAATAACTACAATAAACTTAAGATCCATATAATATTTGGTTGAGATAAAAAACCGAAAATAGCAATATAAAAAATATAGTAGTGTAATACGAGTTTGAGATAAACAAAAAAATAATTGTGATAGTGTAATACAGTCTTTAGCGCACCAAAATGACAATTATAAGGTTCAAATACCAACATAACAAAATTGAAACCATTAAATCCACTTGACAGCAAATACAGTGAATATGCAAACAAACAATGAGTGTTGGTATTTGTGTAATAATAATAATAACAAAATTATGCAGATAATAATAAAAGATAAACAGTGCAAGTATGATAGTATTTGTAGTGAATATTAATGAAAATTTAATTTTTTTGTTATTGTTTTCATGCATATAAAAAAACTGGATACTTTCATGCAAATAAAAAAACTGGAGCTAACAGGGTAAGAAATTTAAAACTTAAGAAAATGTTAACAAATAAGTGAAATATGAATGAAATTACTAATAAATAAATAATAATAATAAAACATAAAAATCTAGTTAAATTGTGTTTTAATTGTACATTACTCTTCTCATCTGCAGCTAGTTGCTGAATTTGTGTTAGTGGTAGGGTCAGCAGTTGCAGTATCCCGATTGATAGAAGGATGTGTGTCGGATAAGCCCAAGTTAAACAAATTGATGTCGTTGAAAGAAAATATTTCATGAACTGGAGAATCAGCTGTTTTACGTAAGAATATGTAATGGCGCCCGCAGCTGTCGTCGTTACCAATACTGAACATCACGTAAATTTCCCAGTTCTTTAATTTTTTTATTTAATTGTTGTAAATAGAGAAAAAATATATATTTGGACAGATCGGGCAATCCCAACCGAAAACAAATAAATAGCCGACCACTGATTGACTCGGTCGCTTGTTTTTCTGTTGATTTTTTCGGCTCAACAAAACAATCAAAGCCGGGACAGTTTTTATTAGTCAATCAGTGAGTATGCATTAAAACGATTAGCGATAAAAAGAACAAAAGTTCTAAATTAAGAATCCCTGTTTAATAAAGATAAAACGTGTGGGGATCACGTATTTTGCGAACTGCTAATCTTATTGAATAAATACATATAGTGAATAAGATAAACGAGGATAAACACTTATCGATGCACTAAAAGGTCGTACAACGAACAATATAGTGTATTCTAGAAAACAATAAAATTACAAATTCGTTTGTGCACAATTGCACATGTGTGTTTTGTTTAAAAATAAATTAAAACTAAAAATAGTCGGCTAAACACAATAAAACAATAAACAAAAACAAAAAAATATTAGAACATTTCTTCAATTATTAAACGTTAAAATAAAAAATTAAAACTCGAAAATTAATTGATCAAAATACATAATCAAATCGAATACGCTGTGCTATGAGTCGCAACCGTTACCGCATACGTCGAAAATTGTTAGAGAAAAAAAAACGGCATTTCGGTTGTCATCAAAAAGCTCACCAAGTGGGAAACCACATATTCGAAACACAAGTACGAGAAGTACAACGGGCCCATATTGGATATATACATTATATAACTATAGTGAGGTGTATATCGAGAACGGATTTTCTTGGATAACCGAAAATAAGGTTTTTTTTAATATTATTTTTTTAGATAATAAGTTTATATCAAATTTTCTTTCTGTACATATAATTTAATTTTACATATTTATAGCATAAGCTAAACCAATAAATTGAATTGAGTGCCGATATTAATGATAATACACCCTTTAATAAGAATTTTGGTCGGGTAGTATTAATTAGTTACGGAATTCAATTTAATTAATATAAAAATTAAAAACTAGTAAACAAATAATGATAGTATATAGTAATTTAGTGATTTAAGTCAATGATGCAAAAGTCCGGACTATTATTACCTAGCTTTAATTAATTAAATTAATGTTCTTTGAATTTGCTTTAGTATTAGTGCATTTGATACTGTTTACCGAATATTCATCAATATTATCAATGATTTTTAGATTTTTTTTGTTTACTAAGAATTTTCGAAATATACTATTTTCTTGGTCAAATTTTTTTAAGCAAATTAATTTTCTAGTTTTTTTTGTTCACGCTTTTGATACTTTGCTTGTTCTGTTTGGTTTTTTTTATGTTTTGGAATGATTTTAGTTTTAAAATGAACTAGAAAAATCCCAATATGGGGATGATGGTTCAGGGTGAGTAAACTCCCGCGTTGTAGATTCGCCACAACCTTTATGTTTCCCTCTCAAGCGGTGTTATTAAAGGATCCTGTAAGCCCCTACCAACCCCACGACACACCCTAAGCTTAGCCGGCTATAAATCACCGCGTAGGGGTCATTACAGGATTAATTCTGTTTACGGTGTGTGAAGAACACCAAATTCACACTCCGTTACAAATATTATATTTTCTTTACACCATAAAAATTGAAATTTATACTTTGTTTTAATCGTTTTAGCTGCATTGTAAAGCCTCGACTGGAACCCGGTGAGATGATGGAGCAGAAAAATCCTTTGATTAAGCGGATATGGCATGTTCAGCTCCCTATTCTTGACAGCAGACAAATTTCTTTTTCCGAAAAGCACCCAAAATTGTATTTTTTAATTCAAGCGAGCTTAATTTTACAATAAAGATCTTTTTAATAATGAAACGGAATCTTTTTTATGCATCATTTGTTTGAATGATAATATATTGTCTTTATCAACTTCAACCCCAACTTTAGCCAATACACTGGTAATCATCTTGGGGATGCTTTGGTAATTAAGTGGAATACCACACACAACAATGTTTGACTGAATTAGTTGCTGCGATGATCGATCGAGTTGGGCTTCAATAATGTTGAGTTTCTTTTCCTGTGTTTCACATTTCCTTTAGAGACTAGCAATTTTACAGTGTGAGCAACTTTCTACCGTATCTAATTGGTTCTTCATGCCCTGCAGAATTATAGTTAAATCGCTGAGCGAAAGATTGATATTTACACTTTTGTTTGAATTGTTCTCACCACTCCCTGTGTCATCTATGATAGAGCAATTCGCTTTTGATCGGTAATCGGGGCACAACCACGTAGTAGAACCAACTTGTAGGTCTTTCAGAGAAAGGACCAGGAAAGGAGGAAAGAAGAAAATAAAAATAATAAATTACGATTTATTGATTTTTTAAATTTATGGCTTCAAGCATTGATATTTAGCCAAAAATTTAGAAAATAATCAATTTCGTGAAATCCAGAAACTTTTTCCAAATGCAAATCAATTTAATCTAATTACAAAAAAGGTGTATTTCTATATGACTTTCTTGATAGTCATGAAAAATTTAACTATAATATAATAATCTAACTGAATCAAATATTACAGATGAACAATACAGTCACGCTTCTAAAGTATAGACAGAATTTGATTGTAAAAATTTAGATTATTATTCAGATTAAATTTGAAATCTGATGTTCTGCCTTTAGCTGTTATTCATAGCTCACTACTGCACTTTTCCTGGTTTGAGTTGTGATGCTATGCTAAAATATACAAAGATTGAAATGGAATTGCTTAGGAACATTGATATGATAAATTTAATTAAAAAGGGAGTTCGTGGTGGTCTAGCACAATGTTCGAAAAGATACTCCAAAGCAAATAACAAATAATGATGAGGTAGGATATATTTTGGAATGCGATTTAGATTATCCCTCGATACTACATGAGTCACATAATGATTTTGTGTTCAAAATATGAAACCAGGCTATACATTTTCAAAAGCAACCAAGTTTATATCAAAGCTTAATCCGAAGATAAATTATGTAATTCATCTTGAAAACTTAAGACAAAGCATATAAGGGCTTATTCTGAAAAAAATATATAGAGTATTACAATTCAAACAAAAACCTTTCCTTAAATCATATATAGATCTGAATACATAACGTAGAACAAATGCTAAACATTCATTTGAAAAAGACTTTTTCAAATTATGAATAACAGTGTATTTGGAAAAACGCTGAAGATGTTTTCAAGCGGAAGGATATCCGATTTCTCACCCATTGGGAAAATATTAGAAACAAATTCGGTGCTAATAATTTCATTAGTAAACCAAATTTCCACTCATCATCTGTTTTCAACGAAAATTTAGTAGCTATTGAAATGGATAAACTACAAATAACTTTAAATAAACCAATTTATGTGGGGTTTAATGTATTATAATGATCAAAAATACTAATGTATGACTTCCACTACAAATATTTTATGAAAAAGTATGGGAAACTCACTTCATTGCTATACACTGACACATATTCTCTAATTTACGAAATTGAAACTGAAGACTTTTATAAAGACATTGAGGAAGACATCGTTGAGAGAGTTTATACATCTGACTTTCCGACAAACAATCTGTTTGGATTACCTTAAAAAAATAAAAAAGTGTTAGGAATGTTCAAGAATGAATGCAATGGTAAAATAATCAGAGAATTCGTTGGTCTGAAAGCTGAGACATATTGTATATTTCTCGAGGAGGAGAATGAGATTACAAAAAAAATTAAGGGCATAAAAAGAGCGTAGTCCCAAACCATAAATTATTTGATGATTATAAAAATTGTTTGAATACTGATGAGAAAATAATACGATCCCAATTAAATTTTAAAAGTATAAAACATGATCTATATACGCAATTAGTTAAAAAATTAGCATTAACAAATGATGATGATAAGAGATTTGTAATACCAAATTCACATGAAACATTAGCATTAGTGAATGCAATACCGGTAACCGGTTAACCGATTAACTGGTTTAGGATACATTAGGATACATTTCTAATACAATAATAATAATACATGATTTTTAATTAAGATACACACAACGATAAAGTTGGGCATCCAGCTGGAGTATTTGGTTTGGATTTTCTTCCTTCCTTTTGTAAATAAATACAGTGTGCAAACCAATTGGTGTTTTATTTTTAAACTTGCAGATTAATTCAATCGGTCTATATACGCTTCCGAAACAATATATAGTTATCATCATGCCACACGCGGCGCATACCAAAATCAAGTTCGACAAGTAACATATAGTAGAATGACACCATGTTATTGCATACCGCAGAAAGCATATACGCAATAATCATAATTGTAATTATGCCGAGTAGTTATAAATGTCGTAAGCTTAATTGAAATTAAAACGAACGAATAAAGTTTGCATCATTCCACTGCATAGCAGGAAATGACTGTAGTGTAAAAACCTAACATTAACCAAAAACATGGTTCATTATAATTTTATAATTAATACAATAAAAGAATGTTACTTGTGCTAAGTTATTTTGGTACTACCGTTCCCTACCCACAACAAAAAAATAGGGTTATCGGCCTACGACCCATAACTATATAATGCATATGTATGCGATGGATTTACTCGTTCGTAAATTGTAGAACAGAACTCATCTCGTCCGTTTGATTTTATATTCAAAGCATTGAAATTCAGGTGAATTTGTTATTATTAATTATTAATTTACACATTACAAATTTTGATTACGCTTAGGATACTCGTTAAAGTAGAGCTAAATCTAATTTTTTTGTAAAAATGTCAAAGTATGTTTTATATACATTTAGGCCCGATTTTATGAACCCGGATAAACGATTAATCTAGGATTAATTGCTAAGATTTTTATTGTTGTTCTATTTTTTGACATGCACAATAAAAATTGTTTGGATACACGAACGTGACATTAATATTTAAAAAATACATATTATTTTATTATTAATTTACATATGATAATTTTTTTAATATGGAGAAGCGCAAGAAAATGAGCTGTGAGGAAATGGAAAACCTTTTTCTTGTGTAAGTAAATATAGAGAAATAATAACGTGTAGAAAAACCAACGCCTTGTCAAATACAAAGAAAAACAATGCGTGGAAAAACATTACAATCGATTTTAACTCCACAAATATTTCCAAAAAAACCGAAATACAATTAAAAATTTGTTTGAAAAATAAATTAGGAGAATGAAAGAATTATTGGTAGAATACCAAAAAAATTGATCCAGAAGCAACAGTGGAACAGTTAGAGCGTAAAATAATTAATATTAGAGCTTGTTATCGTAAAGGAAAAAAATAAATGCAAGTGATAAATCGGGGGCGGGGTTTGACGATATATACACACCATCATTATGGTATTTTGATAAATTAGATTTCCTAAAAGATCAAGAAATGCCAGTAGCGGGAACATCATCAATGGATTCTGATACGGAAAATTCTAATTTGGTAATTCAAGAATTACAAAAGTAATTATTTAAATATTAGTGTATCATATTCGTAGTCTGAATCTGTCGCAGAACCAGCACCAATACCTCATAAAATACGCCTCAATACTAGAGATCAGTTTTTACGCAGAGCTGTGGATTGTTTGGACATTGCCAAAACTCCTAGTGGCAATATAGAAGAACTACTAAATACTGAACAGCAAATGTTCGCAAAATTTTTTTTTATTAGAGTAAATTAATTTAGATATAAATATATTTAGTTATATAGCATATATTTAGAATTATATTAGTGTAGATAAAATTTTGGTGTGAATAAAAATTAGTGTTCGGTCACGGTGTTGTGTCACGGTGTTGTGTTAAAAAAGGTAAACAATTATAACATTAAAATCGCGTCATTTTAAACCATTGTGTTTTGTACCAAATATTTTTATAATTAAAATTAGTTTGCATGAACAACGTCCTTAATAGTAATGTACGTGTAATTATATGAATCTGAAACGAATTCAAATAGTTTGATGTGAATTGTTTACAAATTACGGATAGATTAATAAATAAAATTTATAAATATTTATTTCGAGTCATTTAATTTTACGTGTTTATTTATTATAAATAATTTTGTAGCAAGTTTTTTCCAAAAAAATTTGAATTATAAATCAAAAAAAATGATGAGATCAAAAAATGTTGATCGAAAGTCCGTGATACGCTCTTTCCAAGCAAAACAAGTAAAAACATTTATTTTTTTTGATCGTAATCAATTTTCAAAAATCTCAACATTTCGGGATTTTTTTTACGTTTATAAAGACATAAATGTGAACGACAAAAGTATAAACATAAACAAGAACTATTTATTTACTCATATTACACGATCAGTAATAATGTCATTACTCAAAACATCATTACCTAAATATATCCTATTTACATTGCAATTTTTATTGCATCAAAACTCATCATATTAGATCAATACTCTAAGTTCATGTTATTAAAACCACTACGTGATGTGACTGCCTGTAAGGTAGTGGAATACTTAGAAAGAGAGGTGTTTCCGTTATTTTCCGTGACAGAAGTTATCCTTTCTGATAACGGAAAATCTAATCTGTCGTTCAAATCTAACCTCTTCAGAGACTGTTTGGCTAAGTTAGGAATAAAGCATGTATTCACCCCAGTCTACTCTCCATAGGCTAACGCTTCTGAAAGAGTGAACAGGTCGATTCTTGCAGCAATTCGCAGCTATGTAAAAGAGAACCAGCAAACATGGGATGAACACCTCGCCCAGATCGCAAGTGCATGCGTAATGCAAACCATTCTGCAACAGGGTACTCTCCCTCATACCTAGTGTTTGGTCTACATGCTACAAAATCATGGGTCGCAGTATGAATTACTTCGCTTGTTGGGTAACGAAGCTGTTTGCACTAATACAGTAAGCAACAATAACGACCGACTCACCTAGGCGCGGTAGTTAGTATTAGCTTAGCTTCGGCGGGTACATGCAAAATCAGTTCACCAGTATAACCTGCGATCAGCAGATCGTGAATTCGAGTGGGACATAAAGTATTTGTGCGCAACTTTGGACAAAGTAATGCAGCTCAGCATTATTCAGTGAAGTTGGACAAAAAATGTATGCCCGCGTGGTCCAAGTCGCGTATGACCTAAAGAATGATAAGGGTAAAACACTGGGGATATTCCATGCCAAGGATATCTTAGGAGGCCAAAAATAACAGGATCTGCCAGGAGTAGGAGGTGTAAGCCTCCATATAGTATACCCGTACAGCCAAAGTGCTAACATTTCTTTAGTACTAAAAACAAATTTCCCTAGATCAGCTGTTGTCGGAGAAATTTCTCGTCGTTTACGTGTAAATGTAGCAATACTGGATATGGTGGGGGAGTATGGGTGATCATGTTCCGATGTGTATAAAAAACGATGTTGATCGTTTTGGGAGGTCAGTTGATTTTGAGTTAATGGTACTAGTCAGTTTTGTGAAGTGTTGGAACGAACGTTGGTATTAAAATATAATCTGTGTTATACATACCTTGAGAAAACCAAAATTAAAATGTCGAATACAAATGATAAAAATGTTAATTAAAATTATAACTAAAATTATTTTAATCATGTTCCAAATTCGTGTACATAAATAATGTCCGGTGGTGTATAATAGATTAGACAAAATGAAGTGCCACATCTATAAGTTCTAACCGTGAAAAAAATATATTAAATTTTTGAACTGCAAATAGATGAAATTAATTGTGATTTTCCTTGTGAAGCTAAAGCTAGCAAAATTTCTTAAAGTTAACCAAATGGTTGTAAAAACAAAAAAAACTTAAAAATGTATTTAGAATAGTTATGTTTGTTAATTTATTGTTAAAAACTGTTCATTAATTGCTAGTTAGAAAAATTAATTACAAAAATCAAATTAATGGGTTTATAAAAGATAGTTTCAAAATGTTATGTGGTTTAGTGTGTTAATAAAATTAAAACATTGTCTAATTAATAAATGCATGAACTACTTATGTAAAAACAAAACCAAATAAAAATATTATAAATTTAATATAAAGTTAACTCATACAATCGTAAACTTGAAAGCTGAAAATATCGGATCGTACAAATATAGTATATCTCGATATTCTAACAACAAAATTTCATTCATCGTATAATACTGCTGTTACACAAACTACGTAATTCAATGGTACGAGTATTCGGACGAAAAACATTATCTTTCAACATGATGGCTGCCAATATAATCAACATGCATCTACATGCGGTGTGAGTTAACAAAATTTTTTTTTTGTAAAACATTATTTTTTATTTATTATTTATTTAATTTATTGATGTTTCATTTCCTATTTGAGAAATTTTAGATATTGAATATTTATTAAATTTTCATAATTATTGCTGTAGTATTTAGTAATTTATGGTCTTGTCATGCGCATGCGTAATTTGTACTTAGAATCAAAATTAGTATTTAGTTTAGGTAAATTTGAGAAATTGTTAAATTTTTGCTTGCTCTAATTCCTTTTAAATAGAAATTAAAGTTATTTATTTGCAATAAACCATCAACCTTGTTAAAGTTAAAATGGCTACATGATTGTATTTCATTTCAAAATTTTCGATTTCGATTTTCTTTGTATAATTTAAATATGGAGTAATCTTGCGAAACCTCATGGGAACTTAAGAGGACGTAAGTATATAGAAATGGTGAGTGAGTGGTTGCAAATTTTCTCTCCTTGTCGTATTTTTCTGCGGTTTACGTGATCATCAATTTTTATGTTCTAACATTCACTGGAACCACCCCAGGCTGAGCAGCTGGTGAAATCGAACCGCGTTGAGAACATAAATGATGAAAAATAAATTTTCTATAACACAATGGATACCTATATGGAGGCCGTTGTGTTACAGAGGGCCCAAGATTTGGTAGTAAAGATCCATGGTAGTTTTCTTCTTTTCTTTTTTTTCTAGTATTCTCTATAAATGGCTGAACAACCTGAACATCTTGGTGGCGAACGACCGGCAGAAGTTCCAGCTGTCACATAGCCAGGCAGTAGAAAGGTGGTCCCCTGTGGGAATACTGAAGTAGGACACCGTTAAAGTTACCTCCCCAAAATATACCTCAGGAGAGCAAGAAAAAGAGAGGAGGGAAAGAAATAGAACTCAGACATAAGATACGGGGCTTGAAGCAGGTTTTGGGACTACCAATGAGACCAACATCTAGCGAAAAACAAAGAAGTTGCTGTTCCAAGAGAGGCGGAAGAGAGAGGAAGGAAAGAAGAAAGTGGGTGGTACCTGGGTGCCAAAGTGTATTACGCCACGAAGTTCCTAGCAAAAACTTTGCATCGAAATTAGAAGCGCCGCCGTAGAAAACGCAAACGCGTACCTCGTACGTATACATAGATGATGTTGTTGCAGAACAACCATCCTAAAACATTCCCACGTTGAAAACAAATCTTTCATTCACACGCAACACAAAAACACGTATGCGTGAAGAATTCAACAATTTATAAATATATGAGAAAAAATACAATTTCATACAAATTAAAAAATTAATTTGAACAACTTTTAAATTTCTTGACCCAACATTTTACTAAAAATATCAAACCCAAATATAATAAATACGAGTATCGACACAAAAATACTAACGAATGGAAAACTACCACTCAACAACCTATTTAAAATAAAAAACAAAAGTAAAAGAAAATAGTATATAAGTTATAAAATTTAAATTTGGGACATCTAATAAAGATACCGATGGGGTGGTAATATTTTAATTATTATATTTCTATACTTGCTTCATATTTCACAATGTTGTCAATATATTTTCATTATTGCTTTCAGGATCTGCTTTAAAATAGACAGGAACATGGGCTTATATTTTAAATAGATTAAACCACATAAGAAATAAATTATTCAAAACCGAATCAGTAAGTTCAACTGGCGAGGAGCCACCATCAAAGAGAAAGAGATTATCGGCCGGGGGAGTAAAATTACAAAATTTGCCAAAACCAACCAACAACAAAGATATTTCCTACTCGAATTTTGAAGAAAACTTATTATTCTGAGACCCATTGTGTATTACAATCAATTTGATGTGATATACAAGTAATTTCACGAAACATTGATAATGAAGTAAAAATATTCTAAAGTAATAAAACCGATGAAAACAGAAAAGTATTGGTCGCTTTGTTCCATTATCTCCATAAAAGTTATTAATTGTATGTCGTTTATTTTTCATAAAATAATATTTTTGTAAAACTTGATGTTATAAACAATTTTTCTAAAATTTGATTTTTATTTTTTTTTCATAGCTTAATTTATCCAACGACGAGTCAAAAGAAAACGACAATACTTCGCCATATTTAAATGCAAAAGGAGAAACAAAACTGGCGATTCATGAAATTTTGTTAAGTGTCGAGTCGCAATTAATACCTATACCAGCCTGTTTCACCATAATTGATGCTGTGGACATTTTGTTTAAAGCCCATTACGCTTTTAACCAAAATTTTAACAAAGATTTAAACAATTTTTGGACATTTGTAACGTATTATTTTTTCAAAATTCAAACAAAATTCCAATAAAAATATAAGATGTGTCCACGAACGGGTGTAGAAATTGCATCTGAACTAACAGAGCCACTTGTAGAGAACGAAAATTTGACAGTGGTTCATGATTTTTAAATATCTTATATTTCAGAATTATTATTTTTTTGGAATTTTTCAAAAAATTTTGCCTGTAACTGATTTTCAATTTGAATTTTATTAAATTTAGAGTTGCTTTATTTTTATGAAACATTTAATTTAATAATACGTATAGATTGATTGTGCAGTTATCGTTAGTTACGTTTAGATTTAGTTTCAATTTTATATTTACGATTTTAAGAGAATTATTGATCATCTGAAATTACAAGAACATGTAAGAGAAAATGACACGAGTAAGTTAAAAATCAATTGTGCCAAAACTTTTTTCTAATTTTTTCCGGCCTACGAAAACATCTTAAAAGTAGTAACTGTCACCCACATCAAAATACTGATTCCAAATTATTTTTAAATTGATCAATAGAGCCAGATGCTTCTGCAACAAATCCACCATCCGATATTATTTGTAGTAAGACATTTGAAACTAATACCAAGTGTCAATTTACAGTCGATGAAAAAATAGGCGTTATGGTACAATGAATCAACTGGCATTACCAGAAGAAACTATATCAACTGTATTTCAAGAGACTAAAGTTTTAATTCAAAGTATTACGAATTCATTTGAAAATAATATGAATAACCAAGAAAGAGATCTCCAAAAGCTTAAAGTTAAAAACAATATTGCTAAGGGATGCTTTAAATATCAACGACGAAATTCTTTGAAATAAAATAGATTTTATGTTCCTCCAAAGGAGCTTTCTATAGGATTTAGATGGGGAATGCGATTTCACAGACTTTCAAAAACATACAGGCGAATCTTAGTTCAGAACCAATTTTATTTTGTTTCTATTAGAGAAACATTAACTAAACTTTTTATAAATACCAATTTTAGGCACCATTTTCAAAAACATCAACAGACGCATCACTGTCAAAGTGAAATTTTTAAATATCCGTGTTGTGGTTCAGCATTTAGTGGCCTAAAAACGACGCCATCGAATGGTGAACGACCTATTTTGCAGTTGCACTAGTACTACGATGACTTCGAGCTAGCAAAAGTTTTAGGTAGCAAGGTTTTAATTCATAAATAGGCTGCCCTATTTTAACATTCAAAATTTTCCTAATGAGTTCAAATCCAGCTTAGAAAATTATTTTTCGTTTCTCTTTTCTATGTAAATGATTTACATGGTGAATTTAATTTAAATAGTATTCTGATTCCAATTGTTAATGAGTTAAAAATTCTTGAAACCGAAGAGATTTTTGTCGACTTAAGTCGGCAGACAAAAGTCTGGCAGTTATTAGTCAAAATCAAATTTCGGCAGCAACCTTTGATTTCCAAAAAATACTTGCTTCTCCTCATGGAGAGACTAGTTCATTTTATTACAAGGGCAAATTATCAGTATTAAATTTCACAATTTTTGATATGGGACGTAAGTTAGGATTTTGTTATATGTGGGATGAGACCATTGCCAAACGGGGATCTAATGAAGTGGCCAACTGTCTGTACGGTTACATAAAAAAAAATCCGAAGGAATAAAAAATTTTCGTTTTTGGTCAGATAATTGTGGGGTTCAAAACCGCAATCGAATCGTTTTCTTTATGTATTGCTACGCTGCTAGAACACTTAATGTTAAAATATGTCATCGGTTTTTGGAAAAAGGTCACACGCAACAGGAAGGAGATAGTGTTCATGCAGTGATTGAACGCTTCTTCAAACGAAAAATGATTTATACCCCTGAAGAATGGTACTCATGTGTAAGATAAGTGATGGAGTAAGTTTTCCGAACCCTCTTACGAAGTCATTGAAGTATCCCAAAATTATATTACGGATTTCAAATCTTGCATAAATCAATTTAAATGGTTTAAAAATTCCAAAAGTGAAATTCATATGGAATCAGGTTCGAGAAGTGAAGTGTGAACCCAATAATCCAACTGTATTAATTTACAAATACTATTTAAATGAAACTAATTCAATGGTCTTATACTGCTCTCGACAAATTAACATCAGAGCACGCAAAACTGATAATTTACAGCTTTAAAAAGCTCACACTGAAGGTTTGCCAATTACAACTGCCAGGTATAAAGACTCAAGTGAATTATAATTAATAAATAATAAGTTATTTATTATTGTGTTTCGCTGTCCAACACGGAGCTTATTAACGTTGCTGGTCTGGGGATATCGTGTGGAAATCATCCCAGTAAAATATACGTCGCTGGTCTGGGATTATCGTGCGGAAATCATCCCAGTAACAAACAGTGAACAAGTAAAATTTGTGAATTGCTGCAGAAATTAAAGGTGTTGGAAAATAGAGTTTGTAACTTAAATCGCTGAGTGTTTTATTTGCAAAATCGTGTACGAATGCATATCGAATGCCCGAAATTCGTAACATTATGTTATTTTTTTTATTTTATTTTCTTTAGATGTCTAATATTTGTGAGGATGCTAGAAACTGACTACTGTCGAACAGCTAAAAAGCGATCATACCAAATGCAGCAAAATAAAATAAACACAACTAACTGTTTTATTTATTTATTTCATTTGCGGGAATGTAGTAGTCATGGTGCAGTGAAAGTTTTATTTGTATGTGCTTATCAAAGGTTGTTAAACGTACAAAACTTTAAAAATCAGAGAAGTTCCTTTTATATTAAATTTTTTTATATTTACTAGCTGACTACTAGTCAAGTTCCTACAAATTGCTGTCAAAACCAAAAAGCGAAAAGAGTTCGAATGTACAACACTATATGTACTTATTTTGACATTGTAAAAATCAAAGTAACTAATTGTAGTGTGTGCTAACAATTTTTCGTACGTACATTTTTCGTATTTATTTAGGACAAAAATAATCGAGGAGATAAATGCGACTTTCATATCGGATGGAGCTACTAAACTAATTTGTTCTTTTCGTTTTAGAATTTTTCTTCTAAATAGTTTAACCCTTAAAACTATATGCCACCAAAGGAAAGTCGATATCTGTTTCAGAAAAACGTTCAATAGTACAACGATCGAAACGAGGAGTCACTAAATTCTTTAGAAAAAGCAAGTGGGCTCCAACGAACTCAAATTAGAAATTGGGTGAAACAAGGAAACAAACTAACAAGGTAAAAAAGCGTGTTGTGGGCGAAGGGCGCAAACCAATATTTCCAGATATTGAAAAAAAAGGTATTGAGTGGTTCAAGAGCCAACGCTGCTTTGACAAATTAACCCAATATTTTTGCTGGAAGTAATAAATGGATACGAGGTGTTTGCAAAAGCAACCGAATAACTTCTAGAAAAATTACTCACCAAAGCCAGCAAGACAACGGCAAACCCGAAATACTACAGAGTAAGGTGAACGAGCACATTATTGCGATTCATCAAAAAACAGCCAATGGTAACATTTTTAATATGGACGAAACTCCTTGTTACTTTGACATGTTGCACAATCATACATTACATTTTAAAGGAGAAAAAACTATTGACGGGTTGAATACCGGATACCCTAAAAGTCGATTTGCAGTAGTTCTGTGTATTTCTGCAGCTGGAATTGTAGTGCGAACTCTCATAATTTTAAAAGGTTTAATAAAGTGCCCAAGATGAATATTCCCAAAAATATTGTTGTTGTGGTCAGCATGTCTGGTTCTATTACAACTGAACTGACGATTCGGTGGATAAATAATTGTTTTTCAAAACGTGTTGGTTTTGCAAACGAAAAATCATTGCTGGTAATGGATTCGTATGGATCTCACTTGCGAAAAGAAGTACAGGATAAATTAAAGCAAACATGCATAGACTTTTTGTATATACCACCAAAAACGACATCGTTTTTTCAACCACATGACGTCTCCATGAACTATCCATTTAAAATCGCGATGCGATCAGCTTGAGGTGATTGGTTGTCTAATGTGCCGGAAGAATTCACAGCAAAAGGATATCGTAAAAATCCCTCATACCAAAACATAATATATTTCGTCGAAAGTTCTGTAAAGAAAATTTGCCCTGATATCGTGAGACGATCATTCGAATGTTGCGCCATAGGTTAGATTGGAAAAGAAATTCCACACGATAAATTAAATAAACGGCTTTTGCATGTCTTAAATTATGACCGAACTGACGTTGGCGGATTAACGATCCTGTTAGAAGAGGAGAATGAAGTAGAAAGTGATCAAGAGGGAAATTTTGAGTTTGTTGAAGCTGATGAGGGGGACCATAATTCAGATGATTCTAGTGACACCGATAACGACTCCAGTGATGACGCTAGCGAAAACACCATTAGTCATTAACAAAGTACCTACCTGCGATTTGAAATTTAATAACACTTTGGCCACTTTGCATATAACTTTAAGTAACAAATGTGCAATTTTTGAACCTGAACATATATTGAAGTTATTTATTTTAAGTTCCTACATATTAGATGAATTTTTTTTAAGTTCAATAAAAACGTTGCCAAAAATCTAAATTTACAAGGTAAGTATGTTCTAAAAAGTATTGAAGGGTTTAATTAATCATGGTATACTAATTGGAAAATGCGATTTTGTCTGAAAAACGTTGTGAAATTATAGCTCAATTAGTATATCATGGTATTACAATTAGCACTAATTTTCCAAATAATAGACCGGATTAAACAAATTCTTTCTCTAAAAATGATGGACGAACTCCATCATTTAAATACCTAAAGTCACAATTATGCACCGGTAGCAAAAAATCATAAATCTATTTCAATAATCATTTCCCAAGTCACTCCCGAACTCCATGACCCAAAAACAATGAACCAACCAAGCTTGACAAGCAACACTCAAACTGAGATTCACTTAGAATTACTCAGTACCTCAAACCAAATTTCAATGACCTTCCTTATTTCTAAGCGATCGCGGACAATCACACTTACCCCGGAAGAGTTAACACACCAGTCTTGTCACATTGCATAAAATCGCATAATCCTCTCCTATTACATAAAACAATTTAGATTAGATGTTCCCACGAATTTGTGGATTGCACAAAACTCTCATGTTGAATAAAATAGTAACTTCTAGCAGACGTTTCTACGAAACTGCGATACGCAAACCAACAAAGGAAATTCCACTGAAAGTCATGTAGCGTGCTATCAGCAAATCGTATTTGATAAATACCTCTTGCACAATTCAAAGCTGGTAAATCTTGATTTGAAGATTAAAATATTTGGACGTTGATCCACGAGAAAAATTTTTTTTTTTAAGTTTACAATAAGATCAGCAACTTAACTTATACTTGCATTCTTCATGCAATTTTACGCGTAAACTATTTTATAGCAATTTTATAGCGTAACTTTAATACTAAACATTATTTTACAATGACACCTACGTAGTTTTAAAGTGTTGACATTCCATATTAAAATTTAGTTTGTTATTATTCGTGAAAGCGTAAACAACATATTTTTTAATTCCGTTTAAACATGTCGAATTTCGTACCAACAAAACAGCATTTGCGGGAACCATTACTTTATTGCTTTAAACAAAGGAAAAAAGCCGCTGAAAATTTTCGTTTGCGTCAAGAAACGTAAGTAAAAAGGAAAATAACTCACTAACCTAAAACCGGCCCAGGTATTAGGATGTCCTCTGGGTGTCTTTCGAGACAGGAATTGTTGTTGTGGTCGACCCCTCTCCTTGCTACCAGAACTACCTTAATACCCTCTAACTTACTAACAACGACCATGGGCCCGAGGCAAATATCTTCTGTTTTTTATGTTTTTGAGTAATTAAGATGAAAATTTAAACATCCCCTGTATGCAACCACGGTTGATTTGATACGCATAATGGGTTGATGACGCTACCACTACTTAGGGGTTTGGTACCTCCATTCCTTCTTCAATAGCGGTTAACAAGGCCCATGATGAACGTACACCATCTCAACAGACTTGCGAAAACTGGTTTAAACGATTCAAAAGTGGTGATTTTGATGTCTGTGATAAAGAACGTTCTGGTGAACCAAAAAAATTTGAAGATGAAGAATTGGAAGGTTAGTTATTTAAGGAAAACTCAGCTCAAACAGAAAAAGAACTTGCAGAACAGTTAAATGTCACTCAAGCAGCCATAAGCAAACGATTACAAGCCATAAAACTGATCCAAAAAGAAAGAAAATGGGTACCACATGAACTAACTGAAGCCAACATTGAAAATCGTTTAATTGTTTGCAATTCTTTGCTTACAAGACACCGATAATTGCATTTTTGTCTGAAATTGTAACCGGCGAAGAAACATGGATTTACTACAATAACCCTAAACGCAAAAAATCATGGGTTCATCCAGGCGAACCATCCACAACAACAGCAAAACAAAACATTCATGGAAGTAAGGTTATGTTGTGCATTTGGTGGAATCAGAAAGAAGTGGTGTACTATGAGCTGCTAAAACCAAACGAAATTATTACTAGTGAACGTTACCAACAATTGATAGATTTGAACCATGCATTGAACGAAAACCATCCGATTCCAGCCAACAAACACCGTAAAGTGATTTTGCTGCACGCCAATGCTCGACCACATGTCGCAAAACAAGTAAAAAATACGCTGAAAGTATTTAAATGGGAAATTCTACCGCATGCACCTTATTCACCAGATGGTCGATAACGATGGAAAATATTTTGATCAAAATAAAATTTACCATTTCTTAGAAATAAACGTTTTTTTTTCTGCAAAAAATACAAAAAATAAGTTATACTCCCAATATTATATACGCTACACCAATTAAATTTAGAGAAGAAATTGTATTAAAAATTTTAAGAAGTTGACATCAAATTTTGTAAAACATATTGAAAGTTAAGTCGTGTTAAAGTGTTAAAACAAATTAATCCAAATTAAATATATCTAAAGTGTGTGAGAATTACTCAACTAAAATTAAACTTAAATTCAGAAATTGTATTTTATTCAAGATTAGCATATGTCAAAATGGTGCAAATATAAGTGTTATCAAGAATTTTATAATAATTAATATTAAAAGTACATAGAAATATATGAAAATTCAATTGTGTAAAGATTGTATACAATATTATTTTTATATTCTGTTCAAATACTAAATTTTTTATATCAAATAAATTTAATTATGAATTAGAGTAAATAAATATATTTATTAAGTTCATCTGCTCTCGAGCGTGTAGCTCGGCTAAACGTGCCAGGTATACAATTTTTATGATATCACGTGAATTTGTCTACCAGAACCATCATCAATCTATCGGCAGGTTACAAGTGTTCTACAGATCTAAGAACACCTGAAAGGTACGCCGAAGTAACACGGAATTTTAAATATCATAATAAAATAAAATAATAGGCAATTTAAACTTTATTTATCAGCTTCTCATCCAATTTTGGGTTCGAATTAGTTCAACCTTCTTACAATTTCGCCCATAAACAGCGTGGTGTTCATTACACTGAAAAAAATAAATTTTGTTTAATTGATAAACTCAAATTTATCACCTCTTTATAAACTAGGTTTATTTATTTGATAACAATATATACTCGTGAAAAATTATTTTGTAGGAAAATAGTTAAAATATAAAAGGAGTTATAGTTTTGATAAATTTGTTATCATAACAAAATTTAATTTATAAAATTTAACGTTTGATACAGCTTGAATAAAATATATAAAATTTTCATATAGCTTGAAAATCGGTTTTTATCTTTCATATATTAATTTATCATTTGCTTAAATTTATTATACATGTTTAGATTTAAACAATCTGTAATAAAATGATATTTGTTTTAAGAATAAGTTCTAAAGCACAAAATTTCTAATCCGTGTTGGTTTCAAACGACTTAAGGAATTCAAAATGTAATCCAGTTGAGATAAATTCTTGAATCAAAATAGAAATTTGGTAAAAATCTCTGTATAAACTATTTTTATTTTATTTTATTTTTTTTATTATACCTGCAATCTATTCTGGGCCTAGGCCCTCCCAACCCTTTTGCTTTTTCCGTCCTTACTTTTACGCCAGTGTCAGCCAATTCGAAGACGTACGATTATAGGTCCGATTTTATCACCATCTCCATGCCAGCCTATACTAACATGGAAGATGGGTCGGCTCATGAGTTTTGCACTCCGACAGGAGTAGAAACTATTCGTCAATATTTTCACTTTTTATGCTTTAATTGTTTGAAACATAAAATATCTGAAACGAGACGGTTAAATGCCGTAAACGGTTTTATCTAACCATGCGACTTAGTATTTCTTTTCTTCTTCAACAGCTTAATATTTCTTCGAGTTGGGAGAACCCAAAACGATATATTAAAGAATTAAACATTTGTCAAACCGCTAAAAAATTGATATACACTCCTCTTGAATTTAAATTCGTAGACGACTGGTAATCTTTAAAACTTGAATTTACACTTTCCTAGCATAACTGTAACATAAGAATCAAGTAATGTATTGTAATTACTATGTCGATGCTAATTTTAGATCGTTAAAAGCGTTACTCTGAATAATTTTTAGTACAAATTTTGACGTGACGCGATTACTATAGTAAAAGTAATGATACCAGAATACTTTGTTTTATACCAAATGCTTCTGTTTATTACTAAGGCTTCTTTATTACTAATATCCGCAAATTGTATGACGAACGAGATACTGAGCCTTCAATTGAAACTCAATCATAACTACTTTAATGAGTCATCATCTGTCGTCTCTGATCATTAACAGATACCACCGATGGTTCCATAATATTAAGAAAATCTTGAAAGTTGAATCGTACTCCTTGCTCACGACTGCTACTTCTTGAAGCAAGCTTTATTGAGTATTTCTTGTGTTTTTCATTCTCTTACAAATTTACAGTACTTATAACTGCTACTCATCGATTCACTTTAAATTATAGAAGAAATACGAGGTTATATATATTCGGTTGTATGTTTATTCATAACCGCATTTTCAAACAATCGATTGTGTATTGTATCCTTTACACCTGTTTGATAACGATAACACTCATAACATACTATTTCCTTGGTGGTGAGTAATACAGCAGGACGGATAGGTTAATAAAGTCCAATCGAAATGTGTGTATGTCGTCTGTATAAGCTCTGCCCCATATGTATTGCAGGAATTGTAGGCCTTAGCTCTATAAGGCATACCTCAGCTTGGGCCAGATAAGTGCAGGTTCCCGATCGATGCAATTGAAAAGGTAATGTGCCAGCGGTTGGTTTTAAATTAGTTAAAAGAAATGTGGCTTAAAGCTTGCAGTTTGAAGAAGTATTTACAAAGTGTAATAAACCTTTATGCTAAATTTTAGACAACAATTATTAAATGTTTGTTATCTACGATGGTTGCTATATTTTTAACATATGTGTTACAATTAGATCAGTCTTAAAAATTGAATCCAAAGACCATAAACCCTATACGCTTGTACTCGTATTTAAAATTTAAATTTGTATATACATATTTTATTGTGAACGGTATTGATCTGTATTATCTTTGATTGTTTAAACAATAATCGATCTTCATGGACATCGATCAATCGATCGACAACAATCGATCTTCAACATTAACAATATTTCCATTTTGGGAAAAACCAATCAAAATATTTTCATCCTGCGATATTAAAATATGTCTCTTTATTCAATGTTTAAACGGAACATGCTTATTAGGAACATCAGCTATTGGCATCAAAATTATTCATGTATTGAAATAACTTGGTAATTATGCATTTTAGACATTGTGGTTTACTACACTTACGGATAAATAACTGATACTAATCAACGCACTTTTATATAATTAAACAAGGAATTCCAGATTATGTGGTGGTGGTAGATTTGTATTCATAACTGCAATTTCCTCTATTCTATTCATAGCTCCATTTGAACCGTACATTTTGAGGCGGTGATCGATAAAGCAGGATGAGTGACAGTTTACGGTTAATAAATTTCTTATTGAACTATGAATATATCATCTAATATTTGAAACACAATCTCGTATTTCGATGCTGATATGCCAAGTCAAAATATGTTCGCAAGCCAACCCAATATACATTACAGATATTATAGGCACAGCAAATCTCTACAAAGACCGGCTAAGTTAAGGTAGCGAGTCGTTGTAATTGTGCACAGAATATGTTACTTATTGTGCCAGCGGTAAACTTTCAATAAGTTAACGAAGAAATGTTATTTGACGCTTGTGCGAAGAAACAATTACAAAGCGTAATGGGCGTTCATATCAAATTTTAAATAATAATAAATGTTTTTGTTTTACGATGGTTGCTATGTGTTTTCATTTTTATCAAACGATGTAGTTTACAATAGATTTTAGATCCGTAAATATTTAGACCTGTTGCATATTTTAACTAATCTTGATGATGCGGGCTATGTTTTTCTAATATTAAAAATAGATGTTGGTGGATGCTCGTAATTATTGAATCCCTCGATCATACTACGTGTACCTAACCAATATAATATTAATTTTTATATGGCCGGTGTTAACTTCGCTGATTTGAACTCACTAGTCACTAGTACTCGTTCATAATTCACACTGGACATTGACAATATTTTCATTTTGGGAAAGTTCAATAAAATATTGAAGCATTAGAAATACTAATTTCCAATTAAGCAATTTCAGTTCTCGGCGTCATTTATTATATAATTCTGCAATTTTAGAAATGTATAATAATATGTTTATATTATTTATAAGCTGTTTATAAAATGGAAACACTCATCTTTCATTTTATTAAAGAGGATTGTAGCTGTTACAAGTGTATATAATCTTTCGATTGTTTCATAAATCAAGTGTTTAATTTTACATACAAATTTTATGATTCGATACAAATTTTTATGAATTTTGGATTTTAAAAGTTAATTTATCGTGTACAAACACGATTTGTAAAATATACCAAGGAAATTAATAGTTGTAGGTAAATCACATTTTTATTTCATTCTGTAACAAGTGACGATATAAATCGGTCGCAGAAATTAAAGTTTTTTTTTCAATTATAATTTAATTGTACTACAAGTGTTCTAAGTGTAATTAAAAAGTGAGTGTTACTTATTAATAAATACAATTAAAAAAGTAAGTGTTTGAATAAATATAAAAAGTTATTTTTTGGGGCATAAATTGTGTAAATTTAGTTAGGTTATGTGGTTTGCATGTTTAATAAATTTATGTCTGTTTTGATTACTTGTGAGTCTTATACATATAGTGGCTCGTTTATTTGCCTTTACCATTAATAGCACAAGAATTTATTCTAGAACGGGTGGCTCTTGTAGCATCCTTCTATTTTAGTACTGGAGACAAAGTTAGAGCTGTAGTAACTAGTAACTCATTGTCTGTAAATTTGATTTATCGCTAAATTGTGATGAGGTTAGATTACATGCCAGTTCAAGTGTTATAATTTGTGTTGTGAATGTTTTTGGGAAGTGTGAATAAGGTGGAAGTAATGTGATTACATGGTAACTTGCATTGATTGTTTCTGTAGAGCTTTGTTCGATATGTATGATCGTAATTAAATAACGTTTCTAATATTTTACTTTCAATATTAATTTCAACCCGGTGTTATGTTATGTAGGTATTCTATTTACGACGATAATGGAGGTTCGAGGTGTCATTCTATTTGGGTTTGTAACGAAGGAATGATAATCGTATGTGATAAATAACGAGTTTAGTTTGACTTCAATTTTATTTCCATAGAATAAATTTGTTTTGTCTTATCTCGATAAATCAAAATCATCAATCGTATATTACTTAAAATTTAACACTTTTCGAACGCCTTGTATTTTAATTAGGCCAGAAGTTTACATTATTTATTTTTCAATATCAGATCGTACATTTTCTTCATTCATATTTTTTTATAGTAATATTGTTTCGCAAGAATTTTTTCTTTGATAGGATGACTGTATATCCTAAGATAACATTAGCTATTTAAACGTTCGGGCCTCAAGAAAATAACTCCAGGCAATGAGAAGCACAGGTGCTAGTTTTAAAACGTCCTTAATTCGTGTCTAGAATTCAATAAATATTTGTTTTAGTCTGTAAAATATTATTGGCTTGCATTATTTATTTTAATTAAACATAACCAAAAAACGACAGACGCATAAATTTCAATATCTATTTGTGCAATTTCGTACTGTATATGTCAGAGGTCAATTACAATTTGTACTCATCATCAAGTAAACACCATCGGGGTTGAGATTTTCGTAATAAATTATTCAGTAGTTAGTAAACGTTCAACATTTTAAATATAAAATTATATCATACAATGGAATAATCTAAATCTAATACGATCTAATACTCTACGATATCTAAAATTATTGACATTTAGTAAAAAATATAAATGAGTCCCAATTTGGTGACCGAAATCTCCAACCGCTTGTCTACTATTGTGTACATATATGTAGTCCTTTAGAATCTGCTTTTATTTGGTTTAAGGGTTCCTTATCTCGGGGTAGGATAGTATTTTATCGACACGATTTATAATGTTCAGCTTAACTGGAATACAGTTTAACTCCAATTTTTACTTTGGGGCGGCTTAGAATTTCAAGGAAATCCTTTTAGTTACGGTACAATCTAATACATAAAGTTCCAACATGATGACACTGCCCGATCTTACAAATAATTTAAACTTTCAAGCGAAGTGATTTTGCATGTTATTTGGTAATGTGAGTTATATTAGAATTATTAAAAATACGTTATATTTGTGATTTTTAAATGAAAAAACTAATTGATTCGTATATTTTTATAGAAATAATTTACAATAAGGGATTGCTTTCGTTTACTAAACGTAGAATGGATTGTTTTATTTGTGCAAGAAGATTTGAGAGCCTGGAAGATTTAATACTCCATTACAAATCTTTCCATATGCTCACCCATTTTAGCACGTATAAATGTACAATAGCTAAGTGTAATTCCTCGTTCTCCAGACTAAATAATTTTAAACGGCATGTGAAAAATCATTTAACAAAAGAAAATAGTCATAATGAAATATCTAAAGCAACAGATTGGGATTCTTGCCCATCGATGGCACCACAGTTGGAAACGGAAATCAATCAAAATTATCAACCACAACAGACATTTTCGGAAATATTAAATGCATTTGATGAAAACGTTGGAAAATTAATCATAAAACTATATGCAAATAATAACTTTGCTCGTTCTGATGTTATTTTTATACAAAATATAATAAGAGATGTAGTATTAAAGCCATTATCCGATTTAATTAAATCTCTAATCAATGAAGAACCTCTTAATCAAAAAAATCTTTGTCTAATTGCCGATAAATGCTTACATCTGTTTGACGAATTTGGTTCCGAATACAAAATGGTGAAATGGTTAAAAAAAAATACGTTGTTACAAAATTTAGAAGAGTTTGTTATTAATCATAAGGTCGGAGTGCATCAAAATAGAGGCGAAGCAGTTTATCAAGAAAAGGACCTAAAAGGCGTTTTGTTACCGTTAAAGTTCCAATTTCAAAAACATTTTGAAAAAAGTGAAAATTTAATATTGACCTTAACCAAACTAGAAGAACTTAAAGAACCTAATAATTCCATATCAAATTTTGTCCAAGGCAACTTGTGGAAATCTAAAGTAGCTGGAATGGAAAATAAAAATGTCGTACCTTTCTTCCTTTATTTAGACGACCTGGAAATAAATAATCCGCTTGGGTCAAATGCAACACTTCAATCAGTTTGTGGGATTTATTATAGTTTCCCGTTGAGCGAAAATTCATCAAAATTTCAAAATATATTCATAGCCGGGTTCATTAAAAGTACAGACTTCAAAGAATACGGAAACGAGAAATGTCTCAAAACATTAATACACGAAATAAACGACTTAGCGAAAAACGGAATTTGTGTAAAAACTGACAAAGGGCCAATACAACTCTATTTTGTTTTAGGTTTAATTCTCGGTGATAATTTAGCTGTAAATAGTGTTTGTGATTTTAGTAAATCATTTTCAGCAAATTTTTTTTGCCGTTTTTGTAAATCCTCTAAAACGGTTACCCATACTCAATATCAAGAAGACGAGGCTCAACTTCGAAATAGAGATAACTATTTACGTGATGTTGAATTGCAGAATTTTAGTGAGACTGGCATAGCCAAAGAATCCATTTTTAATTCATTGCAATCCTTCCATGTCGTGCACAATTTCTCTGTTGATATTATGCATGATATCTTCGAAGGAATATGCCACTATGATATTTGCCATATTCTTATTACCCTTATAGATAAGCGAAAATATTTTTCACTGGACATGCTAAACAACCGTAAGAAAAGTTTTAGCTACGGACCTATAGAATTAGCTAATACGTCACCACCAATTCAAATTAATCATTTGAAAAACTTTCGACTTAAAACGTCGGCACGGGAAATGATGAGCTTTGTGTATTGTCTACCATTTATAATTGGAGATTTAGTTCCAGAAGAAGAAGAAGTATGGAAATTCTTTTTAAAATTATTAGCATTAATTGATGTGGTTCTTGCTCCGCGATTTGACGAGGATAATCTAACATATTTAAAATATTTGATAAAAGAACACAACTCCGAGTATGTAAGACTTTTCCAGGATAATCTTAAATCTAAACACCACAACCTAGTGCACTACCCACATATAATTAAAGAATCTGGACCGTTACGCTTCATTTGGTGCATGCGAATGGAGGCCAAACATAAAGAAGTGAAAACATATGCTAGAGTTATAACGTCTCGTAAAAACATAATAGTATCGTTAGCAAAAAAATATCAATTCAAATTTGCAGAATATGCAGTCGATGGAGTATACAAAAAATTAGAATGCAAATCGATACACAAAAAAAATACTGCTTACGGGACTCAATTAAAACAGAAATGCAACATTTTTTCATCAGATTTTAAAAGTTACTCAGAAATTATATTTAAAGGAAAATTATATAAAAGTGGATATTATTTAACATCTTTTGAGAACGTTTTATGCCTGCACAAAATTTTAGAAATTATTATCGCTAATGTGAGTGAACAAATTATTATTATTTCAGAGAAAAGACTCATTTATTCTTACGCACATCACTACGATGCTTATGAAATCAATAGCAATGAATGTGTTGAAATTTCCTTTAACACCATCGATATTTTCGGCGGACCTCCAATTAATTTAATGAGAAATGCTAAAAATCAGCAGATGTTTCGTTTAAAAGATTACTTATAGTCGGCCAAAATTAGCACAATTATCGTAGACTTAAGTTCATAATTAAACAGATTTTATTTAATTTAATTTTAAACATACATTTATTTGAAGTAGTAAAAGAAATTTATTAATATTATTTTCCAGAGTTTGCGAGATACTGTGAAATCTAAAGTTGCTGTTCACTGATTTGTTTGCTTTTTAGCTTACAAAAATGTCAGAAATTGAAAATAGTATATTAACTAACCAATTTGTAGAGCCAGGACCGGAATTTGAAACACAAACAACGTTTTTTCAAAATTTAGATTTGGAACAAGGAATCCTTTTTCTAAATCGAGTTATTGTGCCGCCAGCCATAACATTTCCGAGCATTACTGAACTCCAAAAAGAAGAAATCACGAACTTAATGACTAAATGGAATCTGCAGTTCTTAACACCTATTTTAATTAGTAATTTCTATTATTTTCTACATTGCTATATAAAATCTGTTCCGGCCGAATCGTTTTAAACTAGAATTTGTTAATACTTTATTCTCTAACTAAAAATCATTTTATGTTAAAACCTCAGTACTAGTAAAATATATTGTCAGAGGGCAATAATTATTTTGGCAAAAACGGCTTTATCTCTAAAACATTTTACAGAAATTGTAGTTGTGTAGAATTAACTTATCACTAAATTATCCTGATTCAAATATGAAAATTGGAACCCGCAGAAAACAATAGCTCGGGCTAGTTACTAAACATTGTATAATAAGCTTTAACATATGTACATACGTTTAGAAGTTTGTATAATATCCTAATTTGAGCCGATTCGGGTGGAACTCACAAATAACTTAGCATCCAGATACAATGGTGTTCGTAACTAAGGTTTTTGCTTTCTGTTTTATCTTTAACAAAACAGTTTTTAGTTTCAAACAAATTTTTAGTAAATAACTTTTTCGAAATCATTTACTTACGGATACCATAATGCGTCAGTAACTCAGCTTTTGTAAACAAAAATCGGCTCTACAACATATTCACCCTTCCATTTTTTGTATATTTAGAAGACTATTTGATGCGATATATTTGATTTAAAAGAATTAAATTTTAATTTTTAATTTGCTATAGCCGATTTTTGTTCACAAAAACGCAGCTTGTAATATAAAAGTACATTAATTTATAAGGAGAATAAAATGATAAAAAAATAATATTTTTAGAGGAATGCATTGATATTGAGACGTTACAAATGTTCACAGAACCAGAAGTTATGCAAATGCTGCGTCATGTGCCTTTAGGATATAGGGCAAAATTTCGAAATTATCTACAACTTTATAAAAGGAATCCTTCATTAAATGTACAAGTCGCCGAGCCCGTCGAAAAATGTGTTCAAAACACATCTGAAAATAACACAATTGAATTGCGGAATGTTCTAAAGTTAACTTTTCACGGCAGAAACATTTTAAGTTACTATAATCAGCACAAATTTATTACCGAAACTCATCGAAAGGATTTGAGAGACAGTATTTATACATACGTTATAGACGAAAATATTAAATGGTCGCTGCCGTTAGCGGAAGCACTTTCGGAACAAATTGTGGAATTACTTCCAACAGAAATTAAGGTAAGTGACTTTTAAGATTTGTTACAATCACACAATTACTTATATTAAATATTTCTTTTGCAGGAGGTATACTTCAACAAAACAAATAAAAAAGTTGGCGGTATTTTATTTTATAATTTTTATAACTTTAAAAGAAGTATAACTCTTCCAAACTCTGCGGAACAAATCCGAAACAAGAGTCAGAGTCTGTTAAATAATGCAGATGAACCTTCAGATTCATGTAATTTTATTCATTATTATGATATTTTTAATTTTAAATAACACTGAATTCTTTTATAAAATTTAATTTTAGAAAAAATTTCATTCCAACTCTGTAAATGAATTAAAAATAGTGGAATACCTGTTTCGGAGTACATTCTTTTTTTCGGGCTGTTAAATTAGACTTAATAAAGGAATGTAACTATAGTCGAAATGGTAGAAACACAGTATAACAAACATTTCATCACAAATATTTTTAATTCAATTTTTCGCAGTACGATGAAATTTATTCTATTATTATATTTTAATAAAACGTTTGTGCTAATAAAATGAAACAAATGCGAAATAATAATATAAAGATGAAATTAATTCGTACAAATTTGTTATTTCAAATTCAGTAAATACAGGTGCGGACTTTGAAGAACATCTAAATGCGTTAAATGGGTCAACGTCGTGTACTTGGGCAGAAGTTGAAATTCATTGGCAAGCAACGAGTGCAACACGGACTGCACAGTTTAAGAAGTCAAACACAGAAGACGCTTTTTTTAAATGGCCACAATATAAGGAAAAGCTGGGATTCAAATTGGTAAATATATTTTTTAATATTTAAGAGATTAACAAAATGTTTAAGCTTTTGTATTTATTCAGATTGATATAGATTTTAAAGAATTGTATTCGAACGCAACACCCTTGGCTGAAGTGTTTTCAAACATTCAAACTGATCTAATGGAAATTTACGCTACAAGAATCAAAGATGGCGCTAGCAAAAAGCTATTTAAACAACTGCAGGCAAACTGGGACAAAATAAATCACAGTATATATTACAATTTTATTCATATAATCTAATACTCGTATTCCTTCCATAGTCTGCATGCAATCAAATTTAATTTTCTTTTCAGCAATTAGTTGTAGTAAATTATTATTTACACATAGAGATACTATATTATAGGCTTTCCCAGGATAAGGAGTCAAAATCCACATTTAGTTGCCCTTTAATATGTACTCTAAAATTGTTTAATCATCATGAATGAATGAAAAATTTTGAATTAATTTTTGTTTGTTTTTTGTTATAAATGATTGGAAAGGATTTGATTGGAAAATTTTTGTTGGGCATGATTTCAAATGGTTGTGGCCGTTTATGTTTATTGGATGATTTAATTGAACGTCACAACAGAGACGAGACGGTTTACACTTCTTTCCTGTTTAAAAGACCAATGTCTACCTAGCAAAATGATATCATTCATTTAGATTTTTTATTTACCATTTTTTACATTTATTATAAATAATAGATGAAAATTTATTTTATTTTATTAAAATTTTTATTACAGACAGTAAAGCCTGCATAATGTTTTACCTATTACCAAGCTTAATAATCCCAACAACAAGAAAAGTTTCCAAGGACCAATCTGGCGAGCAATCAGTTAAAAAATTTTCGATTAAAGATTCCCAAGAAAGTCTCGTGACAGTTATTAAAAGCGTAACAGGAATTGAATCCTACATACAACTGAAAAAAGAGACAAAAAAACCGATTCAGCCACTAATAATAATTGAAGAAGATTTATTTTGCGTAAACAGCATAATAACGTTTATAGATAACGTGAAGTTTAGGCATGAAAATTTTTTAGAAGCTATTGATATAACATTTAAAATTTTTCATGTTTTCAATATCAAATATCCTGACGAAACTGAAGTACTATGGAATTTTGTGCAGCATTTCTTTTATAATATAAAAACTACTGATTTAAAACATAAATCATAAATAAAATATAGTAATACAACAGTAACCAATGAATTCTTTTAAAATTATTAACTATTATTAACTGATATTCCGGAACCGTCTACATTAAACTTACTTTTTTTGATTTAGTACAATAAGTTTATCTAATGTATATAAGTTTATATAATGTATTATTTGTCTAATTTTATTTAATGTAATTTACAATTATATAATTTAATTTACAAATATGAAATATGTAATTTAATAAGAATTAAAATATTATAAGACGTAAGAAATGTGTAGAACTCTACAGTGAAAATTCACATTTTATAAAATAAATACATTAAAATATTAAAACTCATTTGTTTGGTGTCTAAATTTTTAATTTATTTTTTATTTTTTTGTACACACACACACACACACACACGCGTACACACACACATATATATATATATATATATATATATATATATATATATATATATATATATATATACATATACATATACATATACATATATATATATATATATATATATATATATATATATATATATATATATATATATATATATATATATATATATGTGTAAATATATATATATATATATATATATATATATATATATATATATATATATATATATATATATATATATATATATATATATTTACTTTATCATATTCATAAACCATGTCTTTGGATCGTTATAAAAATGAAATACTTATTGTATATTTTTCACAAATTTTGTTTCAATTTTATAACTAATTCGTATTAATCGCTTTGTTATAATGATATTTGCCTGTATATAATTGTTATAACGTAAATTTTTTCAACAACGAAATTTATACCATTTACGCAAACTCAAAATTTTATGTGTACATATTATAAATTAATTAATCAAACAGTTGAAAGATTATATCAACATTACACAAGAGCCTTAAAAAATAATAATTTAATATGTTGATTTCATAAATTTTGTATCGATATCTTACATTGGCTTATTATAAGGTTTAATATAAAGTTCCCCTTCAGTTGATAAAAAATGTTATGAAAAATCTCAATTTTATTTATGGGATCAGTTTTTTATCAATATTAGTAATATTTTATCAATACTACTAAGTTTTTTTTTTCTGTGTACAAAGTGAAAATTAATTTGGTATGAACCAATAACACTAGCTACTTAAACAGAAATTTAAACGTGCCTATCGGCCGCACCAAGCGGAATAACAAATTTATCAGAAGCGCCAAACTTTTTTGAAACAACTAGCGATGAGCCTACTCCAAAGCCAATCGGAGGAAGAATCACTGAATGAAGCAAGTGCACTCGACAGTATTTCACAAATATCGTTAGTTATATAATATAAAGATAATACGAAGTATGGTGCATAAAATTATTTGTCTTCGTCTATTGTAGCTCTGCTGCTAACAGATGCAGAATTAGTTATGCTCAATACCGACAAAACAGTACAGTCTCATTTCTAACACTTTTCTTATAAACTTCCACACGACTAAATTTATAATTTTGTCTTTGATTAGACCGATATTTCAATTTAAAATAAAATAAATAAAACAAATAAATAAATAAATAAACAATAAAAACCCATTTTACTGTTTACGTAAAACGGGTTTCCCCAGTCCCTAATCAGGTTGAACGATTAGGTCCGGGTTTTCTGAATGCCAATTTATTTTAATCCGGATCGATGGACCATGTAAATCCAACAAAATTGGCTTAGGTTTTGAAGCTAAGCTTTAATAATTTGCGCGTGAGCCTGATATCGATTTTTTTGTCTAAGTTTCTGACTACTAAATAGATTATTAGTTCAAACCAATTGTGCATAGATTCCCTAGACTAATCACGTCTGATGTTTAATTAAAATTATAAATAATTTAAAATTTATCAATAGCTTAAGCATTTGTAATTTGCAAATGATAAAACTATACTAAATTATCAGTTTAGCTCTAAATTTCAGGCACAATTTGGTTTATGAACCCAGAGATATTTGCCAATAACTGGTCTAAACTAGCCATCAATTTACTTATTCGGAAATTTAAACAAAAAAAACGGCATCAAGCACACAGTTTGAACAGTGCAAACTTATCACTGAGGGAAATGCTCGTCAATAAGTGTTTACCACGGTTACTCAAAATAAAGATAAAACGACACAAAGAATCAATTTTTCAAAAACAAAACGATTCACTTATCTGACGATTTACGTATGTCAACGTCGCAGCCGGAATAGTAAAGATTGTGCTTGAAAATGAACAGTTAACCGTAAAAGAGCTTTGATAAAAATTAATTCTTATAAAAACAAAATATACTTACATTTAAAATTAGAACCAAAACAAAGTTGACATTTGGAGTGAAATTCGTGTATCATGCTTTCGTTGTATACTCATTTGTAGATGTCATTTCGATTTGTCCTAATTTTATATTTCATTACTATGTTAAAACTCGTACAAATGTTATGGTATAGATGTCATTAGTCAAAATAGTAATGTAATAACATTGCATTCCATTCGTTTGTAAAATATAGTACACATAGCGTAGTAAATGATAACATAAGAAAATTGTAAAGAAAACAAAAAATGTAAACATGAACAAATTGTGAAGTTTATTGCCATGCATACATAAAATACATTATGCACTCGTATCGTATTTCAAAATAATTAAATGATGACTAAAGTAGAATTATGAATTAAAAGTTGAATGTATTATTTATGCATGAATAGGCAATAAACTAATTTACTCGTAATATTTTATGTATGATTGATCAATATTTTTGGTATATAAAGACCAAAAATTGGAAATGAAATTCAGAAATAAATTGTACAAGCTGAGCTTAAACTCGCAAACAATTATTCTCATCTTTACCGCCTTTTCGAAAAGACGTTGCATTTAAAAGTTGCAATAATAAGGTAAGGAGCACGGTGAGGGCAAAATACGCAGCTTTGGTTGATGCGTTAACTTATTGTTAACAGCTTCAGAAGCGCAGGCCACTCTTCTCAATTTAAATATATACTAATTAAATTATTATAATGTAATTTAATTATATTATCTCTCTCTCCATCTACATCCATTACAATCGGTACCTAGTAAGGAAACCTACGACGTAATTTGCAAAGACACTATAGAACCAATATCTTTCCATGCGAGTGGAATCTTGCAGTTAACCCCAGGCTGTCAGATTAAAACTAAGCGCTTTTTGCTGCAGAGCCAGAAGAGGTATGAGTCCAATGGCAAGGTATCTTTTCTCCCCACATTTAACCTGACACAACAGGTCAGCACGAAGGACATGCCCTTAGTGATAGACGGGCTGGAGGATGATATGGACAGACTATCATCAGCCGTAAAAGATTTGCACTCCAAGGAGGGATGGAAGTCAATAAGCCTCCATGATATACCGCACTATGCTACGAGCATGAGATCTCTTGTCATCTCAGGGATTGGGTTTTCCCCACGCTGTAACAGAATTCTATTTAATTCTGTTACCAACCTATCCTAATAAAATAAATTTCCTATATAACATGACCTCGAAGATAATATCTTCAATTATTTCTAATGTAAGGTGACCGTCATGTTTTGATTTTCTACATTTCTTTTACAGTTTATTTAATTCAAGGTAACATGATTCATTCATATACGAATGTTTTCTGTTCCGCGGTTAAATGAACTCAAATATGTTCATTAGCGTAATTTAATTATGACGTTGATGCACATATTGAAATGTATGTGGTTTTTACTTGTGCATAGGTAAAAGACAATGACCGATACAATTATTGAAATTGTTGTATTTGTTGTTGTGACCAATTTACCATGCAAGATTCTTACACGCGCGTTAATTGATAATCGTTTTCAATTATCATCAAAATAAAAAAAAAAAATGTTTTTTTGTATTGATCGAGAGTTTTTTTATTGTCCAATTCAAATATTATTTGCCCCTCTCAATCAATTTTTTTGTTGATAACGAAAAACATACCGCGTGGTTTTTTTTTGGTTTTGGGAAAGAAAGTTAGGCAGTCAGTTTTGAGATAGACCAACCGGTGGTCGTATAGTTTTCAGGCCTAGATAGCATACCACTATCAACCCCTCCCTCCCCTTACTAACACCACCCCATTAGGGCCCATGGGCCAAATAGTTATAGTAAATTTAGTTAGAGTAGGGTAATATGTTATTCTAAACATTTTACCAATACAACCACGGTTGATGCTGCCCGCGTAATGGGCAGGTCATGCTATCCATAACTTCGGGGTCCGATACCGCAATTCTTATTCCCCATGTGTCTTTTCTTTATTAACTTTTCTCTGATGCGGTAATCTAGGCCACCATCTGAGGTACTCCTGATCCCACACCATTCCCTCTGCCCGACTGAGCTGCGGGAATCAATGCCGCGTGGGGTACCGGACAGATAGTGGCATTTCTGTGAAACCGGGTTGATTTTAGCTGTTGCTAAAGTTAACCAACCCGTATCACATTGTATGTGCAAAATGCAAAGTTCATTTATGTGTCAACAACTGCTTTTACGATTTCCATAACAAATGAGCAATGATAAGACTTTTAATCTTTATTGAATTATCTAAATTTTTTTATTTATTGTCAATTATTTTATTTTATAGTATATTAATAATCGCATGTTCGTGGGAACATGCAAAGTACTGAATTTTAATGTGATAAAATGAAAAAAACTGTGAACAGTAATTTATAGACCTGAAGTTAATAAAATTATTAGTTAGTCTAAGTAGAATTAAGTCATAAATAAAATAACTAAAGTTGAATTTGTAAATTGTCGGTTGTTTTATTTTGATTAAAAGCAATATGACTCAGAATCTAAATATGCTGCTAAAAAAAACTAAACGAGATAAATATAATTTCCTCAATGAATTCACATGATCCTACAAGCTAATTATCCTAAGTATATTGCAACAGTTGACTCGGAATGGTAAGAAATGGTGCTGGAAGTTTCTGGGCCAATGAAAAGTCAGGCAATATTCTAACCAGGTTTTTTGAGTTCCTTGACCAACAATTAGTAAAGAACAGTCATAACTTATTTAAAAATACTATTTGTTAAAAGTCATGAGTCAAAGGGTTAATGCACATTTTATGGAAAAAACCCAAGCCGTTTTTATTGAACAAAGAAAACTATAAAGTAGAGTAAAAAGATAGAATTGTTGGAATTTGTATTTTTGAATCGCTTACGAATAAACGTTTAACTTTTATATATTTTTTTTTTGTAAAATTAAAAAATAAAAAATAAAATAAAGACTCAACTTCGAGTTGAGTCTATAAAAAAATAAAATATAATAACAATCAAATTTATAATTGGCGCAGTTGATACTGGATCGGTAAATTGGAATTTTAATTTCAATTCCTACCTACTAATAAAAAAAAAAAATTACAAGAATTATACAAGAGGTAAATATAAGTATTTAAAATCAGTGAAAAGTAAAACGTGTTAAGTGAGTTTTAATTGGAGATTTCAAGTGAATATTGAAATCAAAAAATTAAAACCTATCGAGTGAATATCGATAGATAGTGCTAAACTAATTATAAAACTCAAGTGAATATTAACATTTTTTCCTGAAAAAGAATATCCATAGACTTACCCAAAATACCTTGGTATTCGGAATAATAAATAAAATTTTTAATTAATTTTCCTACTGGGGATAGTACCAGAGCAGAACAAGAAGTAAAAACAAATAAACAAAAATCGTTATGGTATCCAAGCCCGTGATCATCATAATAATTTCTTGACAAAGGACGAAACTAAAAGGAAAATTTCCGGGAAGTAAAACTAGACGATGGTTTGTCGCCCATACATCTACATACTAATTATTTGGTAAGTGATTTTTAAATATACTGATTCCCCTTCTCGTAAATAATTCCGATTAAGTAGTCCAAACACATTTTTGTACATCCAAGTTAATTATTCCACGTATTTCATAGTATATAAAATTTGAAGTGAACTTTTATTCAAAAAAAAAAATGTTCGAAAAGATAAACGGTTTTAAGATGGCACAAGAGCGCCTAGAAAAAACCGGTCAAATCACAAAAATGATTAAGGATATCCCTACCTTTAATGGTACCTCAGCGGGACTTCATAGTTTTTTGCAACATATCGATGATATTCTTGCAATTGGCGAGCCAGCCGAATCCGTATTATATGTATTATATGTATTTCCAGCAACTTTTTTCTCTTTCCAGAACTCAAATTACCAATTCTAGGCACCCGTTTACAGTCGATAGAAGACATAAAAAAAGAATTCGCAGCGAGAACTGAAGTCGATTCCGGAAAATGCGTTTGAAAAATGTTTGGATGATTGGATTATTCGTTGGCATAAGTGTATTATTTCGGAAGGGGCCTACTTTGAAGGCGATACAATAAATTTGAATGAATAATATAATGTATTTTATGTTTTATAAACCAATTTCCGTTACTTTTTTGACAGAATATACATCGAACAAAAATTCGTTCATATGAACGTATAAAAACTGTTCGAATTCGTATTGTCAAATAAGGGAAATTTAATGTACGAGCGTATCTAGTAGGTACAAATTCGTATTAAATTTGCTCGAATACATATTCAAAAATACGAACCATACGTTTTCGTAGATTTGTTGTTTGTATTCGTGTTCAGAAATAGGGGTCCTGATTCTAGATTATTAAATTTGTTGGAAGCTTATAGAGACTCTTTTCAAAATATTATTACAATATATTACAAAGAATTTCATTAAATAACCAAATAACAGAGATTATTCAACAAAACATTCCAACCTTAGTATATGGCCAATTATAAGAAATATATAAAAAATGCGGTTTGTATGTATGCAGGCCCAAATAACGTAAACAAGAAAAAACACTTTCATACGATTGCTATGGAAATTTTTTTTTCAATTTTTTTTTTTACTTTATTTATCTATACCTCATAATTGTGGCAGAAAATTAAATTGATCATTCATTTCCGTAAACTGTTTTTTTTTGTTTAAGGTAGTTTTCATTTAGAATTTTACCATTTCCGGTATGATGTCTTTTGTTTGTTGAACGCCGTATAACAGAGTAAAGTTTGTGTTGTATGCAAGAAGAGTAAAATAAACTAAATTAAAGCTTTGATAGCAAAATATTTCCTTTCCAATGTCCTTCATTTATAAAATATTTAAATTATGGAAATACCAATAATAATTTCCCAATGGAAAATTGAGCCAAATGAGCAGAAATCATTAAATACTATTTCATGTCATCCTCCGTAAACAAACCTGTCTTTCAGTTAAGCTAAATATCAATTTAGAATCTAGATAATAGATTGACATGGAAGCAAGAAACAATGGAAACAAACCACCATATTTTTGCTTTAAAAAAATTCTAAAAATTTCAAGCTTTTTTGGTTTAACATTTATTTATCGAGTACAATAAATTAAGGTTCCATGCTGGAACTAAGGAATCCAAAATAATTAAAAATGTGTAAATCTTAACGCTTTATTTGTTGGTGATGTTCGTTCTTAAACATTACATTATACTTTCGATTCAGTGCCCCACTTGGCACAACATGAAGCTATGTCCCTGCCTCCAATAATGGAAATAACACTCGCAGCAGTTGCTGCAACCACGCAATCCATAAATGAGTACACAATCATTTTTAACCATTAACCATTACGTTTTAAGAAATTTCCATACTCGAAAACACTCCATTCCAAACAATAATTTTAGCGCGTGCGATTGGTGCAACGAAAGCTTCTTGTGATTTTGGTCCAATATCAAGAACTAATGAACCTGCTGGAATACCTTCTTCGACGATAGCAGCTCCTGCTTCTGCATCTGCGGCAAATTTATTGCCAATGACGAAATCAACCGACTAAACATTATTTTTTTTGCCTTATCTACCAGTTGTTGCACAATTTTTCAACCTTCAGCACTAAATAGTGGATCACCAATTTCCATGTTATTTAAAACTTGCATTAATGAGAATGCCTTGCTGCCCCAATAATCATCTCATTAACCGTATCCAAAAGATTATCGATGAGCTGAATTTTGTCGGCAACTGTCACCTCCTAAAATAGCCAAAAATGGGCGCGGTGGAATATCCAAAGCACGTGAGAAATATTTAAAATCTTTACTCAGCAAAAGGCCGGCAGGGCTTTTCAAATTCTTCCCCCATCATTGAACTGTGAGCCCGATATGCAGTACCAAATGCAACATTCACATAAACATTGCTCAATTTACGAAAAATTTCCTTAAATGATTTAACTTTGATAAAATTCGCTTTTATTTTTTCAACCCTTTTATCTTCTTCCTCGATACAGAAACGAAGGCTTTCCAATAAAGTAATGGAACCTCAACTTCATTACCAACGCAATCGTGCAAAAATGTCAATGAACTCAACTTCATTACCAACGCAATCGTGCAAAAATTTCGGGTCACAGTCGAGTAAATGTTTTAATTCACTGGTTCCATAGTGTATTTAAGATTTTTATGGCCATCGGGACGGCCTAAATGAGACATCACAACCTGAAATATACAAAATTAATTAAATATTGAATTCCTTTTCGAAAACACCGTGGTAATGTTCACGTTCACTACATCATAAGAACTCTTTGATTATTTTATTGTCCCTAAATAAACTATACTGACAAATTTTTTTTGGTGACTAAATTACTTCGTTCAATTTTTTTTCTATGTTGATTACTCTTCTTGCATACACACAAACTTTACTCTGTATGTGCCGTATAACATCAACTCATAAATAAACAAAGTTCATGCTCAGGAGAATGAAAATTTAATTTTCTGCCGCAATTACGAGGTATAGATAAAGAAAGTCTAAAAAAAATTGAAAAGAAAATTTCCATAGCAATCGTATGAACGTGTTTTTTCCTGTTATTTGGGTCTGCATACATAAAAAGTCCATATTGAAAGACGGCCGTATACACATATGTACATAGGCAGTGGTACTACACTAAATGTAATAAAGGAAACGAATAAATTTTATGCTTTAAGCATCCCTCAAACCAACGCGATTTTACCGCAGCGGAAGCGGAGCGAATTGTTCGTGAGTTTAAATAACATGGCGTATTATGAATGCGCTTATACTAACGCGAATTCCGCACGGATTTTCAGCGTTTTTTTCGCAGCGGATTTTATTACAGCGTTTATTTACAGCGTTTTTTCTGCGAATTTCGCTGAAAAACAAATTCAAAAAACAAATTTCGTATACAAATTGTAAAAGTTTGTGTCAAAAAATAACTCAAAACTTTGTTCAAAAAATTTTAAAAATGTCACAAACAGAACGTTTAATTGAAATTGTGAAAAAATACCCAATACTGTATGATTTATCCCATGAAGATTACAAAAACATAAGAAAAAAAGATAAAATATGGATGGAAATTGGAAAAGATCTCAATGAAAATGGTAAGTTGTAATTATTGTATCTACTATATGTTGTCTTGTTGACTATTTCGATTAATTTTTTTAGGTGATTATCTGAAGAAAAAATGGAAAAATTTAAGGGACACATTTGCCAAATATAATAAGGGAACAAAAACAAAAACTGGACAAGCAGTTAACAACACAAAAAAGTAGATATGGGCCGAACAAATGAAACCTTTTCGTCCGTTTTTAGCATATGCCACAACGAGCACAAATATAAGTGCTAGTACAGCCGGGAGCTCAAATATTAGTATAGATAATTGTGATGAAAATTTCATACCCCATCAAATAGATAATGAAGATGCAGTCGATTTTGAAAATATTATCATTGAAGAATCATTAGATACTGAGTTCGAGGGTTCAGATCACTCTACACCTATTAAAATAATTCCACGCAGTGGTACGCCGGACAATAAATCGACATCAGGAGAAAAATACATACCCAGGAAACGTAAAAGTGGATCACCAGCACCTGTTGAAAAAGTACTAAATTACTTATAAACCAAAAAAAACACTCCGCATGATAAAACAGAATATTTAATGTTAGCACATACACAAACCATTAAGACTTTTAATCCGAAAAGGCAAGCGATAACTAAAATGAAGATTGCTCAAGTTATCATGGAACAAGAACTGCTGCAAATTGAAGAAAATGAAAAAGAAACGCATTCTCGTGAAATTTCGTCTGATCTGAGCCAATCGTGCACCCACCAGTATTCATCAACTTCAGTAGGTTCATGTGAGGAAGTTAGTATGTCACAGTTTTTTTAATCATTTAATCCAAATGAATAATAAATAAATAAAATAAATAATTTTGTTAATGTTTAAAATTTTATTTTTCAAACATTTCCATTAAATAAAAATAGATACAAAAAACTATGAATATTTTAATGGAAAAATACGTACACCCAACGACAATAAAAAGTTTCCACTACTAAATTTATACAAATTTAACTTTTGAAAAAGAATTTCTCTTAGAAAAATAGGTGAATCGCCGAAACATTTGTTTTTAATGTTAAATCTATAAACATTATTTTCAGTTTTTCGCAGTATTGTGAATATAGTGTTACAAATAAGAGGTTTATATAGTATATTTAAAAAAAACTACTAAAAAAATGAAATCTAATCGTCAAAAATCTTTGAAACAGAAAGTCGAAATTATCAGTTTTTATCAAAATAATGTTAGTAAACGGCAAATTGCGCATAGAGTAAAGCCTAGCCACACAGCTATAAATAAAATAATTAAGAAATATGAAGAAAATGGTAGCATTTTACGAAAAAAAGGTTCCGCAAGACCGCGCATAACTTCCGCTAGAGATGAATCCCACATGAAGCGGCTATGTCTGCAAAATCGATTTGCATCGGCAACTCAAATTCATTTTGAGATAGCAAAATCTCAAATAACACCATGTAGTGTGCGTACGGTCCAACGGCGACTGAATGAAATGGGACTAAAATCAAGATCTTCGGCAAAAAAATCCAACAAGATGAAGTCTAAAAGATTAGCTGGGTGTCGCACATACGAAAACTGGATCGAAAATGATTGGTCAAAAGTCATTTGTTCTGACGAATCAAAATTTAATTTAATTGGGCCGGATGGTACTCTGAAGATCAGACGAAGAATAGGAGAAAGGTATAATGAAGAATGCACTCTCTTCACTGTCAAACATTCTCCTTATGTTATGGTCTGGGGATGCATAACATTTTATGGAGTTGGTAATATTATTTACTAGAAGGATCAGTGAATGGCGCGAAGTACATTGATATAATAAATGATGGTGTTGTACCAACTATTGAACAACTTTTTAGTGAAGTGGATAGCGTAATATTTCAGGATGATTCTGCTCCATGCCATAGAAATAAAATTGTGTGTATTTTAGACAGGGAACTCGTGATTCAGGAAATTTTTGATATTATTATGATATGTTTTGTAATACAGGTGGATAAACACAAACAAAAGTTGGGAATTTCTTCGTTATCGTGGCCAGGAATAGTTCAGATCACAATCCGATTGAGAACTTATGGTATGTAATGGACAAAAAGATTAGAGAAAAGAAACCTTCAACCATTAAAATGTTAAGGGAAGTAATTGAAAATGTCTGGCAGAATAGTATGAGTCATGAGCATCTTCAAAATCTTTATAAATCTATGCCCAGGCGTATCGAAGCGGTCATCAAAGCGAAAGGTGGCCCCACTGCTTATTAATAATAGTGTGTGTCTGTAATGAATCTAAAATAGTCCTTATATCTTTTAAAGTTGATCCGAAATAAATTAGAATTGCTTTTTATGGAAGCTGTCTCAGAAATTCTTTTGAACAATTTAAATTAAGTTATTTTTATCACACAAACTAAACCCAGAATTGTCTTCTTTTTTTTGTTTAAGTTAATAATGCAGTAACACGAAATTAAAATTAAATAAATTGTTTGCAAATTATTGCAACACAACCTTATAATTGATTTATTTTCAATATTTTTCTTTTAACTCTGTAATAGATATGTAAATAAAAACTAAAAAATCGCAGTGGAAACTTTTTATTGTCGTTGGGTGTATATGCATTTGAAATAAAAATTTCATATATGAAAAAATGTTTTAATTATCTAAATTGATTTTCGTAAATGTTTAAGAATTAAAATAATCTTCAAATTTCTGTCTTGTATGAAATGCTGTGGCTGTTGCACGTCTAGGATCATTATTAAAATTAGAAAACGCTCCAAGTTGAGGCTCTGGTGGATCCAAAAATACTGGTAATCACTGTTTGTTGTGCGTAAAAAATTGTGCAGGACACATAATGTTTTTACAATCAAAATAGTAGTTTCTGGCTTTGTCTCTATTGGCCGATAAAAAATTCTCCACTTTTGAGCCATTATGCCAAAAGCATTTTCTACTACTCTTCTGGCAGTACACAGTCTTTTATTATATTTTGCTTTCCTTATATCATTTTTTGATTGGCGATAAGGATAAGGTCTCATAAAATAGAGTTTAAGTGCAAAAGCTTCATCACCAATTAAAACATGCGGACATGGTTCGCTTTGTAGTGGCAAATTTTTGGGATTAGGAACATTCATTAAATTTTGTTCAAATTTTCTACCCATATTGGAGTTCTCAAAAATACCACCATCGCCGTTTTTACCATATCCACCAATATCAACGCATAAAAATTTATAATCGGGACCAACAATAGCCATTAGTACTATGGAAAATTTTTGCAAATAACACCAGTAATTTGATCCACTTTTATCAGGGCATTTAATGGTAACATGCTTACCATCCATACTACCAATACAATTAGGACTCTGCCATAATCTCTCAAACCCATCTGCAGATTCTTTCCACATATGTGTTGTTGGCTCTGGTAAATATGTATTTTGTAGGTTATTCCATATAGCCTCACAAACTTCTGTTACTATTGTTCCAACTGTACTAAATCCAACTCTAAAACTATGTCCAATTGTGTAGTATCACCAGTAGCGAGAAACCTGTCAAATTGAATAAATTATAAAAAAATCTATACATATAATATTTTCTAACCTTAATGTAATGGCTAATCTTTCTTCAGGTGAAATAGCTTCACGATAATTTGTATCAGATTTTTTAATATATATTGCAATTAAATTGAGAATCACATCAAAGCGTTCCATTGGCATTCTAAAGTAAATATAAAATCGCTTTGGATCGTTACGAAGTTGGGGTATTAACGTATGAAATTCACCACACCTCAATCTTTCCAAATTAATGTCATGTACCCACTTCCTTTTTTTCTACAAAAATTAAGAAACGTGTTTTCAATTTCAACAACAATTCATGATTTATTAATATGAACATTGGATTTTCTTCCTCTACCAAGGCAAGCATTAAAAATGCCTCTTCTTCATCAGATGTTGTGGCCATGGTAATATATTTGTTGAAACTTTTTTTATTGTAAGTTTTATTTATTTTGAATTAAATAAATTAAAAACAAAACCTGTCAAATTTTATTACGTGTGATAGCGAAATTTTCGTTCAGGTGTGAGACTAAACACGAATGCCGCGCGATATCTGTTACCGCCGCGAATAATCCGTTTCCGCTGCGGTAAAATCGCGTTGGTTTGAGGGATGCTTTACACTTTCGGTATCGAAACAAAAATGAAAACAAAAGAATATCACTCGTTCGTGATATACAATAGACATATACAACAACTGTGCGTTCTCATCTGAGCAAATACGAGTAACTTATAATATAAAATACGCGGTACAAGTACTTAGCCTTAGTGTAGCCAATGCCTTAAAATATTTAAAACAAAATAATCATAAATTTAAAAACTGTCTTCCTACAGCTGAATTTTTAGAATTATTAAACGATTGCGTTGTTATTTTTAATATCAAAAATTTAATGGCTAAATATTTTTATAAAAGGCCACTATCGAAAAATACGTACAATAAATTTATTGAAAAATTAGATCTTTTAAAAATTTTTATTTCTAATTTAGAATACGAAAACAATAATAAAAAATTGCTCATTTTAAATAGTATTTTAAAAACAGGATTTGTAGGCTGTCTTACTAATATAGAAAGCATAAAAGAAGTGTGTAATGACTTTATATTAACGAATAAATTAAAATATATTAATATGAATAAATTCAGCCAAGACGCCAAGATTGTTTTTCGGCCTGATTCAGTATCGAACTAGCCAAAACGACAATTCAACTTGTAAACAATTTATGGCGTCATATAAACGATTGATTATTAATAAAGCCATAAAAGCTCAAGGTACGGGCAACGTTGGTTTACCTGAAATTTTAACAATTTCACCCAAACCCAAACAAACAAATTTTAGTCTAGCAACTGGTGATAGCGAGTAGTTAGCGCTAGAGTTAATTGATTTGGATTTGGATGAATATGCATGTGATATTTTAACGTATTTGGCGGGGTATATTCAGGCAAACCAACTTAAAAAATATTGAAACTGCCGTTGAATTTACAAAACACTGAGGCAACATGCAACATCAGCAAAAATTCTGGAATGGGCAAAGTACTCCAAACGTGTCCAATTATCATATGGGACGAATGTACAACGTCTCACAAGAAAGCATTGGAAGCGCTTGATCGTACACTGCGAGATTTGAGAGGAAACGCACGGATCTTCGGTGGCGCACTCATTTTATTGTCTGGTGATTTTCGACAAACACTGCCGGTTATACCACGTTCAACACCCGCTGATGAACTTAATGCATGTCTCAAATCATCAGTTTTATGGCGTCATTTACAGAAATTGACTTTGAAAACCAACATGCGTGTACAACTACAACGGGATGCATCGGCTGGAAATTTTGCAAAACAATTAATGTATATTGGAAATGGGCGAATACAAATTGATGAATCTACACAATGTATCACCTTGCCAGCAAACTTCTGTAAGATCACAGAAAGCATAGACGAATTGGTGCAAAAAGTTTTCCCACACATTGCAAGAACTACAAAAATCATCAGTGGCTCAGTACGCGTGCTATATGAGCGGCCAAAAACATCGATGTCAATACCATCAACTTCACTATTCAGAATGGAATACCCGGCGAAACGACAACATATAAGTCCATCGATACTGTAGTGAATCAAGACAAAGTTGTCAACTATCCAACTGAATTCTTGAATTCGCTTGATTTGCCAGGCATACCACCGCACGTTCTTACATTGAAAATTGGCGTACCCATCATTCTTCTTCGAAACATGAATCCACCACGACTTTGCAACGGTACAAGACTCTCAGTCAAGAAAATGATGAACAATGTTATCGATGTGTGGATTAAATTTGGAGAATCCATGCTTGCATGCAAAAAACAAGAAATATTGTGTATCCCACAGCAGTTCAATAAATATCGAATTGAAACGAAACGCTGCAATGTCACAATTTTTTCGAAATGAACAAAATCAATAAAATGACTCAAAATGAATTGAATATTTGTATAATGTCTTTCCTTCAAATTTATTTTAGTTGGTAGTGTAGCAACGCGCGCAGGGTACAGCTAGTTACAGATAAAATCTCGTGCATCTACGTAGTTCAGGAAACTTGATTCCGTTTCCAAATTCTCGATTGACATTAGAGTTAAATTCCTTATTTAAAGGAAAATTTAGATCAACTATCGATAGGATTACTCATCCAAAAGGAATGATTACGCATAGCAAAACGCCAGAAGGTATGCATGTAGAAGAAATGCATGTAACTGCCATAGATATAGGTTTAAATGTTGAAGGTTTAAATTTGGAAAGAATCACACCTCAGGAGGCATATGCTGAATGGAACCTTACGACGCATAGAACGTGACCTACAAAAGCTCAAATTGGACGAAAAGTATGATAAAATAACGTAGAAAAAAAGGAAGGCCTTTAGGATTTAAAACTAAATTATAAAACAGAAAATAGAGAAACACCCAAAGAGTATATAAAATAAATATATAATTTCCTAATTAGTTAAATATCCATATGTAATTTATAGATATAAGAACTATATATAATGTAAATATAAGTATATAAGATATAAGTAAACAAAAGAAAGAAAAATAAGTTACATGATGGATTGATTAGGAGGGGGTATGATCGGTTGATCGCTATTGATTAATCAGAAAAAAAGAGGGGATTGTGATGATGAATAAAAGGACTGATGGATGGGCGAAAGCGAGTTTTGAAGTCGAATATTCGAGGTGCTAAGAGCTCGGGAGAAACAAAACAATTATGTTGTTTGTGTAAAGTGAAAAGATAGATTTATATATATAAAAAGAAAAAAGAAAAAAAACATAAGTGATTGTTATCAAAGGCTAAATTATCCGATGAACGATAACTGGTAAAGCCGATAACAAGAGAAACAGTGTTGTGCAGTTGACAATTATTAGAATAGCCACTATATCCACTATATCCTAAACGAACAGGATACTTTAATGAACAGGGACAAAAGAAGCGGAGAGAGTTACGACATCTCGGGCCGGATGTCTGAAATGGATACAACTGCAAGGCACACCTCTTCAGTACGACCTTGCATTCTGTGGAAGAGGACAGAACAGGAAGAGTTGTTACTGAAGTGTAAGAACATCATTAGCAAGATGAAGACTGCAACCGCAAGGCAAAAAAACGTCTCGAATGACATAAAATTTGACCTAGTGGAACTTGAGGAGGCGTTTAGTGCCATCTCTCAAGATATCTCAGAGCAGCGGAAGACTGAAGCTCAATTGCTTAAAATTACCGGGCTGCAGCAAACTCCCACAACCTCCAATATAACGGCGAGGCAGAAAAGACCCGCAGTGAGTCCAGCAGACCAACAGAACCAACAAGAGAAAAAGGTCAGAGAGGAGATACCACAAGCTACAGGGGAACATACCTGGAAAAAAGTGGAGTCCAGGAAGGAGAGGAGAAGGGAAAACCTGGAGGCAAAGGTAGAGGACGATAACATATCGGTGAGCACCAGGTCCACGGCTGAGGTTGAGACAACAAAGAGAAAGACCAAGAAGAGGAGTGGCAAGCGGCGCAGACTCCGACCTGAAGCGCTGATCATAAGACCAGCGCAGGGAAAATCATACGCAGATGTATGGGAAATCCGCAGCAAAGTCAGACCCCGGGAATCTGAGACGGAGGTTCAAACTATTCGGCGAACGAGAACAGGGGATGTCCTCCTGGATTTAGGACCAAATAGTAAGAATACGGATGGTTTTTGTGGTGCGCTAAAAGATGCTCTAGATGATCAGGCCAGCATCTTAAACCTCCGGCCTAGGGTATCGATTGAAATCCGCGACCTCGACGGATTTACCAGGGAACCAGAGGTAGCTGCAGCACTAAAAAGGGATATCACAGAGGTGGAGGAGGTAAAAATTAAAATTTTCCCATGCTCTAGGAGACAACAAGTGGCCATTGTAGAAATGAGAGAGAAGTGGGCAGCCAAGCTCATCAGCACGGGGAAAATTAAAATCGGATGGGTGTACTGGGGGGAAGGGGGGGTGCGGGAAAGAGTGAATGTCACGCGCTGCTTTAGGTGCTATAATTGGCGGGTTTGGTCATGTTGCCAAAGAGTGCAAAGGCATAGATAGAAGCAAGCTATGCTATAAATGTTTCGGGGCTGGGCACAAGGCAAGAGAGTGTACCGCCACGGGAAACTGCATGATATGCACAGAGAAGGCGGTTGAGCAGGCGGAGCTAACCCATCCCGTAGGATCTGGTAAGTGCCAAGTATACCGCGAGGCACTGCAGGCGGCCAAGAACCATAGATGTTCCGCATTTTGCAAGGAAACTTGAACAGGAGCAAGACCGCTGACCAACTCGTGCACCAGCTGGCACTAGAGAAAGAGGCCGACCTGCTTATCCTAAGTGAGCAGTACCAGGAAAAGGATGCAACTTGTTGGTACCCCGATCTTTTGGGCACGGCTGCTAAATGGATACCGAAGGGAGATGTCCACGTCAAAGAAAAGGGCACAGGAAGAGGTTTCGTTTGGGTGAAAACAGCAGACGTAACATACGTTAGTTGTTACTTCACCCCAAACGAAAGGATCACCGAGTTTGCAGTAACGCTCGACGCATTGGAGGTCGAGATCTTCGGGATGATCGGGCACCTTGTGATAGCTGGCGATTTCAATGCGAGAGCACCCGAGTGGGGAATGCCAAACGCAGACACAAGAGGCAGGCTGATCTTGGAGATGGCTGCCAGAACCGGACTCTTTATAACTAATAGCGGCTCTGCTACAACGTTTCGCCGACCGGGATGTGCGGAGACGACTCCCGATATCACTCTCGCATCGGAAGCCCTAGTGTCACACATCCACAACTGGAGGGTCATGGAGGATTACTGTGGCAGTGACCACCAGTACATCGCCTTTGAAGTGGGTAGGAGACAGCGGAACGACTTGCAGAATAAACCTGGTAGGTGGAATCTGCAAAGGCTTGATGTCGAGCGGTTTGGAGAGAAATTAAGGAGTGGCAGGCAGCAAGCGGCCGGCAGTAAGGCAGCAATGAACGGAAGACAAGCGACTGAGGCGCTGATATCTTCCACCATGGGTCTAATAGTCTCGGCCTGTGAGGCATCCATGCCAAGGAAGAAACCCCGACACAACAAGCCGTCTGCGTATTGGTGGTAAGCGGAAATCGCGGATGCACGAAGGAAATGCTTCGCATTTCGAAGAATGGCTCAACGAACCAGAGACCGAGCTCTAGTCAGCCGCGTATCTGAGGAAAGCTCGCAAAAAAGCTACTCCGGCGGAAAATCAACGAAAGTAAAGTCCGCTGCTGGAAGAAACTTATTGAGGACATTGATGAAGATCCTTGGGGACTGGGCTACAAGATAGTCACAAAGAAGCTAGGATCCCAGATACCAACACACATAGGACTCTCTTTCATAGCCATCCAGAGCGAGAAGAAATGACAAATACCAGAAATAGAAGTCGTGCCTTTCTCGGAGATAGAGCTACATAAGGCCATCTCTTCATTAAAGAGCAAGAAGGCTCCGGGCCCGGATGGGATACCGAACGAAGTCCTGAAGATCGTCTTCCAACAGGATCCTGATTTGATGCTGTCGATGTTCAACGCTTGCTTGGTGGAAGGAGTGTTTAGCTCCAGGTGGAAGAAGGCACGGCTGGTCTTGATTAGGAAAGGTAATGGTGACCCCGAGCTCCCCTCATCCTACCGACCGTTATATATGCTTGATACGGCAGGTAAAGTCTTGGAGAAGCTAATCCGAGCAAGGCTTACTTCAGCGATCCAAGCCGGAGGAAATCTATCGCCCAGGCAGTATGGCTTCAGAGCTGGGCTTTCCACTATTGACGCAATCCGAGAAGTCACAGAGGCAGTAAGGAGGGCAGAGGATCACAACCACTTTTCGCGTCGCATCGTACTTCTGGTAACCCTGGACGTAAAAAATGCCTTCAACACGGTGAGATGGAGGGATATACTCAACGCACTGGAGCAACAATTCGATGTACCACCCTATCTATTGCGGATATTGGACGACTATCTGAGGAACCGCGCCCTCATATACGAAACAGAGGAGGGACAGCGGAGCATACCGATCACACCTGGAGCGGCCCAAGGTTCGATTTTGGGTCCCGATCTGTGGAATGTGTTTTATGACGGCCTGCTACGAGTAGAGACACCCGACGAGACGCGCCTGGTGGGTTATGCGGACGATGTGGCAGTGCTTGTTGCTGCGCGCGACACAAAACAAGCACAACTCAGGCTAAGTCAAGTAATGCGGACCATCAATGGGTGGATGGATGAGCACGGACTGGCCCTAGCTCTCAATAAAACGGAGATATGTATCTTGTCAAAGAAGAGAATCCAGCCATCTCTCCCGATGTGGGTTGGTTTCGTGGTTATCTACACGAAACCCGAAGCACTAGAAAACTACCCGACGATTGAATAGGAAATGTTAGCAATCGTATGATCTACTAAATAGAAAAGACCGACTCTTTTCGAACGAAAACATATAATAATTAAGGACCACAAACCATTCACATGGTTATTTTCTCGTTAAGTACCTAATTCATAATTAATCAGAGAGAGTCTTAAACTAGAAGCATTCAATTTTGAAATAGTTTATAAAAAGGGAACTCATTATACAAACGCCGATGCATTATAAAAAATAGAAATAGAACAGTTAAATAATCTAAATAATAATAAAACCCTACTATTAATACTAAAAAAACTACTAAAAATTTATAATAAAATTAAATAAAATAAAATAATAAAAATATATAATAACATTATTTTTAAATATTTAATTTTCACCATGCTGCCATTCTCTAGTAAAATTGCAACACAAAATACAGTTAAACACTTAAAAACAGCTAGAAACAACAGGAACAACACAACAGCGATGTGTTTGGATTAACTAAAACGAAAATTACTTACGAGAAATAACTTGAGAGATTTCTGAGAGGCAAAGGATATTGCACAAACGATATTAAAGCCTCGTATTGTTACGACTTGTCAGAATTATTGTGTCCATTTTTTCGAAGTTATCATAAAAGTGAGTGAGAACAAAAATGTGAATAATAAATATGTAAATAACATATATTTATGCGCCATCGTCTTCCCATCTAGATGACGTGTCGTATTAAATTCTAGTAGTCTAATTTAGTCTCATTGCAAAATATATGTTTATAATTTAGAGAACTTAATATTTTTAAAATATAGCAATCAATCTTTCTACGCTGTATGTAATTAGTACCCTCAAAATATATCCAAACAATAAATCATGACATTACCTAAATTAAAAATATCATAATTAATTAACAATTTCACTGTAAACACATTCTGAAAAAAATTGTAATCGTAGTGGCAAAATTATTGAATTAACAAAAACACTTTTTAAATCAATAATTAATAATAATATGATAATATTAATCTGAGCACTTTGGACCATATTTTAAAAATGTCGTTACTTAAAATTTAATTTAAATTTATTATAACAGAACGATATCCAATTATTTAATAAAAATGTTTTTTTTTAAAAACCAATTTTTTAATTTTATATATAAATTTTTCTTATAAAAAAAATTTAAATATGTACTAATTTTTTCTTTAATTAAAAATTTCTAATGCATCACAATTCATGGTTTAAATTTTAAATTTAATTTAATTTTTGCCTTGTTTAGTATTAATAAACATTAAAAACAATGATAACAAAATGGTGTACGAAAAAGACCATTTTATTAAGTAATAATATATTTTTCTTTTAATTTTAAAGTAACTGTTTAATTAATTAAAAAACAAACAAAAAACTAGAGATAATATTTTTTTTTCATAATAATACTTGAATCAGTCAAAATATATATATAACTTGTTTTCTTTTTGATAATTTTTCTTTTTAATTTTAATCACTAAAATAAAAATATTTTAATTTTTATTTTTAAATATTATATAATATAATATAATAAATAAGTCACATTACTTTCTTTTTTTTATACTGTTTAATAAAAACAAAAAAAATTATTTCTCATCATTACCTTTATCAGTTGTTGAAGTGTTATTATCTTCATCGTAATCACATGTTGTAGTTGAAGATTCTTCAACATGACTATCGTCATCGGACAAATTCACCAATTCTTCTGTGGTTTTTAGAATTGGGATTGGTTGCAGTAGTTTAAATGCAGAACCAAGTGAAGGACGTAATTGAAATCCGAGACAAGGTTTAAAATGTGTTGCTGGTTCTGTGTCGGATGCTTTTAGGTTTATTTTAAATGAAGACTGGAATAGAAATAAAAAAAAAATATATGAATTTATAGAAAATACATTAATAGATGTTTTATTAATGCAAATTTAATGAACATTAATATTTGTTAAGCGTTTTAGTTTTTTTTTGTTATCTTTATGTATGTGGTGAATTTCCAAATCAACCCTACACGCAAATGCGGATATGTCGGGGATTGTCCATCGGAACATATGGATCGTAACCTAATCATTTTGGTTTACTAAATAAAAAAATAATTCTATGTGTTTTGTTGTGTTTTCTTAATAATAAAAATTGTTCAGTAAGTTATCACGTTTACGAAAATAAGTGTTTCTCTTATTTTTTTGCGATTGATAATTTCGCACGCTTCTTAAGATGAGTTCAGTCCTACTACTCGAAATGAACCGAGGTAAAAAATCTTATCCTCCCTTGAAAATGGTATTACCTCGTTACACAGGAAGGCTATCAAGTTGGCAATCATCGACGAAAACTTTCCTGAGGACTTACTAGAAATTACCAAATACTAGCAGTTCAAGACCACATCATGAATACGGTAACGAAGCTCCGAGCGGTTTTTAATCCAAACTTTCTGAACTGCAGAAAGAAAAATGGTTGTTTGACCGTTAAAAGCTACGGTTCCGACAGTCCTAGTCCCCCGGCTTTAACGTTGGAACAAACCAAAAAATTATCAGGGAGACAAAAACCCTTGCCGCCAAATTTTCTACGTTTACCAGCGACAATTAAAAAGCGTAACGAATGAGAAACAAGCCTACGCCTAATGAACCAAAACAAGGAACCATCTACGTACAGGACCGTCTCTACAATGTATTCAAAACATCTGAGCGCATCAAAAAACAACGATGAAACGAAAAAAATATGAATGCTCGTCATGATTGTACAAAACCCCTTGTATGATAAACAAACGCGAGAACAATCTCGATAACACACAAAACCCAGTTTCGTTGGATTTACTTATGTTTGTTGCGTTGGAAAGATTATGTATAATGGGTTTTGTGTGTCTGTGAATGTGGACAAAATATGAGATAAATGTATGTTGGGTTTATTACGTCAAACAAACATAGATGAATTTTCTTGAAAAATAGAATATTAAAGGCCATTTTTGGAAAAAGTAGTGTTTGTTTCTGAGATTCATCACAGAAAGTTGTTCATCATTGACGATTGGAACAAGACGGTTTCCACGTAACGGTTTTTCTCTAATTGAGTAGACCAGATGCATTTGTCACATAAATTGTTTGTTATGAAACTTTCTAATATATTTTCATTCCATAAAACTAATCTTTCTAAACAAAAAATCAAAAATTTTGTTTTGCAAATATCTCCAAAACATAATTTTTATTATTTTATTTAGAAAGATTAATTTTATGGAGTGAAAATATATTAGTTGGAATTCAAATACAAAATAGTTGGCTTATTTATGGGTAGTAATCATTATCACTCGATTTCGATTTACATAAATTTAATATTTTTTTTTTTACTTACTGAAACCAAACACGAATTTAATTTGCTAAATTTAACTTTGAATTATAATGTTAACTACGAACTATCGAGTATTATAACTTTTGTTTATTATTTTTTAAACAAATTTTTTAAATTTAGTTTTTATTAAATTTTATATTATGTTCATATTCCCATGTCTAAGAGAGCGCCCTAAAGAGATTTACATTGGACCGCCATACTCTCAAGAGCTGCAAAACGCAGAGTGGAAGATACTGTCGAGTCGAGGAAAGATCAGGAAAATCAATATTTTCAATTAAAGATCTCCACTTCAACCAAAACAGCGAAGAACTCTAAAGGCTCTAACTATAAAGTAAATTGGCTTTTCCGGTTCGATTGACAAAAAGACAAGAAAGAGGCGGGAACTTACAGAATACACAGGAGAAATCGGGAAGTTTGGTAAAGCCTGTAAAACCCCAGCTCAAACCGGACAACAAAGGAATGACAGCAATATCGAGCACGACTAAAGCCATTACACATCATCTCAACCATCAGTACCAGGCCCTTATGGCCTTAATAACCTTCGCTGCCTCTTTACATCGAAAAACTAGGATAAAACACTTATACAAGATACTTGAACCAAAAAAGGAGAATTCTTGGAATTCCAAAGAAAATAGGTAAGTTAATCGATAACAGGGGAGACGAAATGCCACAGAGAGCAATTCTTAGTCGTTGTTTTTTTAATAACTGATCATACACCAGTTTATTTTTAAAAATTGAATCACGATCTCTTCAGGGGCGCGTCTATCAAAGCGTTGCGTGAATACTGTAAATTTTTCCGCAACGTATTTTCCCGAGGGCCAGGATGATGTCCCGCGTGTAATCGTACAGATTTTCATCAATTATTATAAAGCTCATCATCAAAAATTCATCACAAACTTTGGGAGCACTGCAAATAATCTCACCAAAGCAATAATAGACGCCTACACATACAAGTTCTCCAAGAGTTAGGATGCACCACACACTTCTTCAAGGAAGCATTAATAGAATCTCTACTTATTAGGCTTTACAGGGCACGAGTATCAGACTGGAAAATCAACAGGCATAGCTCTACACGAGCTGACAACAGAAACTGAAGATACTGTTGAAATGTTGTGTACCTTTATTGATATACAAGCTAGAGCACAGCTAGTCTTGACTCCTCCATTCTCGGACTACTTCGATGACGAAAGCATCACTAACGCAGCGACTAGAGGCTATTCCCAAGGTGGTTGAAGGCAAATTTGAGAATATAATAGAGAGGATGCAACATGTGCTTAGACTAGAAACAACTGGAACAAAGAATGTTGATCTCAGTGTGAAACCGTCAACCAAGAAAAATCAGATGCGCCCTGCTTATAAACAAGAGGATAATCTAATATCTCGTACTAGTTTAGGTAAAAAAAAACTGCAAATAAAAAATAAACTCTGACATGGTTGGATGTGTTCCATATTTGTGCACTTTATCAAATTTATATTAATGAATTTTTCTTTTAATTTTAAATTTAATATATAAAAAAAGAAAATTTTGTTCTGACGTTAATTTATTTTTGATATATTAAATTTAAAATTAAAACAAAAATTTATTAATAAAACTTACTTTATCTGTCAACGAATGTTTGGTAAAACGTGGGGTGTTAGTCCACAAATGACTCTATGACTATATCAAAGCATTATACAGCCTATGATTACATACGCGGCTTAAGTTTCGTCACCAAAAACCGAGAAAACAAAATTTTGCACAACACTAAATAACTTAGTGAACAGGAGCTATAAAAACCTACCATATCCTGCCATTGAGAAGTTTGTACGACTCACACCTTTGCACTTACATATTTATTAAATGCATGGCCAATTCCAATGCCTTCCAACTAAAAATATTAAATCAAATAAAACCCAACAGGCAGTTTATTTATCAGACTTAAAAACGACGAGTTTTATATTCTCTCTTGCTCGTCGGGCATCTATATGTGGTACACTATCAGATCAAAAACCACTGCATGGACAGGAGTTGGAATAATCGAGCCTACTCTCCGTATAATTTTAGGAAAATCCCCATTCGCACTTCAAGCGTATAATCTCGTAATAGAGGTATGCACATACATATAAATGTATCAGAAGACACAAGAAAACTGAGATCTTAATAATCTCGGACAGCCAAATACCATTGCTAACTCTAGTCGGGTCGGGTTTCTTCTTTTATGAATTGACATTGAGCTGCTATTGACTTTTAATAGAATTAGGCAAAGAAAACCAAATAACATTCTCGAAAACGAGGCAGCTCTCTGTGCAACGGAGCATTCTCTTCTTATCTAAACCGAATGATTATAAACAATAGACCAGCAATAGACCAGGTTTCATCTAGTATTGTCCAATTTTAAAACTTCGCTTAAAATTTTTTGAGAATACTACAAATTTAATTTAATTTGGTTTTTGATTTTAATGGGTAAGAACTTCTATTAAAATTCATATTCGAATCACAAATCATGTTATAAACGGTTATATTCAAGGTTTCCAAATATCACACATTTGACGAAAATTCAATTACAGAATCCTACTCAGAGCATTGTCCAAAATTTATGTGAGAATTTAAATTTTGCCTTTAATTCCATTTTGACTACAATCGATTGTGTTTCATTCAACAACTTCATTCAAAAGTTATGTCAGAATTGTGATTTTATCTTATTATTAAAGTTAGTCAATTCCCAATTAAAATTTTATACAAGCGACAACTGCCGTTCAATAGTTCCAAAGTTTAGAATTTAATCCGAATTACCATTAGAATACTAATCCTATTCTACAAACTGAATTTGTTCAAAATCGGTTAAAAAGACATGAACAGCAGATCGGGTAATTCGCAAAACTTCGTCCAAAAAACTGTATTATCAAAATTACACACACAAAAAACTCGAATGTGGAATGAGACATGAACCTGACTATAATATGTATAATTTAGACAATTGTATCACATTTCTTCATCACAAGAAAATTCACGAAGCCACGTGAAAGTAAAATAAAATACAAAAACCAATTTGATCACGACATGATTTCGAAGTGATACTACCTAGTGTAGCATATCTGCCGTAAGAACTTGTTGAGGCACAGCTTTAGACGATGATCGTGAATACGTCACCTTTAGGTTTATACAAAATGTCACCAGACCCCCGCCGATTAAAGTATGGAGAAGGAAGTACAAACTCTCGCGGCTGGTACTATTTGCAAGGTTCTAGTTCGATTGAAGAATTCAATCGAAAGCTAATCAAGGCTAATCAGCATACTATAATATTTATTGGAGTTTGACGAATTGGAAATTTTACAGCCAAATACAACAACCTTTCGCACTATCGCGTTTCCAATACACGTTTCATTTGACCCCACTTTCAAAGAAATTTAAGAATGCATAGTTAACGTTTTTACACAAAAAGCAAGATCAAAACAAAATGAATTGGATGTACCCGTCTTAGTTCGATTAGCTTAGTTCGTTTACCTATTAATCATGTGAAGCAATTATTATTAAATCCAAATACGACGGCTGCATTAATTCCACATAAGGTATTATTAATATATCTCGAAGCTAAACTCAATTTTTAACGTGTATCCAGATACCTGGCGCCCTCTTAATAAAACAAACCAAAATGAAGAGTTCGGCTATCTAACAAATCCGGGAGCTAGTGCCTGCAAGGCACGAATAAATAACGGTGAGACACACACAGCGATAAAGCTGATCCCTCAAAAACAAGTATGCACCAAAACAAAAAGGTTTAAGCTCGAGCTCATGCGCCCAACTACCAAACGAGGACGAGGGCTTAGAGTTCTATAAAAGTTCAACAAGACTGGAACCTACGCAGAGCGCTCCGTCAGATAGCTTCTTGTCCAAGAGACAAAGATCTCAGAAGGAATTGCTGACGGTTGCTAAATGCACAAGGTTGCAGATAACTGCCACTCCGTCAATGTGGTGTTCCAGGAGCACCTATCTAGTGGTGGCTGTAATCGCCGGGTTCAAGTAAACAGTAGTAGTATAGTGAACGAAAATTGGAGTAAGATGGAAAAGGATCTAGTCTCCATCTACCTGAATCCTGATAACACTGGAGCTGCTCTACCCTCCGAAGTGCAGGATAGTATTGGAATTAAGGGTTGTCAAGAACCTATATAAAAAGCGATGAACGTGATAAATCGAGACTCGGGTACTTGAGGGTTCTCTGAAAAGAGTGTCCGTCATTTGGTATCTCGTACGCTCATGGAAAGCAATGCCGTCACTCAGGATACTACTCTGTCTGAAAGTAGCTAGCGAGGCTCTGGAAGCAATCAATCCAAACCGACTGGGAAATATCCAGGGTCTTGCAGAATAGACTCCATCAAGACTAACTTTCGGATAAGGAGACCGTGATAACTGAGAGAATAATCGAACCTGCAAATCAACCTTCACCATTACGGGGCAGTTTCGGATGATCTTCTGCTCAAAATACGAAAGCAGGAATTGCCTTAAACCAAGAAATGTGTATCAGTGAAGACAAAATACTTGAACTTAGGCCTCCAAATTATGTATTTATGTATATACTTTTCCATGCCAAAAACAAACAAGTAAGCTCGTTTCTTGTCTACTACACATTTACAGCAAATTTGATCTATAGCAACGGCGGGCATTGAGATAGATTGTCAACATCTATGGCTTATATTAGCTTATCTTCCACACGACGACTACCTTCAGAATTATTCTAGCGTATTGCTTAACGGTACCGGTCCCAAAAGCCCCTGGCCGATGCTTATAATGAAACTGTTGAAGGAACTTGTCTGCCTAGTAGAACTTAGGGTAAACCCTTTGGGTAATAAAACAAGGCTTCTGAATTCTGGGACTCGATAAGGAATTACACAGAATGTACTAATACTCACTAAAAATGGCCAGAACGCGTAGAGGCTTTTAATAAAATTTAGCTAAAGTGGTTGTGGCCCATTTTTGGACTTATAATGGAAACCCTTGGGGGCGCTTGGCATAGATTAATCCGTTGCTTGGGTTATTACAAATTTGGATGAGCGAATGGAAACAACTTAAAAGGAATTTAAAGGAGCGGGGGAGCGGGGAAGCGGGCAAACATTCGGGCAGCCACATCTCCGAACATAGACGAGTCTGCTGGAATGAAAAGATGTTGAAAATCAGGATCATCACGGCTAGTCTGGACGAATCATTCATTAAAATTTGAGTAGAAGCACATCGCAAAGTGGAATGCTGTTCCCCTTCAACAGTTTTGCTTTGAGCATCAATCTACACAAGACTAAGTTGGTCATTTTCCTTTAACGAGTATAAACATCCCCAGATTGAATCTGCAATAATTGGCCCGGAGTTGAAAACCTTTTACAGACAATGAGTACTGTCCGGAGAAGAATGCTAAATTGCACTCAGTTTTTGATGAAATCATTTTATTTATTTATTTATTTATTTATTTATTTATTTATTTATTGATAGATTGACATAACAATTTTAGTAGAGGAAAAGCACATATGGAAGCTTAATAAATGAACATCAACAAAAAAAATACTTCCATTAGGCATAAAAACCTCAGATTTTTTCAAAAAACAAATCCACTCCATGCTAATACCCTCCATGTTGAGCTGAAGCTCATTTGTTACGGAGGATACTGCAAGAAGTGAATGCTTACAAACTACATACAAAAACAATATAAATAAATATAAAAATATTATTATACAAATGTATTGTCATTCAAGCGCGCCACGCTAAATAACTCGTTTTAAAAGATCTAAGCGACGCCGATCTCTTAATATCTAATGGAATAGAGTTCCAAAGAGAAATACCTCTAACAGAAAACGAAGTAACGAAGTATTTAGAGACCTACACAAGTTTATAGGGGGAAGTAAACGTAAATTTGAAGAATAAGACCTACTGAACAATAACTTATTAAATAAATAGGGAGGTTGCTTTGTCCTGAGAAGCTTAAAAATAAAAAGACAAACGCGAAGTTCATAAAAATCAACTAAATTACAACCCAAAATCAAATTCAAAAAGGGCGAAATGTGATCATATTTCCTAATACTAAAAACGAAACGAGTACAAGCATTGAAACATCTATCTATATCATCAGGTAGATTCAGAAATCATATACATAAAACCATAATAAAAATTACAATTGACTCACCTTTTCACAACCATCTGGTGGCTCTCTAGCTAAAAATCGATTAATCCTCGGCGATGCTCCGGTTACACACGATGCACCATCTTCTGGCGATGTACTTTGACCTTCGTCTGACGATAGCATATCCCCAATTGGTGTTTGTGTATTAACTGATCTTGTATCACCGTGCAATAAATCTGCTAACGGAGCACGATGCCCTTCGGGCGTACCATGAGAAAACATACTACTACTCTCCGGGCGACAAGTGTGTTGTTGTCCCGGTATCAGAACCAGTTTTTCGATTTCTTGATTTAATCCCTCCACCGAACTGCGCATTGGACGCATATGTGCCGATGGACAATTTCGTGTCGGTATCAAAACAGGAGTGGCTTTCACATGAACTGGACTCAGTGTTTGCGAACTGACCGAGTTTTCACCACGTTGTGTCCGTTGCAACCGTTGCCGTATAACTTTCTCGATTTTCATGTCGGGCGGTGAGAAACTGATACCACTTTTAGAAGATCGATCAAGATATGATTCATCCGTTTGCGTTGCCTTATCCAGCTGTAGAAATGTACATGGATGCGGTTGTATGCTCCATGATGGTCGCATATATAGCGCATCCAAAGATGCAGTTCTTCGTATTCCAGACCCTTCAGTTTGATCTAAATATTTATCTAAATATTAATCAGATTTGTTTCAATTTAGGAAAAATAAAACCATCTTACTTTTGTAGCTCAAAGCACCGGGACTTCGATGTCCCGATATTGTGTGTTCCGGTGATATATGCCTCATTGGAGATGTTATGCTGGCACTAAGACTTGAACCGCAGTATATTGTTCCACGTAATAATGACGGCATGGGTAGGGTGGCCTTCATTGGACCCAATTTTTGAGCGGGACCCTCCGATTGTTTGCGTACACGACTCGACATTTTATTCTCTAGTATTTAGTTATAAAAAAAATCTTAGTTGCTTTATTTTTTTGGTTTACCACATTGTCTTCTCGGATAAAGTCGCAATACATCTAACACATTTTAGCTGGCTGTATATCGGCTTAATATTAATTTATATATGTATATATTTTATATAATCGTAGTTCTGCTTTTTTAATAAAAATATAATAAGCTTTTTTGTTCTTTACATTTTTCGATGTTCTCTTTTGATTAAAATTTTTTTGTTTAATTCGATACCGACTTGTCAAATTGTATCCAAGAAATGCGAAAATTTGATTTTCTTTGTGATTTTTTTCGATGTCGAAAAAATGGAGATTTTTTGGGAAATTTAGGGGTACGAACTACATTCAATTTCCGAAAGTGTTTTCATATTATGTTACCTATTTTGTATTTCTACGACAAATGTTTACTATTTTGTTACATTACATTCGTGTTTATATGTTATTCTCTTGATTACATGAACCTTCTGACAAAATATCCTCACTATTTTTAATACAATTCGCATTTGAAATTATTTATACTGGAATCAGTTACAAATTGGAAACCAGTCTCAATCTTTAGTATAACTTTTACGTGAAATAACAATTTTATTTTTAGAATATTATGTAAAACCGGCCTTATTTAAATTTCGTCTTCCGTTTGTGAACAGTAAAGAACTTGTGAATATGTTTTATCGGGTTTCTTGAATTTTTTTTTGATTTAAAATTAATATTATTCAACCAAAATTTGAAATTAATAGTAAAGTGGAGATATTATTTCAGTCTAATTATTATCATTGGTAAGAAAAGATATCCAAATAACTACAATAACTATAAGGGTGATTGGTCCATGGTTGAAATGGCAAAATACCATTGCTCCCTCTGTTTCACAGTTACAATGGAAACACTGAACATGTCGTCAAACAAAAAAACGAGCAAATTGCATTTAACTTACTTGTGCTTCATTCTTAAGATTTGTCCCATGTTCATGCGACTTTTTATACCAATTTGCATAGTTCGCCTTATAACATAAAGTGCCTCAATTACTACGTATATATTAGGGATTCAATCCGGATTGACCCAGATTGAAAATACAATACATACGGGACCGAGTCAACTTCGCGTTACCTCGATTCGATTCACCAAATTTGTAGAATCGAGTTAACTCAATCCTTAAAAACAGCAATATATACGGAGTCGAGTCGAAAAACAACAACAACAAATTTTTATAAAATTATTAATAATAAAACAACGGCAGTTTTATTTCGTTGACGATTATTTGCGAATATAATTTTTCGTTTGAAATATTTTTATTTTTGTTTGAATATAAATAAATTTAGCAATATGTATTTAGAATAATTTTTTTGTCGTTTATCTCAAGTCAACAATACTCGCCAATATAAACGCGAAAAAAGATAACTCGGTTTCAATTCAAAGTTAACTCTAAGTTGATTCGTTCCGGATTGAATCCCTAATATATACGTAATGATCGTAAACTGCCTCAATGATCGAATTGAATAATTCGTTTTTATGTGAGTAAATAAAATTATCGATGGGCTGTTGTGTTACGCAAATTTTATTTGTAATTTTAATATTTTTTTGATCATGCACATCATTGGTTCCAAAATCACTCAATTTTTTGGAAAAACAGCGTCGCGTTGACGTCTGTGAAACAATGCTTTCCGACTACCAGGATGTCATGAAACGTATTATAACTAGCGATGAGTCTTGGATCTATGCTTACGACCCGGAAACAGACGATCAATCGGCCGAATATTGTGCCAAAGGTGAGCCGAAGCCGAAAAAACCACGTCAAAGCAAGTCAAAAATCCAGTTGATTTGACAGTTTTCTTCGATTATCGAGGTGTGGTGCACTCCGAATTACTTCCGACCGGCCAAACTGTCAACAAGGAATACTATTTGAGTGTTATGCGTCGTTTGCGCGAAGCTATTCGTAAAAAGAGGCCGGAATTATGGGTCGACAACTCTTGGTTTTTGCACCACGATAATGCATCTTCTCATACTGCATTGGTTTTACGTGATTTTTTCGCCAAAAATTCCACCCGCAACCACCGTATTCGCCTGATTTAGCTCCGAGTGACTTCTGGCTGTTTAGCAAACTCAAACGACCGCTCCGGGGAAACCGTTTTGAGTCAATTGAAGACATTAAACGTGAATCGCTACGCGCAATGGAGGCTATTCCGGAAATTGACTTTAACAACTGTTTCGAGGATTGGAAAAAACGTTGACACAAGTGTATTGAGGCTGGGGGGGATTACTTTAAGGGGGACGAAATAGATTTGGAGAAATAAATAAGATTTTTAAAATTATGAACACTCTCGTACTATTTTTTGCCCACAGTATTATATTAAACCTCAAGAAATGGTTTCATTGCTGAACTAGAATAGCTGCTTGGATTTTGCAACGATATCTTAAAATTTTAATTTAATTATTTTTTAGATGGATTTTGATAATTTAATAACGCTTTAATGTTTGATTCATTTTATTATTTATAACTAATTTGTCAACGTGTATAAATATTTTATCAACAAAAAGTTGTTAGATAACGACTTGCTACGTGGCTCCCTACTCCTTCTGTGATTAACTATATTACCTTTAATGTGAGAAAAGGAACCTAGAAACGCCATTCGGTTGGCCTGAGCGTTTCTTATGATAACATATCATATCATATTTTGTTGAAACGAAATGCAGGAACTAACATTATTTTTGTTAAACTTAAATCTCGAAGCTAGAGCTAAGTAAAGCGTACAACTGGCCATTTGTTATGTACAGATGCTGACATTCAATAGAAGCGTGATGTATTTAATTTAAGTTCTAAAAATTCGTTGAAGATGACCTTGTACGACATAGAAATCAGAAGTCTAATAAACATTTTGATTTGACATAAGGACTAAACATTGGGGTCTCAAACATCAATGGTGCAAAAATCCAAAGTATAACTTAAACGTTTTATCATTTCCAACCTGTGATCTAGTTTATTTGGTAAAATTTGGTTTATTTTTATTGTAATACGAATTTGTCAATAAATATTGGTTGGAGATGGCGATTCACTTGGATGGATCCACTCCACGGATGTTAATAAATATTAATATATTTCAAAAATTTGAGGGGCGTGGCGTGTGTACGTCAATAATTTACTGTAACATTTCCTAATGGAAAAAGTATAGTTAGTAGGTCGAAGCTCAAGTCGGCCATCTCCAAGAAGGATTTTTTTCGATAAGGAAGAAATCGATCAGGTTTGTAGACTTCAGATAAGCTTATGACTTGTTCAATCGAGAGAAGTTATATTCTGGAGTAGCTAGCTATGAATACCGCTAAAACCAGAGAAACCCCAATAAAGATGTTCATCCTTTGTAAATATAAAGCTAAAAACATCGTAAACATTATGCATGAATATTTGCATACAATCAAATATGTTTTGTTTTCTTGCGTAAACGTATACGCAGTTTAATGAAAAACCAATACGATTACATTGAAATTATCAGAAATTATTTTGTTTTACGATTTTAGTTCAAATCTCCTATGATTGCGTGTTAAACTCTTGGTTTAGCTATTTAATATAATAGTACCCCAGCCACCATTATGTGTCAAAGTTTCTATATTTATTCAAATTATTTACTCCGATTTATCATATAATTTGTTCGAACTTGCTGAATGATCGAATTGCAGTATTATTATTCCTACTTAAACCCATCCTTAATTTCAAATTAGTCGTTCGATTCTGACGTAAACTCACAGAGGTCTTAATAACGATATTTCTCATACTTACGAGATTTCTGTAACTTAAAACTATTTTACGATTCCACAGCTTATGAGTAGGTTCACATAAAAACCTCTTAACTGAATTGGTATTAAGTAGGTGGCCTTACACATAATAATGTCAAACATTTTATAATTTTGAGTTAAAATTTCATGGAAAAGATGATTGTGTAAATAAATATTCTATTCAAATTCATGTTTTATCGTTTATTTTACAATAAAAATACAATTCAAAATCTCACAGTGGTGAAAATCGCCATTGAAGTGTCTCTAAATATATTTGGGGAGTTGGTATTTTAAAAGTTGTGCCAACGTAATACTAATTAAAATATTCTGTTTAAAAAAATATTTCTTATCAAGAAGACTCTTACTGTTAGCCTCTTAATAGTCTTGACATCAGAATCACGTTCATGGCAACATTCCATGGAAAATTCAGTTAAAATCACAAATCCTACGTCGAATCTGAATTAGATAAAAATTCAGACCATGATTTACAAAGGAAATATTAAAGATCTTCATTTAAAATTATTTTAGCATCGTACGACCGTTTATATGATATAAAAAATCTCAAAAAAAATTTATAAAATAATATTTTGATGAATGTTTCAAGAAACCAAATTTTCCGATAAAGTGTAATATTTGTGTTTCAATTCGATGGCAAGTTGCGACAATATAAAGCCGTTCAAATAGGCTGTTCATATTTCAAAATTTCGCTCAAAATTTGCTTTTAAACTCAAAACTTTCAACTATTCTGTTTGGTCGATCAAAGATGTGACTTGGTTACCAAAATAGTCTAGTTCTATTTAAAATTACGGATATTGGCCTTTTCTAAGTTTATAATTATTCATCGTATCGAATTTGTTAAAAAATACTCAAAGATCATTTTTTTGGTTCCCTGCAGCAACGCACCTAGAGTATCAGACGGTACCGCTTAAATAAATAAATTGGCTCGAGAGATGAAAAAAAATGTACGTGTGTTTTCACGTCACGTACTTAGTTGTTTAATGTAATATTAAATTAGTATTTTTACAATACAAACAAAAATATTTCCCTTAATTAACTAAACTGATATCTATAGTAGAAGATTAGAACAATCGATATAAAATGACGTCATATAGCAAAATTTTTAAAGTAGTGATGCCTGTAGTATTCTAGATGCACTGAATATTTATCTGGCCAATAAAATACCATGTCAAAATTTAAATATTAAGTCAAAATGTAAAATTACGCTCCCAGTCCAGAAGGCCGATTTCATTTAAATTTTCTTTATCTGGCTTACTTACTACATGTTATTGTGATAAAAATTCCAACTAATATACAGGATGGGCCATCTATTGGTTTATTTTTAAATAATAGGCTATTTTAACACTTTTTTAGACGATTTACTTGAAATTTTTACAGCTCGTCAGTCTGATATTCCGCATCACGAAAGAATCATATTTTCGCTTGAGGAGCGTTTCAAAATATTGAAAACTTATTTTCAAAATCATTGTTGTGTAGCCGAAACCGTGGGGATTTTGAAAAGAAATGTGGGTTGTGAAAGAGCGTCAAGAGGAACCGCTGTAGTGAAATTGGTGAAGAAAATTCGTGAGAAAGGCTTGCTATTGGATGACAGAAATGATCCACGAGCTTGGACAGTGCACACGCCCGAGAATATTGCGGCTGTGGTCCGTAGTGTAGGACACAATACATTGCAGCAACTGACCATTAGTCGCGCCATCCACGTTAAGCGGCTAATCCAGAGACAATTCCATTAAAACATAATATTGCGAAATTGGCGCCGAAATCATCGAAAAAATTCTTGAAAACTGGACTCACAGGATGGCCTGCTGTAAGGCCAGCAGAAGGAGCCACATAAAAACTAAAAAATTCGAAAAAACAACTAGCACTGTTATTTATTATTAACGCTTATTTATTTTATTTTCATTGAGTTTAGTAATGGGTGCACCCTGCCTAGCACAAATAGCTTCCAAAATTCGAGAAGGCATCGAAACGTAGAGAGCGCCAAAATGATTTAGACTAATTTTATTTCAGGCGATTTTAATAGATATTATCAATGAAAATTTATCTTCATATTGCTTGCTTCCTGCAAACACTTACCTTGAAAGCCACCCCCACATATGTTTCATGATATTCAAATCAGATGAATATGGGGACTATGGCATCAATGACACACCTTCGTGTCTTATCCAGCCTGTAATAATTCTTGCTGCATAAATTGGGGCTCTTGTTGTAAAATACATGGCAAGGCGTTTTACATTTAGAAAACGCCTCTTCTAAGATAGCTTTATATGAAAGTGCAGCCATATTGGTGCTAGGAAAAACTAAGTCAAATGTTCCGTGGTACGAAACAGCTCCCCAAACCATTACGCCACCTTGTCTACTATGGTTTCTGTTCAAAAATATTTCCTCTTTCCTTAGATTATGAAAATAAAACTGATGTCCATCAGAACGATCCAAATTCAATTTTTTCCTCCGCAAATGCAACTCGGAGCTATTCTAGCTTCCGTATCATGTGATTTTTGACAAGTCCCAATCTGTTTCCTTTGCGTGTTGCATTCAAAGGAGGCTCCTTTTGAAATTTTTTAATTTAACATGATTAGTGCTAACAACGCACACGCGGAACCGTTGATAAGCTGGGAATGACTTCAGTTTTTGCCTAAACTTTTGACGCTGACAAGCATAAATTTGAAGCAGACCGAGTAACCATCCGTTTATCCGTGTTCGTTGTGGCCTCTGCAATGCATCCTTTTCTGTTTTTTCCATAATTTTGAATGTTATTGATGAAAGGTCCATACAATTTTTTCCTTTACCAATTTGTTTTGCTATATCGCGATTTGAGAATCCTTCCTCCTTTAAAGATTCGATTTTTGCTTTTTCGCCTTCTGAAAGTGTCTTTCCTTTACCCATTTTTCTAAAATCTTTTTGTTTTAGTAATAAGTTTAATCAAAAATAATAAATCAACACAACACTAATTAAGATAAAAATTTTACTGTTTTTACCACAAACACCAACTATTCATTTGGTCGTAATCACGACTCATTGAAAATGCATGTTTTTTGACTAAATTACTAGATTTGTAAAAAAATACAGATAACGTTCTTACTATCGGTGATGCATGTATAAAGTAATATTCTCGTTTCAAAAATTTGGAAGTTAATGACATTGTTAATATAACGCGACGTAACAATGTAAAACATATATCGATAGCAAAAATAAATTAAAGGTTCTTATATGAAGCCTACGTTGTTTTGTTGATTTCTTAAACTCAAATGCTTACACATTTTTTATTAATTTACAACATTATTAATATTTTTAAATTTTTACAATTAATTTAGTTTACAAATATAAGGAAAATGCTGAAAATTAAAAGTATTAGTAGTCAGTATTTGAAATGGTGATTAGACATAATTATTTAAAAACAAAAAGGAATCGTTAATTCATTTAAATTAAAAACGTCATTGGGCCTTTCCACATATGTATTGAGCACAACACATCATCTCAACAAAAAAAGTGTATCTAAACGAGTGCCTGAAATAATTGCATTATTAGATTGTTTGTAAAGGGTTGTCCAAAAAAGACGCAGGAAAATAAAAAATAATCCATGTTTGTTTTCTGGTTTCCTGTCTGTTCAGTGGTTTTCTGGTTCTGACATTTCATGTCATTTTGTTAGTTGAACGTTTGACATTTCTCGCGATGGAGTCGTATTCGATTGAAACCGTGCTAAAGTTATTCAAGTGCACTACAAAATTTGTGAAAAATAAAAAACACATTTAGCGCAATTCGAGAATATTTTAGTCGCCATAACCGCCCAATGAAGCAATCATCGGTCGTTTGGTGCCTAAACTCAAGGCTAAGGGTTCTGTGGTAGATGCACCAAAGCCTGGCAGAACAAAAGTTGTTCGCACACCAGATAATATTGCTGTTGTGAGGTAAAGTGTGAAAGATAATCTGAAACAATCATCAACGCGTCGATCACTTAAATTGGGCATTTCAAGGACCAGTTTGTTGAGAATTATGCGCAAGGTCTTGAATTTACAAGCAACTTGCCATACTACGCGTGAGAATATCGACGAATTTCGAAGGGTATTCGAAAATCGCTTAATTTAGCGTCGCGGAAATGTGAATTGGTCTGCAAGATCATGCAATTTAACACCATTAAAAACAACATCATTGCCGATATAAATGCCATAGAAACGTCCCTATTGGAAAACGTCATCAAAACTTTTGACGATCGGATCAACGTTTGTAACTCCAGCAGTGTTGAACATTTGAGTGGCATCATTTTTCATTCATAAATGGCATCGATAAACCTTCAAAATAAAGTACCCAGTGAATCAAGAAAAATAAATATTTGTAGTTTTGTCCCAATTGGACAACGCTTTAGTTTGTGATAACATGTGTAAAGTATACATTATCTCCTTTACATAAGGTAAACGCAATTTCATAAAAAATTAGAAACAATTTAGATAAAATTCTAACAATTGCGGACACTCGATTAATTCAGCTTTTTGCTGTGCACAATCACCCGATCCACACTAGGATTTTTTTGAGTCAGGTCTCATTCTTCGTTTTTTTGTATTACCTATAAATCCGGTTTCCATTTTTCTGGTTTTATAGATAAAGGGGAAAAACGAAAAATGAGACCCTTTTGAGACTCAAAAGAACCAGTGTGGATTGAGTGATTGTCTATCAACCATAATATCTAATATATCAAGTATCGAGGACAATTTTTGATTTTCTGTAAGCAGATATGTTTGCGATCATTCTATTTTATGGAAATACATTGCAATCCAAATTCAATCGTATTCTAAGGAAATTCAGATTTCTACTGCTTTTAAATTATTTGAAGAAAAAGATACAAACATATGATCAGGAAACTTCAAAACAAAAATCGAACCAATGAAAAAAAAAATTTGTTTTTTTATTTGACACAGCGTTGAAAATTAATTTAGTACATATTTCTAAATTTTCTATTGGTGGCGTTAGGTAGTATGTGTTTGGATTTCTTATTTGTGTTTATTTTATGACATTAATAATACAATAAAATAAACAAATTATATTTTGGTTACACAACAATTTCATGAAAATACCTCTAAAATTAAAACATTTAGAGATGCATAAATATCGTATTGATTTTGCAAAACCAAAGTCATGTAAAACGTCTGCCTATTCAATTTTAGGATTTTGCCGGAGCAACATTGCCGCCGCAGCTCATCACTCACTGGTAACATATAAAAATTATTTTTATTAAATATAAATTTATTTTAAAATTAAATTTAAAGTTTTTTTTATTTATTTACTACTATTAATTTATAAAGTACTCCGCTTCTTACGTTATAAGATAAAATACGCGAAAATTCAAAATTCCCTTTTATAAAAAATAAACATGCATATTACATTCAACACTTTGTTTGAGTTTTGATGGTGTAGTTATTAAGTTTTTTTTATTCCGGGACGAAAATTTTCGCTCGTTTAAAGCTCAACCAGTCAAGAATAAAAACTTAAAAAAAAATAAGAATTTTAACGAAATCAATTGTTTTTCTCTATTTTTGACATTCCAGCCATGCAAAAATAATAATTCTTAAGTGACAGCTGTTCATTTTCAAACAGCTGTTTTTTAATTTGACAATACTTTTAAACACATCCAAATAAAATAAAAGAGTTTTATTACATACAATGAATACATGAATGAATTTAAATATAAAATAAAAATTTCGTATTACATGAATTTAAACTAGATTAATTTCTAGCAAATGCATTTTAAGGCACTATATTTACCTTATCACAAATCACTAAAACTTATCACAGAATTTGAAAATATATTAAAATGATTTTAATTAATAAATAAAATAGTAAACAAAAAAAATTTAATAAAAATAAAAATGGCTACCTAGTGCACATAAAACCTAGCTGTACATAAAAAACAACAACAAATCGTATTTTAAATTTTTCTTATTTTCGGGCGAGAAATTGTGCACATATTTTTCTCTTAAATGACAGCTAAAATTTAACGAAGATTTCCTTGGGTTTTTTAAGTAAATATTAACACCAAATTCGTTCGAACTGTCAGATCAAAAAGATTTGATCGGATCGAGCTGTCAGATCAACATTTTTGACATTACAAATTTTTTTCACACAAAAATCTTGATCTAACAAATTGACTGGATCAATTTTAAAAAATCTCGATATTTTGTCAGATTTTTACGCATACATATATACAAAAGTAAACGTCAAAATTTAAATTTAAATTTAAATTTTAAATTTATTTTTGCTTTTAATAAATTTTTTAAAATTGTAAGGATAATTTGTAATTTTGTTTGTGCGACGTATTTTCGAAATGTCTTGTGTACTAAAATGTTGTGTTTATGTGCGAAATTATATAATTTCTTACGTTTTTAATAGAAAATTATTGATATTGAGTGGTAAATAAATTAATAAAATTGAGAAATGGGAGAGTATATTGAACATTTTAATTCTTTGCTTTATAATTTTTTATTATACCGATGCTAACAAGCTGAAATGATAAACCCGCCTTATAATAAACAATTTTTTGTCTTTCTTTTCACAAATACTACTACAAAAGTCGATCAAATTTCTTTCATATTCGTTTACATAAAATCCGATCAAATTGTTGTTGTCTTATTTTTTTTATTAAGTTTTTACACAATGCTGGTTCCCACTTTATTCTTTTTAGATGTCAATAGAAATGGACGAATATAAAACGAAATTTTTGTTATTCCTTTTATTTTCCTTATTCTGAGTATGGTCGAATGCATGTAAATCATATCTATCGCTCTCTTACGTTATTTTTGTTATTCTTTTTATTATATCTATGGTTCACACTTAAACGAAATTATTTACGAAAAACACAAAACAAAATATTTTCGTTCTTTGTGTGCACCATAGAAATAGAGTATATAGAATGAATGTAAGCAACTGTCAAGCGTCACAAATTCGGAGAGTAAAAGAGAAAGCATATAAATTAACAGGGCCATATTTAGAATTTTTTTCGATCGAATGCGAAATTTAAAATTAAAAAATTATTTAAATTTAATTACATTTTTATTTCTTTAATAAAAGTGCATTAATTATTTTTATTTAAATATAATATTATATGTATAAAAAATAGTAATTATAAAACCACTACGCTTATTTATTTCACATTCCTTTAAAATGTAATGTGTGTTGAAAATTCACTTAGCATAATTGGGTATCCAAAAAAATCTTCGTCATACATATTAGATTCGTCTACTTTAGAAAGTTCTTGGTCAATTGAAATATCATCTGATGAGGCTTAAACCATTGCTTTTGCAATTCTCCATATTTTGGTAAACTAAAAACAAATGTTTACATTATAATTTCTGCAAAAAATTGTATTTACAGTACATATTCCAAAATAAAAATAAATCATGAAAAGAAAAGCACATGAAACAATCAACACCCACTTTTCGAACCATAGTAATACGATAAATGCAGCACTGGTAAAAACATTTATTTACAAAACGAAAGAACTCACGCTAATAACCAAAATTGTTTTCTTATTTTTATCTGATTTTTAACTTAAATTAAGGATAATTTTACCACAAATCACTTTATTTTTAACATAATTTACATTTTATTTTGTATAAACACTTACTGATGGTACGAAATTCCATCTTGTAATTTTTTAGGCGTAATTAGCAGTTTTTCGCGAGGTACTTCATTTTATTAAATGTTTCTAATTTTTATTACTAAAATGGTGCACTACACACAATCCACTTACTATTTTAATAATATTTTAATTATTTTTGAATTATTTTAATTAATATTTTCAAGATTTTTTAAGAGCACAAAATTTAACGCGTCACTTTAAACAAAAACTGGTTTGAGGGGTTTTTTCTTTGACATATGAGACCGCCATATGCATTTTTTGTATAACCATCCTGCTCTGGCTTGTGACACATGAAATAGCAAATCTTATATGGGAAAATCTTTACATTCTATAGTATATAATTCTATGGTGTGCACAGCGAATAAATATTTATTTTTGGGTTTGGTTATTTTTTCGTAAATATAAAAAACTATTCGTTTGTGTCGTCAATATGTAATTTTACGTGCCCGCAAAATTTCAGTTTTTTATGCTCGCGCTAGAGTTTCTTATAGTACATGATAATACATTTTATACCAACCCGATTAATTTGGAAACTATTTTAATAATATCCAAGACAACAACCATAATAAAAATTAAAACGCCACTAATTTACCTATTTTATCATTCTGATTTTATTATTTTCAATTTATCATTTTTTATGTGCTTATAATTACATATATGATACATGATTTTTATAGTTTTGTTTTTCAATAGTAAAATTAAAACATTTTTGGTGATAAATAATAATTAAAAAAATACTGAAAAATTGTTATGGATATATTTAGTTTTAAAACGACTTGACTACCATCTAGATTTGATCATTTCAATTACAAATAATAATATTTTTTGTTTTGTTTAAAATAATAAGCAATTCCGTTTATAATTTAGTTTAAATAATATTAAATATATAATAAATATTGATTTATAAACAAAATTTTAATAATTTATGGTGTAGACATGTGAAAAGGAACAAATGAGACAACTTAATAAAAGTAAAAGAAAAAACATTACAAATTTGTTAAGTAGATCAAAAATACAATATAATTAATTATTATTGTTATGAAACTAATCAAATTTCGTATAGGGTTGTGTGTACAAAAAAAAAATATTGATTAAGGCAATTTATTAGATATACTCACTAGAAACTCAAAAATAATATTATCGTCAGTTTTATTTAAAACGTTAACATTTATTATCACCGACATGGTTTATGTTCTGTTTTAAAATTAATTATTAAATATTAGTTTAAAAAAACATAAATACAAAAATTGATACAATTAACTAACAACTAGAAAAAAATTATAAAAATAATTAATATTGTTTTTCATATACAGAGTTGTATGATATGAAAATTTTTCTTTTTTGTTTCACTTAAACTTAAAATATTAATAAAATAATTTAGTAACTAAATTTTAATTATATTAATTAAGAAACTGTTTGTCTTTTAAAATTAAAATTAAAAATACAGAGATGTGCATGTCTATGGGTGTTTGGTCCACAATTAAAAAACTATATTACGTTTGAGGTGTTGGATGAGAACATTTAAAAACGTAGGCTGAAACTGAAACATCATCAAATTTCTTTAAACATTTTAAGGCTTCGTTGCATGTGCATCTACATAAAGATATAAATAAGAAAATACGAAAAATTTTGATTAGATATTTTTACTTAATATTTTCAAATATATATATATGTACTTACGTATTTTGTACGAAGTAATTTATTTGTCTTGTAAATGGAGTGTAGACGGCCCAACCGCAAATTTCTTCTGTATCACATTCTCGTTTCGGTTTTATTGTTGGTGTGTTTCTTGTCTATATGTAATACGGATAAAAATATAAAGTAAACGATATATATAAATATAAAGAAGCATTAAATTTAAACAGTTAACCTTCATTACTGTCTATCAAGGTTATTTAAATTTATCTAAAAAAAATATGTACAGATATTATGATTTTCATTTACATCTTCCAAACACCCACTAATCAACTATATGCCCCATGTGTGTCTACTAGTTTGCTCTAGATACGTTTATACATTATTTGTATTATTAAATTATGTACATACAATTCTAACTCTTTTCTAACCGTTCTACTCATATCATAAAAATATAATTTCAAGTGTAAATATAAATATTAATAATAATGTGTGATAATATTTCGTTGATTTTTTTATATCCATTCATTCATAAATTGAAGTTTTCATTCATAAATTTTTTTGTAATTCATTGGAATTGAAAGCAAAATTACAATTTTTTTTCTTGTAATGAGGTAGTCAAAGTATTTTATATACATAAATTATGTACGTATGTACAGAGTGTGGTACGTATATACACATGCACATAAATATAGAACCGTGAGCTGTACGTGACTCAGGTAATGCATTAAGAATAATTAAATTTTCCACCGCACTCTTTATTTATGCACCACTTAATAATTGCATTATGCAATTTTAATTACGATTTTTATAAAACTATATGCACTTGCATATATTCTGATGTAATTTCTTAGTATGTGACTTCAGACAATTGTATAATGAAAGTCTGCCTCTTTAATTAGAGTACTACTTTCCATAACTTTATAGTTGGAAAAAATGTCCATTATTTACAAATTTGCCTATGTTAATTATGTTAAAAGACCAAAACATATTCATTCTTATGATTTAACACCCTATACCATACTATCAAAGGTCAACATCTAAAGTAGAATTATTATTTAGTTTTCCCATGAAAAGTATCTTTATCCAGGCCCATCACATTCCGTAGTAAACTGTCGGCAAGGTGATCAATTTGTTTTAAATTTTGCTTATAAAATCGCAAATGTCGCCCTAATCCGCCGTTCTACACTTTAATTCTTTCGTCGTGATTCCTCCCTTGTTTCCTTCCCCTTCATCTACAAACTATTGTTAGTTTGTTGGTGAAGGGGAAGGAAACAAGGAAAGAATCACGACGAAAGAAACTAAGCGTGAAATGGCGGATTAATATTGGCCAGTGGGTCTATTTTGTGTGCAGTGCCAAATGATCCAGTGTGCATAGAGTAATAATTTGTTTTTTACTTTGCATATTCTTCGTACACTGGTATTATGTTCAGAGTAAAATTTGACTCAGGTCGAATAAAAAAACACAAAGTATTTTTGAAAACGCAGTGCTTGCTCCGGTGCAATTAAAAAATAGGCCCAATGATTGAAAACAATAATGCAGATAGTGTCTGTGCTATCCTAGCCAAAAAATAAGTCTTTGCTAGCATAACCACATAAAACAAAACATATTGTTATGGGAGTGAAATTTCTTATGTTTGTGGTGTTTTGTCGAGAAAATTATTTCGATACTGATCAGTTTTAGATCAAAATTCATCGAATTAGCGATCTTGAAATTTTTGAAAATAAACCGCTGAGTTGTATCCTTTATTCCGGAACTGGGGAAAGAATTTATATTTAAACATTTTTTTTCTGGCATGCTGAGATAAAAAGTTAGTGTTAATTTTTATGAAAACAAAATTAAATGGGGAATAATTTGCCCTGTCAATTTAGATATGGAAAAATTATTCCCAATTTATAAATATTTACATCAAACTGTTTTCCTCAGTAGGCCAGAAAAATAATATTTGAACAGCAATTACATATAAATTCTTTCCCCAGTTCCCTATTCCTAGGGAATTACCAGAATATTGCCACAGATAATAATTAAAATATCATTCTGAATCCAGTCCACCATCGTGATAGTTCACTTTATAAATTTTTGACCATGATCGAATGAGCATCGTCGTCTCGGATCCTAACATCAACCATTTTTTTTTAGATAAAACATCAGAAAATTAAAAATTTTACTCTCGTAATCTCCTCAAACTTACTTCAGTCTAAGGTTCAATTTTACCTAGATTTAGGATTTATTGAATTGGCGACTTGAAATAGAGTTGAGTGCTTTAACATTATTTTAAAAAAAATTATCGACAATTTTCAAAATATTATTCTGAATTCATTTCATTTATTAAAATGTCCCCGATGACTTTGGTCTAAAACTTTTTGAATTAACCGAACCGTTTATATTTAGAATATCGGATAATTCAAAATGCCAAACAAATTCTACTTGGTGGCTTATGGTGCATCGAATTGGGGAAGTTAATTACATAATATTATATCTAGTGCCATGCGCCATAAAATGTTGGAAAATCAAAATTGCACTCCGCGGACCATACTAAATTAAACTTTTACTTAATTTTACATAGCGTAATTGTCCATCGAATTGCGTAATTGTCGAGATCGCTGTCCACTTAGCAGACTCTCGAAAATTTCTCACATCTATAGAATCTTGGTCCATCGAATGGCGTTCCATTTTACAATAAAATAACGAAAAATATCTTCTCTATCCAGTTTCGTCAAACCGACCTCAACCCAATAACAAATTCAATCATTTCATTTTATCAATAAAAATACCATCTTATCCGACTCATCTTAAACAAAATTTAATTTTATATCGAGTCATGATCAATCTCACCCCTAAATTAAATTTGAATATTGCCTTTAGAAGCCACAGCTATCGATAAAATATGTTTAGCTTGGAAACCAACCTAAAATAATCTAAGGCAGGTCGTGTCTTGATTATCGATATTTTTCTCGGCTGGTATTCAATTTAAATACTCGACATTTTTAGGTTGACCAATTTCAGTTGGTACGATCAAACTATCATTATCGATCATTTTCGACTGACATAGATACAATTACAGTTTGAACCCGCATTGCGGTGTGGTTACACACGGCAAGTTCATAATAATTGGTAATAGCGGTGGAATTGTGAAGAAGATTTGACAGTTGCGGAATTAAAATTCCAATTAAAGCAGCGTAATTTACTGACGTGTGTAGATGTATGTAGAAGCAAGGGTTAGACCCGGATAATTATGAATTCAAAGAGATAATAGAGGAAAAACTAGATGGTAAACAACAGTAGACCAGACAGTACACTCGAATTAACTCAAGACACGAGTCGTTTCACAGAATTTAAAGTAGTTCCTAAAGGGGGAGCAGCCGTGACATTCATGGGCGGGTCGGAAATACGCAAGTTCCAAGCGATAACCATATCGCTTGGAAATGAAGAAACGTAGTATGCATCAGAGATCGAGCGACTCGCGTATTTAGAGTATTCAAATATGTCTGCCGATTATATGGAAAAATCCAAAATAGGTGCTTTCAATGGCGTTCGAGATCAAGAGACACATAAAGCGGTGGTTTTTAAGAAACTTTCGCTGAAACCATTGTTTCTGCTTTAATTAATGGGGCTGCACAAGCCATCATCAAACCATCACTTAAGGTACGGTGGATTGAAATAGATACCGAACGGAATATCGAATGGCTACACCCGGATTACGTGACATAAGGATTGTGGATCACATCTCGCGGGACTGCTGGGAAAACCACCGAAACCGGGGTAGATCATCATCTGCAATGCAGCGAAAATCAAAGGAAGACAAAGCATTGGCAAAGTACAAGGGACGATGTTTATGGAAAAACTTATATGATTACAATAGACACAAGAGCAACTCACACGATAGTTCGAAAGGATCTCATCGGTGGAAACACATACACACAACCACACAAGAATGTAGTGAAAATAATAATTCGGGATATTAGTTTTCAACACGAAATACTGTTCACAGGTATTGCCAATGTGGTAATTCTAGTCTTGAGGGGCTCAAATATAATAACCATCAGGTGAGTAGTAATTGATCACCGAAAGAAGCTATCACCAAATACAGAAACAATTAGAGAAGTAATAATCGCAAAAGTCTTTGGTAATACCAAATACCAAGGACAGAGTTCCAATTAGAACTCGGAGAAGCCAAAAACAATCAAGAAAAGGACAATTCTTGGAAAATGTGGAGGTAAGTGAAATACGAACATAAAAATCCGGTGATAGTCAACACAACAGAACAAATAGAAATAATAGGACAATTTAGGTAGAACTGCGGACCGAAGATTTTACTACGAAGCAGAAAATAAAGCGCAGCAATTACTAGAACGGTACACAGTTGTACAGAATTGACGCCGGAACAGAGACATCAATTCGCCAAACAGCTAGAGGATTTATTGCCTTTGGCGAAACGAAAAGATGGTCTTGGTCGAAAAGAAGGACGGCAGCATGAGATTTTGTGTAGATTATCGAAAACTTAATGATGTGATCAAAAAGGATAGAAATCGATTTTCACGAATCGATCACACATTAGACACATTACCGGCTGCTAAAATGTTCTCCATAATGAATCTTCACATAGTGGCTATTAGCAATTTAATGTAATGCCATTTGGCCTATGTAATGCCCCAGCGACTTATGAACGATTAATAGAACGCGTACTAAAATATTTATTTAGACAACTTTATTGCAATTAGAAAAACTACGAAGAGCACGTAAGGAATCGAATCAACCCAAGGAATTTTCGTACGCATACGTTCAACCGAGTTGAAGTCAAGTTCAACGAAATGTTCACTCTACGGAACCGAGGGTCCACGACGCAACCGTCAACGGAGTTCATATAGACGAAGCAAAAATATCAACGGCAAAGGAATGATGAAGATCCAAGAATTACAAGGCTTCCTTGGATTAATCACCTATAGAAGATTCGTGCCAGGAGTAGAGCAAGAATCAGAGGAATCAATCGTATAGATGCAAGCAATGATGGAAAAGAAGGATTGTAATAAGGAATTGATGGTCGAGAGCGAGTTATTGCTCTATTACTCCAAAATCGGATAGAAATCGATGCGTAACTATTGCGTGATACGAAAAGAATTATTGGATGTAGTGGAACGCAAGCAACCCTTTCATCACTACCTCTATGGTTAAAAATTCCATTTATGAACAGACCATGGGGCGTTATGATGGTTGCTACAATACAAGAATTAATCTGGAGGGATAGATGTTGTAGGCACATTATCAAGATGGCCATGTCAAATTGAATGTATAAACGCTGCGGGCGAATGGAAGGAAAGGAGGACATAATCGATGTACGGCTTATGAAGCTGCTTCTCGATGAGCAATGGGTAGTTGAATCAATCCGGAAAGAGCAGTTATTAGACCCAAAGGTTATTAGGCCAAAGGATCCAAGGGATCGTTGGCCAAAATGGAGTGCAATTTTAGATAAGACACCCTTAGTGAAGGCCTATTGAACACAGGGGGGAAGACTAATTTTATTAATCCGGATGTAGAGTGGTATCAAAAATGCGATCAATGTGCAGCAGGTGTATCCTATACCCAATCAAGAAACAACAGCCATCGTTGATGTAATAATTAATAACTGGATTACCCGCTCTGGAGTCCCGAGGTATGGTGGAAAGATTTAATAAGAGTACACTGAACTCTACCACACAACGCAGGCTTAGGTGAAGAGTAATGTTACGATTTCGCCTATTGGATATCAATTCGGCGTAGATTAGTTACTTGGGCTGGTCATTAATTCAGCGTAATTTGGTCAGTTAAGAGTGTTGCTTACTAAAGTAAGGGTAAGTTATGCAGGTCCGATAACCACCTGTGGAAACATTTTCTTCTATATTTTTTGAAATTCAATAGCGTTTAAGGAAAACTCGTGCTTAACTAATCAATCTTGGAGAAGTTGCACATCTTCTCGATCGGAATATACAACAACAATAGACTTACATTATTTTTCCACGGTATCAAAGTTAAATCGATAATTTCGTGCCTAGCCTTGTTTGGTTTTAAATATTTTTATTTTAAATTACATAAAATAAAACCAGATTATGCATGAATTCCAAGAAAACTTTTGAAAACTAACGCGCATTCCCAATAGAAAACTTACGACTTTTGCCTTCCAGAAAAGTATGAAAAATATTTAAAAAAAAAAAAAATTTGTTCGTTAGGTTGGTGGTTGCCTTATGGGAAAAGTTATCAAGCTTTTAACTGTTGTCTTATGAAAAATACAACGAAGTTCAAACGGAACGATATCCAAATCAATACACCTGGAATATATGTATTTTAGATTTACTGGAATTAATGTTTAAATAATTAATTTTCGGAAAACTTGGGAGGTTAAAAGTCAATATGTCAAAATTTTGTAAACAAATAAATAACAATGAAGTTCGAATTTTATTCTTTCTATCAGGAAGTTTACATGATACAACATGAATGAAACGCTAGTTACCCACATTAGGTTGGGCAACTTTTTTGTGTGGGGTCAGTCCTTAGGACTTAGGTCGATGAAAAATGTGATGTAAAGGACACCGCCCTAAAGGGTTCTTGCATCATGCAATAACTGTCGACAGCGACATTGATGTTAACTAAACATATCGGCATAACATTTAGTTTTACAGTTATTAATTTAGTCAAATTGAAAAAATTACAATGAATGAATTTAATTTCGAAAATGTTGCAATAGATGGTGCAATAAATCTTGTTAAGTTACCCAAATGTGATCTATAATTTTTGTGATGTAAACGGTTACCAAATGGACTAAATTAGGCCAGTCCACTAAATTTGTTCACGATGTAAACTACCTCTATTAGTTTCTATTGAGTATGCTCTTCATAAGGTAAAAGTAAAAGGCAAAAGTCATAAGGAAAAGTTTTTTGCATTGGGGATGACCTGTTACTCATAAAATTTCCGATAGAGACACGAGGATTGTGTCGTATGCAAATATGGAGTTTTTCTATTACATAGGTTTGAATGGAAATAGACCAAACGACACAGTGGTTAAAGCTTTGGCGTTTGAATCGGGAGGTACCGTTGTTCAAATTTCGATAGAGGCAGGATTCAAAGGGAATTTTTCATCATCTGATTACGATCGGTGATGGAAATGAACACAACTATGACCCCATGTCGGAGTGCACAACTCGCGGGCCAACCCATCTTCCATGCCAGTACTAGGCTGGCATGGAGCTATGCAATGTGCAGATGGTTCTACGTAAATCGGACCTACAGCCTTTCGTTCCCAATTTGGAAAGGCAATCCATAAGGTAGGCGTGAAAAGTGAACCGCGAAAGAGTTGGGAGTGCTAGTACTTCGGCCATTACATAAAAAAAAAGACGCGCTTAAGAGAACTAAATGACATTTATGAAAAATGGCGTCTTGATTTAAACAACGGAAGCAGTTTTATAGCAGATTAGTATATTAGCCTAGTCAGGTATACTACCCAATTTACATGTAGAAAATTGTTTCGACTGTAAATTTTTTGCAGGTAAATAAGAAGCATCCGTTATATAAAAATAGTCAACAATATGCGAGAAAGAAATAAACATATATAGAAATGCCTGGATTATTAGTAATTTATTTTAAAATTAACTCAAAAGGTATCGAATATATTTTATGGTAACATTTTCAATTTTACAGTGGTTTTTGTTCAAAAATTCTCCCGTGCAAAAAGTCAATCCTTTTCATAAATGTTAAGTAGGTATTTGAAAAATTATTGTAACATTATTTTCAGTATTTTCAGGAATATTCTGGAACTGGTGTAAATTACGAGAATTGTTGTTGTAAACCGCAAAATCTATAATTCACAATCAAGTGATACGAACCGGGTAAATTCAGGGCAAATTTGTAACAATATAAATAGTTATAGCATTTTCATGGGATGTAAACACCAACTTTTATGATTGGATGTTAGGGATAAGAGTGCACGATAGCTTAATGCTGGAATTACACTTATTGCTGGAAATTTATTTCATATAAAATAACAAATATAACTGTTCTATCTTGTACTAGGAATTTACTAACAATTACTATTTATATACGAGTAGGTGTCTGAAATCGGGCAAATCTGTTTTACCCCTCTAAACAAAAAACCGAATTTGCAAAATACGGGTACATATACGAAATATTAACGAATCATTTGTTTGCTCTCTCCAATTTTAAGAGGATAAAACAAAGATTCCACAAACTAAATCATTTAATGTTCGTGACTCGAATGAAGACGCCATATTGTGTATTTATGTTATTAACTTTTTAGTTAGTTTAGGTAAGTATTTCATATGGAAAATGACCAAATTATAAAACAAATAGAAAATTTAATAAAATATGTGCCGAAAATCAATAATTCAAGCCGGTTAGTCAACAAGGGAATATCGAAACATCACCAGATTTGTTATGAGAAAATAAGTATGAAAAATAATCACTATGAAAATAAAATAATATAAATTATAAATTTAATTTTGCGTTTCTATTTCCGATATTGTTTTAAACTTCGATAAAATTATTGGAAATCATATGCAAAAGTTTTACGTTACTGAATCGCAAAAGTGTTACGTTTGCGTATCATTAAAAGTGAACATTATGCGAACCAATAATTCACTAAAAAGTCTAATTATCTTGGGATAGGAACACCGTAAACGGTTCACCTTATTTAGCGGGACCCCTATAAGCCGAAAATTTTAATTAGGGTTGGCAGGGTTATTTCAGAATTCTTTCGAGAAAGCTGCTGAAACAAAAATTCATTTCTACCAATAGTTATAAACGAGGGTTTGATTTAAAATAGAATTTGACGGATAATAAATAATAATATAATAACAAATCACCAAAATATGTCCAACATGTGGCTCCTCACATAATACTTATTTCCGATGATATCACGTTTTGTTATTTACAAAATACAAAACATATTTAAGGCCATAAAACACCATAAACAAATATTTCATAACATTATGTTATAAAAGTTTTGCGTCGTTCTTACATTTAGATTTTTTTGACCACCTAGTTTAATTATAAAATTTCATATTAGTCATGTATGCCGACGAGTATGTTGTACCTATTATAAAACGTTTTAGCGTCCGATGGCCACACGAAACTCTTTCAAGTTCAAGGACCCAAAAACTTATATACTGTATGTATTAATAAACATAATAATGTTCACGTTATCTATGATTCAGAATGATAAAATAAAATCACACGTCGCGTATTCTCAAAAATATTTATTTCATGTGTTATGTACGGTTTTAAAAAATAATTTATGTTCTATATTTTAAAATGAAGACAAAACAACAGAAACACAAAACAGAAAACTGCGTAGTTTATTATTATTGACTTTGAAACATACGCAAATTAGGCATAGTTTACAGAAATTAATAACATTCCATCATAATAATAACAATAAACTGTAAACTGTTTGTGATGTATTAGATTAGGGTCAAATAGTATGTTAATTGATAGCAGAAAAACAAAACTTTATACCTAAGGCATGGTGAGATAAAAATCTTAAAAGAAAATTATCTGAAACTAAATGTTTGGTTGTTAAACACAACCTACCCCAAGCTAATGGCCATACCGCATATTTTAGTTCGGCATGCACAGGCGTCATGTTGATCGATGATATATTTGTATAAGTTATATACGAGTATAAGATAAAATTCCTATAATCTTTATCATATTAAATTACACTAAATAGTAATCAGGGGGGCTTGCCTCGGCATACCATTTTATATTATGTACATCTGCCCGATTCATAATATTATTATTATTTTTGTATTTTATATTATTTATTATGATTCATTACACATTATTCTAATAAACAATTTATTTTGATACTTTAATGAAAACAAACATTTATTTACTATGATAATACGAGTAAGTTCGTTTATGGAAATACTGATAACCGAAAAAAAATCACAGATTATTTTCAAAGCATTACTTGCGCGTTGTGCGATTAAATTATGCTAACATCTTGTGTTATATACGTAAATATCATAATGGGTATTAAAGTGGATTTTGGAATCGGAAGTAATTTTATTATTGTACTATTTGCTTAATTTAGTTATATAAGTTTAGTTGTATAAGTACAAAAGAATATCAAACACGTCATACTTAATTCTGTGTTTCACAAATTATGGAGCATGGTACAAAATCTGTACCCAATATGCAATGTCGACGGAGTTCCGTTTACACTCGTATGCAACACTCTTTCTATATAGAGAGAGAACCATGGAGAGTCAAAGTCACGGAAATCCGGACTACTCGTCATACACTTTTCCCTATATTACAATAATTCCCAATAAACATTTCACAAGGAACTGCTTTCACTTTCTTGTGCAAAATACATATCGTTTCTATGGAACATACTGATAATACGGAATATCGTCTATCCTGACAAAGAAAACTGATAGAAAAGAAAAGAGATAAATTGATATTGAAAAGGAGGTGGATTTTTGTTGGAATTTCGCGATTTTTTCATAGTCTTTTCCATTATAATTCACATCACTTTTTTGTATGAAACTAGATCAAATTCCCATAATATTTTTTACTTAAAAAACTAAAAAAACTTTACTAAAAAAAATTTATATTTTAGTTAGATCAATATTTATTTAAATTTTATAAAATTTGCCTCTGTATTGGCATCTGTAACGCACCATTAAAATATACAGCATATTATCAGCATAAGAAAATTATACCAACAAAAATTTGCGTCATCAAAATGATGTATGGATATGGCGGCGCCATTCTAAATTGATTTTATACCTTTTTTGTTCAATTTTGATGATCGCTATCACTAGCATTTAGCATATCTAAATTTAATAACAAATTAATTTTATAATTAACAACTCATTATATACATTATAATTAAGCACTAAGAAAATAAAATTAAATGTTCACCTGTATGTGACCGCTCGTCGACTTCTCATATAAAACTCAAAACACAAAACAAAACTAAAAAATAAAAAATAAAAATCGCGAAACAGAAAGAGAAAGATAATCAATTTTGTCCAAAATCGATATTTTTGTGTCTTTGAAATTTTGTAGACGAAATTTAGTATGGAGCTAGAGCTATTTATTCTACACAGTGGACAAATTGCATACTGGGAAAAGGAAATAAAAATTATGTTGTGGTATACTACTGTATTATTGTATGAGTGATACCACTGTATACTATCAACTATTAGTCAGCAGCCTCATGTATTTGCATGCTTTTATCAATACGAATACATCTTATTGGCTATTCAACAATAAAACATTATGTCGGATGTGAAAAAATTATAACTATAAAAATATAAAACTAAAAAAATAGTAAATTTAAAGTAAAATCGCTAAAACAAATAATAAGGCAAATAAAAAGCGGTACGTCCGTGAGAACGTAGAAGTCTTCGAAACAACATGGAGTAATTATTGCTCAACCACACTGTATGGACAAATAGACCAAAGGAAACAAACACGAAAAGCTAGTCGGATGCTATCGGAGCTATTGGACTGGTATTATTAGATTGAAAGAAGATGATAAAATTTCAGATACAGAAGTGATGAAAAAAGATTAAAAATTACATCGCGTCCAAATCGAACGTGATATGCGACAGATATCTATTTATTTTATGTAATCAGACACAACACGAGAATTTCGACCAATATCTATAAAGATTAAATCAACTAGTTAAATATGGTGATTACCGAGACAAGAAATTGACAAACGAGCTTCTTCGGGATAAAATCGTAGTGGGAATTCAGGATGACAATTTTTAACAAAAGTTGATGAAGATTCCAGAACTCACACTAAACAAATTAATCGATCTACAGCCCAGACGGTTTGCCCGATGAAAATGACACTTCATAAGTTTTTTTCATTAGTTCGGAAATCCTAGTGGCCGAAATCGGTCCACCGCAAGTGACATAGGAGCTTCTTTGCAAATATTTTGAAAAGTATTACATTTACGACAAAAACGACTATGAACTAAAAGATTTTAAATTTATTTTGCTGCAATACCGGGCCAGATCAGTTTACGAAAATTTAAGCGGAAATGACGATTTTTAACAAAAACTGTTTTTCTACTAAATTCGGCCCCGTACAGTTCAGACGGATTGATTGATCGGAATAAAACTTCATACCTCAGCTTTTTCCATACATTTGGAGATCTCAGTGATATTTGGCCAAAATCGGCCCACCGGAAGTGACATCTTTCATAGAAGCTTTCTCGTTTTTTTTACAAATATCTTGATATGCATTAAAAGATTCTAAATTAAATTTGCAACAATATCGGTTCAGATGAATTATCCAAAATTTAAGCAGAAAAGTCGACCTTTGACAAAACACTGTTTTGTAACAGGGTAACATGACTTGTTTGAATAAAATAAAATTCACTAAAACTGACTATTCGGAATGAACCTTCATATTTAAACTCTTTCCATTAGTTCGGAGATAGTTGCAAAATCTGGAGAAAATCTGTGTACAAGATGTGGCAGGTTTTATGGGAGCTTTTTCAATATTTGCATTGATGTTGAAAAGAATTAAAAAATTCAAATAAATCTCTTAATCCCAAGACAATTTTACCATGTGATTCCGGTAAGTTTAATTTTTCACTTTAAAAATCAAGAGTGGTATATTCGAGATTTATGTATATTCGTGCAGATAAAAGAAAGTCGGGTGGTGGCCAGAACATATTCGACTAAATGAAATAAACACACAACATAAACTAGTTTACATTTAGTGATGATGAAAATGAACATGTGTTAATAGTTACGATAGAAGACGACAAATACCATGGTCAAATACCAAAGCGTTTTCAACTACCATAAAACTCAGACACAACTGGAAAAACGTTGATTGTATGATAGATACAGGATCAAATTCGTGTCTGAAATCAATATAAAATGGTTCTTGGTCTTTCAAATAATTAAACAGGACCACATACCATTATCATCAACTAGTGAGCATATCAAGAAAATTCGTATCAATGTAAACAAACAATAGGTAATTTGTTTAGTAAAATCAAAATCGTTCAGCATGAAAAAAGAAGAAGAAATTGTTAAGAGATGATTTGTTTATATAGACACGGCCTTCTATCTGGCCGAATCAGAAGTCGATGAAATTGTAAAACCGGTGATTCAACACCCTCGCCGCACACAACTTGCTCATATAGAACGACATAGCTAGGAATTTGAAGAGAGTTGAAGAATTCTGGAATAATTCAGAAATTAGAAAAGCATAATCCATGGGTCAGTAACACATCATCTTGGTCATCTTGATTGTCATTCGAACAACATCATCGTCATCTTGATTGTCATTCGTAAAAATTGTTTCAGGGTATACAACGATCCTGTACCATTAAACAAGGCCCTAAACCAACCAAATTATTAATCGATGAAATATTGTCAAGGTAGACCAAGGGAACATTTTTGCGACTTGTGATGCAGCAAAAGGTTTCTGAGATATTAAATTGACTGAAAGAAGTAGTGAATTAATATGTTTTTGGACTCCGTTTGGCAGATATGTATGATATCGTTGACTATTCTGAAATTTTTCATATTATTTGGTGGTCGATGATTTATTCACATATGTATGTGGTCGGTAAGCGGAATCAGAGTAAGCTGAAGGCTGACAAGAAGATGAGTCAAAAGTAGCAGCTATTTTAATCATCAAGTTGTCATCCAACAAAGAAGAACTAGGATGAATCTGGTCAAAAGTCGAAGAAGACGAATATTATTTTGGTTACGCAAAACTTTAAGAGCTACAGGGCGCAATTACGCTCAAATCGAAAAAGAACTGTTCGCTGTTGTGTTTGAATGTACTCGATTCGAACAAATGGTAGTGGCATCGGTTATAAAAAATGATCAAAACCCTATGAACATTATTTTTAGAAAGCCACTATAGAAGGTCTCTAAGATTTTACATCATGCTCATGATGGTGCAACAATATTCTCTAAAAATTAAGTGTAACGAAGGAAATTGTAATATATTAGCGGATACATTATCACGGGCATCATTAAATCAGATCAAACATTCGTGACGTGACTATGAAGCATTCAACGTTGAAAACTTTGATCAAAGTGTCATTATTAATGGATTTCATTTAATGATTTTTTTTATCGAAATGGAGAAGAATTATGAGCTATTCTACTTCAATGGAGAAACATTTCAAATAAAATCCGGTCAAGTCTGTATCAAATTCATCTACAAACCCTTAGAATTGGCTCTCTATTAGAAAATCCCATTTCAGCTAAAAAGAAGGATTCGAATGTCTACTTCTGCATAATGGTCTAAATTAGACTTCTGTCGAAAATTTTGAAGCTCTTGTGTTTACACAATTTTTTCTCTTCGTACGGCCACTATAATAGAGCGGAAAAAGATGACGGGAGAAACTACCGCCACCACACCATATTGATTTGAATCCTCTGATGTCTATTCAGATAAATTTGCAGCACCCAAAAGCTATTTCATCGCTTTTGGAATAGCAATACAGTAACAACATAGCAGTAGCAACATATATCTAGGCATTAGGTTCATCATTGTGGGATGTGATGCAAACGCAAGAAACGTATCCTGGGGGAGTTCCGATATCAATCCAAGGGGCACCGATATTTTAGACCACTTATTTGGTTCTGTACTGGTCACACCAAATGTGACTAATGGACCAACCTTCTTGATGCCTCCAAGACAGGAAGTAATGGACATTACTCGTGCCTTAGATAGAGTCTAAGTGAGAAGGTCCTATATACTGACAGACATATATGAGGCAACTCTCTCTCTCTCTCTCTTCTCTCTCCCTCTCTCTTCTCTCTCTCTCTTATGTTTCATCTGCGGATAAACTAAACTGGGTATTTTAAACACCTCACAAATACAAATTAGGTGCTTTATAGGTTCAATATTCTCCAGTCATTTCGACCTCCAGCCATGAAGATCAAAAAATACGTGGAGCGAAGAAGGAATTTGAGATGCTTCAAAAAATCAATAATCATCTCTTCTAGAGCAGAGCTGTCCTATTAGTAATTCCATACGAGCTGGGACTCCCAGGTAGAATAATGGAGTTGTGTGGCGGTCGTAAAATCACTTTACGACCGCCACACAACTCCACTATTACGGAACTGTAGAGAAGCTAAATGGGACTTTTATGAGAACGTAAATAATAAAGAAACTGTAAATGTTTTATTGGATACCCATTTCTTAGAAAGTAGGGATCGAAGGACAGTAGAACAAAATATACTCATTGGCAGAAAACCATGTTGGCCGTGAAGTTGGTTGAAAATTACGATGGATCGTCTTTTCTTTCTCCAAATTCAAAACACCAGGCTCAGATGGTGTTTTTCTTGCCCTTGTTTATGATGGGCTGGAATTTATTTTAGTCCTACATAAATGTTTAGAATGCCCAGTCCTCTCCAATTTATCCAAGACTGCAAGTCTACCAAAAGGATAAATCGTGGGAGCGTTCTTTAATACTGTGATCCCAGCAGCTTTAAGACTCAGCTTTGATCGAACCATTCCAAGATGATACGATGCATGCTCAAGGCCAGAAAAATAACCACCAAGTTGGAAGCGCACGACCATTATGACTGCGTAGTCCGTAAACTCTTTACTAGTTCAGTTGTACGACAACCAATTTTACTATCATGGATGGGCCCTATGTGATCGCATGCAAATTGTGGCCAACATAGTCCTAATCTGGTATTGTGAAAATGATTTATTTGAGAATCCTAAGAAAGCTGAAATGCTAATTTTTGAAATTTCAATCTCCAAATTATAGGGGATCATGATATATCACTTCTTTTGGAGACTAAGTATCTTGGCGCCCGGTCGAATCGAAAGCTTACCAGGCAAAATCTTATTGAAGGTAAATCTAAGAAAGCAGGAACCAAATAAATCGACTGCTGCACTCGAGAGTCTTGAATCTGCGTTAGGCTACCATACTATGGTAGATAGTGTTATTTGACTCCATCGAATCTGGAGAGAAGTAAGTAATTTCCAACAGATCGCATGCCGGCACTCTTTCAAGAAACCATTTAGTGTGATTATTACTGAAAGATATGAGTCAAAATATGATGTTCCATCTCATATTTCCGATGGAGGCTTGATAATGTTCACTAATCAGTTTGAGCTGGTCCAGCCGGTGCCGAACTTCGCGTATCTGTTCCTGAGGAAACTTGTCATATTCCGTTGGAGGATTAGAGATTTATCATAATCCGTAGAGTTTCCCGAGATTGAATCCGACTGTAGAGTCGCTTAATGTACATTGCATTGGGTAGCTGGGCTTCGAAAATTCTCTAGGACAGTATTGAAAATTTATACAGCGCGGCAGAAAAATAAGTTTTATTTCTTTAGTTGCCAGGCATCCATGAAAATGGGGATGCCGATAAATTAAAGAGAGCAAGCGCGTCGGCCACTTACTGTTGTGTTATAAAAGAGGCGTCATCAATTACTTAACAAGGTGGAACAATTCTTCCACCTATCGTTTAGTTTTGACTTATCTTGGATTTAAGGATGGGAAAAGGCTTTTAAATTATGAGGGAAGGACCTTTGCAAATTGCTGGTTATTTTCATCTTATACGAGTACTATACAAGTATTTGTATATAGAATAGGAAGAGACTACATGTCTCAGAGAGGTTTGCTACAATGGTCCGTTTTAGCGAGTGAGTGGCAGGGTAATCTCGGCTGCTCACCCATAAAGTACAATTTGAGTTTGATTTTTTACAACAGATGTCACCATTTATTTTCAAAAATAATTTCGATAACATATTCTAACTAAACTAAACTGTTAAAAAATGTGTTTTTTAAATTGTCAGTGACAAATTGAACTTACAAAAAAATAAATATCGACATAGAAAAATCCACCAGCTCACCCGGTTTCGGCAAATGAAATTAACACTTTCGAGCACAATACTTTTAACAATACTTTAACCCCCTTGTATTTTCTCGTTTATAATGAAAATGTTTTCATAAAATTTACGTTGTTGCATGTTTCCTTTAATTTTTGTTGCCATATGTAAAAAAAAAACAAAAAACGACGAGATGATAAAATGGGATTCCCCGATTTAAATAAAATTATAGAATAATAGTTTTTATTACTTTGCAGATGCATATTGCATCTTATTATTGAAAAAAAACTTAGTTTGTCGTACCGCAGTCATATCTTAGACGTTTATTAGACGGATCTGAAGATGAAGTTTTTGAAGCGGACGGTTGCTCTGACAAAGAATGGTTGCCTGCACCACTATACAGAAAGAATGAACATTCTGATGAGGCTCTCCTCAAGGAAAGTGATTCTAGTGGTGATGAACATACACAAGAGAATGGCTTCAAATGTGAGGTAAGATGACAAGATATTTTAAGAGGAAAAAATGGCACAATATGGCGGCGAAAACTTATACAAAGACAAACATTGAGACACAACATATTGAGAATCCAAGAAAGAGGTTCTCACCAATCAGCAAATATGTTGTCTGTAGAAGACACATTTGGGTGTATATTTTCTAACGTGATGTCTAACATTGTCATACGAGAAACCAACAGGAAGGCTAAGAAAACTTATGAAGAGTACAACAGAAATAAACCAGCGCGACTCGTGAAACTACTAGGAGTCCTTATCGCGCTAGTATGAGGTTGAATCATTTCTGGGATTTAAGCAGGTTTTTGAGATTCGACAACAAAACACAAGATAAGAAACAGATAAAGCTGCAGCAATCAGCGAACTGTTTGAAATGCTAAACTCGAATCTTCGAGATAATTATACGCCCAGGTAGGAAGAGAAACGAATCAAGGTGAAAGGACTGTTAGAGATTTGTATGAGCACTTCAAGAGGTCAGGTAAAAATATTTTTACTGACAATTTTTGAACGTCACTGCCTCTTGCACGCCATGAAAAAAAAATTTACCATATGTTCCGAACGAGATGCTGTCGCCAAGATCTCGTGAAACCGACTCTTCTGTATCGCTGCACTATAACACTACAAAACACTACAACAAGTAGGATAGACAACGATAAGCTAGTTACCCGTTACACAACCAAAATAACAAGTCAACGGTGGTCTATTTGACAAAACTCACAAACGCCGAATTATTTTACTTGATCTGACATTGTAATTAGCTTTACCACACATTAATACTCGAGCAACAGTCTCCATTATATATAGGCATTTCAACTTAAATTCAGCTGTGAACGTATTCATTCTTGGCAAACCAATACCAGCTCAAGTACCATCATCCTCAGCCGAAGACATTCGCGATAGCATCGCACGAATCTCGCAAAATGTGAAATGTTGGATTTGTTTGGAGTTGGATCCAAAGAAACGGAGGGCTACGCGAAAATTATGTAGTGTTTGTAATAAGCCAGTATGTTCTGAACATACATACATGATTACAAGATGCCTAAAATTAGAAACTAAAGCAAAACAGAAAAGAAATCTAAAAAGAATTTTGTTTATGTTTTATTTATGGAATCTTGCCGTCTGTGATAAAATACGACTATAATAACAATAAAATTCTAAAAAATGTGTTTTAATATACTAAACAACCAATATATCAAGTATATTTTATATTGGCTACCCGGGTAGCCGGTTATAAATAGAATAAGAGAGTAAAACTTTGGAACAAAAATGAACCTCCTTAAACAAAATTAGTGTCCAGCTCCTATTTAAAAATTGATCCAAAATATTCATGTTTAGGACGTCGAGGAACAAGAGCTGACTACCCGGGTAGCCGGTTATAGACACAAGGATTAATGGATCAAGCAAAGATTTTAAAGTTCCTAATACTTTAGCCTATCACATACACCTGTTAAACGAATATTGTATACACCTTAATACCCCAAGTCAAAAGTCCGGGTTTTGTGCAACACGGACAGAGTACAGATATGGCGGCCAAAACACTAGGTTCTGAAAAATAAAGTAAATTTTTTCTGATAATCTCAGATTTACATTATGCTGAGAGATTCTTCAAATGGCAACAATCGTTGATTATTTTTCCATTTACTTTTTCGTTCAAAGTTTCGCATTTTTAGGAAATGAACTGATGAACTTTTATAATTATAAAATATTTTCTGAGAAAACCTCTTTTTAGCTTATCTTTATTGCGTGGTGGTTAATATTGCTCATTGACATTTTAGCACTGTTATTGGCTTAAAAATTTGACGGTGTACAAAGTTCTACCAATTAACACAGGTGGCTATCGTTTTTCGAAATTGTACACTAATCAGCTTACGCATACAAGAAATATTAATTTTTCCAACAATCATTCAATGTTTCGAGCGTCATAACAAACAAATAATAGAATTCTTTACAGAATTCAGTTAAGTAGATTTTTAACATACTAAAAATGTTGTTAGGTAATTAAATTTTTCAATAATGCAAATAAGTAGATATTTTATTCAACGATTCACATTTCCGTTAAAATATCAGATTACAAAATATGATTTAATCTGAGTCTGATCCAAGCGAGTTTATTAATGTTCTAGTTGTAGTCCAAGTTATAGGGACTACCTGCGATTCGAAAATGATTTTGTTGCAAATATTTTACAATAAAGTTTCGAAAACTTCAAATACTCTAAATAAGGGAATTGTGATAGTTTGATTTTAATCGAAACTTTTAATCAAAAATTTTAATTTTCATTTAATTTGAACTCGTCTCTACGAATTAATTACTTTTTATTTCTTTGCATTAAAAACGAAAATATGAAAAGCTTTTAAACCGCCTCGGTATCCAGTTTTAGAAAAAAAACGCTTTAACAAAATAAGTTGAATTTTAATTGGCTTTTGTAACAATTATCATGTAATCATGGTAAATGAAACGAAAGATATTAAATTATAAATGCTTGAAATAAAAATATGCAGTTACAATTTCGAAGAAAATGTTTAAGGAAGCATTACGAAAATTCTTTCCCAGCTTCATGATTTTATTGTCCGATGGTCAGGTCACATTTCAAATAAAATTAGCTTAATTAATTTCAAATTATGATTAAGGAAATTTAATTATTTTAATAATTATTATTTAAACCGGTTAAAATGACCACAGAAATACTATCATGAACCGATATTAAGAGGAAAACACACTTCACACATTAATCAACTCCCCCCTAATAATCTACATGTTACCCAATCAAACAAATTAAAAATTATCACACTTATCACATTAGTTTTGATGTTAAGCGCGCGCATTCCCACTAATCTACCATGATTAGTAAAATTTTGTTAAATTATAGTAGTTTAACTGTAAAATCATTATAACACTATTATATATCATTCGTTATCGTTACAAATATATAATTAATCTAATTTAAACTGATGTGAGAATAGAAAAAAAAAACTTCAAGTAAATAAGTAAAACACTATATATACATTCGTAATAATCATTGCCTAACCTCATGTTACAATAAATAGAAATAATTGTTATAGAAAAAAAAAATTGTAAGAAGGTTCTGTTCTTAACGCACTTATTCAATGATAAAAACACGCACCTCATTTAAACTTGATCCAGATGAAAATGCCTGATCATATATTAAATCCATAAAACTCACCTGTCTGTTGTATACTGTCGCAGATTGTGCCATAACGGCACACAGCAACAATAATCCGAACAAGACAGCACAACATTTATTCAGTAATTTTTGCATTTTTATTTTTTATTTTTTTTTACCAAAAAACTTTTAACTTTAACAATTAGTTTTTAAAAAACTGTTCTATTATTATTATTATTTTAATTTTAATTTTGTGCACTCAAAATAATTTATTTATCTTATAACAATTTCAAATCACTTTTATTTAAAATTATATTTTTAAAATTTATTTATTTAATTTCGATAAATTTTTTAATAACGAATTTTAAAACAAAATTGTTCCTCTTTTATTTTCAAACAAACGATGTGTTAATGTAACAAGATTACTTTTAACTCTGAACCAAAAGTAAAGAATGTCGTTGAATTTATAATATTACGATAGTAACTTACGAAAAAAAAAAACAAAAAAAAAAATAAAAAATAAATAAATAAATAAAATAAAAGAAAATGTTGAGTATGTGTATATAAAAGTGAGCGATGTTTTGAGTATAACAAGAATCGTATACTTCACGAGTATATTATGTGAAGATTATTGTTTTGTATATAGGGGAAATTCTCTTCAGAACATACAATTTGAAAGCGTTACTAGAATTGTTGCTTTGGTATAGGTGTAATGTGCTTTCGAAAATTATGGGCTACCATCACGACGTCGCACACCCATTGCATACCCCAAACCATTGCAATGATTAAGATGTTCGTATCATAATTAATTGTGTACGCAAAGCAATTACTACATATACGAGTATAACTGACGATGACTGGTTTCACTATATGGGTCATAAGTATGTAAATTCGCCTCCTCGACAAATTTTTAGTGTTCGCTATATATTTAGCAACAGTTGCTTGTTTATTGTTTATATTATAAACAGTAGAACATAAACACAATACTTAAATTATCATTAAAATGTTTCCGGGAATTTCTTCTTGGCTAATAAGTTACCGCGTTCGTTGATGAAATTTTTAATGCCTTAGCATAGATAGAGTATTGAAGTGGGGAAATAAATCGTTAAACGTATATAGAGAAAATAGTTAGAGTTGTAATTCTACTACATTTGAAGCCATTCAATAAAATAAACCAACACGTGTGTAAATAAGACGTTCGTTATTATAATAAGAAATGGGCGATAGTAAAAAAAAGAAAAACGAATTCTCATCTTCTATTAGTAAGTACACCAATCTATTCTTGTGTAGTCTCATTCATAATTTTTACGAGAATGGATTCTAAAGATGTGTAATAATATCATCGGTGGAGAGTAGAACACAATATACAAATTGTATTTAGTTAGACGCGTTTGTTTGGCTGTTAGAATTATTGTCTATAAATAATACTGGTACAAACGAGTATGTGGGAAAAATCACGGGGCCTTATAACACACAATAATAAAATGAAAATTATAATTTATTGCATCAGGCTATTATGTCTGCGGCTATCGAGTAAAAAAAGAAATTTATTTTTAAAACGACCATTTAAAATAAACGGTTGAGCGTATAACACCAATAAATTTTATTAGAACGATATTTTAGGATTCACCTGTTTAAGTAGACGTTCGTGTGCGATTTAATTAATGTCTCAAATCTATCAAGTTTGAATGCCCCAAATGAATGTTTTCGATATTCATTGGGGATGTGTTTAAAAAACGGAAGGGACATAAGCAAAATGTGAAATTCCTACAATATACCAACAGGTATAAATACTACCTATTTCTTAATTTCCATTTCATAATTGTTAAGCAGCGATTTTGTTAATGGATTGTTATATGGGGTGGTAAAACCAAAACGGTGTTGTTTGCATATTTTAGTTAGGGTACTTTGTTTGGCATAAGCACAATTTTTTTACAAATAATTACAATGACATGCAAGATGACACATGTAGTTAGTTAGCCCGAAAAAAATTTGTCCTTGCTACAACTTTAATATTTTCGGGCAGCCCGAAAAATTTATAAACACTGCATTATCTTGAATTCTCATCCCGAAATAATTTTTGCATGTCGAACTAAATTTACAACAAAAATTAAATAATAAATAAATATTTTGTTTATTCACCATGCAAATCTACCAAAAATATATTATAATAATCTCAATTAAAAACGAAATCATAAATGATCAGAAATCAGAAATTTCCAAAAACTACTGCAAATGCTACGAAAAAGTGATCAATATCACAAATCTAAGACATATAACTACATTCCATATTAACTGGATAGACAGTTCATTTTAACCCGAGTCCGCACATAATGATCACAGCATAAAACTTCAAATTTTCACTGCTACATTTGCTTCTGTAGCAGATTCCACAGGAATAACCGACGACTTCGACCGATGCCTTGATACATTCTTATTGCTGTATTAAATGGAAGTTTATTATTTTTATGAATTTTTGCGTTTGTCTTGTGATTCCCAATGCGGTATGCGACAACTCGGCGCAATCAACTCGGCGACGGACAACTCGGCGACGGTCAACTCGGCGACGGTCAACTCGGCTACGGGAAATAAATTGAAAACAATCAAAAATGGAGATAAAAATGGACTAATTGCGGGATTGCTGATTTTTGGTCGCCAACCCATACACTCTTAAGCAAAGTTATAATATGGAGTGAAATTTAGCTATGTCATTGGCAATTCAGAAAAACCACTTATCTTACTACCTAAGATAAATGGTTTTTCTGAATTGCCACAGAAACATATACATACATACATTTCATCCACACATATGTAAAATCTAGCATCCGCGCACTATCATCAGCCCAATATCGATAATGGATGACATCGTATTATGTCATATTACTGCAACGTTGAATAAGAAGGGCTCGTCACAATGGTGCATGTCCGCTACATTTGTTATTACAATGGGTTCCAATTGGCGCCGTGTATTGGTGCGATCGTCGGCCCGTTAAATTTATTTGCACTAGCTGGTCACCTATATCTGAAATTTTGAATCCATTAGCTAAATCGCAAATATTGTTACTGTAATATCGACTATCGAATAAAAATTTATTCGCTAAAATTTACATACTGATACTTGGTCAAAATCTACCTGTAAAAATTGGCAATTACGCTATTAAACATATTAATATTTACAATTTGATTATGCAACTATAATTTATTGTATGCTAATATTATATCTATTCCACAAAGCACTTGTTTTAATAAAACACAGACAAACTAAACATGCACACCTCGAAGATGTACCTGCACCATATGATTTTTACACTATGTGACAACCAAAAATCAACAATCCCGCAATTAGTCCATTTTTATCTCCATATTTGATTGTTTTCAATTTATTTCCCGTAGCCGAGTTGACCGTCGCCAAGTTGTCCGTCGCCGAGTTAACCATCACCGAGTTGTCTGTCGCCGAGTTGGTCGTCGCCGAGTTTTCCGTCGCCGACTTGGTTTCGCCGAGTAGACCTGTTTCGTTCCCAATGCTTGGTTGCAACGAGTTCGAATAGTGTGTGGTCGATCGACCACGCGTGAAGTTTATTCCAGCTAAGATAAAATTAGGAGGAAGATTAAATCAGGAATCGAGATCTCGGATGAGTGTAGTACACTTCATCGGATTTATCTCTAAGCCAACTACACTTAGTGAATTACTTAATTTTTCAAGAATAGGTGGAATTGTGGTAATAAGAACAACATCATCAGCATAAGTAAGAATTAGAGGTAATCGCAATTCATCTTGTTGTTCCAATCTTAATTCAGAATATAAATCTGATACGGTAACTAAAACTTCATTTAAAATAAAATTGAAAATAAATGGTGAAATAGGACAGCCCTGTTTAACCCCTTTATTTTTCGTAATTTTCTCAGCACAAATATTGTACCATTTAATTGAGGTACGTTTCCAAAAACAAGCTTTGATGATACGATTAGCCAAATAGTGTGGTACATATTGCTGTAAACATTAGGAAACCACGGTTAGATCTACTGTATCACAGGCTTTCGAGTAATCAATTGATAACACATAAAGGTTGTAGGTTACAAATGTAGGTTATGTAGGTTACAAAATATATTCAAAACTACTTCTCTTCCGATTCGTTAATACTTACTGGTTTTTTTACCTTTGGAATTGAAACTTGTACGGTTTCAAGCCACTCAGAAGGAGGATCATTGTTCATCCAAACTTTTTAAATTATTGAATGTTTGCGTTGGATTATATTGTCTGGTGCATATTTAAAAATGCAGGTCCTGATCGTATAAACTTGATTATAGTTCTTATGTCGTTTTCGCTGGATGGAGGTCCTAATTGACAGTAAGATATCGGAATGTAGGTTCCTGTAGTTGTATCATTCTCTCTTTTATAATCGGTTGGTTTGAAATTGGTTGTTTTTGAAAAATTCTTGACATTCGAGTGATCGGTGTTCATTTTAGGCTTGGATTAATGATTGCCTGGCGTTCTTAAAAGATCTATGAGCATTTGAGTCGTGAGGATGATGATTTGGAAAGCAGCAAATGCTTTTCGACGCTTAGAGGTCAAGAGAGTTTTGGTATATAAAACTTTTTGGGCAGATCTTAATGCTGTCAATTATTGTATTCCAATGACCGTTGGTTCCATTCTCGTTAATAGAACTCTCATATGTTGTAGCAAGTTGTTTTTGAAACTCCGTTTTAATATTATCATTCTGTAATAGTCCTACCTACGTTTATAGGTCGAAAATTGTATGATGCTTTGGTTACTGTAGTTGTTGGAATGTGTTATTGTTTACCAATTTGTAATGAGGCGCCCTTTCAACGAGGAGTGCATTTAATCCACATAAGGTAATGGTCGCTTAATTCAGGATATAATATGTCTACCTTAATGGAATTTATAAATATTAAATGTGGTTTTTATCGTGTTAAAATATGATCAACCTAGAATCGAATGTATCCGCCCGTCCAGGTGTAAACGGGCTTGTGCCTTCCTTTAGTGGTCTCAATAAAAAGATTGGCTGAACTGACGAGGAGTCCTAATGAAATACCATTTTCATTGGATCTTTTGTGGAATAAATTGGTGCCAATGTTAGCAGGCTTCCAACAACCATTGGCGGGCATTAAAATCACCTAACACAACTAAATCCCGTGATTTTGAACATCTGTCAATTATTGAGGATAATGTCGAAAATATTTTGGACGAACGTCGACGATTGTATTGTGAGGTTTGAGGTGGGTAGAGATAAAGATGATTTCGCCTAAATTGGGTAAATGTTCTAGTAGCGTTGTTATTCACTCACAATAATGTTTAATACGTTCAGCACGAAAAGATGATTTCTTTCTAACTAATATTCCTACGCCGCACCGTTTAGTGTGAGTAATGTTAGATAAGTACCATATATAATTTTCTGAGGAACCCATACCTGAACCCATATTGATCTCCTGAATACTACAAATGTCGATAACACGATCTGTCGCGCTTTTTGGTATGATTAATTCCACGAACATTCCAGGTGCCAAAACAAACGAAACTAGATATATTAGATATTGGTGAAGGACTAGGTTGTATTATATCAACACGGCATGAATGATTCGTTCTGTATTATGAGTATTACTTGGGTGATGTGAAAGTTGGGAAGCTGAATGCTGTAGTGATTATGAATTAGGTTATGGAATTAAACTGTCATAATGGTTTCCGGTGTAAAATAAATTAATTTCAAACTTGTATGCAATTCATAAACACATTAAAACACTTGTTTATTATTTCGCAAAAAACAAGTTTTGTGTTTATGTGTTTATTAAGTGTTAATGTGTTTCGCCAAGTACCAACGGCGCATAGTGTTAAAAGTATGTTGTATGCAATTGACTTGGTAGTTTGGTAATTACTGATAAACAACAAATCATTCTCAGATGTTTTAAAGTTAGATGAATATATAAAACGGCATGAATCCAGCAATGTTGGAATATAAATCGTTAAGATTATTTCTGAGGTACTCAGTTACGGTAGTCCGTAGCTGATTAACAAGAGGATGGTTTCTTGGGTTCTTTCATTTGTGCCTGATGAAGAAAACCAAGGCAATTAAAAAGGCAATTTCCATCTCCTGGAATCTTATAAACTTCCATAGCTTAAAGTATTATCAAATAAGCAACAAATGAAATATACTGAGAAGATGAACAATAAATGTAAATTAATTTTTATCGTACTTACAGTGTTGTGATGTTATAAATTATAGCTCTTGATGAACGATTATTTTATTTAAATCACTATATGATCTTTTATTATTTTGTATAATCTCTAAGGTTTTTATTTTTATTTTTTTGTATCACGTGCAAACAATACTTCACTATCAAGCTTGGCTTGTTATTTAAAAGGATAATTGAAATTAGTAATAAATTCAAAATATGAGTAGTAAAATATTTAGTGCTACCAACGTTAAATGATTATAACTTAAGGAAGTGACATCTATCAGTGGACATTTGTAATTTTTAGTTACATAAATGTCGGTAGATGACATCAATAATAAATAATTAAGTTATTTAGAATTACTTATGTACATACATTATTTGTGGGTTTCGGTTTTGTTTTGAGTAACCTGTCGATCGTATTTTTTTTTGTAATTGTATTGTATTTTAATTATATTATATTTTCAACTTTAATTTACGGCTGTATTGTACTGAGAAAACCAATTTCGTTTTAAGTGTCGATAATTAAATGCCCCTATAATGCATGCAAATGGTTTGAATCTTTAATAAATTTGAGTAGCAAAATTTTATATAATTTGCTTACTAGTCCTTACTTATATTCCGCAAATCATAAAATTAATTAACAATTCTTTTAATTTGCATTATTTCTGAATTAAACAATGTATATTATAAAAAATTAGTTACCACTTATCTTGGACACATTAATATAATCGTCATTGCGGCGTAAAACAACAGAAACTTATCCTCCGTCTTTTTTCGATCAATAAAATCGAAATTTTTTACCTAATTTTACATTTGTTTACGTCATTTCGAGACTAATCTTGAAAAACATGTATTATATCTCGATTTTATGTTTCTTACAAATTGATGTAAATATTTCGCTGTTTAGAGATGGAATTATTGAGAAATTAATTTGTACGTTTCAAAATACTTGAAGCCTAACCTTAGACAAACCAAACATTTTTAGATATTTAGTGCACATAATTTATGTCAATTTCAGTACCATACCAGGAACCATAAAAAATAAGTAAATATAAGGTTGAAGAAATTGAAGCAATTAAGTATTTATATCATAAGCATACCGTTTGTTTTTAGGTTTAGAATATGTTTACTGAGTTCTGTTTTAGTACGGCCAATTTGCAGTGGAATTATTAAACGCTAATGGATTTTAGAATTATTCTAGGTTGTAGGAGGATTAACTTAATAAATGTTTATATTATTTAGGAAGCCGGAAAATATTAATGCAGAATTTATAATATTATTTATTAAATTTCAGGAAATTTCCAGATGATTTCCTCGTGAAATAATAATATTTTTTCAGGTTGCTGATTTAGAGAAGCAATTGTTGAAGACCAATACCATCGTTATCCATTAAACCTATTAAGTCTTATCCTGCCTCTAGTAGATTAGAAGTAGATTAGAATTGTGTTGTGCCGTACGAGCGCTAGATGTCTGAAACCGGGTCGTTCCGTCCCATGAAAAAAAAATACCTTTCCTATCCTTCCTATTTTTATGTGTAAACAGGCTATAGGAATAGGCTCGGCGTTATTGGGGACACTTGTCCAGTACTTGGTTCTACAGTCCAATCAATCAATCACTTCGGCCAATGTCTTGAGTTAGTATCTTTCACTGGAAATCTAAAACATATACCAATATTACCATATCAGTGCGGACTCGGGTTATTATGAACCTTCTATCCAACTGACATGGTAATGTAGGTATATGTTTTAAATTTCTGTGGGCAAACACTAACTCGAGGAATTGGGCGAAGTAGTCGGACATCCCTGTGGAATCTGCAACAGAAGAAAATCTAACAGTGAAAATTTGAATTTGTATGCTCTGATCATTTTGTGCGGACTTGGGTTAATATGAACCTTTAGTTGAGTATGGTAAGGGTTTTGAGGGGTTTGAAATAGCACCACCAAGATTCGTTTGAAAGTTATAAATTATTTATATTTTAATATTATTTTATTTTTTACTATTTATATTCACAAGTTTTATATAAACTAATAATTATTTTATCTCACACATATCAGCAATTAAGATTTTTTAGTATTCATATTTTTAAATGACACGTGAAAAAACTAAAAATCCCAAAACTAGTTTTTGTTGTTATGCTTGTTATGATCGAAAATTTTATAAAGAGTTGGTTTATACCCAACTCCATACCGAAAACGCCACAAACACTCACCCCCCCCCCCTCCCCCAGAGGGGTCGAAGATCTATCGATGAATTTCATCAAAGTGTCGTCTTAAGTTCGTAATAAAGTCTGATTGTAAAATTTGATTGTACGAAGTATCTAAAAATGTTCCAGGAACTCGAGTCGTACATCCGTAAACAAGTTCGGCTGGAGTAGATTTTAGTTCGTCACTATAAGTCGTTCGTAGTTCTAGTAAGGCCAATCAGTTCGGTGGTAGCACATAATAGCAGATTTGGCGACACGATGCCATCTCTCGATCATGCCATTATATTTTGGATTATAACTAGTTGTTCTCCTGGGCTCAAAACCGAGTAAATTAGCCAGTTCGTGAAAACGTTGTGATTCCAATTGCATACCTTATGGTCCGTGACGATGAACTCTGGAAGTAGATAGCGATAGCGACGGTTGCAGCAGTTATATCCGGAACTGGAACTGCCTCGGGTTAGTGAGTGTATCTATCAATCAATGTGACACAATACCGCTGATTATCAGAAACTGGTAATGGACCAATGATATCGAGATGAATAATCGAAAAACGTTGAGAAGTTAATGTATAAATACTAAGCGGGGGTTTTGTGTGTCGAGGGACTTTAGCCTTTTGGCAAGCTACACAACTTGGGACCATCTTCTGAGCGTCCTTTTAATTGATGACCAAATGACATTCTGAGTCAAAAGTTTGATAGAAGCTTTGACGCCAGGATGAGAAAGATTATGAAGAGCATCGAAAATTTAGGGGAATTAATAGCCTAGGTGCAGTAGAAATATCACAATAAATTGTTTTTTTCGAATTGAAAGAAACGGGAAATTTCTCGAATTTGAAAATAGAGTTACCCCATAAAATTTTTTGAAGTTCTTTGTCATTGGTCTGAGCATCTGCATAATCAATACTTTCGGGAATAGAAATTACATTAATACGTGAAAGAGAAAGTGACAACGTTATCCAGTCCAGAAATGTGCTGAATATCAGTCATGATTTGGCCAATTAAAACTTGAATTTTTCGGGCTTCTGGTTAAAAGCGTAGATAAGTGATTTATGATCACTGTAAGGAGTGAATATACGACCTTCGAGAAGATGTCGAAAGTGTTTGATTCCCGAATAATCCGCGAGAAGTTCACGATCATAAGCACTGCATCTTTTTTGCGTACTGGTACAACACAACGCGACGACGAATTGCAGAAATTGATTTCAGCACGCAACCCGAAATCAAGCATAAACCTGCAACGGATCGACTTACCAGACAAGCAGCAAATTTGGTTTGAGCCTTCTACAGGTAAACATTGTCCCTTCATTCCCCTCAACATGCGACGGACAATCTTCGATATTATACATGGCTTATCACACCCGGCATCCATGCTACGCGAAAACTTATTGGTTCAAAATACTAATAGTCAAGAATGCATACTGATACAAGCAACTGGGCTAAATCTTGTATCCCATGCCAAAAGTCCAAAGTTCACCGCCACACAAAATCAGAGCTTGGTAAATTCGAGCTACCAAGTGACAGGTTTGAACACCATGGACCTGGTTGGTCCAATACCTCAATCGAATGACTATCATTATATTTTAACGATAGCCGACCGAGAAATGACCGCAAAACCTGTAAGCAAGATCTTCTACAATGAGTATATCTGTAGATATGGTGTCCCACTCTTCATCACAACAGACCAAGGAACACAATTTGAATCAACTTTGTTCATCGAGCTCACGAAACTCCTAGGTTCCCATCGCATTCGAACAACTGCATAAAACCCGAACGCGAATGGTCTGGTCGAACGATTCCACAGGCAACTACAAGCCGCGTTTACAGCTCGATGTAATACATCCCATTGGAGTTCAGAACTTCCAACTATCCTATTGGATATTCAAACCTCCGTCAAGGAAGAACTAGACTGCACACCAGCAGAGCTAGTATATGGTAAAAATATCAAGGTTCCCGCGGTAAATTCTTCATCAACGATCAAAATTCGAACCCAAACACGGATACTACGGATTTCGTGAAGCAGCTTCGTACTACCATGAGAGCATCAGTTCCTACGGACACAAGACATCCAACCGAACAGGCAACGCACATTCCCAAAAATCTGGAAGCCTGTTTAGAGGTATTCGTAAGCGTGGATAGAGTCAGAGGTCCTTTTAGTACACCCTATTCTGGACCGTTTCCAGTGACCCGCAAATTGCGCAAATTCTTTGTTGTGGTTGTAGAAGGAAAATGAACAACAATTGGCATCGACAGGCTTAAGCCAGCATACGGAACTCTTGTGGCAAACCCAGTCGAAAAACGTAGTGTTCGAGTTTTCGATCCAGGAGGGGAGTGAGATCAAAAAGCCTTTTCACTTCGTGGCACTCCTCGTAGCAAAAATATTTATACACCAAACCGCTTAATAACGAGGGATAGCTCGTTTTGCTGAACAGAGCGCTTGCACCATCTACATTCGCGAATCTCAATATTTATCGACTATCGATAAATATAGAGAAGTCAAGCAATTACACAAGAAACAGAAATGAGAAACGAAAAAGATTCAGTCGGGTTTTAGAAGTTAAAAGAGACACAGTCTCATAATAAAATATTAAAGTGTAATACCGGTAATACCGCTATAACAGCGTCTCACAAGAGGTTGACGTATACCTCTATTCCTAACATCATATTGATTGGCCAGGGGGGGTAAATCAAAATTAGAATCAGAAAGTATCAGCGATTTTCCATGGTGCTTTGTTAAAATCCTTTATTGGCATTGTTGGTACGTGCTCGATTAAGTTTGGTAAGATAAAAGCTCCCACCACCTGCATGAGGTGTAATGCGGTGAAATGGTTATGTGTAGCACGACACTTGCCTGCGCGTGATGAATGATGACTGTGAGCCTGGATCTATTAGTACACATACTTTTACCGGATATCCGATGTGACTTCTAGCGTTGATCAAAGCTGTAGCTAACACGGGTAGGTGATTCGTAACAAGTAAACGCTTGTTGTTATAGCTGTTTACTATTATTTTGAAAACACCCGCATAATTTACTCAGATGTTGATATGTGATGCAACAGTTTTGCTGCATCTTCTCTAATGTATGATTTGAGGTAGCTCATTTTATGAGTTGTCAGTAAGGGTTTTATTTTCATGTACAAACTTATTGAATCTACCATAAAATGTTGCCCACTCCTTATATTGCCCATAGAAGTATGGTATTTCAAGTGGTGGTAATTTTATTTCCGGTTAATAAATTTTCTCAGTCAGTGGAGTTCCTTGGGCTGCTCGTTGTTGAATAGCTTCTTGTAGACTCGCCGATATCTCAACGACATTTTGACTCATTCTGTCATAAAGTTGGTTGAGAAAGTTAGAAGTACCTTCTTGTTTCTCTTGTATTTTAATGAGGATTTCATCATTCAGCAAATCCATTTGTATTATGTTGCTCTACAACTGTTGTTATTTTTGAGTTAAACGAGGAGAACCCCGATCCTCTTTAAACATACTCGAGCTTGCTGCAATAAACTGATATGCTTAACTTTTACAGCGACCCTTTTTAGTAGTTTTTCTGACACTTCCTCCACTTCCTTCGATCGGAGTTCATCGGAATCCTCTATCTTCCTCTAGCTGCTTCGGTTCGGTAAAGCAAGGCAAGTCTGGATCCACTGCCGGTAATTTTGTAATCATAATGTCAGTATCATAATAGTTTTTGTAAAGGAAATGAGCCGTTGTTAATTTAATAAGACGACTGATACCTTCACCAGTCTAAACTTGCTCCTTTACAAGTTCTTCCATGGTGCTCATCTTTCCTTATTTGATGTTAAATTTATTCGTAAACTCCGGCTATTTTGTTGTTTGATGTACAATGTGCCTCTGTTGTCCTATCCATACGCCACCAATTATTATTGATGGTGTTCCTTAATAATATACAACGATTAGCGGATCACCTTCCACTGGCGATCCGGCTCGAAGGACCAATGTTAACACGACGAACTCGTGGGTTACCACGGGCGAGGCCCAACTAAAGCAGGTGAAAACACAGAATTCCTTTATATTTTATTAATTGTTCTATTTTATACAATTTTTGAAGTTTAAAATAAACATCAATAAATTGTGAAAATAACAATAATTTTATTAACAAAAAAATGATTTGCAATACAATTAAACAATGATCCAATTTGCTATGTTCAAAATTATGATGATGCGTCAACTTATGTTATAGGATACCAGCTTAACAGTGATATACCAGCATATCATAGCCACGACCTTTTTTGATGTACAGTAGCACTCTACGGAAAGCTGGGCGAGTTTAGATTTAAGAATTCTGTTTTTCAGCATTATTTCCTTTACTTTGAAAATGTATTACATATTTTTTTTGTGTAATCGAATGATAATTTCTTAATGTGGAAACGATTTTTCCGCGCAAGCGTGCTATTTACCTTCGAAAATGATAAACGTAAGAGTAGAGTATTTTATGGTTTCGTCAATGCCAGTGTATGTGGCCAATTTATGAGTGTCGCGCGCTCGTGCGCGGTTGATTATGAAAGCTGATTATTAAACGATGATTGATTATTAATTAACGGTTATTAAATATCGCTTATTAATTGAATGTCGCACGGTTGGATGTGTCGATGATTGTAGTATCAATTATGATTATCTGAATAATAGACTTGTTACAGGTTATTACTATTGGTGCATTCCGTTTCTTTATAATTAAAATTGTGAAATTCAAATTGAAGTAATCTCTTTTTAATTGGTGTTGTGGTGTGGCTACAAGAATGATGTGATAACACTGATTTATCATTTCTTAAGAATTTTCAATACAAAAGATTTGTTAGTCTCCCATATCCAATGACGTCTACTCCATCCTATTGTGTTGGCCGAGCAAATGGAGACGCGTAACATCAGCTGATTAGTTATATTTGTTAGCACTGGGTGCTGCTTGGGTGCTGCTGATAGGGATAAGTGTAAGGAAAATAAAACAGATAGAACAGTGTGTTGTAGACTTTTGATGAACAGCAGTTCCGAGAGAAATATAGAAAAAAATAACTGAAGTATATTTTACTAGAAATTAATATAAATACAGAGTGGCTGAGACCAAGTGTTACCAAATGAAAACGCTGTAATTTTTTTAATTTTGATTATTTTTTATTGAAATTTCGTGGAATATGTTGAAAGCATATTACATTTTATGAAAAACATGTTACTGCTCGTTATGACCTCCTTTGGCTCTGATTATTTGATTCAGTCTTCCATAGAAAGCATTGCATGCTGACCGAACGTGAGCTTGCGGAATTTTATTCCATTCTCGAACAAGAGCTGACTTCAATGCATCAACACTTTCGTATTTTTTAGTGGGCACCTTACTCTCCAAAATGGACGATATGGAGAAATCCATGGGATTCAAGTCTGGTGAATATGGTGGCCATTCTTTCGACGAAATCAGCCGCGGAACGCATTTTTGTAAAAATTGCTGTGTCGCTCGAGCTTTGTGTGACGGTGCCGAGCCCTGTCAAATCTGTCAAAAAATTGACGCGCGAAAATGATAACTACACAAATGACAGCAGAGTGAAGACAGTAACATTTGGTCTCAGCCACCCTGTAAATCAATCAAGAAGAACAAACCATTGGTATTTTAAGTTATATCAAACTTTATAGTTGGTTATATTTCGACAAAATATTAGGAAGTGGCGCTTATAGGAAGTGGGTGCTATCTTGGCAGCATTTAAGAAAGTATGAGCTATTCAAAAGTATAGTTTGTAAGTGGGCCTCTCTTAATCATGCTTTACATAATATATTATATACTCGTAGCCCTACATAAAAATTTAGTTTTTATTTGGTTTTATCTCGTTTCTATTCAGCACAAAACAAAAATATTTATGAATGACTAAAAATTATGAATGAATCAAAATATTGTGATTGTTTCAAAAATAATTTATAAAGAGTATAAAACTTGAATAAACTTTTTACACATTCTGATGAACTTTTTAACTTTTGTAATCGCAATTCAATTTATGGACGTACACAAAAGGAAGCTTATCGCACATACTCAGAAAATTTTGATTTTTTGTAATAGCGATAATTATTTATTGTATTGACTTCATTAAAATTCGTTTCAAAATTCAAGTTCAGGCAAACATAACATTTTGATAATCTTGAGAGCGTAAAAGGCCAAACTAGAATTTTTTGTTCGGCCGCTAGCTGGAACACACAAAATATGGTTACGTTTATACGACCTCATTACAGTTTTATAATTGGGTCACTCTGTAAACCGGCAAAAAGCTTTTTAAGGAGAATTTTTTTTCTCAGATTAATGTTGAAACTAATTCAGTGTTATGACATTTGTTGATAAGAAACAATATTAAGAAATTTGAAAACAGTGTAATGTCTGATTGTATAAAGGTTTGGTAAAATGTTGCCTGATATAAGAGATTTGTTTAGACAGATCGATTCAATTCAAACATTGTACGTCAATAAATAAATTCTTGTAACATATCTTGCTACAATATAATTTCTGATAATCTGTGTTTATGCATTCATTATCTATTTATGTCATTTTGTAATGTCGCAGAACATTAAAATTTAAAAATCAAAACAAATCCGCGAATGTTTAATTTTTCGTATCACTAAATAAGCAAGGCATGACTCGTCATTTCCATTTATCGATAACTACTATTTTAGAGTAGCGAAGTCACGGCTATGTTCCTAAACAATCACCTTCTATAAAGTTACGGCTGTTACATAGATACAAAAGTTCACGGTGCTTAGACCTGTAGCTCCAGGTGTTTAGATGTTACCGGGAACTCCAAAGCCAAATTATATAACTGTATGTCTGAGGAGCCGATTCACAAACTAGTATTTTTTAGTTGTAACTCTATTGAAACTGGTTATATAGAGAAAAAGCAACGTAGCACGATGGAATTGGACGCTGTAATAAACTACGAGGAGTGTTCAATAAGTTCGGTAAATCTGTAAGAAATAACGGTAACAGAAATATTTTACTCTGTTTTTTCATTCCGCTCTAGTCTCCCGGCAAACAAATTCAGGCAAATCAATTGTTTGTATTGTAATGTGTTGCGATTCGAAATTACTGTCAGGTAATACGAAATTAAAGTCCCAGCACGGTGCTCAATATTTACCATTATTTCATATAGATTTACCGAACTTATTGAACACCCCCTCGTAAATGTAGAAGGCTTTGGTAAAATGCTGAACTACTTACTTCGAATAAATTCTGGAAGACGTAGCGTTGTCACACCAAATACTGATGAGAGTGAAAAAAATCGCACTATCATCCATCTCGTTTGCACAAATAAAAAAAATTTTACCAGGTAAGAAGCAAAACTCAAGAAATCGTAGGCTTATCTCTTTGGAAATATAATGGTTTATGGAGAAGATATGCGGAAACAGTAAATTTTTATATTTTTATCTTGTATTTCTCCGTTATAGATCTACTTAGCTATTTTAGTGCGAGACGGGTAATGGAAAGGGAAGACATCGATTAGTAGTTGCTGTTTCGACCTACGTATGTTAATCTTAACGCATCTCAACACACTTCTTAAACCTTTTCCTGGCCTTATATGCGCTGTGTCAACCTATTATTAAGGGTTGATGGGCCGATGTGGATGGCTACTGGGAAGTTATCTTTGTGGCTTTTTTCATGCCCGATGTGCCTTAATGTTGCTCAGATCCATTGTTGAGATTTAGGTCTAGGAAATTAGTTTTTCATATTCTCAGATTTTTTGTCTGGCCTTACCAAACGTGACTTGCTCCTACTTTTTCCGGCGTTGTAGTTGAAACGTTGCAGAGGAAATTATGTTTATAGTGAAAAACACTTCGTGGCGGCGACCACTATTTCCAGATATGTTGTTTAGGTTGTTGAATTGTCTTACCTTCGCACTAGTCTGTTTATGGAACAGTTATGAAATCCTCCTCATTAAGCCATGGCATGATCCACCAAAACATGTCCTAGAGTTAAACAATTATTTGGTTCATTTATCAATCAGCATAATGGACACGAATTCATTAAGGCCTTAATTTCTTCTACAAGTGTCATCATCTCGCCTTTGGGCATGGCTGAAGTACCCACCATTATTTTCAAATGGAACTATTAAAACTAACTAACTACTTGTATATTCCCACTATATCCTATCCTCGTAAGAACTAGCATGATGATAATTTACATGAAATCCTTGAACTTAGCGCTTTACAAAAATAATTTGTGGCAATCTAGCAATTTCGCAATATCTTGCTGCAATAGTCGTCCTTGTTTTTCTACCTTGTAATTTCAGTGGCTGCTACTTCGTCTTGTGATATAGGACCCACTAATCTTGGACCCTTACTGCCCATTTTAGCGTTATTGAATATTCGTTTCATATGTGCGACTATCCTTATGGTTGAACATTTCATTCAGAAATAAGTAATGTCAGCTAGTTGAACCAGCCGTTGTCTAGCATTTTGGATGTATTCTAAGCTGCTGTCCCCTTGACATCTGATACTTAATGTTTTGGTCAGGTATACTCGTCCTTCAGTCAATCTGATCCAATCCACGGTGCAATGCTTGAAGTTTTTATTGGACCTATCTGACATTTTGATCATCATAGAATCCATGCAACTGTTGAGTTGCACCTGATCTTTGAAGCTAACGCAGTTTATTTTAATGGTTACGGGTGTCAGCCTATCTAGAGGATCGAAGATGCGGCTACTTTCGGACAGAAATTCTCTTTTTGTTTCTAGATATTCTCCGAATTCAATAATATAGGCGAAGACTTCATCAATTGGATTCCACTGCAATCTACGTAGTTGTGTACCAAACGCTTCCTTATCTGTATTCGGTGTTGTTCTCAAAAGGTACTCGGTTCTCATAATTATAACTCCTTGAAGTTAACTCGAACCCTGCATGTCATCATCCTTTTCATTTATTTTGGCCAGTTCTTTAAATTCATGTTCTATGTATTTCTAATATTTGAATGCCAAACAATCTGGTGCTGGTTGCGGTCGTCTGCGGTCTACGAAGTGCTCTTGCTTGATTACTGCTTGTTTGATCATATCTGCCATTACTATCCAGTTAAGAGAGTTTTCACTTGCTATCTTAACCGAATCATTATCAAATACACTATTCCTCCTCTATTTCTGTTCACACTATTTCTCTGTATAAATTAACCCTTTGAATAACAGGCTGAATTAATTTACCTTATCTATTTCACCGCAAGACCCATCTGCAATGGTTACCATGGCCATTACTTCGGTATTTACCTTTATTCAATCAGTACCGAAAACCAACTATCATATCTATATGCGATGATCTGTTGAATTCGGGATCTGCCAACAAAACAGAGCTCTCAATATCTTTCGCTGAAAAAGATTCGGCAACACATGTTGGGTAAAACTGACGCATTCCCGATAACCTCTTTAGTCCTATCATAAAGAGAGCTGGCATTCATAATCACTCACTCCTGATTAATTTCACCAAAGGACCTAATGTTGACGAACCACCAATATCGGAATACTCGATACAGGCGTACGATTATTTTTCTGACCAGGCCTAATCGGTTGCAACATTTCTAATTAATAAACGACGACCTCGCATCTGCGTCTAGAAGGATTCTGTAATTATGCTTTAGACCAAATTTATCAGCTGTCTTTACTAAATCTGTTGGTAGCAGACTTGTGGACACAACCTTTATAGTTTGGAAGGTTAATAACTTTTGTGGACCTGTAGATTCCGTTATCGTTACTTGCTCAGAAAAAGTTATTTTGGTTTTGCACATATTCCGGGTGTAATAATGCTGGCACTACATCCCATAGAATGATTTGGCCGCTTCATTTTTTTGAGCTCACTCAATCAGGATATTTTCAGATTAATGTGTAAATGTTCCATTGAGGCGTACTGGCAGACTGGGATGGGGATGATCGGAAGGAGGTGGACTGGGCGATCGCGTTTCCCTTCAATTTTTACAATTACTTTTATGCTGTTCCCGTGGGGTTGATTTGACTTTCGGAAAGTGTTAACTAAATGATCTTTATGTGGCCTTTATTAAAATTCGCTCAGTCGCTCGCACGATGATCAATTCTCTCTTATAAACAAGAGGTAAATCATCCATTTCAGACCAAAGAGAATGTATTGAGGGAACCAGCGCCTTCGTATCATCTCGGCGGTATAAGGCAGGTGTTTCTGATGGGAGTTTCCCTACTGAATTACAACGCTGGCTTGTTCTCAGTCGAGATCATTTACTCCAAATTTTCATGCTTGTATCACGTTTGGGATTGTCTCGCAAAGTTATTATCATCTCTAAAGCTTGCTGGCAGGATTCTGCAGGGAATCGCTCAAGCTTTTAAGGTAATTGTCGATTTATCAGAGATCGCCACCTATACAATTTCCCACTCGGTGCATATTTACAGTTTTGGCAAATCGTATGAAACTTCCTAATTGAACTTGTTCCAAGGATCGAATGATCGCTTAACATAAAAGATTTGTTCGTGGGTTCGTTCCTGGATATTTCAGGTGCCTTCGATAGCACCTCGTTTCTTACCATTACAGAGGCCTGCACTAGCTTTCGCATTGGCCAAACGATTGTTGCATAGATTGGGTCGCATGGCTCCGTAAGAGTCTCCCGTTGCTCGGTAAAAGTCTCCAAATTTTTCCCCAGAGTGGTGTTTTGTCACCTCTATTGTGGCTCTTGGTGATTGATGACTTACTTCTGAAACTACAGCAATCTGGCTTTAATGCTTATAGCTATGATGATTATCTGGTCATCACTGGTCATGTTTGGGCCATATATTGGTTTGTTTTTAAATCATAGGCTATGGCAACACTTTTTTGAATGATTTGCTTGAAATTATGACAGCTCATCCGTCTGATATTCCGCGTCACGAAACAATCATGTTTTCGCTTGAGGAGCGTTTCGAAATATTAAAAACTTATTTTCAAAGTCAGTGTTGTGTATAAGCGAGATCGTGCGAATTTTTAAAAGAAACATGGGTGGTGAAAGAGCGCCAAGCGGAACCGCTGTAGTAAAATTGGTGAAGAAAGTTCGTGAGAAACGCCTGCTATTGGATGACAGAAGTGGTCCTCGTGCTCGGACAGTATGCACGTCCGATAATATTGCGATCGTGGTCCATAGCGTAGGACAGAATCCATCGACCTTAACCCGACCTGAGGAGAATACTGCACAAAGAGCTCGGATTATTCGTCTACAAGGTTCAGATGATTCAACAGTTGAAAGCAAATTACCATCCGCTTCGATATCAGTTCTCTGCGTGAGCCAGCTTCATAATGGCGTCGGTTTTGGTCGAAATTCATATTTTCAGACGAAGCGCCACACGTCAACTTAGAGACGCCAATGCATCCATTAAGAAGGGATGTTTGGTGTGGATTTTGGCGTCATAGCGCAATTGGCCCATTTTTCTTCGAAAACGCTGCTGAAGGCGCCATTACTGTCACCAACATTTTATGATCTCAAATCGACGCTATGAGTATGAACAACCTTTGGTTTCAACAAGATGGCGCCACATGCCATGCAAGCCGACCAACATTCGATCTCTTGCACACCATATTTGACAACTGAATAATCAGCTGTTTTGGAGATGTTAATTGGCCTGCGCTGAATTGTGATTTGACGCCGTTGGACATTTTTCTATGAGGTTTCGTTAAGGATAGATATAATATAATAATTCAGAGACAATCCCAGCTTTAAAACACAACATGAGACAGTTATTCGCGAAATAGTCGCCGAAATTATCGAAAAGTTCTTAAAAACTGGACTCGCAGGATGGCTTTCTGTAATGCCAGTAGAGGGAGCCATATGAAAGAAATTATCTTTCAGTCTTAAATCGGAGGTTCCAACACAATAGAAATAAAAGTTTCCACAAAATACAATGGCCCACCTTCTATCTGTCTTAATACAGCAGCGCTCTACAAGTTATAGAAATGAGGTGCATTGAGAAGAGTTTTCGTGTATAGGCTTATGTTTACTGGTGTAGAAGATTTACAGTAACTCAATGCCTCCGCAGGGTGGTTTCGTAAGAGAATCTCCAATTAGGAAGTGCCCTAGTGTTAACGCCGTTAAATCATCAGGATTGTTCGTCAGTGGTGCCAACGGTTGAGAATTGAGACATGCTTCAATTTGGGCCGTGACAATATATAATTCCTTGAAGGTCAGTGTTGATTCTGTTATTCTCTTGATATGAAACTTGATTAATTTGACGCCGGCCTCCCAAATACCCTCGAAGTGACGAGTGTGAGGTCAAATGAAATTCCAATTGGTTCCATTCATCGCCAACATAGTCGCTATGTCATTTGGTAGTGGTGTCATGGTGTTATCGTAGTGCGTTTTAAGGCCATATCAGTTCCTACGAAGTTAGTTCCGTTGTGTGAGTCAATGTTTGTGCACAACCCTTTCCTTGAAACGAACCGTTTGTATGCTGCAATGAAAGCCTCTGTTGGTTTTGAGCTCACTATATTTCAATGTGTATGAATTTTATGCTCCATGCATTTAATATTCCGATTTAGCCCTTATATGTTTTTTAGCCCCTTCCTTCAGTTCACCTTAGTTGGATTGGACCAGCATAATCGATGCCAGTTTTAGCAAATGCTCTTGTGTTGTTTGTGACGGAAACATTTGAGGCATTTCTAAATTACCTTGCGTACAGCTCTTTTTCCATTTATGATCCAATATTTGTTCCTTAGATAAGCTAAAGTCAATTGGGTACCACATGCAACGTTTTGCGGTGAGCATCCTCCATGATCCGTGAGAGGACCTTGTGCGGCAGCTGGTAGATCAGAATTGTGTAGTCGACCTTTCAGGCGCATCAGGCTGTGTGTCAATCTCTAGATTCAGAGGCTTTTCCGGTTCAATGCGTTTGAGGCTCTTAAACACTCGATTTCGCAATTAAAGTTTTGATGTTTGATGACATTGACTATTGCCTATTCTGCATATTGGAGCTTGTGACTGGATAGCGTTTTGTTGAAGCTGCCCTTTTGCAATTTGTGCTGAATGAACCGATGACAGTACGCTACAATTTGCTTTATTTTTTCAAAGCTTGAGTGTCATTCGAATAATTTGTTAAACATGTTTATCGTTTACTTTAACGAAATTAACTGATATCGTCTTGTCTTTTAATTCTTCTGGTTGTAATTCACCTAAGATGCTTTCAGTGTTGGCTGCATCGAAACTATCGTACGTTGTTTCGAGTTGCAAGAAGTCTGGTTCATTCCACCACAAGTAATTTTTGGTCAGGGTTAATGGCGTAGTACTTCTAGTAGCCAAACCTGCTGGGTTTTCAGAAGATTTCACGTCCCTCCATAGGGTTTCAGGAAAAATGCTTCTTATTGTAGATATTCGGTTGGCTACAAATTTTTTGAATTTCCGTGGGTCACGATGAATCGAAGCCAAGGTGATGGTCGAATCTGACCAACAGTAAGTTTTAATGTCTAATGAAGTTCTAATGCCTGCATTGAGCTCTAACCGAGAGATGGATAGCTTTATGTTAATGGGTGCGGCACGTGTTTTTACATTAGTAAATATGTGGTGATGTGTGCTCTTTCATCAGAGCATCGCCAATTAATTGCTGCGGCATAGCATATATACTTCGAAGCATCAGCGAATCATTGTAATTCAATAGATAATTTTCTTGTGGCGCCAATCGAACGCGAAATCATCATATGTTTTGTTGACCTTTCTCCTTTGTATTGAATGCATTTGTTGTTCAATGTAGGAGGTAGTTTTTCGTTCCATCCAATGTTCAGAGTCTGAGCTTCTTGCATCATTAATTTAGCGGTAAAATGGTTATTGGTTATTGGTGACAACCAATCGATGGGATCGAATAGTTTGGATGAGTCCGACAAGAATGCTCACTTGATAGATATGACACATAAAACTCAAATACATCTCCCAGGGGATGATATACTCTACCCAAGGTTTTGACGCAATCACTCAAGTTTGATAAGTTGCCTGCATTCGATAGAATTTGCTCAGGATACATTCCAGGATGTCCCTGGACGGGTAGTTGTTCTTAATTCATTCACGGCTGCTACAGCTTCCTCTAAGGTGTCGGCACCCGTTAGCATGTCATCTACATAGAGGTCCGATGATAAAATTCTTGAAGTTATTGCATAGTTGTCTTGTTTTTCTTGTGCTAGAAAACTGACCGCCTTAGTACCATAGGTTACAGTGTTCAACCTGTAAACCGCGATAGGTTTTCTAGGGTCATCTCTCCACAGAATTTTTTAAAAATCCCGATGATTTTTATGTATCCATACTTGTTTGTACAGTTTTCCAATGTCGGCGGTTACGACAAACTTGTGCGTCCGCCATCGGATTAAGATGTCGGTGTGATCTTGCTGAAGCTTAGAATCAGTCATTATTAAGGCATCGAGGCATCGAATACCACACGGAGTTTAGTTGTGCTGCTATCTTGTTTTAGCACTCCGTGATGTAAGATATAACTGCCGGTTGTTCTTGTTCTGGTTGCACTAATTCAATTTTGTTTCCAGTTGTATTAGTTTGGCTACAGCTGCTTTCTTAGATTCGCCTAAGTTAGAAGTATCCGATTTAAAGGGAATCTTTACTGTATAGTTACGATCAGGCATATGTTCTAAATTTGTCTGAAAGTGTTCTTCTATTCTTATTTCTTCTTCAGTACGATTTCTTTCCTATGGAATGGGGTGGTTCTCTGATTCTTCATATGCCTGGGGCTCCCGATGATAATGCATCCGAGCTCAGTGTTTTGAGCTTTTGGTTGATGTTGCTCGCCTTTTATTAGACCATTGGTGGCGATGAATGGATAGTAATCGGCGCCTAACACTATATCAATTCATTGTGATTGAATGTAAAGTGGGTTTTCGGGTTGTAGATTTTCCAAGTGTTTCCAGTTATTTGTGTTGATGCTGATTTCGGGAAGCCTCTGAGTGAGTTTCCCGAAAATCAACACATCAACATTTAGACGGAATTCACCATTGAACCTTGGTGCTGATTTTAGTCTCATAAGATGACTGCAAGTGCCAGCTTGGTTTCTTCCGATACCCGAAATGTTCACATTGATCTTTTTGAGATTAAGCTTGTTAGCCGCCTTGGAGGTGATTAATGTGGCTTGGGATTCCACGTCTATCAAAGCCCTTAAGGTGACTGGCCGAACATTACTCGGCACCGCCTTTATTGTAGGTTTACCAACATGCATTGTTTTTCAGAAGAAGACGCCGCGTTGTTGCAATGTAGGAATGTATGATGATTTCCCTTACAGACGACGCATACGTTTGCCTTACATGAGCCATTGTGTTGCTCGAGGCATCTTATACAGCGGTCGAGGTGTTCACCAAGCAGTTTAGCTCTCGCCAATGTCGTCATTTTTTTCGAATTCGCCACATTGATAGAGCGGGTGATGTTTGTGAACGTTCTTTAACAAATACATACCCGATAATTTGCTTTGTGTTTTCCATGATAATGATTTAGCATTGCCCATTGCCCCTAAAGACTGGAATCTCTTTTCCAAAAAGTTGAAATATTCTGTTATTGTTGGTAGTTCCCTTGGGTTGGCTAAAGTTGATTCATATATCGGAATGGATTCCGTCATGCATGTTGCGATTTCTCCTGTAAAAGCTGCTTGAATCGTGGATGCAGTTGTACCTGGCCTGTAGAAAATCCCATGCTTTCTCATAATTTTCTCCTACGTTTCAGAGATGGCTGATGTGTTGAGCCGCGCCTTTCTGGATGTGTGACTTTAAATAAGTCGTTTTGACTGTATCGGAGATTTCGTTGTTTGTATGAATGAGCTCCGTGAATAAATCGTTGAACGAGCTCCAGGATTCATAATCTCCACTTTCGGTAGTTTGATGCTGCACACCTCTTGCGATGCGCATTTGGTTTTTGACGTATTCGAAGTCACATTATTGTGTCATCCGCACCTTATCCAATAAGGTACCGAAGTGATCCTTCAGGAAATAGTTAATACTCCCATCTTTCTCATCATTCTCTATCAAGATCGTCGTAAGCCACTGGTCGATCTCGTCCATCCTTTTTTGCAGCTTGTTGATGTATATCTGTACTCGATTTGATGTATGTGTTGATATAGTTGACGCATGAGTATGTTTTGTTTTTTGAACAGTGGGTTGTCAAGCTGCTCGATCGATTCAATCCGAGGTGGCTCCGACCTGTTTTGATCATTACTGTTGTTGTCTGGCTTATTGGCACTAAATGATGACGATTGTATTGATAGCGAGTTTAAGCGCTGTTGTAATTCAGCCAGCAAATCTTCGTAGTTTTCTGCTACCTGCTTCCTGTCTTTAAGATAGGGATGGTTATCACTTATCGGTAATATCTCGATGATTTTGTCGTCAGCTGAGATGAATTTTGCATACAGATCCTTCAATTTTGTAACACGTTCTTGTAGATAACTCTGACTTTTGCGATGGTCACCGTCTCTTTCGGACGGGATGACTCGTAATGAAATCTTGTTGTTTGATGAGCTCTTTTGTTTCTAAAACTAACTAACTAACTACCTAAACAAGTTTCATATCAATTTGTATGATTAAATTTTTCTTTCCAAGAAATGATTACTTTAAGATTCGTCTATCCATATAGAAATAAGTCAGACAAACGAATAGTTGCTGGGTACTATATCTCACAAAAAATTCTCAAAAAATCACAGAAATTACTTTAAGCCTTCCTCCATCACAGGGCATAAGCCTATAGTCTCGCCAACGAATAGTGGCAGAATTTGAGGTAATATTTCTTATCTCCACCCCATAGAAAAATAATAGAAGATGCTTTAAATCTTCTTCTACCACCAGACGTAAGCCGATATTTCGATCATAAAATATGTCCATAAAAATTCTAAAAAAAAACGGGGATGGGCAAATAATTTATATGATTTTTTGTGCTAGTCCCGAAAATTTTTCTGTCGTCATAGTTTTCAAGTATCAGCAAATTGCCATATTTTTACTCTCAGCCCCGAAAGATGATATCATTCTAAATACCTATTATACCGTACCTGTCTTTAGCCACGTGTTCTTTTAGTCACCTGTTTATGAACCACGTGTTAAAATCGAAATTACATACTTCAGATAAAAGTAAAAAATGCATGTCTGTAAAATGAATAAGCAAGAAGGCCTTATCTGTAAAACTCCATATCTGTAAAACGATTAACACTATTCCTTTATATAAATAGTTCTAGCGAGATACACAGCGACATACATGTATGTATATAAAAGTTTGTATGTAGTATGTACATAGAAAAGGTAAATAACCTAATTTGTGTGATGCAATAAATATGTTATTTACAAGCAAGCACCTACATAGTTTCTATTCAATCCCTTTTTTTGTATCTTTGAACCGGCAGAGATTTTATCTTTCGGTTCCATTGAAAAATGAAAAAATAATTCTGTTACATATTTTAGATTCGTTGCTCTATACCTCTAGCATTTCTTGTAAAAACATGGTAGAGCAGGTAGACGAAATGTACGAATACAAAAACATGTTTGTTTTATGTAGTTTTATAGGTTGTACTTCAAAATAGATAAAAAAAATTTGATACTCGTATGTTTGATCGACACGTGTTTTGAATTTTTTTAATGCACGTACGTGACAATGTTCACATTTATCATATAGTTCTATCTAAACTTACACACACACAATCTCCATCCAATAAAAGACAGAATGTATCTGGCGTCAAACAAGAACAAAATGCTTAAGCAGCCACAATGATCGCCGCAAAAAACATTTTTAATGGTTTCGTTTTCGTTTCGTCAAACGAAATTTACTGGTTATTTTAGAAGTACTCGTATGTAATAGAATACAATTTCCAAAATAACCGATTGAACTGGGCCTATAAACGATGTAAGATGTTTATTAAGTAGACGCATTCAATTTTCGTATACTACGAACTATCTAAATATTTTTGAAATTCGTTTAGATCAGGTGAATAATTTCCATAATCGGGTTAATTATTTTTCTCAAACCAAAAGTTTATGAGAAACCAAATAATTTTAATTTAATGGTGTTGAGTGATTGAGTATTTTTAACTGGACGTGTCGTCAGTATACATCTCCTTAATGATGATTCTCTCTCAAGCAAAAACATTCTTTAATTGTGAATGCAGCAAGTGGAGGAGGGATTGATGGTGGAAAACGAAAGTTTCAAGAAAGATGGATGATTGATTATTTCTCTACTATTGAGAAACAGACAGTGGTCTTTTGAATATTCAAGAACTGTTCGACTATAAACAGAAAATGTAATTTGATCCTTATCAATCTATGAGGAAGCATCAATGGCTGCATCGTTTGGGGTTTGAAGTGATTTTAAAGTGTTGGATTAGTTGTAGCTAAGAGCGTGTAACGAGGGCAACTAAGCCGACAAAGAAGCGATCGGGATGCTTCATCTTTGCAGAATTCCCCTTTAGTCCCTACGTTGGTCGCCACTGTAACGAGGGCGACTAAGCCGACAAAGAAGCGATCGAGATACTTCATCTTCGCCGGTTGATTTTCGCTCGGTTTGCACAATTCCGCCGTAGTTCTAAATAAGGTGACTTGCAGCACGTTGGCCGGCAAGGTGAAGTCAGTGGGCGGGGTTTTTGCCATCAACTGCTGAAACAAGAATCAACTGTGTAAAGTTTCTACCGTTAAAAAAAGTGTAGGCACACAAAAAAGTGGCAATATAAAAGTGTAAGTGGTTATACGATTCTGATGTTAAAAAGTGCAGGTTTCTAAAAATTAACATGAAACTACAATTTACAATAAATTATATAAAAATAATTGAACACAAGAAAAATGGTTTCCAAATTTAAATTTAACACTGTACATAAGTATAATTTATGTCAAAATATAAAGTTCGACAAAAATCGGCGGGAGTAATGCTACACTATGGGAATTATCGCAAAATCTGGAGATGTGCTCGCATGGTGACTATATGGCAATCATAGGGGATGAAGTGAGCTATCTAAATATGTTTGTGCTATTTCCTTAAATAGGCCATGGCTCTTTGCATAAAATTTTAAAAATATAATATTTTCCTCTAAATTCGGCAGAAGCAATGCTACACATCTTCAGATTTTGCGATAATTTCCATACCGTTAGAAACTTCACACCGGTGTCAATTTACATTTTGCCATTTGCCCCGACGCAATGGTATAGATTAGGACTAGAGCTAATCGAAAAATGTGGTGGCATCGCGGGCCAGTACCAAGAGAGCCTTGCTAGAATCGCACACCTCGACGCAATAGTATAGACTAGGACCAGAACTATTCCAAAAATGTAATGACATCGAGGGCCAATACCAAAACTTAGAAGTTACCGAGTAAAAATTGACGAGTATTTATTTAGCTTAATTGGGCCGTATATGGGCACGATAGCCTTTTTAGGATCGCACTTTCCGACGCAATGGTATAGACTAGGACCAGAACTATTCGAAAAATGTAATGGCATTGCGAGCCAATACCAAAACTTAGAATACTGTTAAAGCTAGCCGAAAGTTTCCAGCCGAAAGATGGTAAAGGAGATAGTGTCTTTGATACCCAGCCGAAATATGGTAATGCAGATATTAAATTTCGACCATAATCGGAAATACCATAGTATGTCGATAATGCAGATTGTGTCGATAAAGAAGTTAAACTTCAATATAAAATCGAAAAATCCCTGCAATACAAATTTAAAACTAACAAATAATTCATCAATTTTCTAAAAGAAAAATGTCAATAACAGACATATATAGAAAGTTAGCGGAAAGTTTCCAGCCGAAAATGAAAAAATCAATAATATATACAAATAGTGTCTTGACTACTTCAGTCGGAAGTTAAACAAACTACATACTAAATTGAAACATCCTAGCCGAAAGTGACTAACCTACAAAAAATATGTATCATAACAAACAACAAATACAATTTACAATTTAACCGATATTAATTTATTGTTTCATGTGTACATAGCAGCACACGGCCAACTTTCAAAGTTTATTATAACTTAACTAGATTTTGATTATAGGTTAGGGGTAAGTCTGATGGGGTTGTAGGGGTGAAATTTTTATATTTCCCCTCTTCTGACGATAAAATCGGCCATCATTTGAGATTTTGCAACATGGACACCAATCTGGCTGGGCCGATTCGATAGCCTATGTCCATAGGTAGATTTTGATTATAGATTAGGGGTAAGTCTGATGGGGTTATAGGTGTCAAATGCCATATCTGTTTTATACAGCCGAAAAATGTCGATAAAGAAGTTTAATCATTATCAATCAAAGTCGTCCATCATTCGCGACTTTACGACATGGACTCCAATCTGAATATGCCAATTCGATAGCCCATTACCATAGGTAAAATTTGATTATAGGTTAGGGGTAAGTCTGGTGAGGTTATGACATTTTAATTTTTCCTTTTTTCTGATGATAAAATCGTACATCATTTGAGTTCTTGTAACATGGGCACTTATCTGACAAGGCAGATTCGATAGCCCATGACCATAGATAGATTTTGATCATAGGTTAGGGGTAAGTCTGATGAAGTTGTAGGTGTCAAACGCCATATCTATTTCATACAGCCGAAAAATGTCGATAAAGAAGTTTATTGGTTATCAAGCAAAGTCGTCCATCATTCGCAATTTTGCGACATGGACACTTATCTGACTATGCCGATTCGATAGCCCATGGTTATAGGAAGATTTTGATTATAGTGAGATTGAAATCTGATGGGGTTATAGGGGTTAAATTTTTATTTTTCCCTTCTTCTGACGATAAAATCGTTCATCATTCGAGATTTTGGCACATGGACACCAATCTGACTATACTGATTCGACAGCCCGTGACCATAGGTAGATTTTGATTATAGGTTAGGGGCAAGTCTGATGGGGTTGTAGGGTGGAATTTTTTTTTCTTTCCTCTGACGACAAAATCGTCTATCATTTGAGATTTCGCAACATTTACACCAATCTGACTAGGCTGATTCGATAGCCTATGACCATAGGTAGATTTTGATTATAGATTAGGGGTAAGTCTGATGGGGTTATTGGGGTGAAATTTTTATGTTTCCTTTTTTCTGACGATAAAATCGTCCATCATTCGAGATTTTGCAACATGGACACCAATCTGACAAGGCAGATTCGATAGCCCATGACCATAGGTGAAATTTTTATTATTCCCTTCTTCTGACGACAAAATCGTTCATCATTCCAGATTTTGGCACATGGACACCAATCTGACTAGGCCGATTCGATAGCCCATGACCAAAGGTAGATTTTGATTATAGGTTAGGGGTAAGTCTGATGGGGTTATAGGGATGAATGGCATATGGTCTATACAAAAAATCTACCTATGGTCATAGGCTATCGAATCAGCCTAGTCAGATTGGTGTCCATGTTGCAAAATCTCTAATGATGGACGATTCGGTTGCTCAAATCTTGTGTTGTGGAATATAGTTGTACCAGTACCAATCGAAAACTTGATGGCGTCGTTAGTTTATGCCTGAACTTTGAAGTTACACAAATTTTTAAATTAATTGTTACCATTTTTATTTCGAGTTCTTTAGTTTTTGATTATCCTTTATTAGTTTGTCTTTAATTTGAGTTTGAAATAAATTTTATTAATTTTGTTTCTTACATATATAACCTTTCATAATGAATGAACTGGCGCGATAGTTTTAACTTTTGTTATAGTAAATTTTGGGCTGACCATGAGAAGCTATCACGATAGTAATATTTTTTTGGGCTGAGTTGTTATAAAATGTCGTGAAATATAATTTTTTGGGCTGATACTCGTAATATTATAGAAATCATCATTTTAGTGTTGCGATCGCATTTTTTGGGTTGAAATTTGGGCCAGCTTCACATACATATGAGTATGTCTGTCATAAACTGAAATTCAGTTTTTGCTGCTATTGGTTTCGTTGCGTTACGATACCGTATTTGGGCAAAAAGTCAGCACCTATAATAGGCCTGTCTACTGCCGTGACGATGAAGGATGTGTGAACGAACGCCTGAGACCGACATTTACCTTCAAAAGTTTTGTACCGTAAGTGGAAATTGGGCATCCGTTTGCTGTGGTAAGAATGCAAACGGTGTCTTTAGCATATCGGGGAAACTTGTTTACGGGTATCACAGATACTTCAGATCCCGAATCAATCAGAAATTGCAAGTTATTTTCGTGATAATGGATGAAAAGACGGCGAGACAGCAGGATTTAGCGGTTTTCCGAAGACTTGAAATGTTGGGAAGCTCATGAGCTACTGGTCGGAAACTGCACGGCTTATTACAGTTGCGTGCGCGTGAGCCGAAACGACGGTGGTAGTAGCAGAGCCGGGGATCGAGACGACGATCTCGACCTTGACCTGTGTTGGTGATTGAAGTTCTGTCTATTGTTTGTCGATCTTCCACGTGCACGTGTTCCGAACCCAAAAACTAACCCGCCAATTATTTGGCTGGAAATGAACAAACCATAACTTCAAAATTACGGCGATCAGTTGAAGTTCATCAACGTGGCCCTATAAACAAAATTTAATTTAGACAAGACACACTTGAAATAGCACGTAGGATCATGTATCGATTTTATAATCTCTAAGCCAAAAAACAATTAAAGTTTCTCGAGAACATTCACAACAAATTAATAAACCAATTGTAAATAAATTTTTAATAAATCGTTAAAAACAATTTATTATTAAGATTTATGGTTTCGTTTTATTTTTTGTGTCTTATAGATCAACCAACAATAATTAATGTAGTAAGAGTAATAGTATAGAAAAAAAATTCAATGTATGGCGTGAGTTGGAGGCTCGGCATTTTTAACCAATGATACATTTAGAAACTCTTATAAGTGTGTAAAACGAATACCCGACACACAAGTATGTGTGAAAGACGACCACCACAAGAAATTCAGTTGCGATGACGATAAAAATGAGTCTACATTCAGTTTTTCATACAAATAGAAATGTGTTCGTTAAAAAATAAAGATTTAAGAATCAGATTGTGTGCGTGCAAAGCACTTAAGTTATTTTCTATGTTTTTTATCTATTTTCAATGCTATTCAAAAAATAAATAACTGTATGGTCTCATGTAAGAGTGTATTTAGGTATTTGTATGTCGGTATCGTCTTTTAAGTATATGGTTAATATGCAGCACCATGCACATTGTACATTTATAGCTGTGTGGAACACACCTCCGATATTTTTAGAATAACGTGCGTTTCAAAGTTCACGTGCACGATTTCGTACGTAAATTGTGCATGCACTTTTGATGATCCCAAGCCAAATCGTATACTCTTAGTTGGTTATCTAGGTTGTTCGTCTCACTCTTGTTATTCGCTTCAATAATACTACAAAAATTAATTATTGTTTGTAATCTTTTACATTTATTGAAATTCTTTATTCTTATAACAATTTTGGGAACACGAGCATGTTAACAAGCCACTGATAAAGTTGTTTTGCTTATTTTAGTCACGTAAGATTGATTGGAATTAACTGATTAAGCACCCCTATGGCGCCCTATTCAAAAATAATCTGATCTACGCTATAATGTTTATTATTGTCCGTAGACTAGAGTACAATGACCTTTTCACAATGAAATATTCTGAAATCAAAATTTTAAATTTTCGATGAATTTCGTACATTTATCTATGGTTCTAAGAATTATTAGTCCCTGTCGTAAGAAAATCGCACAACCTACACAAGATCTATCTGAGCATCTGGCAGTATCAGTTTTTCAGAAAATATTTAACCAAAGATTTCCAATTAGATTGTTTCAAATGAATTTTTACTCTTAAAATTACACATCGTGTGCCATTTGCCTTTCTCTTGCAGCCGAGATACAAATCAGTTTCCTTTTGGCAAAGAGAATAGACAGCTTAGCCAAACAAAATGCATAACACAAAATTTTCACCAAACGGCAAACTTGCCACTATAATACAGGGTGGGCTATCTTTGGTCCTTTTTCAATCGATGACTTTTAGTACTTAATGTTATCTGTTCTAAGAAATTCTTTGACATATGAAAAGTCAAAAATATGCCATTTATCATCATGGAGTCGCTAACAACACAACAACGCATTTTGATTGTCCCAATTTATTTTGAAAATAATCGTTCAAAAACTACAACATTTCGTAAATTACATGAGAGTTTTGGTGGACATGGACGTTCTAATGAGCACGCAATTGGCAAAATTATTGATCGTTTTGAATAAACTGGCTCAGTGGAAGGTCGTAGACCGTATCAGCATGTTCATCCAGTTCGTACTCCTGATGCAGTGGTAGCTGTTAGTGATAGTGTTCGTAATGAACCAACCACATCAACCAGGCATCGTTCACAAGAACTAAACATTTTACGAACCCCATTACGACGAATTTTGTACGTTGATCTTCATTTGCATCCATACAAAATTCAACTAACTCAAAAATTGAAGCCACCAGACCATTTAAATCGTCGTTGATTTGTTAATTGGATGTTTAAACGAAATGAAGGATTTTCATTAAAAACCATCTTTAGCGATGAAGGTTATCACACCCACGTGCCGTGTTCTGTTGAACATGTTGGGGGCCGGCCACAGCTTGCTGCTAGTTGTGAACTCTGTCGCCTGGCTCGTACGCACCGTATAAATAGCACGATCCCAAGAGCGAGGAGCGTCCAGAAGACACCCAGAAGACAAGCCCTCTCGCTGCCTTTAGTGCTGACTGCATAGAGGTGCACAGTATTGCTCCTAAGAATACAACCTGGCTGTAGTTTTATGAAGCCATAATGTTCTAAAGCAATGGTTTGTATTCCGGATTTGCAAATTATATCCACTATGATCCATTGCTGGATTCCGAAGATCCATTGTTTTGCAGCCTTTAGTTTGATGAAATATTTGTCAGCCTTCATTACCTCGGTGCTGCAGATCTCACATTGATTTTGGGTGCACAGCGCTCTCGGTACGGATCGACAAGTATGTACTGTGTGGTGGGCTCTATTTTTTTGTGAATCGTGGCGGAAAATTGGGACAGAGATGGTCTCGTAGAGCTGGTAGTCCCATGATTGCACCAATGGGATTTGTATCACGATTATGACGTTGGCTTTAGTTACTCTTGTCCTTATTTTCATTAGACGATACAGGTTGTGTAACTCTAAAAGCCCATGCCCTGGCAAAGTGCAGGTCTTCGGAAGATGTTTAAGTATAGTGGACATCTCTTGCTCCAGCTGCCACGGCGATATCAGGGAAGGATGAATAATGTGGTGTTTCGCACCTATAAGTACGTCCACTAATCCTCGTTGTGTATCTTCAAGATGTTTGATCACCAGCTCTAATTGCAGGGATAAAAGAATAACCGCTAATGCGTTATCTTGGTGGATTCGGTATTCATTGAGGAGTGCTAACTCGACGTCGAACTGTTGTTGTGCTTCCATTAGGTGTTTCTGTTGGGCAGTGATGTTGTTGCTGTATTTGAATAGTTTTAACGTGTTGTCAATAATCGAGGTTTGATTTTTCAGAAGTTTTAAAGTGTATGCTTCGTTTTTCTGTATCTGATCGAACGATCGATGTTCGTACTGTTCTACCTCTCTTTGCGACAATAGCCCGAACATGTCCCCCATTAGGTACCCTATTGTATCGCCTACTCCACATCTCGTCCTATATTGACTGACGTCGCTATGCATTATCAACTCGTTGTCTTGGATAATGTTGTTAAACTGCCATTGTAACTGTTGTAGGATGAGATCACATTTAATTGGTTGTACATCTTTGCAGGCTCTGTTAAGTAAGTTCAAGCCCTTCTCCACGTTATTTAATTCTTGCCAATAACTTGACAAGTTGTATCGAACTACCAGATCTCATTTAGTCGAAAGCAGTTCTACTTTGGCAATATTGTAAAAGCACATGTCCGAGTTGTTCCATGTAGTGACAGTGACGGATGGATTTGTTTCGACCAATTTTGATTCTTCGCAGACCACCGGTTGCCGGATACCAAGCTTATTATACTCAGTAAGAGGCAGCTAAGTTGATTTATTTGATTAGTAGTTGAGGCTTGCTTCGCCTTTCGATGGGGCTGTTGCGTTCTCCTTTGAGTCATGGGTACATGATCCTCGGCTTAATGTTATTGTTCTTAAGTTTCCTCTTCTATCAGTGGCTCTTGGTTGGGCAAAGCTGCTACCTTGCTTATTGATCTCCTGACGTTTGAATTACCCGCTGTTTTGAGCGTTACTACTCTGGTCTGCTCATAGCCGCCAGGGTGCAATTCTAGAATTCGGCCGAGTTTCCATCTCGTTGGTGGTTGTAGTTCGTCTCGCAACAGGACGGTATCTCCTACTTTCAGGTTTGCCCGTGTTTATTACCACTTGGGCCGTTGTTGCAGACGATGTAAATAATCGGATACCCACTTTTGCCAAAATTGAGTACGCATATTCTGAACGAGTTTCCATCGAGACAGGACATTTCTGTGTTGGTTTAGCTGGTCTTTTTCTGGTGGCGCTAATAAGGCATCTCCAATCGGGAAATGTCCTGGCGTTAGTACGGATAATTATTCGGGATCTTCAGATAGAGGGCAGAGCGGCCTTGAATTCAGACATGCTTCTATTTTATTCAGCAAAGTTGTTATCTCTTCAAAGGTGAGCTTGGTGTCGTCTATGCACTTCTTCAAATGGGTTTTTATAGATTTCACCCCTGCTTCTCATAGACACCAAAATGTGGTGATACTGGTGAAATGAAATGCCACGTCAGCGGTTGTAGTACCTTCTGCGCTCCCACAAAATTAGTTCCGTTGTCGCTGTACATGTGTGCCACATTACCTCGATGAGAGGTGAATCGTCGGAATGCGCTTATAAATCCCTCTGTTGAAAGATCTGAGGCCACTTCGATGTGGATTTCTTTGGTAGCTAAACAGATAAATATGCACATATGTATATCCCTTATACGATTTATTTCCGCGCCCTTTGCTAGTTCGAATATGGATCGGGCCGGCGTAGTCCACTGCAGTGTGTGTGAACGGGCGTGATATAGTAACGCGGGGAATTGGCAAATTTCCCATTAGTTGTTCTGCGGTTGCGACTTTGAATCGATGGCAGCGGATACATTGATGGTTATTATGTTTGACGGCTTGGACATCTCTTATGATCCAGAATTGTTTCCGAAGGAACGCCAAAGTTAACGCGTTGCCTCAGTATAATGTTTGTTTATGTCCCCACTCCAATACTAACTTGGTGAATGGCCCTTTGTACGGTAGGATGACGGGATGTTTTTCCTCGTAGGATAGGGATGAGTTTTCCAATCTGCCACCGACCCGAATTATGTTTGAGGAATGGGTTGAGCGAAATAATTCTGCTATGTTTTAGATTCGTTTACCTTGTTTCAGTAGCGAATATTCTGCTGCAAATTCCTCCTGTTGAACTGCTGCTACTACTAGCCGTGACAAGGCTAAGTCCCACTCTTCCTGGTCGATTAGTCCCCTTCGTTTAGTTCGCCATCTTAATATCTGAATTGTTATTCGTATGAGCGGCCTGAGGGATGATTGTCTTTGGATTAAGGTTTGAATTGGAGACTATTTTTTCACATGCACATGTGTGGTAACTACGTTTTCCTTCTCCTCGGCTGTTTCGTATTCCGCATCTTCGCTTGTTGTGAACGCGTGCTGCAAGAACTCCGGGCCGTTCCACCAGCTCTGGAGTGTCGCTAGTTTCTTTGAGGTTACTCCACGAGAAGCACAATCGGCTGGATTGTCTGGATGCTGGTATTTTCTGAATCTCTGCCACTCGATGTGCGACAAATTATTTTCAAGATGATGATGGTTTTTGAATCCATGCCAGCGTAATCATAGAATTGGACCATAAGGTGTTGCACTTATGTTAACCTCCAGGCTCTTTTTTGCTTGTTGAACTAACCGACTCAACAGTACCGCGCCGCATAACTCGAGCCGAGGTATCGTCAATTTCGATTTTACCGGTGCTACCCTGGTTTTTGCAGTCAAAAGACGGATTGTACTTTGCCCATTGATGGTGCTTTTGCTGTACAGTACAGCCACGTAAGAATGCTCGGACGCATCACAGAATCCTTGAAGTTCGAACGTACAGTTGTCCTTCGCGTAGTTGAGATAGCAGTATATTTTAATTTGTCGCGCGGAAGTCAGCTCGAGCTTGAGTTGATCCCAGCGTCTAGCTGTCCAGATATGGTGCGGCACATGTTCCATATGTTACTGTGGTTAATTGATACTCACCTATTGGATGACGATTGCTTTCTCTCCATAAAATTCGTTGATATTTCTGATGCTCCTCTTGAACCAGTATTTGCCGGTACATTGTTTTGATGTCTGCAGAGAACACTATCTGATGTTTTCTCCATCTAAGAAGGACCGCCCATAAATCATTCTGTAGTGGAGGGCCGACACATAAGGCCTCATTCAGGCTGATGCCTGTGGATGTTTTCATCGAAGCATCAAACACTACGCGAATTTTGGTAGCGTCTGCTGTTTTCTTAACCACTGCATGATGGGGTAGATAAAATTTCCCTCTGCCTTGGTCAACCTGTTTCATGTGACCCATCTGGATGTACTCTCGCATGAAGTTTATGTATAGTGATCTCATTTCTGGATCTTTACTGAATTTTATTTCCAGGTGTAGAAATCGTTACAGTGCTCGCTGTCGAGAACTTCCGAGTAGATCCAATTGGCTCTCTTTGAAGGGTAATTACACCCTATGTCGCCCATCTTTATTTCGCTTGGTGGTGTGTTTGAACACTTTTTCGCATGAAGATTCCTCTACCGACCAGATTTTACTGTCTTTCGGAACCTCTTCTAATTTCCAGAATCTCTCCATGTTTCCTTCTGTCTTATTAATCGTATGAGCTGCTACGATCTGCTGTTGGATTGTGCTTTGTGAAGGGCCAGAGATTATCCATCCCAAGCTTGTGCTTATAGCGCTTGGTCTGCCTCTAATTATTCGGTTTCCGATGATGTTTCCGTCGCTGTAAACGTCCGCCCTAACAGTAGGCTAATTGGTGTCGGGCGATCAAAATTTGAATCCGCTAAACTTAGACTACTCCATTTATCGTCAGACCTTCTGGCGATCGGTTGTTCCGGGATATTTGTGGTGATCTTTGGTAACACGTATGCTTCGATCTGTATGAGGAATCAAAATGGGGTTGAAGGCAAATCTGGACTCTCGCATTTGCCTTATTAGTTGTATTAGCTCCAACTCCTGAGATCCTAACCGTTGTTTGCTGTATTGGTAGGCCTAGCTGTTGAACTGTTTCCTCCGTAATTAGAGAAATTTGGGATCCCTGATCTATTAACGTTCGTACACTGAACGGCTTCCCGCATATAGAGATGATTTTTACAACAGCCGTTGCTAACAGTATTGTTTGATTGCCATCCAAAGTGCTGACAGATACCGTTTTTGTTGGCCTTGGCGCTGGCTCATGCAATAAGTGGTGATGTCGGTTACTGCAGCTGGTGCATTCGGGTTTCTCGTTGCATGGTATTTTTGGACTATGTGCGAGACAGATGGTCAGGTTTTGAAAATGGATGCACTCCTTGAGAGAATGATGCCGTCCTCTACAATACCTGCAATCAGTCGCATTGTATTTCTCCGCCGATTTGCTGAGGCTCTTAGAGTTTACGAAACTTTTCCGTGTCACGCTGATCTCTGGTTTGGCCAATCGTGCGATGTTCAGTTTTTGTCCTCCCACTGCCTCCAGCGATTGGAATCTTCTCGTCAAAAATTCCAAGCAATAGTCCAGTTTAGGAATCTCGCGTGGGTGGACCAGGCTGCTTTCATATTTCTGTAATGTATCTGTGTCCAACTTTTTCATCACGAGGTGTATGATTAGGGCTTCAAAGGGATTATCTAGCTTCAAGTTTTTGATGTTGTGCAACATCTCCACCACCGTATCGTGTAGCGTTCTGATGCTGGATGCTGTTACATTTTGTATATTATGCAATGATAATATAGCATTGAAGTAGGATGAGGCTAACAGCCGTTCGTCGTTATATCTGGCCTGTATGATTTCCCATGCTGTCTCATAGTTATCATATGGTTGATAATTGGCTAATTAGCTGCGCGGCTCCCTTCTGCAGATGGGATTTTAGATATGTCATCTTCAGTGTATTTGATAGTTGCTTATTTTGATGAACGAGCCTTGTAAATATATCTTTGAATGCATGCCAAGTTTCGTATTCACCGTAGAAAGTTGGTATTTCTACCTTTGGTAGCTTTAATGATTGTAATGATGATGTGGTTGCTGGCTCTACCTTCTCCTGATTGATACGCTGGTGTAATTTCATTACTAATGGCTCTACCTCATCTGTTAGGGTTCCATAGTAATCTTCAGTGAAGTATTTATGGTTATTTTAATCCTCGATTTCCATGAGGAGGTTTTTGTGTATTTGATCAACTTCTTTGATATCATGGTTGATCTGATCGATTTTTATCTTTAGATACTCTTCCGAGTATTCCTTTGATGCCAGCTTCGCCTTTATACCATTTATTTTCCGGTATAATAACCGCATGCTGACATCTTGTTGTTTGAACAGCTTTTGCGATAAATTTAGGCCAGATCCCGATGAATTAGTTTGGCGGTCCCCTGAACTTGATGTTTGTTTTGAGTCGTGTGTATCTGTCCATTTTATGCTTTCGATTCTGGGAATCGAATCATTCTTCGTGAATGATGGCGTATCGGCATCACTTGAATCGTGTTCTTCTTTTTCCAGAGACTCACCGGATCCGATGTTCAATTGACCCTCTTTTGGCTGTTCTAACCTATCTCGTTGGTCGTCGTGCTCCGATGTATTTTTCGTTGAACTGGTTGATGGTGTAACTTTTGGCAGATTGACGGGTAACTGTGTTACGCAATTATTGATGTCCTCAATTGATTTTTTATACGCGCGTTGCATCTCCTTCCTTTCTTCGACATACTGTTCTTGCGGCTTGATGTTTCCATCTGCAATTAATCTTTCATCATCTTCACAATATTTATGGTATACAGCTACGATGTCCTTTCGACTTTGATCGTAGTAAGACCTCGTCTTTGGTCTACCGTCGCCCGTCGCACGTTAGCAACTAGTCGTAACAATTCCTGGCCCCTGGCACTTTGCGCCTTAAGTAACGCGTCCATGATTTCACTGATGCTGCTGGTGATGGTATACGATGTTTTTATTGCAGCTTTATTTTAAACGCTGGTGTTACGCCGTTTATTTATTTATGTGAACTCTGTCTATGTTTTGGCCTAGACAGACGCCTTATAGATGTATTATGCCAATTCGTATTCGAATGGCTCGAAGGGCCATGTAAATCTGGTAGATTTGATCGTAGGTTGTAAATCCACGATCTACCTAGATTCTTTTTGGTTTTTAGTGGAAACTTAATTACCTTACGACGGGTGCGGGAATATTAAGTTTCATATGAATGAGAACAACTTTATGTTCTTATCAATTCTGATTTTATTTAAGAAATATTTATGTTATATATACTACTGATGTGCTGACCATACAACAAAAAATATATAAAAAATATGCAATTTGCACATAATCATAATGTGCGCACATGTTGGGGTTATCACACCCACGTGCCGTGTTCAGTTGAACACTCGTCTGATCCCACCAAATACAGAGCATTGTCTTCCGTCCGAAGTGATTTGGCCTTGCAGTCGATGTCGATGATTGTCCTCGATCAACCCATAGATCCATTTTTCATCGCCAGCCACAATTCGATGGAGAAATTACTTTCTTTTGTATCTGGCGAGCAACATTTAGCAAGTGGTTTTTCTTTTTTACTGTTGCCTAACTCATTCAGTTTATGCGGAACCCATTTTCTCAGCTTTTGGATCTGTCCGATGGCTTTTAAACGTATGGAGACGGCTTCTCGTGATCAATTGATCGGCGTCATTGCATTATTGTATGAAACTTATATGGTTATGAATTAGATGTTGTTGATAGATGTCCAGTGTTGTGCGTCTACGCGTATAATTCGGAATTGTTGAATTGTGGTGTTGAAAATAGTATAGACAATTCATTTTGGCGTAGACAATGTCGACAATTCGTAGAGTATGTAGAATATTCGTAGACAATGTAGATGACTGCTTTTTTGTTGTTTGCTCCATTCTTTCAGTGTGAGGTTGCACTGAACACAGTTTTATAGTTCAAATTGCGAATTAGAATATTGTGTAAGTGTAAGATTAGATCGCCATCGATCTGACAACAATTGCCTGATGACTTTATTCGGGTGACGGTCGTTTTATCGTGAACAATTTATAGCGTTTCAATTTAACGTGAATATTTTACCGTGGAACAGTTTATCTTGGACACAGTTTACCGTGGGCAAAATCTATCGTGTGGAAAATTTATCGTATGCCAGTTTATTGTAGTTTGTAAAATTGACCTTATAACAAAATTATGTGTAAATAAAAAAATTAAAGTGTCTTAGGTCTATAAAATTACATTCAATTCGGCCTCTATTAATCGATTAAAATGGGATTGAATATGTTGAGTGGAATTGAGATTCTTAAAGGATTTTTGGAAGTAGTTCTGGAATATGAACACCTGGGACGGAACTCGGTAATTTCATAACCGATTATGATGGGACTAGATACGTTGGATGGAAATGGGATTTTTAAACGGTGTTAGGAAGAAGTTCTGAAATATGGCCACCTTACCACTGATGCTCGACGAAATCAAGAAATGGCTGAATTATTATTATCATAATATGCGCAGTTAACATGATTATGAAGTCCTTCAATAATCTAACGGACAGTTTGAACGTACATGATTTTGAAAGGATTATTGTATACGTTGTATATATGTAGATGATAGAAATTTTTCGCAATTACATGGCACAGTGCGTGAATGCGTTTATATAAAAAGTACGTGCCTGCAACCAACGGATTTTAGAACATAACCAGAAGGCCAGTTCATGTCTCTTTGTTGTTTAAAAACAGAACGTACGGAGTTCGAACTGATGGTGTCGCGATGTACTTCGTGAGCGCATCTGATTTGAACATTTAAATCATCCAGTAATATTTTGACGCCGTAATGTAGTATTTGGCTCACGATTCCATGATTTTGTTTGTCGAAAGCATTATCTTCACTTGGGGCTTGGATATTAACAAACGAAATATCAAAATGACGCCCAAGAAAGCTGAGTACGAAAATATGATGGCTAACAGATATCAAATTAATTACAAATTGATGATGTTAGTGATGAGTATCCCAATTCCAAAGCCGGGCTTGTTCGTCATTGTCTCCACAAATTGTGTTCCGTGTGTTTCCGGTTATAATCGACGAAGCTATTTTTATTAAAATACTTGTTCTTTTCGCTTCAATCGTTTCATTTTAGAATATCCAACTTTAATTCATATTTCACTTAACTTTTCAGTATTCTGTTCAAAGAAAACAAAACTTTTTATTCGTTACGAAGTTTTCGTACTTTATTAAAAATGAGAATGTTTGATAGCAAACGCATTAGATTTCGCAAATTCTTTATTTTTGTAAAATTGTAAGATTTTCAATTCTATATCGTCGATCTATTTAAATTATATTTGGAAGGGCAAAATTCGAAGCAAAATTTTGCTTCTGGTTATTGACACTACATGTCAGGGCAAGTTATTTATGAACCAAAACCAATACCTCATCAGCTTCCGTTCTCCAGGTTAGAGGTGACGTAAACAGGCGTCTATCATCAAGATGCACCAAGTTTCTGGTAAGACTGGATGCCTTAACATCTATCACCAGTCCGTCTCAGATTTAAGAACTTCTTCCAAAAATCATTTAAGAATCCCATTTCCATCCAACATACCCAATTTCATCACGATAGTTAAGAAATTACCGAATACTTATACGAAATACATTATGAAACAAGTTTTATGTTTTAAGATATTTCAAATCCAAGAAATTAATTGTGATATACGATAAATTGTCCTCACGATAATCTGTTCTGCGATAAATTGTTCTACGATAAACTGTTCCACGATAAATTGTTCTACGATAAATTGGTCCACGGTAATTGGTTCACGATAAATGGTTCACGATAAACTGACAGTAAATCCTTTATTCATTATGATTGGTTTATTTATGGAAAATAAACCGATTTTAGTTGGGTTTTTTCAAAAAAATATTTTGTTGCCAGGAAAATGCAGATATAATTTTATGTTACATATTAAAAAAATTTAAATTGAGAACTTATTTCAAAGAACCTTACTAAAAAACTATAACATAATTATTCTGTAATTATTTCAAAACAGAACTGAAAATTACTGGTTTTTTGTTTAGATTTTTCACGGGAGGTTGAAAGTAAATCATAAACTGAGTGACAATCCTGTGATATTATAGATTTTGAATTTTGGGGAGCGTTCTATTTTATGAGTAATCCGTCAGTACATCATGTACTTTTGGATGTTTATTTAACTGTGGATAATTTAAAATAAGGGCCACGTTTTTGCATCTCGTTGGGAGGTCTTGAAATGAAATATTAAAATTTAATTGAACCTGTACGTGGTCATCAGAATCATACAAAATTCCTTTTATGTGGTGTCACATGAAGATTTCTACTTGGTCGGATTGAGGTATTGGCGTAGATTCTGCGCCAGTGAAATCTTTGAAAAACTGAATTGAATTAGTTCATATGGCTCTGGCTTGTAGGTATACAGCTTCCTTGGATGCTTTAACATGATCGCTTGGAAATTCAATTACTCGATTTTTAAAGTTCCTTTCAATGCAACTATGTACGAAACCGCATTTCATTTGGGTTTGCTCTTTTGTAAGACATATTTGTGTTATTGGATGCACTCCATCATGTTAGCGAAGTTTAGTAGAGTATTTGCCAAAGTAATATTGCGATGTTGAAATATACAGCCATCTGAATTGTTGGAGGGTTTTTTGTAAAGCAATGTTTTCCCAGATAATCTATAACACAGGAAACAAATGTGAAGGCTGATAGTTCACAATCATTTCCATTGAACCAGTAAGAGTTCGCTTGATGACTAGCACAGTGGTAAATTGTGAAGTTATGGCATCAACATTGGTTTTCAAATGAATTTGTGTAGCATTTAACGCATTCGTGCAGCATAATACATTGATTCTGCAATGGTTTGGTCTTATCATTTGAATGCTCTTTTCGCGCGCTATTCTTACTTCTAACGTGTTTCTTCCAATGACTCTGTTCGATATGTTTATTGTCATACTCAATACATATCCACTTTCTTTAACCCAAGATTTCACTGCTAACCGACATAGGTCAACAGTTTTCAGAAACATATCACGACGCCCTTGTACCAAATCCTGACCAATATGCGATTCAACAGTTGAGAACACGTTGAGTAAATTCGCGGCCAACGTAACGAAAATGTTTAGCATTATAAATTGTTTGAATCAAATTGGCGATGATTTCACTAATTATGATGGGACCTGAAAGTGCCCATTGTCTCTAGTGATGAAAAGAAATTTTCGAAAGCATATTTTGTTTGAGTGACATAAACATTTATTAATCTGCAATAAGCAGGTTTCTACAAGACGTGCTCTGCATTATTATAACTACTGTGTACTAAAATTTGATTCTGCTCATTGAAAATTTACTTGCAATAAGCTCAAATGATCACTGATGATGTGATTAAAATTGTATCCGGGGTCAGGATAATTACGTTTATAAGCCAATGCAATAATCAACTACGTAAATCATTTGTCAGGCCCTGTCTACCGCCTCAACCGGGAATTTGATTAACCGATGTTTTTATTCGGACAACCATAATGGCTTTCATTTCCATTCGTAAATTAAAAATTCTTCGTTTTTTAAATCTATGGTCAATAACATGAATTATATAATTATTGGGTCCGATTCTGACAATATGAAATTTTATTTTATTTTTTTACGTTTAAATAAAAAATAAAATTTTTATTTTTGTCATATTCTATTTGGTTCATTTTATTTCGTATTTTATAATAAAATGTTTTAGTACATTTTTGTTTGTGTTACTAAAAATGTATACGAAGGGTATAAAAATCTAGTAGGCACAAGTGTGATTTTGTTCTTATTTTTGTGAAACTGTCAGTCAAAGAAAAGCTCCATAAATATGTGTGATTGATTCAATATACATAAATATGTATAAATAAATTATGAAAATAATTTCATACAAAAACTATTTTTGTATAATGTAGCAAGGCGTCAACCAAAGACATCGAAAGTACAGTACGAGCTATATGTTCAATTTGTCGAAGAAAATATTGAAATGGTAACCAAGAGACCGACCAAACCATATAACGGGTGATTTTTTAAGAGCTTGAGAACTTTTTTTTAAAAAAAAACGCATAAAATTTGCAAAATCTCATCGGTTCTTTATTTGAAACGTTAGATTGGTCCATGACATTTACTTTTTGAAGATAATTTCATTTAAATGTTGACCGCGGCTGCGTCTTAGGTGGTCCATTCGGAAAGTCCAATTTTGGCCAACTTTTTCGAGCATTTCGGCCGGAATAGCCCGAATTTCTTCGGAAATGTTGTCTTCCAAAACTGGAATAGTTGCTGGCTTATTTCTGTAGACTTTAGACTTGACGTAGCCCCACAAAAAATAGTCTAAAGGCGTCAAATCGCATGATCTTGGTGCCCAACTTACCGGGCCATTTCTTGAGATGAATTGTTCTCCGAAGTTTTCCCTCAAAATGGCCATAGAATCGCGAGCTGTGTGGCATGTAGCGCCATCTTGTTGAAACCACATGTCAACTAAGTTCAGTTCTTCCATTTTTGGCAACAAAAAGTTTGTTAGCATCGAACGATAGCGATCGCCATTCACCGTAACGTTGCGTCCAACAGCATCTTTGAAAAAATACGGTCCAATGATTCCACCAGCGTACAAACCACACCAAACAGTGCATTTTTCGGGATGCATGGGCAGTTCTTGAACGGCTTCTGGTTGTTCTTCACTCCAAATGCGGCAATTTTGCTTATTTACGTAGCCATTCAACCAGAAATGAGCCTCATCGCTGAACAAAATTTGTCGATAAAAAAGCGGATTTTCTGCCAACTTTTCTAGGGCCCATTCACTGAAAATTCGACGTTGTGGCAGATCGTTCGGCTTCAGTTCTTGCAGGAGCTGTATTTTATACGGTTTTACACCAAGATCTTTGCGTAAAATCTTCCATGTCGTCGAATAACACAAACCCAATTGCTGCGAACGGCGACGAATCGACATTTCACGGTCTTCAGCAACACTCTCAGAAACAGACGCAATATTCTCTTCTGTACGCACTGTACGCATTCGTGTGGTTGGTTTAATGTCCAATAAAGTAAACTGAGTGCGAAACTTGGTCACAATCGCATTAATTGTTTGCTCACTTGGTCGATTATGTAGACCATAAATCGGACGTAAATCGCGAAACACTTTTCGAACCGAACACTGATTTTTGTAATATAATTCAATTATTTGCAAGCGTTGCTCGTTAGTAAGTCTATTCATTATGAAATGTCAAAGCATACTGAGCATCTTTCTCTTTGACACCTTGTCTGAAATCCCGCGTGATCTGTCAAATACTAATGCATGAAAATCCTAACCACAAAAAAATCACCCTTTACAACATCTATGGGATCGTTTAACAAACATGTTAAATGCAATAGCGGGTCCACAACGGTCTAAGGAAAATTGGAAAAAGGTATTCATTTTATGTTTATTATTATAACGAAACTGAGTGAATTTGTTAAAATTGTCGACGTAATTGATTTTTTTAGATATTTGAAAATTGGCACAATAGTCTATGATACAAAAAAAGAAAACAGATTATAAGTATTAACGCGACAGGCGGGGCACCAGAACGTGGGGAAAGATTAAAGTCAATCGAAAAAAGGGCAGTGAGTGCTTGGGGAGCAATTGTATTTGAAGGCACCGAAGCCGATTTCGATACATCTATTGTCAACGAAACTCTCGATGAGGCAAATTCAACAACAGTTTCTAGACTGTATATTGAAGTGGATATTGAAGAAAAAAGGTCGATCGGGATAGAAGAAGGCTCACATGCTATAGCCGATAGTAAAAATAACCTAGCAGAAGTTGTGCACGCTGCTTTAGTCGGTGTTGCTCTACCAAAAAATTAAATATTTTATACCTAAATTAAATTTTTATACCTGAATTAAAAAATGGGATATAATTGAAATAAAAAGACTAAATGTAATATGTAAATATATGGAGTTAGTTTTTTATTGGCAACAATTAAATTTGCCTTTTTATACTACAATACATATATACATTATATGATCAAATTATGTATGTTTTATTATATTATTGATTTATTGAATTCTCGAAATAGCTTCTCGTGTACAAATCTCGAACTCTGCTTCCTAATAAGTACCAAGAATCATTTTCTGATTCTGTGTTACTGAAAGGATCATCAACATTTGACTCAATAATTTGAGTTTCGCGGTCATCAATTTCAGTATCACTATCTGAATCATCACCTTCATCGTCATTGCTTCTATTCATTAATTGTAAATTATGTAATGTACAAACTGCATAAATAATTTTACATGCCATATTAGCATGGTAATGAAGGCTTCTGGGCCTAAGCAAACAGCGAAAACGGAATTTCAAAACCTCAAAGCATTTCTCGATTATGTTTCGAGTCTGAATAAATTTTTCATTGTAACGAAAACTGTTCGTTTCCTTTTCTGTGTTTGAATGAGGCGTTAGAAGCCAAGGTTCAAGTGGAAAACCGGAGTCACCTAACAAAAAATTGGTTTGGTTTTCAACAGAAGTGAAATTGCTTACGCAATAGGATCTTAATCTGGACGTCATCCAAATAGCCGAATCATGAACTGAGTCAGGAAATCGAGAATTAGCATATACAATTTTCATGTTGGCGTCACAATAAACTAAAGCATTGATGCTGTGGCAACCCCTTACGGTTGCGAAATAAATTGCCTCTATAAAATTCATCGTTCTTTGGTGGTGCAATTATTCATATATGGCATCCATCTATAGCTCCAATAATTCCACGCATTTGAAATTTTTGATTGTATCCGTTTTTAATTTCAGCTTGGTCTAACTACTCTGCCGAAACTTAATAAATTCATCCATCAAGTAATCGACGATCAGTGTTGTGATTTCCCTAACTGCCCGAGATACACTTAGTTGTGAAAATGCAATAGCTTGGCAGCTTCCCACCGATATTTGATACGAACCGTGTCCATAAAAATGAAGTGCACATAAAAGTTTCAGTTCAAATTCGATAAAATGACTAAACTTGGTAATTTTATTTTTGACGTATATAACATAAAAAAATAAAATCATAAAAATGTTTAGTCGTCAGAATACAAAATCACGATTTTATTACTTAGAATAACATAAAATGATAAAAAGTGTGCCCGAGAATCGACCCCATTAAATGTTTGGATTAAGATGTGTTTACTACTATTTGTTGAATTTGGCTCAATAATTATTTCTCGTGTATAACTCTGTAAATTAGCTATAGAATTAGCAGCTCGTGTGATTTGCTTATTGGTAAATAAGCGTACACTGGTAGCTACTTTAACTTCAATCATCGGTGTTTATCACGATCATGTAACGTTTCTTGATACGCTATTTGTAGTATCGATACTACAAAACCGCCGATGTAATCTACTTCGAGTATAGTAAAGAAACCCAGAAGTTATTAGTGTCTTGAAAGAACATTTCTGAATCTTGCACTGTATTAAAAAAAAAGAATTTTCAATTCTATTTTCAATAAGATTTAACTGTGTATAAAGTTCTAATTTTTAATATAGTTTATTGGCCTTTTTTCGAATATTTTAAAATTGTACTAACACAGCTAAGGTTTATGCAAGGAATACCACTAGTTCCTTTAGCAAAGGAATTATCTACATTCTCTACATTGTCGAAGTCTTTATTTTAATTGTCTACATACATTCTCTACACGTGTAGAATATTAATTATCTACGCGGTGTAGACAATACGGCACAACGCTGCAGATGTCAAAAGAAAACAATGGCGCCGATGACGTGGTTTGTCGAAAGGTACATTGACAGGTGGCACCATTTATTATTAAACAACATTCGAACTAATTTAGGTCATTCATCCGCGTTTATTGGGAAAAGTCATCAAAAATTTTGATGTTCAGATGTGTAGACAAAGCCGTGGTGGGCATATGAACGATATTGTTTTTCATACAATAATGGCATAGAACCACCTTTCGTTATCAATAACGAAATTTAACTTTTCATCTCAAAATGTGTGTTTTATTTACATATAAAAAAGGACTAACAGATGACCCACCCTTTATTTTGGTAGACATACATGTGCACTCTATTTGCCTGTGCACTGCTAACCCGAATAAAATTCTAATGGAGCTCGAATACATAGAAAGACAATCTTGTGAAGTTCGGCATTTCGGACGACGATGTTCAAGCTTTAGCCGTAGTGCCCGACAAACTCGTAATAGACAACGATGAGGAACGAATTTAACACCACAACAATAAGAAGCTGTAAGAGAGCATACACGATTGCGCAAAGCAACCACCCATGCATTATGAAATGATGCACACAGAATAGAACGATTTGCACAAGTGAGAATTACAACTCAAACATCACGCAATCGTTATACGGATTCAAACAGAAGTGGATAAAGAATGCACTCATTGCCACGCTCTGAAAGTCAAAAATGAAACCGCAGGGATGTGTTGTTCTTCAGTTGAATCCACCACCAGAGCCACTGAAAATGTGAATGAATGGCAACACGGCAGAGTCCAAATTAATTTTGGAAAAAATAAGGAAATTTAATAGTTGTTTTCAAATGATTTCCTTCGCCGCCCATATCATTACTAATAGGGATGATCAAGGACACACATTTAATTCAACATTCAAGACACAGAGTCAGATCTATCACAAAATTGGCTCTTTACTTCCTCTGCCCGCGGAACATTTCTACAAATTTACTTTATGGGAGATGAAGAAAAGCAGTCCAAAATCCGTTGCTAGTATACAATCACATTCAAGCAATACAAGAACGTGCTATCGTAGCCGATTTAGAAACTTTTTGGAAGAGAAAAATAACCTCATCCGATTGTTTAAGCAAGTTTCCAATCACTTACAAAACGATAATTATATGATCGTTATTAAAGCCGATAAAGTGCCTATTGGCGAACATGAGCGGCGTTTTACTGCTCCAACAGCGACTGAAGTAAGAATAGTTATGGTTGGTGATACATTCGAACAACGTGATATACGCATCATGCACCGCTACAACACCACACAAGTCCTTGCAGATACACATCGTTCTTTCGCCACACTACAGTATCCTTTAATTTTTTTGGGGGGCGAGGATGGCTACTAAATGTACATCCTATCTTCGTCATACACTGGAAGTCCTCGGCCTACTTACGTGCATACGTAAGACAAGATTTAGTCATCACATTTACATGTAAACCCCAGTGAGACGAGATTAAAACATATTTATTGCCAGGCCAATCAGCTAATGATCGATATGACATAGCACGTGTTTTCAAACAAAAGCTAAAATCTTTAAAAATTGACATCACGAAATCTTGCAACCCACTTTTTTACTGTTGAATGACTCACAGAATGTTCACTCAAAGACGAATTAATCAATTCTTGGAAATTACATATAAGCATTCAACATTTCCATTCAGGTAGATTCTGCACCTAGCTATAAATTGGTTAAATATTTATTATTAAAATACTCTCAGACATTTTAAGATAGGATGAATACACAGAACGGGAAGAATCCAACAGTGTTGGAACAAAATCGTTAAGGTTATTCCGGTTGTATTTAATTATGATCGATCGTAGTTTATTAACAGTACAGAATGAATTCTGGGGATATCTCCATTCAACTATGTTGTAGAAACATTGTTTTGTCGGCTTCTAACCCGATTTTCAACATTTTGGCATACGCTTTCGACTTCCGATTTTTTAAGTTAACTAGTCTATCATCGAACCACTGAGGATGAGCATTTTGTGGTTTACAGCACATACTCGTAGGTACATAAAGTTCGAAGCCTTGCTGCATAATGTCGTTAAATTTATCAACATTTTCGTTTATATCATTGGAATTGAGAGTTGTTTGCCAGTTGATGGATTCTAGCTAGGTAACTTTGCAGCCGCGCACGTTTTGTTTATTTGAAGTTGTATTTGATTGGTTGTAGGTGTTCCGAACTCGCCATTAAATTAGTTGAGTCAAATATAATATCTAAAGATTTGTAATTGATATCATTTATGACAAAAGGTAACACGAACTCTGAAATTTTGAAAGTGTTAATGTCGTTGCTGAAGACAAGAAGATCCAGTAATCTATCACGATTATTATAAATTATAACCAAGTATAGCGTCCACAAATAAAGATTCCGCATCTTTTATTATATTGCATGGTAAAATACAATTAAGTTCCGGGTCCAATTTTCAGATTATATTTAGAAGATTAAAGTCACCAAGCACAAGAACAAAATCAGACGAGTTTGTTCTATTAAAAACTTCATCAATCGCATCGACGCAAGTTGCGTAATGATCACTATTTGATTGAGGTGGGATACATGCTGCGTAGATGAATAGATTGGTTAGGTTAATTTTGATTTGTACACCAATTTGTTCGACTCTCGATGGGGCTAAAGTTACTGGAGCATATTGCCAAAGCAATGCGATCTAATATCGTATTTAACACGGGAATAAACGTCGATTATTGTTTTCGTTGTTTTCTCCTGTTTTAGTCCCTTGTTAAATATTCTGCTATAGTTTGTGTCGTTTGCCTTACTGAGCTGTAAGTAACTATAGCAACTTTAGACGTGGAGGTGAACAATATCGTCAATAATAATAATCAATAAGATCGTCGTCTGCATGCTCAATTGTTTTTGTGTAGACCAATTAAAACCAGAGGAACTTGGCACATACAAGAACGAATGGTGAATGTTTTAATAACAAAGCCAATATGAAAGTATTACTTTCTACATTACCACTGTCGTAAAACTTTTCGTAAATATTATTCCTTTATCAAATAATAATTGTTAACTTAATTTATAAAAATGTTTATTGGCAGAATTCCAATAAAAATTAATCAATCATTGGAAAATAATCGCATACTAAAATTCCTCAATTAGGACCTTTCAATAGAATGCTTCAGCAATCAATTCATTCGATGAATGTGAACAAATAATCAATTAACTTTTATTAACATCTTTTATATTGGTAGCATTAACCTCGCTTCCTTTTATTTACATTTGTATATGTTACAATTACAGTGCGAATCAGTACTGGAATATATGCAAATATAAATTATAAAAAATTGTGCCCTTCATGCCGATGAATGGCGTGAGGAGGAATAATTGAGTATTGTATAAATATTTTCCACAAATGTGACAACCAAATTTTGAAATTCTTTGGTTCTATTATCCGGATAACTGGCACCCTCCGAATCAAACTGCCTTATCTGTGTACTGTGGATCTCTTGCACAGATGAACATTTCTTTCTCCGCTACTCGTGGACAAAATATGGCTGAAACTAATAAAACAAAAAAGAAGAGTCCGGCGCTCTTAAAAACCCGGAAACTATTGCTGGCGGGATTTTGGCCTTCAAGCCTAGTCTCCAAGATATAGGATACCAACGTGGGACTTTAGGCATTACGCCTGGTTCATAGAACGTATGAATAAAACGGGAATAAAATAGGACTTTAGACATGGTGCCTGACGCACAAGACATATACCGAACGAAAAACGAAAAACGGTATACAAGCAAGAACAAGGCTGGTTCTAGCTTATCAAGGTTCCAAAGAAGGAGAGAACGGACAGGAATATGGAAACGCTCTCATGGGCTAGAAAGATTATTGAAATCAAATAGGAGGGTTCGTCTGAACGCTCCCTTTACAAAAGGGAGAGATCGGAGGGGAATCACAGAAGACTGCAAAGAGGACTAGAATGCAGAAAACTGTATCTAGGCCTTTGAGGTGCTAAAAGCATAGTTAGTGGTGGCTGTCATTGACAGAGCCAACGAAGACAGATATACGCGGGTGGGTTGAAAGATATTTAGAATAACGCCATCTATGCGTCACTATGATTTGCGTCAAGTATGATTTTTTAAACGAAAGCTGTTAAACCTTTATGACATTTTATTGAATAGTTTCTTAGCTAGATTTGTTTCTGTGAAGTCACTTTTGATTATTTTTAAATGTGGAAAGGTTTAAAAGTTTTAAACCCAAAAGAAATCATCGATGAGATGAAAACAGTATTAGATGAACAAGCACCTTTAAATGCAGCCGTTTATAATTGTGTAAATGAATTTAAACGTTGCCACACAAACACAAGTGATGCTGAACGTTCAGCAGATCGAAAAGAGGTAACAATGCCAAAAATGGTCGAAAAAGCCAATGAAATCATTATAAATGATAGTCGTATAAAGTTGCGCGAGATTACTGACATTATAAACATCTCAACTGTTAGCAAGATGGGTACCGCTTAGAAATTTGATTTCGGAAGTTACAAAGTAATTCCAAATAGTCAGTTTGGGTTTCGTAACCTAATCTATTGTTGAGTGTTCGTAACACTCAACAATAGATCAGGTGCTCAAGATAACCAATATTATTGAGAAAGTATTAGACGAGAAAAAGTTTGCTCAACAGTATTTCTATATAGACGTTGCATAGGCGCACAGGCTTTTGTTGACTAGACTGTTATGTATAATTGAATGAATGAATGGATGTTGGCAGAATTGGAGTTCCTTTTACAGTTTTGCGGGTTAGACTGTCCTATACAGACTTAAACTATTAGTCTATTTTTACTTAACCTTTGCTACATTGGGTCATATATCCATATATACTTATATCTGTTTACTAATTAGGTCCAACCCTCAAACATATCTTAACGTTTATTATTTTAAAATTAGTCTGTAACTGAGATGTCTCGCTGGTTTTTACATTGGTTTAGACGACATTTTTTTATTTGTATTCTGGATGGCGTGATACTTTAGATAATTTTCCTGAGATCTTTTTACATAAAGTTGTAGCGTGCTATGCATGCTTAGATGCATCTGATGTACCTATTTCTTCTGATTGTACTACGTACCGGTTTCGCCACTTGATAGAAGAGAAAGAGGGTTAAGATGTTTCTATTTGTTAGTAGATGGGGACGAAAATGAGACGTTACAAAATCGAAATTCTCGCGGCCAAGGCATATACATAAATATACTATATAGCTAAAGCAAACTATAATGCAACGGCAACCAGTTTATCCAGAATTAAACGTAAACACAACCAACCACCATAATAATTCACTGCAAAATGCTCTCCCAGCGCATGCAAAAATTAAAAACAACCAAGGATGAGAGACAGTTTTCTATGAGCAAACTCTACAAGCCGCAATAGCACGGATACATAAAAGACATAAAAGGAGGTTTCAATGCAAAATATTGTGGAGTACATAATACTGATCTGATGACGACAACCAATTCACACACACGCTAATGAGAGAGAGACTAACCGAAGAAGCCTATATCGAAACAGCTACAAAGCCACTCAAGTACCCCAAGGCCACACAGACCCGTCGTAGGCAAAATACAATGAAAACATTATCAATGCAGCAAAAAGGCTGCTGCAACCCGGAATATTGCACCCTACATCGCATACGACGAGCAGCTTGGCATACTCACCAAAATAATTCACACCATCTGTGGTCAAATCTTAACAATAAATATATGAGGAAGAAAAACACAAATGAAGAAAATGAAAGCTTATTTCGGAGAGAATATCAACAACAAAATATTTCTTTGGTTAAGCAAACAATTGGCGCGCTTAAGGCACTCTGGAATTGAACAACAATATGTAGCAGAAATATTCCAAGTAGGCCGACGACATATAGTGGACATATATCGACATACAACGCTAATAAAAAAAATTAATGAAAACGTTTACCTTTGGAGCATTTAAGGTTAGGTCGAATAATCTATTGCCTTACAGTATCAACATTTTTATCCACCAATCAAACAAGAGACACGCCAACAAATCTATCAGGAGATATATATATAACAGATGATTGAGGTTCTCGTTATCAAGGAAAGCCATATAGTGCAGTCGGTTGAATTTCGTATTCATTAAGTTTCGAGTCTGGGTCTAAAGGCTGCCTCCTGGCAGATAGATTCTTTGAATCCAGTCTCGAAGAAAAGGAAGAGTTTACCATCTCGGTACTCTACCATTATAAAATTAATTAATAAATACGAATAAATTAATTTAATTCAAAGTAATGCATTTTGGCCTTTATAATGACCCTCATAGATTGTGTAGATTAAGGATCAGCCTGATTCATTGCCATTTACATTCCTGATATTCGTCTGATAAAAAATATTCAGAAAAGCAATTTTTTACTGATAGAAAAAGAATGCCTTGGCTGTATGGTGAGAGAGGGTTGAGATCTGATCTAGACAAGGTCGAGCCTATTATAAATTCAATCACGATATAGTATTGGAATTTTATTAACGCGTGCTCTCCATTTTCCGCTCTAGCAATTTTTTCCTTTTGAATACGGAAAATCTTCATGGGACACGTATCTGATGCAGCTCAATCATCACTTTTGGTAAATGGCGTGGAGGACGATAACAAAAATGGGCGTTCCTTCTGTCGAACGCCGGATCGTACTTGCTGGATATATTAAACAAACTGTTCGATAGTCAGGTAAGTAAGACGTTTTCATAACTAACGGCTGTCCTATGTGTTTCACAAAACAGGTATGAAGCCTAACAAAACTTATTCTACCCACTCATAATAAACTGATTTGCGTGGTATTGTACTCACGAATAGGTACGAAACATGTGTCTACAGAAAACAAATCCGACGCTTAAGGATGTACTCGAAATAGCAAAAGCGTACGAAACAACTGTGTGAACAAATGCAACGTTTATAGGTGAAAGTTCATCTGCATTGCAAGTGTTCAAGGTGGATAAACATCATCCAAGAAGAGATCATAGTTCTCGTAAATCGTTGAAGTCATGTCAGCAATGTGACATTGATCACGATCGTCGAAATTGTCCGTATTACAAAGCTACGAGTGATCGATACAAAAAATTCGGTCATATTGCCACCGCAAGTATGTCACAAAAACGTGGTCAATCATCAAGACGAAAACGTGGTAATTATAGAGGTCATCGTCAATGTCGTCCGAATTTCCAACAACGCTCTAAGTCTCGCAACAGCTCGTACTCACTACAACGTAACAATCGCGGGCCTCAAACAACCAATATGGTGACTGAAATTGATGTTTCAACAATTTTTCAAATCAACAGCGGTTCTATGAAAAAGAAAATGTGGATTGTGATCCGTATTAATTCAGAACCGGTTCAAATTCAACTGGACGCTGGGGCAAATCAAGGCAATAAATTCTCCCGCATGAAAACCATCAATGACTCGTCGATGTTGAAGTATCATATCGTAAAAAGCTCTTCTTGCCTGTGATCGTCGTAAACTCCAACTCCGCTCCTTTCAAGCATTGGGTTTCTAGGTTGTCCTTGACAATGAACAAATAGATGTCATCTATCAGCGTGAATTCAATCTCCTCTCACAAAAATCTAGAGAGTCGAGTGCGTGAAATTTCTAATCGTCATCCAAAATTATTTGATTCGTCAACCCTGGTTCATTTTACGACGTACAAAGCAGACATTCGTTTGAGAGAAAACGCAAAGGCCAAATTTTTCAAGGCACCAGTTTTACCGTTCGCCATAAGAACAGTGATAAAAAATGAATTGGAACGATTGGTTTCGCAAAACGTTTTCGCAAAACTAATCTAAATTTCATCATGGACTACTCCATTCGTACCAGTGAAGAAACCGAATGGTGGAATACGAATTTGCGCCGATTATAAAGTGACGATATGGGTTGTCATCCATCCCTCGAATCGAAGAGCTATTTCACAAATTACAAGGTGGCAAATTTTTTACAAAAGTGGATTTGAAAGATGCCTATTCACAACTCGAACTTACGAATGAATCCAAAAAATCCCTTGTAATAAATACTTCGTTCGGATTATACGAATATTAACACATGCCTTTCGGAATATCTAGCGCACCAGGCAATTTTCAAAGACTGATGGGACAAATCAATTTAGAATTTTGTGCAGTAAATTTAGACGATGTCCTCATATCCAGCGCTAACAATGAAGAACATTTGAAGAACATTGATACAAATGACTGGGTCATATCATGGTCCGAAACGAAATTCGTCCAACATCGACCACCGTCGAAACGATAAAAAATCTACGACGACCGAGAAACGTCAAAGAGGTAAAATCTTTTATTGGTAAAATGAACTATTATAATCGGTTTATCAATATTTTTTCTCAGGTATCTACACCGCTTAATCAACTACGTAGACAGAACGTGAAATTTTACTGAAGTGAAGCGCAAGGAAAATCGTTCAATGAACTGAAGTCATCGTTAATATATGCTGCTCAATTGGTACATTTCCGAAACGATTATCCAATCCTTTTAGCAACGGATGCTTCTTCGTACGGTATCGTTTGCAAGGTCGCAAATTCGAATTGGTTACCGACCATAAGCCATTGGTCCCGTTATTTAACCCCAGCAAAAATTACCACTCGCTCCCACCCTCTACTTCGTAATGTGAAGTCCTACGTAATAAATGGATTCCCTGAAAAATGAAATGGCTCTGAATCGTCTTACTCAGATTATTTTAAGCATTGTCATAGCTTGAAAAAGTTTAATGATTTCCTTTTCTTACAGACAGAACATCACTGAAGCTATACTACATGATGGAGATTGGCGTATCACTCGTATGAAGAAATTGACTCGTCGACATTGGTGGTTAAAATTGTCAAAGAATGTGAAAACTGTCAACTCAACGCATCGTCATCGAACAAAGAATTTTCCGAATGGCCAACACCAGATGAACCATTTATGAACAAAATGTTTCTTTTGTGTGTGAACGCACGATGACGAAAACAACATCTTCGCTCACAATTCGGGCGTTAGAACAAATCTTTGCAATCGAAGGTTTACCATCGACCATCGTAAGTGATAATGGTATTCAATTTATATCTGCAGATTTCGCTGAATTCTGTCATATGAACAACATCGAGCATTTGACATCAGTACCATTTCAGCCACAATCGAACGGCGAAGCCGAACGAATAGTCCGAACTTTCAAAACCACAACGAAGAAAATTAATCATGACGATACCAATGGTGACAATGCACGATTAAGGATTTATCGTCTCACAGTTCTACACCGTTAACAAATGTAGGCAAATCACAAATACAACGCCGATGACAAAGTTTACGCTAAAGATTTTTCAACGAGAAGTCCACAAAAATGGAGAATAGCCTAAATCGTCAAACGTTGGGGAGAAGAATGTACCTTGCTGGCACAAACTATGGTATTTGGAGACGACATGAAAATCAATTACGACAGAGAATTTTGTCATCAACCGATGACTATGAAAACTCGTCACATCAACAGCAATTGGAAAACAAGGCGAGTAAATACGTACATTTTCCTAATTTTTCTTTCTCCACAGAACAAAATATTCATCAACTAATTTTGTTCAATGAGGATCGTATACCAAATGACGTGCAAGAAGAATCGCGAAATGACGTATAATCACCTGCAAGTGGTCAAAAACAAAATTCCCCGACATCAAGTAGTGGTCTTCGTAGTATTTTATGAAATGGATCTCCTACCTCGTATCGTTATTTTTGTTTTATTTGGTTAAAAATTATAAAAGTATTTATGTTTCGTCTAAAGTATCCCTCAGAGGAGCATAACCAATAGAGAAGGAGTCTCAATCGTAGTGGATCGGGTAAAAGTAATTTTTGACTGGCAGAATACTGCGAAAATGGAAACCACGCTTGACTATAACTATACCCTAGAAAGTGACCCGAGAGAATCGTAAAATTGCCATTGTATATCCCTCCCAAGGGGGTCAAGCTGGCTTCAGACCAGGGCGAAGTTACAACGATCATATTAACACAACACGCATCATCATTGAGCAGTCTAACGAATGGAATTCACCACTGTACATACTCTTCGTAGGGTTCGAACGTGCATTCGACACAATACACAGAAACGCAATATTGGAGTTCTTTGTGAAATGGTTAAGAAATTCTACCTCAAACAAAATATGTACCGGGTTACAGGTAATCGAGTTCAACACAAAGGCAAGCAAAATGAATCATACTTTAGCAGAAAAGGAGTAAGGCAAAGATGGATAAGAAGACACACTCTCGCCACCTCTGTTCCTAGTAGTACATAGATAGCATTCGGTCTGGATTACGCAGATGACATATGCCTGCTAACACACAAACACGCCAAGATGCAACATAAAGTAAAGAAGCTATCATATCTCAAAATAAATATCAGGAAAACTAAGACGATGAGGTGAACACATCAATTCTCACACCGATATACAGCCTTGGCCAAAAGTATTGAGCACCCATGATATTTTTCATTTTTTTGGGAGTATCAATTTGAAATAAATTGAAACAATTACAATTTTAAAAACTTATAAAGGTTCACATTACTATTTATTTATATAAAATTAATATTTTGTGGGTCCTCCCTTTGCCTTAATTACGCTGAAATTCTTTTGGGTAGAGAGCTTACAAGTTTTCTACATTCTGCAAGACGTATGGCGCTCGATTCTTGGTGCAGACAGCGTTTTCGGTTCAGGTCTGGGGACTGGGCAGGCCACTCCAGAATCTCAATGCCATTTTCTCGAAACCATGGCATTGGGCGAGCAGATTTATGACATGGAGCGTTATCCTGTTGGAATTTCACGCCATCCATGTTTGTATCACCAGAAAGTGTTAAAAATGAGGACAGCAACGCAGATACTAGGAAGTTTATGTATTTTGAAGAGTTCATGTAGCCTTCACACACGAAGATTTCGCCAACTCCAGAATTAGTCATGGAGGGCAGACCATTATGCTGCCACGGCCGTGTTTTACGGTTGGTATCACATACTCTGGACTAAATGCTCCGCCTACCCGGCGACGTACAAACGGCACACCAGGTGTACCAAAAATCTGAAATAAAGAAAATGTAGAGACTTCGGACAACTAAAATATGAATTTTATTTTAAAATCATATTATTTAATATTATTAGGGCATAGAACTGTCAACTTACTTCAAAGTTTGATTCGTCTGACCACACGATATTTGACCAATATTCTTCGGTGAAACTTTGGTATTTTAGGGCCCATTTATACCGAGCCTTCCTGTTTTTTTTCGGAGAGCCATGGTTTCTTCCTGGCTTTACAGCTTTTTAGACCAGCTTCTTGAAGCCTTCTGCGAGTGGTGCGATCAGAGATTGGTTTCTTAATTTCTACTGACAACTCAGCAGCGAGGTCTGAAGAAGTTTTTTTTCCTGTATTTCAAAGCTCCTCTCACTAACTTTCGGTCCTCACGGGATGTGGAGATGTGTTTTCGCCCGATTCTGTACCTATTACTGTGTGATCAATGGCATATTGCAATAATATCACTAAATTTAACAAATCAAAACACCAAAAGCGCACTAGATCACTGGATGTGTAAACAATGGGCGAAAGTAGCGAATTGATCAATAAATACAAAATGGAAAAATAACAAATGTTAGTGCACCAGATGGTTTATTGCCACACCTGCGGTGTGAGTCATTGTTTTTAACCCTTTTTAGACGCCGAAAGAAAATTAATAAACAACAGGTTTTTTTCTGCTATACTTGTCGTGTACGCCCGCAATGTATAGGGTGCTCAATACTTTTGGCCAAGGCTGTGCATTTATCAAGAACAACATTCAACATATTACACAAAGTCTACAAAACATCTGTCTACGTGTGTGAAATCGGTGTTGCGAAACTTTCTAGCATACACAATACGAGCAACAGGTGTTTGTAAATAAATGCACTAAGAGAATCCTGAGTTGCTTCTGGCCCAACAAAATAACAAACGTTGAGCTCCTTAGACAAACGAATCAAAAAGTCATTGGGATCGAAATACGAAAGCACATTGTGGAGATGGATTGGCCACACACTAAGGTCTCTAGATTGGAACACATAAGGGAAATAGAAAGTCGCACTAAAGTTAGATTGTCCAGCCTAGTAGTCGCCCTATGCTCCTAAATTTGAGATATAATGCAAACAAATATATCAGTATTTATCGGCCTTCATAGACTTTAGTTTGATTTTGTTACAGGTACATCTGTAAGAAGGTTAAACATTTTTTGTTAGCGTTACATCGTTCTGTAATTTTCTTTTGCCGTAATCATCCCACGAACTATACACTTCTAATTTTAAAATCCGCCTACATATTATAGAATATCGGTTAGTTCTACAATAAACTGCTTATTTATTTCAGTTGCGTTGCACAAACAAAATTATTTAATTTCACAAGCATGCAAACCAATTATTCAAATGAATCACTCCCCCACTATAGATGTAAATCTTTACATCGTCAAAACAAATCGCACCGCGTGAAAACACGCCATCGAATCTGTTAAATAAGTTGTCTAAAAATATAATTTTAAAGAAGCGTCTAAATGTCTGGCACATTAAAAATTAAATATTTTTCGTTTCTTACTTGTAGTCAATAAACAGCAAGAAGAAAAGCAAATCAACAGACCAGAATAGTTGAATCCTATTATCGTCAGACAAATTTTATTATTTTTGAAGGATGTTGAGGACAAGTTTAAATTTAAATATTATTTTTATTTTGTTGAATAAATTGAGTTTCGTCCAAAAATATATTAAGACAAATTAATATTTTTTTAGTTTCATCAAGAAATAAAATAAGATTTAATTAATAAAAAAGAAATGGTCGGTGTGTTTGCCAAACAACCAACCGGTGTGCGTAAGAGTTCACTATAAATTGTAAGTGAATCTAATTAAATAAATTTGTCATTACTAAAAATATTAATTAATTAAGTCAGCGCTGTTCAACTCATGCTCGAATGCGGTCATGTTCTATCAAATTTGTGGAAGCGTGGAAGTATTCTGGCTACAACCAAATTATAGTTTGTTGTTAGGCAAACAATAAAATGAGACGATAATTCCCAGCATTTATAATTTCTGAGCTCACATATCAAAATTCAATACTATAATGGTTTCTTAACATTTCATCAAACATACTTCAGAACAACTTTCGAACAAATTTGCTATCCCGCCGAAGTAAGAAAAGGTAATTTTTAGAAACCTCTGTGTATGCGTGTGCGTACTCTACAGCTCAGACGAATCCACTGATCGAAATGAAATTTTAAACTTAAGCGTTTTTCATAAATTGGGAGATCCCAATGATGTACACAGTTAGGCATTTTACAGGTAGCCCCTCAGCCTAGGGTACTCAGAGGGATTCGGCTGTCTCTGTGTACATCTAGGTAACACCAAGGTAGCCGCGTCCTCGTCGTGGGGGGCGAGTACTGCTTCGACAGTAGCAAAGTGCTACCGGGGACCAAATGCCAGTGGTATAAATTGGCTAAAACAAACAATGAGTACAACAAATACGGAATGTAATACCCCAGGTGGTACAGCAGCAGATATGCTGCCAAATCCATACTCTTCGGAGGCAGGCCCAACAGATTCTGGGGTGGGCCAATCAATATTTAACCCATTTGAACGTAGTTCCAAATTATCAAGATCAACAAGATCTTCAACTGGAAATATATTTCATTACGAGAAGGAAAATGCCGAACTCCGTGAACAACTAAGAGAAATAAAAGAATTTACTACGAAATTGAAAGAAGAATTTACAATTTTAAAGAAAGAGAATGAAGAACTCAAAAGCCCAACAGTCGATGATGACATTAATTCATTCCATACGGATGAAGAAGAATTAGAAAGAGAAACAAATTGGGTGTTGAACCGGAATAAAAGACCAAGCAAGAAAAGGAAAGCGCAACACTCACCAGAAATGGCAGTAACTTTACCATCAACTTCAATACAGGTTTCTGGAAAACAGTTAATCATCAAGAAACAACTAGCTCTAGAACAACAACCAGCTAAACCAAAAGAAAAATCACCTCCACCAATAAATGTCGTCGGGATAACAAATTTCTCCACTATACAATCGATTATGAAATCGATTACGATAGCCGTGTACAAACTCGTATCTCTAAACAAGGCATCTGGAATATTGATTTTGTAGACTCTGAAACTTATAGAGCTTTGGCTGCAAAGCTTAATTCCGAGGGGCATCAGTGATTTACCTATGATGATAAGAATGATCGCCCAATCAAAGTTGTGGCTAGAGGTCTTCACCCAACCTGTGCAAAAGAGCAAATTATTGAGGATCTCAAGCAACAAGGTTATCAAATAGAAAATGCCGTATGCATCATTAAGAAAGAAACAATCGAAACTGAACAAGGAGTTCAAAGCAGCTCACTTTTAATAACAAACAAAAAGTGGAAGATGTGTATAATATCAAGGCAATACTAAGCATGAGAGTTAAAATAGAGCCATTGAAACAAAAATAGCGTATTAATACCGCAGTGCAAAAAATGTCAAGGTTTTAATCATACGCAGAAATATTGAGAAAGAGAGGCTAGATGCGTGAAATGTGCCGGAAAGCATCATGCTCATGTATGCCTGGTTAGTAAAAATATTGCTGCAAAATGTGTCAATTACAATAAGTCACATCCCGCAAACTACTGGGGATGTGAAATAGCTAAGGAGCTACAAAAAATAAGAAATAAAACGCGAAAACAAAGTCCAGGAATATCAGTAAAAAATTATCAAACTTCCACCAAAGAGGAACCTAAACCTCATGCTAGTAAAACAGGAGAACCAAAACCAAAACTGTACTCGCAAGTAGTCATGACAAAATTAGTTATTTCGGAGGGTACAGCAGTGCTCCGAAAGGTACTAAGAAGCATGGAAGCTCTTAACATTCGTCTAGCTAAACAAGAGAAATGCCTTCAAGCTCTAAGCAACAGGTTAGATAAGCAAGACTCTCTAAATGAAATGAAATCCATGCTCTATTAAAATGATGCAAACAACAACAAATAAGACATTCAGAATAGTAACCTGGAATGCAAATGGGCTAATGCAACATATTCCAGAATTAGAAATTTCCCTAAATACTGAAAAAATAGATATATGCCTAGTATCGGAAACCCATTTTACTTCAACTTCATATCTTAAAATATATGGATACAATTGTTACCACGCCATTCATCCAGCAGGAAGGGCAAGGGGAGGATCGTCGGTGATAGTCTCCTTAAAAGTATTTGTAAATAATAACAAAGAATATAGTATATATATCGTCAATATATTGCCCCCCAAGATATAATTTAATTCAACAAGACTATTGCACGTTATTTAAATCACTTGGATCAAGTTTCATAATCAGAGGTGATTTTAATGCAAAAAACACCTACTGGGGATCAAGAGTAACCTCTAAAAAAGGAAGAGAGCTGTTTGCAGAGCTGTTTGCAGAACAGAATAGAAACAAAATACCTGTTATCATTGACTTCTTTATCACCAAAGGTATAGACGAAAACTACATATACCTAGAAAGCAGCGAAGGGATTATGTCGGTTCACACGCCTGTTATTATGACAATCAGTGCAACGATTATTAAAAAAACTAGTCCACCTTCGCTAACGAACAAAAAAACTGCTGGGAGAAATTGCAGAAACTTGTTGAGGATAATATTGATCTTCAGGTGCCAATTAAAAACCCGATAGAGCTAGAAGAAGAACTAGAACAACTCAACAACAGTATACAAGAAGCGGCGTGGAGTAGTACCCCCTCAAGTTCAAAGGCAATGCGCCGAAATGCTATTTATCCTCTAGAAGTTAGGGAACTAGTTGCAGCAAAACGAAAAGCAAGAAAGGCCTGGCAAAGAATTCGAGCGCCAGAATATAAAACAACTCTTAATTTTTTATCCAATAAACTAAAGTTGCCAATTAAAGAAATCAAAAACGAATCCATTAATAAATACTTGAGTGGCCTTACTGGGGAAAAAGATACCGAGTACTCCCTTTGGAAAGCGACAAAAAGTTTAAAACGACCTAAACTACAAATTCCACCAGAAAAAATGAAGATGGCACATGGGCTATAAGTGCAAAGCAAAAACTTCGTTGTTTGCAACCCACTTCGAGAACACGTTTCAGCCGCTACCTAGACAAACTGCAGAGGAAAACATACCACCAGTATATAAAATGGATAACTGCAATATATCTCCTGTCACACTACAAGAATTAAAAGAGGAAATCATACTCAACCTAAATACAAAAAATTCTCCAGGATATGAGTTAATTACAGGACAAATAGTAAAAGCTCTTCCTGAAAAAGGTCTACGTAAACTACTTCAAATAATGAATGCAGTGTTCAGACTTAAACACGTTCCAAGTCAATGGAAAGTAGCAGAAGTAATTATAATACCTAAACCAAACAAACCACTAAATGACAAAATTTCGTATAGGCCGATTTCCTTATTCCCAATAATTTCAAAATTATTCGAGAAACTACTCCTAAAGAGACTCAAACCAATAATAGCAGAAAGAAATCTTGTTCGTCCACATCAATTTGGCTTCAGAGAAAAACCATTCAACAATAGAACAAGTACACCGAATTACAAACATAATTGAAGACGTACTTGACAAAAAAGAAAGTATGTTCAAGTGTCTTCTTGGATGTAGCACAGGCCTATGACAGAGTATGGCATAAAGGTTTGGAATATAAATTACAAAGAGACTTACCAAAGCAGTTTTATAAAATTCTAAAATCTTACATATCTAACCGACACTTTCGAGTTAAATTAGATGGCGAATACTTAAAAATTAAGAAAATATCCGCAGGAGTTAAAATTCTTCATGACAAAACAAAAAGAAATCCGATTTAAAACCGAACATTTATGCTCTAGCCACTTTTTGCCTACTTTGATGTAATCTCATTGAATGACGTGCGGGTCTGGTTTGTTAAATTTGAATCACTTGCTAGTTTAATGCGCCTTGATTGTGACCACACTATTCGGTGATACTGATGAGTTCTTTACATCAAACCTTTTCGGTAATTTCTTTTCTCCTCTTGTTTACCTTCTTTGACTACAACTTTATGGTTGATAATAAACGGTTTGCATAAAAAATTGATCGATATTTATACGGGTAGATTCCAGTCAAACATTCCAGTCAGTCATCCGTCTCATTGTTATTTTAGACGGATAAGGGAAACTGTCGAGTACACAGTCAATGAAAATGTAGTATTTTATTCATTAGTTACTTTACAGTATGTAAAAAATAAGTGTATACATTTTACATCCATTTTACATGTAAAAAACCATGTAAATTACATTTCATAATTTACACGCCCAACTGTGATGATGTTGGGCGGAATCGATCCACCGGATGTGGCAGCATGTCTTTTATGAGAAAAATTACTATGAAAAGGTTCTAAATTAACATAAATTTGATTCAATATCGGTCGACATCATTTTTCCACAGGGCTGTGCCATATTGTTTACACCACGTGATTAATTAATATTCTACAAATGTAGATAATATCTAGATGTACAATGTAGAGAATGTTCCTGTTTCAATCAGACAACTTCTATGAATTCTTAGATAATGAAAACATTTCAAGGACCCATCCGAATACCGTGATAATTATTTCTACAGAACTAATTTTGAATAATATTTTGTTCACGTTGGGAATGCGCCATATTTTGAATTGCGAAATTATAATTGGTATTGTTATGAATTCAACAAATGATTAATTTTTAAACTGAATTAAAACATTTAATTTACTACAGGGTGTCTCAAAAAAATGTACTAACACTTCGAATGACGAGAAAAATTTTATTTATGAACATAGAGAGAAGCTGAAAGGCTTCAAGTACAGAAGTCAAATGTAATTGAAGAATCATGTTCACAAATGTTCAAATTGATGACCATTATTGTCCAGACAACGCTGATAACTCGCACCAAACTGTTTGCAAACGTCACGAAACATGTCATTTGGAATATCGCGACATTGTCTTTCAATTTCCAATTTCAATGCATCAATTGTTCTTGGTTTGGTGCCAAAAACTCTGTCGCAGAGTATTCAATGCTACTCCTTCGTCTAATACATGTGTCTCGAAAATGTGCATCGAGGCGAGCTCGTACATCGCGATGGTAGTGGGGAGGTGCTCCATCTTGCTGAAAGTAAATCTCGTCGTCATCACCAAATATCTCTGTTATGTATGGACCGATAAACTCCTGCAGCAAGATGAGGTAACTCTCACCAGTGATAGTTCCGTTAAAAAAATGGTCCTATGATGCCAAATGTGGATATCGCACACCACACTGTTATTCCTGGTAAGTTTAAATGGTGTTCAACTGTTATATGAGTATTAACAGGACCATATAGTACGTGCAATTATGGTAATTAATGGAGCCATTTAGTTTAAAGGAGGTCTCATCGCTCCACACAATTTTGCGTGGAAATCCTGCATCTCCTGCACATTTTGCCGGGAACCATTCACAGAATTGAACTCTCCGGTCAGGATCGTCTTCATTGAAAACATGAATTACTGCTGGAATGTAGCATTTTCAGCGCAGACACTTCATGATGCGATGGGCGCTATCTTTTGAGATGTGGGTCTCCAGAGTAGTTTGTCGAAGAGATTTCTGTGGGGATCTGAGTATTTCCTGCATGTGAGCGAAGCGACAGTCAAATTGTTAGTACATTTTTTGAGACACTCTGTATTTAAACCAAAATAAGCTTCAGTTGCCTTATAGACAATTACAATTATTCCATTTTTTTTAAATGCCAAAAATATTTTTGCATTCGAACTACAAATGAACTCATTGGTTATGCGGAAGAGTAAATTATTCTGTAAATGCCAAAAATTTCACGGGGAAATTATTTATTATCGAAATCGTCCCAACTCTCAAGAGATTTCTTTCATTTTTTGCTCAATTAACACATTTTAACCCAAGCATTTATATTGCAACCACGAATATTCATGTATATTACTCGTATATGCAAACTTAATATAGTGTTATTATGCTCGTAACACATCGCCTGAAAAGTTCCCGGTCTAACCAAGAAAACACAATTGGGAAAAATACATTTTATTCATCAACAATCAGTCTAACGCCTCTAGAACGAATTATTTTGTCTTCAAAATAAGCTTCAACTTCGGCAATCAGTTCTTCATTGGAGCCAAATCTCTTTTCTTGGGTTTTTTTTGAGGTCTGCAAACAAGTAATAATTGCTGGGGCGAAATCTGGCGAATACGGTGGATACTCAAGAAATTCAATGTGCAATGCGTGCAATTTTGCCATTGTTGCTATCGGCTTGTGACATCTTTTGATTGATCTTTTTTCCTTTTCCAAGGTAGTCAACGAATATTATACCATGTGCATTCCAAAATACCGACGACATAACCTTTCTAATCGACCGTTATGCTTTTGGTCTTTTTGGACGAGGTTCATCGGCCACTCGCCATTCAGTTGATTGCTGATTTGACTCAGTGTGAGCAAACATGGTACTCACTTCGTACACAGCTTTCTCATGGACAAATGTTCGGGCAAAATATCCCCAACACGTTCCATTGAAATCTTTACAATGCCAGCTATCTGACGCAACAGTAAAGTTGCGGTGTTTCAAAACAATTTCGTGGATTATGTTTGCTGAAGCCACAGCCTCATTTTGGTGTCCAGAGCGTGGTGCATCATCGGTGGTTCTACGACTACGTTTAAATTCAGCATACCAGTCAATGAAGGTTGATTTTCCTTGTGCAGAGTCCGGATAACACTTATCAAGCCACTACGTTGCTTGAACGGCATTTTCCCCATCAAAAAACAGTATTTAATCAACACACGGATTTTTTTTTTTCAAACCAACTGTAACTTGTAAACGTAATGATCGAAATGTCATGAAATTTTAACAGGTATCATTTGAAGGTTGGTAGAATTTAAAAATCACATGGGTTTTAAATATGTGGCACCATCTATATCTCAGACCGGGTACTTTTCAGGCGATGTAATATATTACTAAAACGAATTAAACTTGGAATTGTAAAATCAGGAGCTGTTCCTTCCCATCAGTTTGGAATCCACAATCAATCAAGCCCATAGAATAACAGATCTAATAGAAAAATTCTCTAAAAAAGATATTTTAGAGTTAAACAAGAAGGAATTTACTCCAGCACAAAATAAGCTAAAGCAGGAGTCCAGCAGCGGAGTGTATTAGGGTCATTTCTTTACGTACTAATTACAAGCGTCGTAATTGTTGGTAATCCAATCAGTGAAGTCATATTCAAATTAAAAATAACCATAAATAATCTCCAAGATTGGCTGTCCAAATGGAGAATCAAAGTAAATGAATCGAAGTCTACGCATATTACTTCACTAACAGATCAATAGAACCACTGGCTATGACTCCCAATAATATTCCTGTACCATATGCAAACCAAGCAAAATACCCTTGTATGAATCTTGATAACAGGTTAAATTGGAAAGTACATGTCAAAAAGAAAGCAGAAGAGCTTTAACTGAAATATAGAAAAATGTACTGGTTAATTGGAAGAAATTCTCAGTTATTCATTCATAATAAACTTATGCTCTATAAACAAGTGCTCTAACCCATTTGGGAAAAATCCTTGTGTAAAGCACACGGAATTTAAAATTTTACTCAAATGAAGATTTTATTGTCGAAACAAATGCTAATCAATGGCGGACTGTAGTACTGGGGAAGCGGGAAACTTCCCGCCCAAATATAACTAAAATTCAGTGACATGTTTAAAAAGACTATTAGTTCGAATGAAACTCAAACTGATTATGCTCGTATGTCGAAAGAAATATTGAAATTGTAAATGCATTAACTTTAACCTAATTACGATCCGATATTAAAACTGCACCTATGAAAAATATTAAAATCCAGGTGAGAGATAAGATTTACGAACGTGTAATCGGAGTATTGGGTTGTAACTCATTTAACGGAGAAATTGATTTGGAAATTCAACAGATGGGGTTGCCAAAATGCGAAGAGTATGGTGTCATGGCCATGGATTGAATCCAGTCATAACAGATACCAGTTCGCTACTTGAAATAATACTCCTAATTCAATTGTTAAATCCTTATGCTGCACTTCCAAGGAAAACATGTGATATAACAAAATTTAAACGGCTCAAACTATATGGGCAGCCAAGGAATCGGCGTTTAAGAAATTGTCTGGTGGATTTGATGAAACTACTTTCAACCTTGCCGAATCATTATTAAAACTTAAAATAATTCTAACTGAATATATTTATTTATAGATTCTTCAATTCTCTGGCCTACATTCTAAATATATGCAGACTAGAACTTTATATTCCTTGGCAACTTTTGAGATAGCTAATTCCAATTTATATTCTTTGAGAGGATGATCTAGTAGATTCACTATTTGTTTAGAAGAAGAAAGATTGTTTAGTCTAATTATGTATATGTGAACGAACTCTCGTCGTGAGTCAACTTCTATCGCTAGATGGGAAGCCTTTTGATATGTAATGTTAATATGCGTGGATTACACCTCATTAAGCTTGATTCTTCCACGCTTAGTCCAGTTACAAACCGCAATGGTAATCTTCTGGAGTTTGCTCGTTGCATCAGCGACATTACTTCCAATCGCCATGATTGCTGTGTCACCTGCAAAGGTGGCTATGGTTCCTTCATCTGTTGTTGGAATATCCCTTGTATACAATAAATACAGGATTGGTCCTAAGTCACTCCCCTGTGAAACACCGGCAGAGATTTTCTTTAGTTCGGAGTATTCATTCTCATATATTTCACACGAAAACGTCTGTTGGATAAATAAAATCTTAGTATGGCATAGAATTGCAGAAATCTATGCAGCTTGAATTTCAGTCCACTGTGCCAGATTTTATCGGATGCTTGGGCGACGTCCAGAAATATGCTGGATCATATTGTTTTGCGTTCTAACGTTCTTTCAATAATGTTGGTGATTCTATGCACCTGTTCAATTGTGGAGTGCTTTTCTCTGAATTCTATCGCTAGATGATTGATATGGAGGAATTAGTTGTCGGTCCTCAATTATTGGTTTAAGTCGTTTTAGTAATAATTTTTCAAAAAGTTTTGACATATTTGGCAGCAATGAAATTGGCCAGTATGATTTTTTATCATTAGGTGGTTTATCAGGTTTTGCTATCATGATTACTTCTGCTGCTTTCTATTGCCACGGAACATATTTTAACCGAAAGCATGCATTGATGGTAGAGCCTTGATTATTTGGCAAGTAATCAACTCATACCCTGGGACTCTTTTATCATTCATGTTATTTTGTGGAGTACTTAATTTTTTGAGAGTTACTTGGCGTATATCAAAACCATCTAGCTTATGGATTGACATGATATTTTTATTGGCCGTTTGTCTTGGTAGAGGTTGGAAGGTATTCTCGAAATACTCCGCAAACAGATTCACCTTCTCTCTAGGACGTTTTGCCCAGGTTCCGTCCTCCTTTTTAAGTGGAGGCACTTGCATTTTGGGCCTTTTGAGTCCCTTCGTCGCCTTCCACAGTGAATAACCAGCATTTTTTTCATCGGTTAGACTAACTAGATATCTGTTGATTGAGGCATTTTAAACTTCTTTAAGAAGAGATTTGAGACTGTTACTTGCCAGGTTTTACGTGCTCATCGTTTTTCTCTTACCAACTCTCTAACTTCCATTGGGTAGGATATGCTAAGCTTCTTCTTATTTTGTATAATGGGGGTACTTGCCAAAGCAGCATAGTGAATTGTTTCAGTGAGTTATTCTAATTCATCTTCCAACTGGTGAGAATTTCTTATCGGTACCTGAAGATTGATTTTTTCCTCCATTACTTCACGAAAGAGATCCCAGATTGTTTTTGAATTTGTTAGTATGAATGCACTCTTCTTTTGAATTACCATTTCACTGACTGTCCTTTTAACCAAGGAATGATCCGATACTAGAGAATGAAGTAGTTCTGGGATATACCTCTTGCTACATAAAAGTCTATTAGATCAGGTATCTTCGTTCCATCACTGGGCCAGTATGTTGGAGAACCACCAGAGTAAAATTCACATTTTGATGTATGTTCTGCTTGAAGCAATTCTTACCTTTTGACGTCAAAAGTCTGGATCCCCAATAGGTATTTCTCGCATTAAAATCACCTCCAATAATAAAATCACGTCCAAGAGATTTAAATAGTTTAAGGTAGCCCTCCCTTTTAAAGTTATGCCGGGGAGGACAATATATTGCAGAGACAGTATGCTGTCTGTGTTTAATTTGGATCCTTACAGTAGTGACTTGCATTGTGTCTTCTTCTTCTTTTTATTAGTAATGTCTCTTTGAACCACCTCTTGCTCTTTCCGCTGGATGAATGGAGTGATATAAGTTACAACCCCGTATTTTATCAAACGAAGATTTAACTAGATGGCTTTCAGATATTAGGAAAATGTAGATTTTTTCTGAATTTAAAAATATTTATATTTCTGGAATATGTTGTATAGTGCCATTCGCATTCCAGATTGCATTTTCTTCACTTGATCAAGTATCATGTTGTTCAGATTACTTTGGTCATCTAGCCGCTTTGTAATAGCTGCAATGCTGTTCATATTGTTTTCCATAATTTGGTTATTTTAAAAGCCCATATTATTTGAACCCAAACCTTTCACTGCCTGGGCAAATAAACGCGAGTGTTGCTTAGTTGTGGGTTTTAAGTTGTTTAGCAACCTCACAGCCTCGATAATTAGCCGGATTTTAGCCCTTACAATTTGTACACTTGGCTGGCACATCTCTCCCTATCGTACATGCCTGGGTAATATGATTACCTGATGTGGTTATGAATAACATTTCTTGCATTGGGGATACGTGTTGTGGTTGTCCTCATTGGTTCGATTTCCACCTTCATGGGAAGCATTCCTTATATTCCATAAATGTTTTGAATATTCTCTTTGTTATCAAATACCAGCATAAAAAGAGAGAGATTTATTGATCTTTTACTGATAATTTGACCTGATTTTTTAACCTTTATTTTGTAAACCTTCCATTATTTCTTTGCTTGAGCAAGTGTTATGCAAACCTCTTGCCAGGACTTTTATAGCTCGGGCCTGTTTGTTCTCGTAAGTGAACCACTGATTCTTTCCAGCATTCAATTTCATAGATAAGGTTCTCTAGTGACTAAATTTCTGGGTAACTGGTTAGACCCACAATATTTATTGGTGGGGGTGATTTTTTTTTTCGGTTGTACCAAGAACAGGCAGAACGGCAGAACATCTTTTGACTCTTCAGCTTTTCTTTTCTTACTCTTCCTGAACTGTTTTTTCTTCTTTAGGATCCAGTCCGTCTCTTTTTATAATTCATCTTCATGAGTGGAATAGATGAGTTTGTCTGGTTCAATGCCTCCTATATCGCAGTCTTCTTTTAAATCCCGATTCATTTTTAGGTTTTCATTTTCTCGCTTTAGATACTCAATTTCTTCACTTAGATTGGCAAATAATTGCTCCATATGCTCTAGTCTCGCCAAGAGATCGATATTCTCCTTTTCTAGGTCAATAGCTGTTTTACTAGATTCGGCTATTTGCAAAGTAAAATTTCCAGCGGTATCACTTATTTCATGTAAAGTTTCTCCAGTACATCTAGCTATACGTTAGAAAAAGCATCGGCTTGCTCCAGCTACCGAGTTGCTTCTTTCTTCTTGTAAATATGATCTTCTCTGGAACGGATTTGATGTTTCCTGATAATGAAATATATGGCCCTCCCTAGAATCCATAGGGCCAGTCTCCACAGAGAGTGAATTTGCCAATGTTGATATTGGTGTATCACCTATGGTATTATTTAATTTTGTTAGTACCATTGCATTCACTACTACGAAGGGATTGGGTACCACAACCGCTCGTTCTACAGAATATTGCCAGAGTACGCCCGTATCCATTTATGAAAACTTTGCGGAGGCTGCCAATCCCATATGTTGTAATGTTTAGCTAACTTTAAAAATAAAAGTGAATATTCTCAAAAAATTAATGTTTTAATACTCAGGCCGGGACTTTTTAATTCATAATAGAAATTGGCTTGAATTTGTACATGTCAGACTTAAATAACTAAACCATTGCCTGTGCCTAGGGACTCTATAGGCACAACTAACTCTGATGAACACTGAAGTTCGAAATTGCATTATTGCAATTTAAAGTTTATTCAAACTTCACCTTCGCATGAGTCACCAAGCTACCAGTATTATTGCGATTTAAAAAAATATTGACTATATTCATGATCTCATCGCAGGATAGTAAAAGATTAAAGCTAATAATTTTATTTGGAATTCATTAAAATTATTTCATGTGAACATGCTCGGAATATATTAATGATGTAAATTCTAAATCATGTTGCAAGGGCCCATTTTTAGAAAACTATTTCCTTCATAATGTACAATGTACAAGTACAAAATGAAATAGACAATTTGTTTGGTACACCGCCAAAATTCCGTAGAATTCATTAATTGAATCACATAGACGAATTCAACATCTACGGGGTAACATGTCGATCATTCCTACCGTAACGATTTATCATCTTTATATACTAAACGTTTACACACTACTACAAATACAAATTCTAGCAGACTTATTGATCAATAGCCAAAATATAATAATAAATAAGATTTATAAAAAAAAATTCTGAAGAAATCACGGGATTTAACATTTAAAGTGAACAGAGAGAAGAAAAAATTTCACAATTTTACTAAGAATTGAATGAAAACGTAAATTCTTGTAGAATGTGGCATGGTGTAAAGAGTACCAACCCAACAAGCAACAAGAAATATTTCATTGAATTATTACATCTTAGACGTACTAAACGTAGCCTAAATGAGTATGAAGAATTTTTTTAATGTACGAAACAAAGGTTATACGCGTATTATATGTTTTCTTGTCAGTACGCGCTTTTCTCTGACATTAATCACTATTTTACGCAATGGGTGGTGTGAAATTATGAATAATTAGAGTTCTGACTCAGAAGAATGTGTACTACGAGCCGAGCATTAGATGTATATAAGCTTGGTTTGACTCGTTTAACTTTCCAAAAATAGTAGAGTTTAATTATACACTCAAGATATGAGCCTCGGCCAAAAATATTGTTAGTTCTTCACCTAAAAGGATCGGCTTTAGTGGTGTTTAGTGCTTCCGAAGAGAACGCATGCAAAATGCCTTTAGCATTCATTTCTATTCTAAGGTGATTCTTTTTTCTATTGCATATAAAAAATTTCAGATTGACCCTCTCTACTTAGAGGCATCTGCTTGACTAATACAGATCAAGCTAGGTACGAGTACTTAAACATTATTCTAGACAGAAAACTAAACGGAAATCTGTAATGTAAAAAGAGCGTTTTCAAAATATGGGGAATTGGAGCCCACATCATACAATGGCTTACTAGACAGTATGTTACTCTACTGTGTGGTACGGTACGACTTTAAATATTATTGTAAAAGCAAAAGCTTTTGATGATAGCACGACCTCCTTACACAACAATTGAACACTAAACGCATGCCTCAACTCTTTGGCTCGAGATTCTCTTTAATCCAGTATAGCTAACAGGCTCTGTTTGGGCTCAAAAATACGCCATCCATATTTCAAAGAACTTTGGATGATATCTTAAAGCAGCCTATGGGTAAACGATGTTACGTCGATATTGACGATATAATCATATTTGGTAAAAATGGAGAGGAACACTTTCAAAACTTGGAATTGGTATTCAAGACCTTAGAAGCTACCAATATGAAAGTACAATTGGATAAGCGCGAATTTCTTCAGAGGTGGGATTTTTGGGATTTATTGTTGGGATAAACGAGATAAGACCAAACCCGAAGAAAGTTAGTGCTATATTAAACCTTTCTCCACCAGGAAACCTTAAAGGTCTAAGATCATTTCTAGGCATGTCAGGGAATTATCGCCGCTTCATAAAAGATTACGCGAAACTGGCGAAACCCCTAACATCTCTCTTAAGAGGGGGGATGGCCGAGTGTCCAAAAAGGTTTCAAAAAATAAATCGATTTGTTTTAATGAAGACGCCTTGGGTGCATTTGAAAAATTAAAAAGCACACTTATTTCCGAAGGAGTATTGTTATCTCATCCAAACTTCGCCAAGAACTTTGAATTACCTACGGATGTTCCCGATCATGATATTGGAGCAGTCCTAATGCTGCAAAACAGACCGATAACTTTTATGTTAAGAAAGATGAGTAGAACGGAAAAGGATTACGCCACTAATGAGAAAGAAATGTTAGCGATCATTTGGCCACTTAACTATCTGAGGAATTTTTTGTATGGCTCACGTAAAGTGAAGATATTCACCGATCATCAGCCTTTAACATATGTTCTTAGTAACAAAAATATGAACAGCAAAATGAAACACTGGAAGGCTATTCTCGAAGAGTACAATTATGAAATAGCTTGTAACCCAGAGAAATCGAATGTGGTAGCAGATTCCCTCTCGAGACTAGCGAATTTAGCAGAGATAAACTCATTAACATCACTGTGTTGATGATAGTTCCACTCATACTTTGATACCATCTGTAGAGGCTCCAATGAATGTTTTTCGTAATCAATTGGTGATACAATTAAAATTCGAAACCAGTTACCAAAATAAACCCTTTTTGTCGTATTACGAGACACATTTTTTCACAGCCAAGCTTCACTGAACGTAAACTCACGAATATTTTCAAAAGATATAATCCTTTTATTGTCAATGGACTCCGTACTCCGGAGTCGCACTTATTGGAAAAATCCAGGAAATTTATACACTCCACTTCAATAGCTACGAAATCCGATTTGCGCGGAATATAGTAGAATACGTTGAGAATGAGGGCCAACAAGAACAAATAATTTTAACTGAAAACAAACGTGCTTTTGAAAATCGCATGAAGATTATTCGAAAATATTATTTTCCTAAATTGGCTTCAAAAATTACAAATTTGGTAAAATTTTGCACAATATGTAAAAAAAATAAATAGGACCGACATCCCAACAACCAAGAGATTCATAATACCCTTATACCAGAATACCTCGGTCATACCATACATTTAGAGATATTTCCTCAACCGGGAAATATCTAGTCCTAACAGCAATCGACAAATTAACGCAGGCCAAAATTATCGAATAACGAGCAGTGGAACATATCAAAAAACCTATTCAAGATATTTTATTTTACTTGTGTGTTCCAGTGGCTGTTGTCGTAATAGACATTGAAAGGCAACTTACTTCGGCTTCAATTATTTCTATGATGAGCGATGAACTACTTATCAAAGTATTCGTCACGCCACCTTACAAAAGCGAAGTAAACGGACAAATTGAAAGGTTCCAATCAACACTCCTAGAAATTATGAGATGTTTGAAGGCAGAAGACCCACCTCGTTCATTTGAACAACTATTAGAACGAGCTGTTGCACTATGGGAAAAAACCTGTGGAACTATTAGTTGGGAATACACCAATCTAGACTCCGAGCAACTTGGACGCGCTCGGTTGAGCAATATAGAAAGGTTAAAAATTAAACAGGACAAAGATCTGAAACAGCAAAATAAAATGAGAAACAGTTATAACAGAAGCCGGAAGAGTTGTCCATAAAAGCAATATTCGTAACTAGTAACTCTAATTACAAATCTATATTTCAGATGCCTTCACTATCCCACAACTATTGGCATAGACGAATATGAAAACGTAACATCTGGAATCCTTAACCTTATGAATACGGATGGTTGTAAAGGCCATCACCTTTTCCCATACGTATAAGAACAGATTCAAAACCTGATCGAAAACCTAACGCCGCGAAAAAACAGAAAATCGCTTAATTTTGTCGGAAGTACATGGAAGTGGATCGCGGGAAATCACGATGATTTCATCACCATTAAGCAGAAGACAAATAGCGTTTTGAAAAACAATAACAGACAGGTTATTATAAATAATTTGCCGCAAGCACGATTCAATAACGTAACAATAATCAATAATGAAATAAATAAAATCCTAAGGAATAATGGAACCATTAGTAATAAGATTGTATTAGATGTAGAATAAAAGTTAAAAATTCTAAAAGAAGATTTAATAAACATAAACTACGCGATACATTGGGCAAAATTGGGCATGGATTCGTTACGCGTACTTTAAAGAAAGAAATTTTACCATTCAATACAATTGAAGAAGCATTGAACTTTTCAGTCAATTAATATAACAAACCATGATATTTTACAAGAAATTATTTTAAGATCAGTAAAAAACATAAAGTAACAATAGAAATATTATACGAAATTGTTCTAAAAAAAAGACAACGAAACCCTTGCCCTAACAGAAAATTGTAGAACCTTTAATTTTATACGAGTATATATTTGTAAATCAAACAATATTATCTAACGGGTGATTTTTTAAGTTTTTTAAGAGCTTGAGAACTATTTTTAAAAAAAAACGCATAAAATTTGCAAAATCTCATCGGTTCTTTATTTGAAACGTTAGATTGGTCCATGACATTTACTTTTTGAAGATAATTTCATTTAAATGTTGACCGCGGCTGCGTCTTAGGTGGTCCATTCGGAAAGTCCAATTTTGGGCAACTTTTTCGAGCATTTCGGCCGGAATAGCCCGAATTTCTTCGGAAATGTTGTCTTCCAAAACTGGAATAGTTGCTGGCTTATTTCTGTAGACTTTAGACTTGACGTAGCCCCACAAAAAATAGTCTAAAGGCGTCAAATCGCATGATCTTGGTGCCCAACTTACCGGGCCATTTCTTGAGATGAATTGTTCTCCGAAGTTTTCCCTCAAAATGGCCATAGAATCGCGAGCTGTGTGGCATGTAGCGCCATCTTGTTGAAACCACATGTCAACTAAGTTCAGTTCTTCCATTTTTGGCAACAAAAAGTTTGTTAGCATCGAACGATAGCGATCGCCATTCACCGTAACGTTGCGTCCAACAGCATCTTTGAAAAAATACGGACCAATGATTCCACCAGCGTACAAACCACACCAAACAGTGCATTTTTCGGGATGCATGGGCAGTTCTTGAACGGCTTCTGGTTGCTCTTCACTCCAAATGCGGCAATTTTGCTTATTTACGTAGCCATTCAACCAGAAATGAGCCTCATCGCTGAACAAAATTTGTCGATAAAAAAGCGGATTTTCTGCCAACTTTTCTAGGGCCCATTCACTGAAAATTCGACGTTGTGGCAGATCGTTCGGCTTCAGTTCTTGCAGGAGCTGTATTTTATACGGTTTTACACCAAGATCTTTGCGTAAAATCTTCCATGTCGTCGAATAACACAAACCCAATTGCTGCGAACGGCGACGAATCGACATTTCACGGTCTTCAGCAACACTCTCAGAAACAGACGCAATATTCTCTTCTGTACGCACTGTACGCATTCGTGTGGTTGGTTTAATGTCCAATAAAGTAAACTGAGTGCGAAACTTGGTCACAATCGCATTAATTGTTTGCTCACTTGGTCGATTATGTAGACCATAAATCGGACGTAAATCGCGAAACACTTTTCGAACCGAACACTGATTTTTGTAATATAATTCAATTATTTGCAAGCGTTGCTCGTTAGTAAGTCTATTCATTATGAAATGTCAAAGCATACTGAGCATCTTTCTCTTTGACACCTTGTCTGAAATCCCGCGTGATCTGTCAAATACTAATGCATGAAAATCCTAACCACAAAAAAATCACCCTTTATTTATGAAATACAACTTGCGTACCAAATATTTTTAGAAGCTCATCGCCGGATTACAATATCATCAATAACCAACATATTCAAACTGTTGAAGAAATCACACCAGGAATAATTCTACTGAATAATTTTAGTGGATCAATTTTAGCGGACACAGTACCACACAAGTTAAACGATACCTTCCAAGTAAAGTTTCACGGTGTATCGGTAAAAATCAATGACAAGTTATTCATTTCACTTTGAAGTGTCCCACTTCCAAGCTCTACCAGCAATTCTACACCCATATTTCCTAAAGAAAAAGAAATTAAGAAAATTCTTTCTCTAAATGATGGGGGAACTCCATATCAGTAATACTGACACAATAGAAATATTACAGTCAGAATCAAAGTCCAACCAATTTTTAATTCAGGGATTCGCATTTCCTGGAAGTATAGTCCTGTAATAGTAACAGCCCTTAAATATTTGAAGAGAATTGTCCCCGAATACATCAAAGCTTTTAAGACAAAACAAGATCAGGTCTCTATGGATACCGGCAAAATCGAAATCAATATCGAATCTCCTAATAACCCAGTAGTTCAGGATCAAAAAACAATACACGATACACTCCAGAACACGATACTTGCCGAATCCCCCAATACTTTAAATCCTAACTTTGACAGCATACCATATTTTTGCGAATTTAAGTGGAGAAGAGTTAAGTTAACAAACTTGATCCCGTTGCACAAAACGTGCCTTACCACTCACATTCCATGGAAACGCTTTTTGTAGACGTTCCCATTAAATTATTGTGAAACATGAAATTGCATTTCCGACCTAAATGTAAACGACCTACATGGAAATTTTCCGTTTATATGTTATAAATTGCATAGCATAAGTCAGCTAGTTGTAAATTATAAACATGGGTAGTTTCTAAGTAAAAACGTGTAATCTCAATATAGTAATAAAGCGAGGTACAACCTTTTTTTTTTTTTAATACTTGCAATCTTTTTCTGGGGCCGAAGCACTCCCTGCCCTTTCGCGGTTGATTTTTCCGTCTTACTTTACGCATCCCTGCCAACTCGAAGACGTACGGCTATAGGACCGATTTAAGTTACCATCTGCGCGTTGCATAACTCCATGCCTATAGTACTGGACATGGAAGATGGGGCGGCCCATGAGTTTTGCACGCCGATAGGGGGTCGTAGTTGTGTTCCTTTAAATCACAGATTACAATCTGTTAATGAAAATTTCCTTTTGCATCCTGCCCCTATCGGGATTCGAACCCGGTACCTCCCGATCCAAACGCCAAAGCAATAACCACTGTGCCATTTGGTCGGTACCTCCTTTTGTTGAAAATATATTTTTTTCTGTTTGAACTCAAATAAATATTATATATATATATATATATGTATATATATATATATATATATATATATATATATATATATATATATATATATATATATATATATATATATATATATATGTATATATATATATGTGTATATATACATATATATATATATATATATATATATATATATATATATATATATATATATATATATATATATATATATATATATATATATATATATATATATATATATATTAAGGTGGTCCTTGTTTGTATGGCGCGGAAAAATGTAGAGATATCTAACGGGGCACCGCCTATAAATGTAAGGTTATGCTAAAAAATTAAACAGCAAAAATATTGGGTCGCGAAGTTCGATAAAAACTACCTTTTTTCAATTTTTCACTTTTAAACAAACAGAAAAATTATTTTAAAAAATTGTTCAGCCTAAATAAAAATTGTGGTGAACAGAAGATATGATTACCTTTCCAAAACTTCAAAGATATCGAGAATCGGTTAACAAATAGCAAGTATATTACTAATTTTCAAAACTAATAAAAATCCAAATAATAAACGGGTTTTTTAAATCCTGGAGTTTATGTTCAACATAACAATAAAATAAATAAATAAAAATGGGGTATAACGAATTGTTTACGTATAGTAAACCGACGACACAAAATCTTCATTTAATGAAACCAACGAGACAAAATGTTCATTAATGAAACCACCGAAAACTTTTGTCACCACTAAAACAAAAGACTATCACAATATATAAATTTTATCTAAATTTACAAATTATAAATTTTATTTTTATTTTAAATTAAGCGCACATATTTTATTGATGATGCGAGTACGTTAATGATTTTAGAGAGACTACTTTAATGTTACAAAACAAAAGTATATAATGTTCTACAATTCCGAACATTCACAAATACATAAGTAGATAAATATAATATATAATATTTAATTAACAGTGAACCGAAAACCACAACGGTATTATAATTGAATACATTAAAATTAGGTAAACGTAATGAATTATAGGCAGGATCAAATTGGGTGAGCACGAACATACTGCTCCCGTTGACAGTACTCCATATTGTCAACCTGTCTTATCATCTTCTTCTACTGGTAACGGTGCTAGTTTTACGATGGCTCGTTTTACAATACCGGTTGGTGTTTTTACAGATGCTACACGTACTAATCCGTCCGGTCCGGGATGAACCTCGATAATGCGTCCCAGGATCCAGTTTTGAGGTGGCATCCCCTCATCAGCTATCAAAACTAACGTGTTGACAGTGACATTGTTCGACAATGTCTTCCATTTTCCGCGCTGCTGTAATTCTGATATGTATTCTTTCTGCCAACGTTGCCAAAAGTGTTGATAGAGCTGGCGAAGTTTCTGATAACGATCAAGTCTGTTGACGTTTAGATGGGTGAGGTCAGGCTCGACGATTGCTGAGAGCGGGGAACCGATCAAAAAATGGCCCGGTGTGAGGGCTCCGAAATCAGATGGATCCGATGACAGCGGTGTCAGCGGCCGTGAATTTAACGACGCCTCAATCTTTGCGGTGATAGTGGTCAGCTCCTCATATGTCAACGTTGCTGCTGATAACATTCGATACAAGTGATGCTTCGCAGATTTAACAGCCGCTTCCCACAGACCACCAAAATGCGGTGATCTTGGAGGGATGTGAACAAATTGAATGTTTGCGTCAGCGCAGGTTCGGACTATTTGATCATCCATGTTTAGATTGAAAAATAATGTGCGTAGCTCTTTCAGCTCTCTACTACCTCCAACAAAATTGGTTCCGTTATCGCAGTAAAGGTATCGACAAAATCCTATGCGACTAACAAAACGATCGAGAGCATTGAGAAAAGCTTTGCTCGACAGATCACTGACGACTTCGATGTGAACGGCTTTCGTCGCAAAGCATACGAACACTGCGATATAAGCTTTATCTGATCGCTGGCCTCGGCCTTTATAACGAACCCAGACTGGTCCACAAAAATCAACACCTGCATGCAAAAACGGTCTCGCAGGTTCTACTCGATGTCTTGGCAAGCTTCCCATTATTTGATTGTATAACTTGGGTCGAGCTCTAAAGCACGAATTGCATTTGTATACCACTTTCTTGACTACATCACGGCCGCGAATAATCCAAAATTGTTGCCTCAGATTAGCGAGCAATGCTTGAGGGCCAGCATGACAATTCTTCATGTGATAATGCCTACACAAAGAAAAAATAAATACATGAGAATTCGGCAAAATTATCGGGTGTTTAGATTCGAATGATAAATCCGAATTCTGCAATCGGCCTCCCACTCGAATGATCTCATCGTCGTCGAGAAACGGATTTAAATTTTTGATCGAACTATTCGAATGAATGTATTTATTGGAAAACAGCAGCGAAAATTCTTGTTGAAAACTTTGGCGTTGTATGATTTTGACGATAAACTTCAGCGATTGATCTAGTTCGGCGACAGTCAAACAACCATATGTTTTTGGTTTGCGTATGGATCTGGACCGGCTATTATTTACAAATCGAGCCACAAACCCAAATACTCGGCGAGTGGTGCAAAAGTTGTTGACATATTTGACCTTTTGAAGACAATCGACCTCATTGGGCACTGCGATAATGACGACATCACTATTCTTTCTTTTTTCCGCAACCAAATTCGAATCAAATGACTTGTTAAATTTCGGCCAACTGGATGACGAGCGTGATAAAAATTCTGGTCCGGAAAACCATAGTTTATTGTTAAACAGTTTTTCTGGCAATACCCCGCGCGAAACGAGATCAGCAGGGTTGTCCTTTGAACTGACGTGATTCCAGACCGAAGACGATGTCAGATCTTGAATGATGGCGACTCGATTTGCGACGAAAGTAGTCCACGTTGATGGATGGGCTGCTAACCAATTGAGCACGATTTCGGAATCGGTCCAACAATACGATGCTAGTTTGTTGATTTTAATGCTGGACTTAATACGATCCATCAAATTTGCTAAAAGAACTGCGGAGCAGAGTTCTAATCGCGGCAACGAGATGGTTTTGACTGGAGCAACGCGAGACTTGGCGCACAATAGTCTGATTGAAACTTCTGTTTGTACGATTGAACGAATGTAGATACAACATCCATATGCTGTGGTTGATGCGTCTGAAAAACCATGAATCTCAATTGCGTCATGATTTGGCGATAAAACGAAGCGAGGAACTTTGACGTTGTTGATCAATGGTAACTGATTTCGAAATTTAACCCATTGTGTGGTGTATTGTTTCGGTAAAGTCGTATCCCACTCAAGTTTCAATCTCCACAGGTGTTGCATCAATATTTTCGCCAAGACGATAATCGGATTGATTAATCCCAGTGGATCAAACAAACTGGCGATGTCGGATAAAACTTGGCGTTTGGTTATGTTTACTTCGGTAGGTTTCTGCGTGTATACAAACTGGAACTCATCTACGTCAGGTTTCCACGAAACACCCAGAGTTTTAATACTTTTGTCTTCGTCAATATTTTTGAATGTCTCGCGGTGCGCGTCCGGAACATCTCTCAGCAATCGTTCGTCATTTGATGCCCATTTACGTAATTCAAAACAGCCACACTTTAAAATTTCAGACACCTCTTTCTTTAGTTTCAAAGCTTCTTCGAAAGTATCACCTCCACTAAGCATATCATCGACGTAGAAGTCGTTTATAATTGCGGTCGATCCGACAGAGTGGCTTAACGTCGTCTCGTGACCCAATTGATGCAGGCAACGAATTGCAAGGAACGGTGCGGCGGCTGTACCGTATGTAACGGTCTTAAGACGAAAGATTTGAAGTTTTTCGTTTGGGTTATCTCGCCACAAGATGCATTGCACGTATGAATCGGCTTCATCGACCTGTATTTGACGGTACATTTTGGTGACGTCGGCCGTGATTACAAATCGTTTGAACCGAAACCGAACTAATATCGAAAACAAATCATTCTGTATTGTCGGTCCGACCTTTTGAATTTCATTCAACGACTTTCCAAAAGACGTCTTGCAAGACGCGTCGAACACAACCCGTAGTTTCGTGGTCGAACTTTGCGGCTTAATAACGCAGTGGTGGGGCATAAAGTATTTACAACTTGATAGCTTCGCTGCTGGAACGGCTTCCATGTGGTTTAACGAAATGTACTCATGAATGAAACTTTTGTACTGGCATTTGAGATCTGGATATTTCGACAATTTGCGTTCGAGATTCAAAAAACGATTTTTAGCGGTACAATACGAATTGCCTAGTAATGAAATCTCTTCCTTGAATGGAACCTTGACAACGAATCTTCCGGACCCCAGCCGTTTGTGATTTTGAACGAAATGAGCTTCACATTCAGCCTCTTCCATGGTAAATTTTGATTTATTCTCACCATAACTTTCAACAGTCCAAAACCGTTCAAGCAGTTCATGTAATGACGCGGTATCTTCATCGTGTTTAAGCTCAGCAACTGCAGTGCAAAAGTTATATTTATTTTTAATGTTACCAGTCTTACCCGATACGATCCACCCGAATTTGGTCTCTCTCAACAACGGTAGATTCTCAGCCAATTTTATTTGGCCGGTTTCAAGTAACTCATAGAAAATTTCGGCACCGATAAGCATATCGATACGATGTGGCTGGTTGAATAACGGATCTGCCAGTACTATGTCGGATGGAATATTCCAGCCTTCAATTTCGATACTTCTGTTGGGTTGATTTGATGTGATGCTAGGCAGAATTAACATATCCAAAATATACGAATGATCACACAAACACGATTTAATAAGAACATTCACTTGATGTTTAACTTGTGTGCTGATATCGTTTATTCCGCTGATCGAAATATTTACTTTCCGTCTCGCTGCACGCAACAGGCCAGCCAACCACTCGGTGATAAAATTTAGTTGAGATGCCGAATCCAATAACACACGACATTTAACGAATTGCCCAGCATAATCTCGAACCAGAACGACAGCCGTAGCTAACATAATAGAAACTTCACTGTTTTCAGCTTGAACTTCTTTATTATAAGAATGTAGTACGGTCGAACTTGAACCAGCTGCCTCATGATTGCGTTCGAGTGAGTTGGTTTTAGGGACAGCTTCTGGTTTCGGTGACAACGGTAACGATGGAGTAGACGTTGGCGATGGATGAAGGTTTCTTCCGATATGCAACAAATAATGATGTCGCTGATGACATATGCGACACCTAACCCCACGACAATTGCGAACTCGGTGATTCTTACTGAAACAATTAATGCATAATTGATGTTGTTTCACAGCGCTAAAACGAGATAGAGGTGATAATTCAATAAAATTAGAACATTTATCAATCAAATGACCAGATTGATCACAAAAAACACAGTGCAAATTATCTTGATTATTGACGGTTGTGGTTAACGAAGCACTTCGAAAATTCGACGAATTAGACGACCTTTGACTTGATTGCGGACGGCTGTATGGTATCGAATTCGATTGCGATCGATTGGCATTTGAATTTGCTAATATCAAACATCTTTTGACTAGATATGATTCCAATTCCTTCCATGTCGGTACAGAAGTTGTGGGTGCGTCTTCCTCCCATTTGATTTGAGTAGCATTATCCAGTTTTCCAAATACGATATGCAGCAATAATGCGTTCGCTAGCTGTTCATGATTACCTAATGCTAGTAAGGCGCGAAGATTAGCGTTGACTGTATCGATAAGCCTTTGCAGAGATGACATTGATTTGCCAGTGGCTGGAATTTCACTTATTTCACGAATGTGAGCTTGATAAATGAGCCGTTCGTTGTCGTAACGTTTTTTCAATAACGTTAACGCCTCAACATAATTTGCGTCGGTCAACTCCAATGACGCCAACATACTCTCAGCGTTTCCACCTTTCAGACATTTGCGAAGATAGTTGAATTTCTCTAGTGGCTTCAGATTATCATCTGCATCAATATACGTGTTGAATCCATTTATAAAATCGGTCCAATGCTTGTACTCTCCTGAGAAATGAGGTAATTCAATTTTTGGCAACTTCACTAGATTGGAACGATTTCCCGTACGATTAAGTCCCAACACATCTGCACTACTTTGATTTAAATTGACCGATGGACGTCTGAGTTCAGTGATTTTTGATAATAATTTCGATTTAGCGTAACAATAAGTTTCCTCAAAGGATTCCCGTTTATCGCTTTCCAGCTCTAATACATCTAACTTTTCAATCTCCGATTGAACTTCCTCAAACTTCACGAAATGATTTTCAAGCAAGCCTAACCGCGTGGCTGCTTCAGTTTCAGTCGGAGAATTTTTGTCGATATAGGTTTTAATTCGAGTTTGAGCCTTTTGTATAGTTGTGCGTCGTGCCTTTAGCTCAGCCAACACAATCTTCGTTTTTTCTTCTTCAGTCATTGTTATAAATTTTAAACCAACACTCTTTTAACAATTTGTTTTTTAATTTGAACTACCACCAAATATTATTATCGAAATTTATTATCACTTTATAAGTATCTTAGCAGTTCACAATTCTATCAACACGTGTTTTACCAAATGCACAAAACATACGATAACAGTAATAAAAAATCATACGATACCACCGGAACAAATCGTACGTTACCAGCGACCTTGTCCCACGTTGCGATACAGTTTTGTTTGATGGCGTGATGCAAAACGCCAAACGAGACGATAATGTGATGAAATTGATCAATACCAAAAAATAAAAAAAACTCCAACGAAAATGATCAATTGCACCGAAACGAATGCGACGATATCTCCGGTTTGTATCCGGCTCGAAGGACCAAATGTTTACGTATAGTAAACCGACGACACAAAATCTTCATTTAATGAAACCAACGAGACAAAATGTTCATTAATGAAACCACCGAAAACTTTTGTCACCACTAAAACAAAAGACTATCACAATATATAAATTTTATCTAAATTTACAAATTATAAATTTTATTTTTATTTTAAATTAAGCGCACATATTTTATTGATGATGCGAGTACGTTAATGATTTTAGAGAGACTACTTTAATGTTACAAAACAAAAGTATATAATGTTCTACAATTCCGAACATTCACAAATACATAAGTAGATAAATATAATATATAATATTTAATTAACAGTGAACCGAAAACCACAACGGTATTATAATTGAATACATTAAAATTAGGTAAACGTAATGAATTATAGGCAGGATCAAATTGGGTGAGCACGAACACGAATAATCAATGGAATATTCTATGATGTCATAACAAACCGTATGAGTCATAAGGACATAACATTAATTAACGCCTATCGCATTAATTATCACCTGCTATGGCCAATATACACAATAATTGTATCATGTAATGTATATATAAACAAAAGAAATGCAAATTAATTTCAGTTTAATTCCAAATCCAAAGTACTACTAAAGTAGACAAAATGGCAGCTAATTTACGGTCCACTACAGAAATTTATATTCTTGGCCATGAGTTCTGTCAAATTATTGATGCTAAGTTACCCCCAAAAAAGCAAGTGTTGTGTTTTTTTTACAATCACCGTACTGTAAAATTAACTATTCGTGAAAGTGAAGCTCTGGCAATCCAGGAAGTGTCCACTTTTTTGGTCAAAATCACGAATTCAAGTGAAAAATGAACAACATTCCATTGAAAAACTGGAACAGTTGCATGATGAGTAGAAAAATCGTCTAAAGAATAAAAAGAGAAAGGGCGTCCCGGATATTTGATGGAGCCAAACAATATGAAATTGAAAAAGAAATCGGAACGTATGGAGGGAGAAAAATCGAAACGAAGATAACTTGAAGAAAAATTTAAATCAATTCACAGGATATCTAATAACAGGATATCTAAACGATATCTAATAACGACATGCGTTTCGAAAATATTGATTTGCTTATGCTAAGTGCAGAAAGAGTCCCTAGAGGAAGCAAATGTTTCATTACTCCTAGAAGATTACCGATCGTGTATTAATCAGTACCGTAGCAGAAAGTCTTGGACATTGATGAACTCGTTTTGAGTCGAACAATACTGAGGAGACTCCTTGTGAAACAAATAGAGTAGAAATAGCAGCATCAGTTAAATCGTCTTTCAAGTTTACAACAGGCGTAGTACGTTGGGTTGAAAAATTACTTCCGCAGTTATCTGGAACGGAGACCGTAGATCGTTTGCCGGTAATTTTTTCCCATATACTTAGATGGAGAACAATTATTGGCCGTTCCCAAAATATCAAGATCAACTGGTTTGGAAATGGTGGAGGCTGTTGTCCAAAGCTTGAAGATTAAATGGGGCAGCTATTATTTTAGAGCAGAAACTGATTATACGAGTATCTTTCTTGTAGACGAAATTAAATTGCGTGCTGCAATTGAATCAAAAATGGGCAATACATCAGGAGTAAATATTCCGTTATTTGTGAGATTCAAAAATGACTGGAATTCTTTGAATAAGGATAATTTCAAAGCAGGCATAGATGATTCAAACGTCCTTACAGAATTAAATGATGTAAAAGCTGAATTAGCGGATTTTTGTAAGAATGATTTGGCAAAGGACCATGCTCGGGCATGATACCAAATGAAAGTGTCCTTTTCCGTCTACGAGGGCCTACGCATCATGCTCGCTGGATATCCAAAGCCATTTATGTTTTGAAATTATTTATCTTTGGTGAAGAATTTAAGTTAACAGCACAAAACAGAATAATTTATGAGACATTTGCATTGTTGTCGTACGATTTTATGTGAAAATTTGGTTCCATTGCACTAAAGCTGCTAGTGCTAGCCTTATGGCTCCATAAAAATTTCTATGAAAATCGTGTATTACTTCCAAGACCTTCCTGGGGCGGAAATTCATATTGATGTTTTGAGATGGTACGTGATAAGGTGATTACTCACCAAGTGAGCAGCACCAGCCTTGTGCTCAAATTTGAGTAAAGGCCAAGGGTCCAAAATCTTGTGTAAAGTTAAATAAAACTATGTCTCTCTTATAAGAACTTCCTAGGCGGAAATGGTTCCTGTACCACGTATACGAAGTTATCCCAGTATTCTATCCTAGAAAAATTTTAATCAGTCAAAACTAATCTGTAAATAACCAATTCACTCTTGTGTGAAGTTAGCCCAGCCAAGATTTTATTTCATTTCATTTAAATTTACTATAATCGTAAACGTTCGTTTTTTAATTTGGTCTAAAACTAACTACTGCTGTCTCAAAAGCATGTAGCTCTTATCCGAGACAGTTTTAGTTTTGGCAAAATATTTTGGCGAAAATTTAAATAAAATTTAATGAAATTCCTTGCCCAGCGTTCGTTCTCGGGAACTTGCCACAGAATGTTTTTTTTCTAGCTTGTACTAGAATTTGCAGCTAGTGTATACATCTCCAAATTATGTAGGCCTATTCCGAAAGTGTTGTTTTGGTACCTAACTACAATCTACGCCGATAATGCCGATATGAGTGTCATTTTCGAGGTTTCCGCGCAACTGATTACGTTACCGACTTTTGTTTTTCTGAATTCGAGATGGAGGCGTTGTTCTTTTTGGTGTCTACCTATACTATCAACGCCAATGTGGGTTTCAATTTCAAAGATAATGATTACATTACTCACTTTTGTTTTTGGTAAGATGTGATGGATTGAGCCCGTATCAATTATGGGACCCACCTACTATCTACGCCTATAATGCTGACATGGATGTCATTTTTGGGATACTAATTACGTTACTGAATTTTTTTTTTCGCTTATCAGGTGACTTTAGACAGACACTACCTGTTATAACACAATCAACTCCAGCTGATGAATTAAATACGTTTTTAAACACGTTTAATTTACATTGCCACAAAATGTTTGTATTTTAAAAAAATCAAAACCCAAATTTTGTACAACAATTCAAAAATTACAATTGGTTAAATGAACGAGCAATATTAGCAGCAAAAAACAAGGACGTTAATGATATAAATACTGTCATTCAAAATAAAAATTGGTGCATCAATCATTTTAATATGAAATATTAACCAACCAAAACTTTATTTTGGTACATTCATTGAGTTCAAGTCACGATCACTAAACCACCTTCGATCGACCCAATATTTTTGCTGTTTAAGTTTTTAGCATAACCTCACATTTGGGGGTGTCCCGTTAGATATTAGTACATATATATATATATATATATATATATATATATATATATATATATATATATATATATATATATATATATATATATATATATATATATATATATATACGTTTGGAAATTTTTGCTGCATTTCCACAAATTCTCTGTCTGGATAAATCGCAGTTTAAATACTTTTTGGCTTTTTCAGCTAATGCTTCGCTAACGGCTCTAGATTGTTGGTTTATATTTTTATGATGTGGATTTACCATCTTATACTTTACGAGAAATATCTCACTTAAAAATTTACAAGAGCACTACTACGTCGTATACTGTTAAGTATTAACTAAGTAAAGTAAACATTTATTCATCTATTGAGAACTGTAAAATTTTTAACATCTTTTATTGCCGTTAGATCCACTTATAGTTGACAATAGCAAACATCGGAAGAGGCGTATTGAACCATATGCCTCGATACAAAAAATTTATATTCGAGTAAAAACCTTAAATCACGAAAACTACCTAAACTACATTATACTAGAGGTATATAAAACAATGAGATACGTACCTGTACGAAAGTGACTCACATAATATAACAAACATAATAAACAATAGGGTTAATAAATTACAACAACTCATAGGGCTAATAAATTATGTCATGCTAGTGCAATTTTGATGATAAGGGCGTTGTGTTTTAGATTACCTTAGCCAGGACTCATCCGGGACAATAAACTTTCCTACAAACAAAGTTGGCTTTCCTAGATATAACAGCTCACTCGCTGTTATAATTAGACCAAAGTTATTTTACTATAAAACGCCGAAAAAATTCCCTTATTATCAAGCACCCTCTCCAAATCTCATTTAAAATATTGGATGTTCAGGTTTAAAACTTAAAACACATTAAAATTGCATTTAAGTTACCATATTTGTTTTACTAAAAGAGAAAATTAAATGCGAATTTTAAATTTGAAATCCTCTGGTGCTCAAATTATGTAACATAAAGTTTTGCTTTTAGACTCATTTGAAGCTCTACTTAATTGTGATCAAAGTTATTCCTAGGAATATATGCTATTCCTGTGGGCAAAAAATAGTAAGACTTTGTTCATAATTTTAAAATTCTTTATGTATTTCTCCAAATCTATTTCGTCCCCCTCAAAGTAATCCCCCCACGGCCTCAATACACTTATGCCAACATTTTTTCCAATCCTCGAAACAGTTGTTAAAGTCAATTTCCGGAATAGACTCCAATGCGCGTTGCGTTTAATGTCTTCAATTGACTCAAAGCGATTTCCCCGGAGCGGTCGTTTGAGTTTACTGTTAACAGCCAGAAGTCATCGGAGCTAAATCAGGCGAATACGTTGGTTGCGGAACGATATGGGTGAAATTTTTGGCGAAAAAATCTGGAACCAATCGTGCTTTCACTTTTCTTAGGCCCAAATGATCTTTCAAAATGGTTTTCACTGCTCGTTCCGATATTTCAACGGTGCCAGTAAGGTCTCTGACTGTTAATCGTCAATTCTCGAGCACCAATTCCTTGATTTTATTAACGTGTTGATCATCAGTTGATGTTGATGGCCTCCTAGACGTGGTTCGTCGTCAACACGTTCTCGACCCTCTTTGAACAATTTGTACCAATCAAAAACACTTACTCGCGAAATACAATTATCACCGAAGGCCTTTTGCAACATTCTGAACGTTTCGGCACCACAAAATTGATTCCGCACACAAAATTTAATGGAACTTCTTTGTTGAATAATTACGATTTTTTTTTGTAATTTAACAACGTCCCTTTCAATTTTAAAAAGTTTATAGTTTTTTTTCCAAATTTATAAATTATTTTGAGTGCTGTATCTTTATAGAAATTTTGTAAATTGTACCCGGAATTTTAAAATTTTTCAGAATTCAGAATCAGAATTTTTCGATTCCATGTAAAACTGTTAGAATTGGTCTAATTTTCAAAATCAATGATAATCACATATTAAGAGAATGTCTTCCTAAGTCATTTTGAGACCAATTATTTTACTGAAAATTTGCGATGTTTCCCAATTTCCAGTGAATTGTTTGGCTTTGCCAATTTCCAGACCGATGTCCTGATGATCTCGTGAAATTTCAGCAACATTAATTTCATCAGTTTTTCGTAAAAGTTTATATGCTGTTTTGTACATTATAAAAATTCGTCATTGTCAGAGTTTACATGAAACCGTTATAATTAATCTTTTAATTCATAAAAAATTGAAATTATCAAAGGCCAAAAGGTCAGTGAAAGATAATTGAAAAGAGACCGCGGCTAGCCCTTAATGTTCTTACTATAAACTAAGCCAGACATGGATTTAATCACTATCACTATTACTATCACGATTATAAATTCGAATTGATAAGTTTTATGCCTGTTCATTTCTAAATGTAAAGTGTATGCTATAATGCGAGTGTAGCTGAAACAGCAAATTATGGCATGATATTTAAACATGACATGTCTATACAGATTTACTATATATGTTGACATTTTGATAACATAACCATAATAAATCATAATAATGTAGTAAAAACGGAACAAGGGGCTGGTTCAATACTCATAAGTCGCGTATATCAGTTAATATTTAGGTGGGTTACATGTGCGGTTATCATTTTCGAACAAAAAAAAAACTCACTCGTACCCTCACAGATATAAAACTAAAAATGTCTTGTTTCGTTCACTCCAATTCCATGAAGTGGAATATTCCAGTTTTAGATAACGCAATTCCAATTACACTTTTCTTAATTTAATGACGATTAATTGAATATTTATATTTTACATACGTCAATATACATGGTGGTATACGACCTCTTCTTGTATATTCAATTAAGTCGCATGATCATTTAAATAGCCAATACAAAAACAATATGATTTACGATTCATCCGCAGCTTCGGATTCTTGGAGAAGTAGGCCGGCAACCTAGCCTTGCATCAACATGTGACTCATTTAATTAGGAAAATCGTGCGTGACGGCTTTATGAATTTATTGTAGTAAACATTTGTATGTTGATTGATAGTGATTATGATAATGAATTTTGTTGACAAATTTGTGTCTACATATAAATCTAGTTATTTCCAACGTAAAATTTTCAAGTCATCCAGAATTTTTAGGATCGTGTTTGTTTTAAATTAAATTTGTTTATACATTATCTTCGTACTGCGTTCCATTGTGCAACAAAATATGCCCGGTTATACCAGGTGTGTAAATATGAAACCGGAATTTACCAATAAATGGCGCCGCCTGTTAATGTACCTTTCGACAAACACGTAAACGTCGTTATTTTCTTTTGACATCTGTCAACAAGTTTCAATTTATAATCATGGAAATTTCATACACTAACGCTAAGACAGTGAATTGCAAGGATTGTTGGATGGGGATGACCGTCAAACGCAAAAACAACTCGCGGTTAATGTAACTAAATGAAAGGTAACAGGAAAATAGAAAACCACTTGCTAAATGTTGCTCGCCAGATACAAAAGTGTTCTGTATGTGGTGGGATCAGAAGAGTGTGATTTATTTTGAGCTGCTAAAACCTGGTGAAACCGTAAATACTGAACGCTACCAACAACAAATGACCAAATGACTCACTGCTGCATGTGAATGTATTTCCTAATTAAGTGCTTCCAACGTTTCCATGACCGGTTTTGCTTTGTGTGATGGTGCAACATCACTTTTGCTTCATGATAATGCGCCATCACACAAAGCAAAACCGGCCATGGAAACGTTGGAAGCACTTAATTGGGAAATACATTCACATGCAGCTTACTCGAAAATGGCTCGATAACTGGTTTGCCTTAAGAACAATTTTTTGGCACGCATTGCCAAACTCTTAATCATTATCATACATACGATGAACGTGTACTTTTTACTAAAAAAATTCCGGTTTCATATTTACACACCTGGTACAATTTAGGGTTATCAATCGCGAATAATTTTGAGCAGAAGATCTTGAATACGCGTGCCTTATCATAATAATTATTAATTTTTAGATGAATTGCTATACGCCCAAAACGATACTAATCGCATAAAACCAATAATTGATTCCTCTCTGTTGAAATACGCTAATTGAATTTAATCAATATATTGTAACAAAATTTGCTAGCTTATCAAGAATTATGAAGTCACATGAGATCGTAAAACATATTAAAGACGTACGAGAAATACGCCAAAGTTCATTTGTGTATATAAATTTACAATTCTACGATTTAAAATTCTTAATTCTTACTAAATACTTGCTGTGTAAGAAAAAAGCGAGCATACAGAAGTGCTTCCCATAAAGAAGTATACAAATTTTAAAACGCCAAGGGTTATCAATTAATATTCATGCTTAATGAATTTTGTAAAACTTTTCTTTGCTATATGCAAGTATTTCATTTATTCAATTGACGCTTACAATTTGACACTATACACAGTACATACATATACTCGTGTCTAATAATTATCAATCTTCAAAATTACATTAATGTTTTTAAAACAAGCCATTTATAGCTAATTTTTATTATAAGTGACCTAATTTTGTTGATAAATTGCTTGATTTTGTTTAGTCTATAATAATTTATTTGTATTACGTCTTTCAAAACTTTTAGAAAATTTAAATCTTTACATCTTTAGAATTTCGTACTCGTATATAATTTCATTAGAGTACAGCAAACGTATTATCTAAACTTTGACGCAGTTCTATTTCGTATCATTTGCTTACGCATATTACGTCTTAAGTAAAATGCTTGTTAAAATTGGTTGAGCATAGATTGTGCGAATTCCCGACAAATTATAAATTATTTATAAACGTGTAAACGATAATTTATCTTGCCTTTTTACAATATTCGCATTCTCTAATTGCACTCCAAGACAAAATTTAAAACGGTTACGATAAATAAACGTCAAAACGTAACACACTCTTATGAGTTATGTAGATTCATAATTTCAATAATTATGGATATAAGTTATTCTAAATAGCATCTATTCACAAATCGCATTCTGTAAACATTTTGTTTACCCAAGATAAAAATATTGACATCAAGCGAACAAGATAACATTAAACGTCAAATCGAAATTTTAATTAATTTATATCCTTAATAACTCAAAAAATACAATCTCTAGAAATGTAAATTCTTGCATTACATCAAAGCCATCTAGAATCACACATAGCCACAAACGTCATATTGAAAAATAGCCCGAGTCGGGAATTATTTGATATAAAAAACAAGATACGGTTTGATAAACATATAAAACAAGTCAAATGTTTGAAAAGAACATTACAACAGTCAAAAATTCCTTTACTTTGTATGGTAAAGACGTATACAATCTATGTATTGTTTGCAATTCATCCGTTGAGTTTTGATTAATATTGTATACGCTGAACCCTGTAAAGGTTATTCTTTATTCTAAGTACAAAATCACATCATACTAATCCAATCAAATCTGTGTTAAGCACATGTTAATTTCAGTGTATTTCATTGTTGAAGAGGAATGACCCTATTTAGCACTTTCCGCTCCGTGCGAGTTAACAATATCTAAATCGGATCTTGGAATCTGGAATATTTTCTGTAATCCAAGGATTGCCATACTAGAAATTTCGAGTAAACTATTAAAAACTATGCGATTTGAACACCGAAGCTCATTTAACCATCAAATTTAGTTAGTCACAATAAAATAAATTTATTTTTTAATAAAAAGTGCAAAAAACTAAAAATAACTCAATTACGAACCTCTTCACGTAAAACAACAACAACAGAATGCTACGTGGGATCTACTTTTTAAATTTATGCACATTTTGCATATCAAGTGTCAATGTAATAGATTAAGTGAATTGCCGTAGTTAGTTGTTAAGTTAGCGTCTAAGAATAAACATCAAGCTAAAGTGTAAACTAATTAAATAAATAATTTCAATAAATAAAAAGAATAAATAAGTTAAACGAAAGCAAATTGTTTTTTATAATAATCCAGTGACTAAGAACATAAGTGGCGCCGTTGGAATCGGATACGTAGATGTAAATAAATATCAAACGTATACGCTTCCTTATATACATGTCGACTTAATAGATACGGGATCTAATAAATCTTTATTGATCCCAGAGTTCATCCATCCTTCACGGATACGCTCCATACCTCCAGTGAACGTTAAAACCATGTTTAACGATCACCAAATAAACCAAAAAGTTACTGTCCCCGGACTAATAGAATTCAAAACAAGGGAATCTTTGGAATTCCTTCTTTTTAAATTCCATAAATACTTCGATGGTTTACTAGGGTTGGAAACCATGCAACAATTAGGTGTAACCTTAGATCTAGGTAAATCTATTCCTAGAATAGACAAAGTAGAAATCCCGCTACTATTTAAACCTAACTATGCCTCAAAGGTTTATACCATATTACCTAGAAGCAAGTTAACTGCCGAGCTTCCGGTTGATGTCGAAAATGGCGATATATATATCACCCCGACAACGATCAATAAACATCTAATTATTCCTGGAGGCATTTACCACTGCAAAAATTGGTATGCAGTTTTAAAAGTAGCCAACTATAGTAACAAATCCCATACTTTCGTAATCGAACAGCCGCTTAAAGCCGAATTATTCAGAAAAATGTATCGAGCTGAATCCAACCATTGTAACATTCAGGAATGTGATAGACGGCAATTTTAAAATTATGTCATCAATACGAGGAATTATTTCTCAAAACAGAACAACGTCTGTCCTTTACAAACGCTGTAAAGCACGAAGTAAATTTTAAAGATGACAATCCCGTCTTTACTAAAAGCTATCGATATCCTCATGTTCACAAGGAGGAAGTCAAAAGACAGATCGATAAAATGTTACAAGACGGAATCATACGCCCGAGTTTCTCAACCTGGTCATCCCCCATTTGGATTGTACCGAAACAGGCGGACGCCAGCGGAAAAGTCAAATGGCGGCTGGTAATCGACTACCGCAAATTAAATGAGAAAACTGTCGAAGATCGGTACCCTCCACCTAACATCACCGATATACTCGACAAATTAGGGAAATGTATGTATTTCTCAACCTTGGATCTCGCATCTGGGTTTCACCAGATAGAGGTGCGAAAACAAGATATCCCTAAAACCGCATTTTCCGTCGACCACGGACACTACGAATATGTAAGGATGCCGTTTGGTCTAAAGAATGCCCCTTCGACTTTTCAAAGGGTCATGGATAATGTGTTAGGTGACCTCCAAGGTAAATCTTGCTTGTGTTATATGGATGACATCATAATATTCTCGATGTCACTCCAAGAACACATAGAAATCCTAAAGCAAGTATTCAATAAATTACGAAAGGCAAATTTAAAAGTGCAAATGGACAAATCGGAATTTCTACATCGAGAAATTGCCTTTTTGGGCCATATTGTCACCTGCGACGGAGTTAAGCCCAACCCCGACAAAATCAAAGCTATTAAAAAATTTCCAGTTCCAAAAACTGAGAAACAAATCTAAAGCTTTTTGGGTCTTCTGGGATATTACCGAAAGTTCATAAAGAACTTCTCCGACGTAACTAACCCCTTAACGGGATGTTTAAAGAAGGGCAAGGAAATAGTTATTGACAAAAGATATCTACAATGTTTCGAATATTGCAAGGAATTGTTGTGCAACGAACCAACCCTGCAATACCCTGATTTTACTAAGGAATTTATCCTTACTACAGACGCAAGTAATGTAGCCATTGGAGTAAAATTACTCCACTATAGAGAAGGAGCTTTTGGCAATCGTCTGATCCACGAAATACTTTAAGCCATTGACATGGCTCTTCAATCTCAAAGAACCCTATTCGAAACTGATTCGATGGAGATTGAAGCTAGAGGAATACGATTATGAAATCGTATATAAGAAGGGTGTAAAAAATACGAACGCACCCGAACCTCTTACTATTAATAATATTAACACTTCCGACATATCTGAAACCGCCACGGAACCAGAAAGTGGAAGTGAAACCGAGGACATTGTACCAACAACTAATTCCCCAATAAATCATTTCAGCTCACAGCTGATAATAACAATTGATCCCGAAATGTTAGGATCAAATATCATTCACGAACACCCCTTCGGAAAACATAGGGTAATAATTTACATTCCTAATTACCATTTACCAACTATAAAACTTAATATCAAAACATTTGTAAGAAAACATCGAGTTACAGGTATTTTGTGTGATGATATAGTCTTTGATATAGCTAAAGAAGCTTTTCAGAAAAAATTTGGAAACCCTTCAAAAACTATTTGGTAAGAGCAAATGCCCTTCTAACCGATGTGTTAGATTCTGAAGATCAGAATGCTATGATCAAAAAAAGGCATGAAGAAAACCATCACAGAGGTATATTGGAGAACTATGAGTTCATCAAAAGGACACATTATTTTCCACATATGAAAAACCTCATAACATCTTACATTGATAACTGCAATATATGCTTGCAGACAAAATACGACAGACATCCATTGAAAATTGAAAATGAGATTACAGAAACGCCGAAAAGGCCAATGGAAATCCTGCATATAGATTTCTATTTCTTTGAAAATCATGTATTTCTCACAGTCTTGGACAAATTTTCTAAATTTGCAGCAGCCTTCTATACGAAATCGCGAACCAGCAAAGAAGTTCAAAGGAGACTTGTTCAGTTTTTCAGTGTCCATGGTAAACCTTCACAAATTATAGCAGACAACGAAGGAAACATGAACACTCCATCTTTTAGAACCTTCTTACAAGAATTCGACATTCAATTACATCATACCTCGTCATATCCTTTAACAGGAAATTCGCCTGTAGAGCGACTGCATTCAACCCTGCAGGAACTCATTAAAATAGCTCACATTCAAACGCCCCAAGAGAGTATTAAAAATCGAATGCCCAATTGCATCCTCTCGTATAACAACACCCTACATTCGGCGACAAAATTCACGCCCTTCGAGCTTTTAACAGGTCATTATACTATTTTAGTGCAGCCTGTCGACGCGGCATTCGCCAACGCGCAGGAATACCTGTTCAACCATACCGTATCTTATGATGAGTTATGTAAACGAATTCAGGAGGAAACTCATGCAAGAAAAACAAAGCTGACCAATAAGCTTAACGCTGATCGAGTTAAACCCCCTAACTTAAAAGCGAACCAAATAATCCATGTTCGCAACAAAAGAAGATCTAAAATTAAACCAGGATTTGTCGTAAGAAAAGTCCTACAGGATAATAAGGTCACCGCTGTAACAAAAGATGGCAAGTACCACAAAAAACTGATAAAACAACCTTTTGAGGTGCCCTTTAACCATGAGTCAAACACTCAGGGTGACCAACTTGGGGAACAACAAGGGCCTGATACTCATCAAGTTAGGCCAGGCCCGAGTAATTAATCGGTACACACGAATCATCCACTTAATCAACATCCAACATTACGAAGAAAATCTCCGCACCATTCAGGACAACATTTATCTAGTGGGGAAATTCATAGGTAGTAATAAAGAGTATTCTTACGCTTTCAAAAGTAAAATGGAAATCCTGGAACATAAAGCTAGGGAGCTAGATGAAAACATCAAACCTACACGGATCAAAAGATGCCTCATTAATAGATTAGGATCACTAATCAAAGATATCACGGGAAACCTAGATCAACATGACCTAGAAGTAAACGGTAACGAAATACACAACCTTCATCAAAATCAGGATAAATTAAATGAGCAAAATAACGCTCAAATCGCGATTAACCAAGGGATGATTGGTAGATTCAACTACATACAGAAATACGTCAGGAACAGCAACAACAAAATTACATTCGAACTAAACCGACTGGCTAACGCAACTGAAACAGGACTACACATGATGAAAATAGACCAATACACATTCAAACTAATCAATACCACAGACACACTATCGCAACATATCGATGACATATTAGACGCACTCAGTTCAGCCAAACACCGGCGAATATCACGACATTTATTAACCAATAACGAAATTCATTTCATTAACGACATACTAGCTCAGGACGACATAGAAATCTTAAATCCCAATAATATCTACGATTTACTGACTCTACAGGGATAGTACAATCAATCCACGATCATACTTAGCATACAGGTACCATCCTTTTTAGAATCAACGTTCAGTTACTACAATATTAAACCTATCCCTTCCAAAAACCTAATGATTACCCCCATTCCTTCACACAACATCATCCTAGATGAAAAAAATTACCAATTCATTCTTGAACCATGTAACGAGGTGGAAAATATATATTATTGCAATAAACAATCACTACGATCAATATCGCATACTTGCTTACCGAATATAATAATGCAAAAACCGGCCCGGTGTAACTACACTAACTTCGATCTGGAGGAGGAAATCAACGAACTCACAAGTGGAAAATTATACGTAGCTACAATGGGGGAGCTACCATTTACATCTACCTGCCATCAACGAATAAAATTCATTCAAGGTCAATCACTAATTGAATCCAACAATTGTAAAATTAATATCCAGGGCATCATATACAACAGCAACAAATATGTATACGAGGAGGATGAAATAATCATAATGACATATTACGACGTTGAAAGCCATCATCTTGTACCATCGTTATCACTACCAAAAATGACAAATTGGACATTATAACATAAAGAAGCATTCAACTCTTACAGGAAAAAGCTTTTTCTAATACAATAATAAGCTATGGCACAACCGGGATTGTAACAATTATCATCATAGTAATGGTCGTCTACTGTATATGGACGAGATTTTACAATTCAGCGGCAAGCAACAAAACATCCAACGAGACACTACCAAGTAGCCCAAAACCAGCCACAAGAAATAAATCCTTATGGCCTTCTTTTCGGCGGGAGGAGTTACGAACCTCTTCACGTAATACTACCTGTAAAACAACAACAACATAATGCTACGTGGGAAAACACACTTAAAAACATAAGTACTCCAAACTATATTAAAGTCAAAATCAGTGAAAAATCAGTGGCAGCACAGGCAATAAAACTCAAACCTGAATTAATGTGGTTATCCAGAACTAAAAAGACCTTTACACCAAAATCAACACACATACAGGATGTCCGCCAGGAAAGTATACTACTTTGTTTGTTTATGATTTTTGATTAAATGAAAGAGAATGGTTCTTATATTGATAAATGTTTTATTTAATGTCGGCAATTATGTATGGAATACAATATCAGATAAATGTCCGCCTCTGTTAGCCTCACAAATGCGAGCCCTTTTGAGCACATTTTTCATTACATTCTCACACATTTCACGCGGTATATCCCCACAAAAAGAAGTCCGGAGCAATCAAATCAGGCGACCGTGGAGGCCAATCAACATCACCATTTTTTGAAATAACTTGTTGTGGAAAGAGTTCTCGCAGTAATTCCATTGTAATCCTGGCTGTATGCGATGTGGCACCGTCTTGTTGATACCACATGTTAATCAAGCCCAAAGTATGCAGTTGTGGCGTTAAAAAGTTTTCAATCATATCACGATATCGCTCCCCATTCACAGTTACCGTTACGCTGTTTTCATTTTCAAAGAAGTAAGGTCCAATGATTCCTTCTGACCAAATATCACACCAGACTGTCACTTTTAATGGATGTAAAGGTGACTGATGAATAATGTGAGGGTTTTTCATTGCCCATAACCGACTATTCTGTTTATTCACATATCCATTTAAATGAAAATGTGCCTCGTCACTCATTATGATTTTTTCATGAAAATCGGGGTTGTCATGGGCGAGCTGTAACATCCTATTAGCATATGTACGGCGGCGTAAATGGTCCTGTGGAAGAATTTGCCACGTGTCTACTTCACGACTGTCAAGTATGAACTGTCAATACTAATATTCGCCTAAATGGCGGCAAAACAAAGTAGTATACCTTCCCGGCGGACACCCCGTACAATAGCTGTCTACAACGCACATCTCAAAATAACCAAATATTATCATCCCATTGAATACACAACAATAATAGATCAAGTGAAAACCAAAGTTGATAAAGTGATAAAAGAGAAATGTATAATTGTCAATAAAAAACTAAATTATTTAAAATCAGTGAACAACTACAAAAAAAGCAAAGTGGTAACATCTACTCACAAATTCAACAAAAGAGTTGCAAATTACACCAACGTTGAGTTTAGTGATGATGAAAATAAATTCCTACAAAAAGGACTAAAATATAGTACACAGCCGGCCAACGACTAGAAAAATTTCAACAAACACCTGTTCAACATCGAAAATGCCATATTAAAAACATCAACACAAGACCAACAAGAAATAAGAAGATTAATAATCAGTGAAATCAAAAAAACCTTACAACAAAACAACCAAATTGAAAATAAAAGCTCCGATACAAAAACAATCAACAATATCAACAGAAAATTACAACAAAAGGAAGCCATCGCCACAAAAGCGGATAAAGGCAACACAATAGTCATCGTACCCAAAACTGAATACAACAACAAAACCGATAACAACAGCATTAAAAAATTACCAGCAGATTCAACGAAAGATTATAACACAAGAATAAAACGAGCAATCAACCAATCTATCAATATTCTAAGCGATAAAAGCATCCGTTACAACAAAGTCATAAAACCAGCCGCACCAACCATAACAGGATTACCTAAAATTCACAAACAACCGATGCCAATAAGGCCACTAATCAACTTTATAGCCAAGCACATCAACGCCACGCTGAATTCTAATATTAGAAAGTAACTATTCATTAATAAATAACCTAGATTTAGTAAATAAAATTAAACATAAGAAATACCGAACAACGCAAAATTAGCTTCTTTTGACATCACTAACGTGTACACAAATATACCAATAGATAATACAATAAACTTAATAAGAAACTTACTGCCCTAAAATAGAATCAAATCAACAGACACGAACGAGATAATTAATACCATTACAGAAATCACCAAACAAAATTATTTTACACACAATAATGACTACTATATACAGACTGAAGGATTACCAATGGGCAGCCCATTGTCACTGGTAAAGGTACGTAGACGACATTATTCAAAGGATCGAACAGGCAATTAGACAAATTACACCAACACATAAATGGTAGAGAACCCAACATAAAATTCACGTTAGAAACAGAAAAAGATAATAAAATCAACTTCTTAGATCTCACGATTGTCAACTATAACCAAAAACACGGCTTCAAAATATACAGAAACCCCACCGAAACAGATCACACAATCCCCAATGGCTCACACCATGATCAATAGATTAAACAATACACCGATGAACACTGAAGATTACAACGAAGAATTAAACACTATAAAATAACACATGAATTATCTGTGCTACTACGACTACTTACATCATTTGAGCTAACAACGTCATATTCACATAAAAACATTATCTCATCCAAAATAACATTACCATTAGAAAAAGTAGTAGGCTTATAAAGAGACTTGTATAATACGTCTATGACGGCCAAGTATATACCATGATTGTAACACTGGTAAACGGGAGATATTCTCCCGTACTTCACCATCACGGCTGTTCCATCCGTCGTTGAACATATGATATCAACATCAACATCAACACGACGCAATAAAATGGTAATGGTTTCTTGGTTCACGTCCCCACTGGATATTTCAAGCAATATATTTGGTACCAGGGGTCACCTGTGCAATTGCACAATTCTATTATTAATTTGTTTCTTTATTTCTAAATTTCTGGGAGTCGCGGCACTCCCAACTCTTTTTGATTCAAATTTGGATTTTTCGGCAGCAGCAAAAACAAAAATGTTTTTTATTTATTATTATTATTATTTATATTTCAATTCCGCAACGGGAAGCAAATTTTCACTCCAAATTTGACTCTTTCGCGTCTTCGAAGACGTACAGTTGTAGGTTCGTTTCTCGTACACCTTAATATAGATGTTTTATTGTTTTAAAATTCTGATTTATCGAGAATCTGAAAACGGTGAATTATTTAGGAACAAAATTTAAACTTTATTAAATAGAATATACTTACATAAATTAAGAGAAAACCTCCTGATGTACCACAATGTCGGTTACTGTGACTCCATCAGCAGTACTTCCTTGTTCTGGTCCTTCCATAATTTTAATTTTTCGAGCAGTACAGATTGTGTTGCTGTGTAAAGCTGGCCATAGGTAAAAATAGGTTCAGGAAGATGAATGCCAATTTTTTTGCTGCGTTTTGTTGAAACAGCTGTTCTAGACCGCGATAAATTATATTTTGAATTTTTAAACAATTCACATATTATGAAAATATTTTCGGAAAATATTTCGGATTTATTCAATCTAAAGAGGTTATACTAAGTCAATATCTTGCATTATATTATCGAATAATGTTTATTTATGCTTGAACAACTCTGGATATTATGTAGAGTACAACCGAGTTCATCAAAAAACTTAATAATTGCTGAACTGACGGAACAGGGACATTTTTTTAGTACACAATTTTTTGATTGTTCCTTACTTCATTTACAACTGGAAATTTGAAAGAACGAAAGAATGAAAATGAAATGACTGAATTGTGTTTTTAATAAGAAAAAATGGATATCTTAATGTTTGCTGGTGGTTAATTAAATTATTTTAATATTGGATACTATTGTGTTTAATTATAAACCAAAAATTAAATGTCAAAATGATTGACTTGAAGTTAGTTAAAGTTGTTGTTCTAAATTTTTTTGTCTAAATTTCCCTGTATTTTCCCTATATTTTATCACGGTCTCGAACACCATATTTCAGAAAAACGCAACTTTTGAAATGTTTGTCGTTGTGCTTTGTTTATTGTGATTGCGTATGCAAGACGTACTGGAAATTGATGTCTTATTAAATTGAAAGATAATGCTGGATCGTTCGATGTATCTAAAGATATTCTTGGAATGAAATATTTAGTACTCTTTTCTGTGACAGTTAAAATTTCAACTTTTATTACGGTTTTAATAGATAGGTATCGCATAAGCATTACAAAGGAGCCCTTTTTTAATTTTAAAATATGTAGAGGAAGACCAGTAGGATTTAACGAATTGGAAAATTCTGTTGGGAAATTCACTTGTAAATTACTGTCATCGGTACCATCTTCATGCAATCTTCGGCAATTAAATTGTTCTATACTGTGTCATTTATATGACGAACATCATCATTTTTTAGACAAAGAATTGCTCTCTGAGATATAGATGCCACAACTCCTGGAGTAAAGTTATTGCCAAATGTATCGGTAATGATATCGTCTGATAGAAATTCAGTTCGTATATTTAGCGAATATTGTGTTTTTTTAATTGATTGATCGGAGCAACGTTTACCGTCGCCAATTGAAAGAAGCCATGTGCAAAAAGTTGGATCAGTAATTACTCTCATATTTTGATCGAGCTTAAATATTTGAAAAAGTTTCCATAGTGCTAACTTTTTTATTGTAGCATTTACAAAGCTGACACGGTTTCCTACTGGGATAACAGGAAGAACTTGCCGAATGGTAAATTATTTTTCATTAAGTCACAATTCATCAATCAAACATCAATTGATGTTAGTAACTTAATTTTTTTATAACTGAGAAAATTTAATGCAGTCAACGTTTAAAGAAAAGGCACAGGCAGAATGGCAAGTCATAACATGTGACAGAAGATTTGCCCCAATTCCAGTCGAAGCAATACATAATGTTGTTTTATTAATTGTGCTGAGTTTTTGTATTAATGCTCGGTACAAAAATGTCTTTCCGCTATCTCCAGGGTCATCTAAGTAGAAATATTTCTGTGAATTTATACCTTGAATAGAGGGCCAAATATTTGAAGCAGCCGTACGCTGTGCTCGTTTAGATTATCCCAAAGATATGGTTCATTGTTAGGAATACAAAGTGGGGCTGTAATAAAGTTGGCATATATTTCTGAATTTGATACTGGTAATACAGTAAAGAGATCAAACCCAACTACTTCACATAAATTTCGCCGCGAAATAATGCAATTCGTTAACGCAGCATCTTCCTCTAGACCAGAATAAATGAAACCTTGCATCATATAATCTTTATAGTCGTTGAATAATTGTAATGGGTTTGAAGGATTGCAGTGACAAATAATTGTAACAAAAAGAAGCTTCAGAAAGACGAAAATGCCATTCTGCAGAATTGTTTATCAAACCTTTAGCTCGAACAGCTTCTCTGTAAGTTGAATATACTACATTTTCAAAACTTTTTAAGCTTTTGAGGGAAACAGCTTCTCTTCCTTTAACAGAAAGTAATCTGAGGTGATACCGCTCAGTATCTTTTGGTGAAACTGCTGGGGATGGGTATCTTCTGGTGGGGATCGCTGTTCCCATTTTTGGGCAGTTGGATCATTCAAGTTTAATTCAAAAAACGATGTTAAAGTCGTCACTGAAATAGATTCACGTCGCAAATCAATTTCAATACTTTTCTCGTTAAAAAATATCGACTGCCCATATTTCAAGTGCAGAGATAGCATAACAATTTTATGGGACTGACCATGAATTTTGAAATTCTTGGAGTTGCCAGGCTGCTTCTTTGCGCTAATGTAGCGACAGTAAAATATTGCGAAATTTCATCGAGATCAACAACAGCTGTGGGATCATTATTAGAATCAACTTGTACACCAATTCTAGCACAATCATGTTCTTTGGTAATATATTTGTTGGATATATTTTATGGCCTTAACTGTTGAACCAAGCTCAGCATTTATATGAGCAATATGTTTTAATGTCAACGGATTGTAGGGAACTATGAAACGATTATCTACATAAACATGTGAGGGCATAACATCAGAAGTTATATTTAGACGTCGTCTATATTTAGAATAAGTTTCTTTAGATATATCGGTTTCTTCGCAGAATGGTTTCGGAAACTGTTTAGAACATTTACCATCAACCATGCAAACAAAATTGGGATTTAAATTTCCACATGGCTATGTATATTATGTTTTATTACCATATCGTATAGTTGCGGATGTGTAATTTTATTTGGAATTTCAGCTGAAATGATTTTGTCCACATCTGTAGCTGATTTTAACTTATATCCTCCTTACAGAGAGTAAATAAACAATGAGCATGTGGAAGGCCACGTTTTTGGTGCCCAATGACATAAACGTAACTACATGTATTTCCAAACACATGGGATTTGGTAATATCGTTCAAAAACTCCTTTAATTTGAGATTGAACACTCGTCTAACTAATTCAGGGCGATTTGAAGCGTTTTGAAATGAATGTAGTTGCGATTTAATTTCTGGCCACGTCGAATTACACGTAAACGTGATAAATATATCGGGACGCCCAAATGTTCGCACCGTAGCCATATTGTTCTGATAAAGTTTTGACATAAAGCGTGGTCCACCAGTAAATTGAAGATGGAAGTATGATTAATTACCAATCCTTACATTGTTATCATTACTAAAGCTATTCATATGGTCTAAAAGACCTTCGTACGAATCAACACGAAGAGATTTTTGATTGGATCGAATATACATTAAGCGATTGGCTTCTACACGCGCATAATAAGCATATACAATATACTGCTGAAATAGCTTTCCCCCATAGTGAAGAAGGTTAAAAATTGTTGGTCTAATTGCTATTTTATATGCGTAAAATTGTAGGACGGTGGTAATATTTCGTACAGCCGTAGAGTTCATTATATTATGAGGTATATTGGTAGTCCATCCAAAATCTCCATTAGAGTAAAAAAGAGGAAAAATCATTGGGTTCAAATGTTTGGATAGGGAGTTAATTCGCTTAATGTTTCTGCTATCATTCGCATTTGTAGGTGCATTATACACTCTTTGATCATCCTGTAAATTTCTATAAAAAACTAAGGACACTTTATTTATCTGATTTGGGTTCGAATGCTTCTCGAAGCTTTTGATAACTTCTAGCGTATGGTGATATGTTATGTAAAACATTACCAATTGTTGTCATGCTTTCTTTTCGACAGGCTGAGTTATAATGATTATTCATACGAATATTGACAGCGGTATCAGTATCATAAAAGAAATAGTTCAGCATACAAAATATCGGCATCAGCAGTGTGGACATTTCCCATATTTAAATTTAAGCCAATTGGAATGTTATCAACAGTTTTGTGGTAGACTTCACCAGAAATTTTAAAGCAATAAACACTGCCATGTATATTATGTATATTGGCTCGCATTGAAGCAAAAGCGTTAGAACAACTCTAACCTTCCTTCGTATTGCCTAATAAACTCTCGGAAATTTCGGCTTTTGTGATCCGTGCCGTAATGTATAATTCTTTAATTTCAATTGGTCCAAGATCATGTGTCGTCTTGTGGCCGCCATTTCTGTACGAATCGACAAAATACAACCAAAAACACTAACATCAAAAACAAAACTATAGCCGGAATTAACATTTTACAGAAGATTATACATTGTCCAGATACCTTACATTAACCGATTACATTAACGCCTGTATAGCATGTAATTTTCCGAGTGATAAGCGAGGCCCTCCATCGAGTGGCGTAGTGAGAAGTCTGGTAAAATTGCAACAGAGGGCGCCACAATCGCAAATCCCAGATGTTATGCGTCAATACCATCTGTCACTAGACCAAATTAAAATTTTCAGACAGATTCAGTTTTGACAGCCATTGAAAACAGACAACCCATTGTTTTTTTGCAAACATAGAAAGTAGTGAATTTCGTGTGTTAATTAAACATTATTTTTTGCGTGGAGAAACTTTTACGCAAACCAAAACAATGCTTGAGAAATATTATGGGGACTCTTCACCATCGATTAAAATGATTCACAAGTGGTTTATTGATTTTCGTTGTGGTCTTACAAGCACAACAGATGCCGAACGTTCAGGACGCCTAAATGGAGTCACCACACCAAAAACGGTTGACAAAATCCATGATACGATATTGCAAGACCGCAAAAAAAGAGTTTTTGCGTCGTTTCATAACTGTGGATGAAACATGGATCCATCACTATACAATGGAGACCAAAGAACAGTCTAAATAAGCATACACCGGTAGTGTGCTTAACTTTAATGTCGCAGGTGTTTAACGCCTGGTTTAATATACCATAGATACAACACAGTTGTCGATGTAATCCATTTCGAGTAGTTAGTCAAGGAACCAGGAAAATCGGAATAAGCTCAAAACATTTTTTTGCATTCAGAAATTATAAAATGCAATTCTAGTCGGAATCGAGTTCATCAAGATATATTTTAACGAGACCAAAGAAAATGTGGTTACATATCAGCTCTATCGATAATCATAACGTCGTATGAGGCTAAATTCGCGGATCTAAAAGCAATTCTCTATAGAGAACTGTTTGTAGATCTGACGGGAAAAAATTGAACCTGATTGGGACTATAAAAATATGACATTTCAGTTTTGTTTGGAAATCGTAGTGCAAATTCTGCAGAAAGTGTCGGTAAATATTAATTATTTTTAAATTAAATTCAATTTTAAATAAAAACAAGTGTTAAGTGTTCGATTAATAAATATGTGATTTATTTAAAATACTAAATGGATATTAGTTATACAAACGTAATGTTTCTCAAAAACAGGTCAAAAGATCAACAAAAAAGGTTTTATGTAGATATTTATGTTTTTAAATATTAAATGGATGGAGGTTTTTGATCAGTTTTTGCAGAGAGGTTATAATTATTAATACAAATAATTATTGAGCTCGAAAATATAAACTATTACAATTGTTTATCAATCACTATGGCCATCACGAAATATAAATAAATATTAACTTTTTAATTTTAGATTGATTGTTTTTTACATTGAATGAATAATGTCTCAGGGAGAAGTAAAAAGTGAATTAATTGAATTAATTTAATTATAAAAATTATATATTTAACCGAACAACAAATAACATAACCTCCATTATAGATAAAACTATAAAAAAAATCTTGAACATTTGACGCCGTTTTAGAAAATATCACGATTTTACACCATATATTCTATTTGCGTTTTAAATAAATAACTTATTTGTTAATTGAACAAACTTTAATTTTATAAAATTATAATATATTTTAATTTAAAAATAATAAATATCTACCAGTCCGTTTGTTGCATTTACTTTGTGCTCTCCATATGCAAATCGGAAATGTCAGATTTCATAGTCCCAATCAGCTATTACTTTTTGGTGATAGATGTCACTACCCCGTACATTTATAGTTCTCAATATGCAAAGTCTATATTAAACATAGCTTTGTCGGAAGACTTTCCAGTTGCTACTTTGCTTATATAATTCACGGCCCCAGATGGAGATACACCAATTAATACTTTTAATGTGTGCCCGCCTTTATAGTGTGAATAGGTACAAATTCTGCACGTTAAACAGCTAGAAGTCACAGTTTTGAACTCCGTGCAATCTAAGACTGTCCTTACATTTTGATAACTATGAAAACATTTAGGCAAATTTTTCATATTTTGTTCACGAGTTTGCCAATGTATTAAACCTTTCATTCCGAGAGCCAGTAATTGTATCGTGTCGGAAAAATAACGCTTTGCTGTTGCGTCTGAAATTTGAAAAGAAATACTAAGTGCGGCAAATGAACAATTAGTCTTTAATTTATGCATGGTAAGCAAAATTCTGGTTCTAAAATTCATGACACAAGTATCTTTTGGTCTAATCGTGCCACACATATTGGTCATGACATCGAGTACGCCCATATTTGGTATACCAGTCATGGTAAATAATTTGCTATTGGTATCCCACAACGACGTAATGTCAAATAAAGTGCATATGTTTGCTTGAACAGATTTTTCTGCAGTAACTTCGGTACACTGAATAGCAACAGAAGAATATTGCTTTGGCCCGATTTCGTCTACGTTTGCTGGAAACAATCCGTTATTGTCGATTAACCTAAAAATATATGTAATTTAATTATAAAATACAAAAAATATAACAAATTTTATACATATTAAATGTAGATTGAGTGGATACAGTAGAACGAGCTTCTAGACGCATTTTACGGGCTAGATTGTTTTTTTTAATGGTCGTAATCGATGATACCGGTAATTTCTGACTTGGCAGAGCCCCGTTTATTAGGATTTTGTGGCCACTCGTTACCGCCGTTATAATTTGGTTTCCTTCAAAATGTTCGCTACAAATACGAAAATTTTTAGGAAATTTTTTTCCCATCTTCAAAATAACTGCCCATTTGGCCAGTTCCAATGGTGAATCTAATACGGTTTTTGGAATCCGATGCATAGATCTTTCATTCGATTGGTAATTATTACATTGCAGCACCCCGCAGTGTCTAAAGAATTTTAATTCACTTTTTACTTCTCCCTGAGGCATTATTCATTCAATGTAAAAAACAATCAATCTAAAATTAAAAAGTTAATATTTATTTATATTTCGTGATGGCCGTAATGATTAGTAAACAATTGTAATAGTTTATATTTTCGAGCTCAATAATTATTTGTATTAATAATTATAACCTCTCTGCAAAAACTGATCAAAAACCTCCATCCATTTAATATTTAAAAACATAAATATCTACATAAAACCTTTTTTGTTGATCTTTTGACCTGTTTTTGAGAAACATTACGTTTGTATAACTAATATCCTTTTAGTGTTTTAAATAAATCACATATTTATTAATCGAACACTTAACACTTTTTTTTATTTAAAATTGAATTTAATTTAAAAATAATTAATATTTACCGACACTTTCTGCAGAATTTGCACTACGATTTCCAAACAAAACTCAAATGTCATATTTTTATAGTCCCAATCAGGTTCAATTTTTTCCCGTCAGATCTACAAACAGTTCTCTATACATCTCTTTGAAAATGATCCTGTATCAACCGTCATCATCCAAGTTTAACATCTATTTCTTAAGAAAAAGGGGCGGCATGCGAATTGGTTGTGTGTACAATCAAATATTTGTGCACGTTAGATTTAGAAGGTTCATAAAAATATTGGGGCATTTGAGCGATTTTACCGAAATTAAATTTGCACAGTGTGATAGCCGTTATTATTCATTCATGAATTTGTGCTTCAACATTTTATTGCGGGGTGATGATTTTTTTCATTAAAGTATCATGGCTCAAAGCAGTTTATTTTGACAGCCCTTTATTTGGTTTTACAAATTTAACGTGTATATAGCCCTACATTTTATAACATAGGAGTACGTCATTGCCATACATAAAAACTTAAGTTGAAATTTTTCAAATTTGAGTTAGAAATTAAGCTCCATGAAGCCCAAATGGTTCAATTAACAAAGCAATCATAGAACTAAGCTGATTTCTAACAGAAACAATCATTTTCGACATTGTCTACATTATCGACGCCATTTTTTTAATTGTCTACATACATCCTCTACACACGTAGAATATTAATTATCTACGCGGTGTAGACAATAAGGCACAACACGGCTGACATGTTCGGGTCGTTTTTTCAATCAGTCTATAAACCGAGCATTACTAGTGGATTGTACGATCAACCCAGCAATAACAGCGCATCAATGTTATTTTTGAGGATACCATTTTATCGGCTTTAAAGGTATTTGGAGACGGTTGTGGGATTCACAATATACCCTCTTCTATTCGGAAGGAGTACGTTAATTTATTAACAACTCCGTTATGTTACCTTTTCAACCACTCTTTAAACACCGGCGTGTTTCCCGAAAAATGGAAAATTTCTAAAATTACACCAATTTTTAAATCAGATGAACAAGATGATGTTACATGTGCTACAGAGGAATATCAACTTTGTCATCAATTTCAAAATTTTTTGAATTAGTTATATGCTAAAACTTTAAATCGATAGACTATCGATTCAATTTATCGATAGATTTATGCCTGGCCGATCCACCTCAACTAATCTGGTTGAATTCGCCAGTAAAATAATTAATGAGATAGAAAAACGTCATCAAGTTAATGTAGCGTACACGGATTTCAGTAAAGCATTGGATTCCATCTGCCATCAAAAAGCACTCCAGAGTTATTCGCGTTTGGGTTTTCACTCGATTACATAAATTGGTTCAAATCTATATAAGAAGAAACTTCAAAAAGACATTGGTAGATTAAGTGAGTGGTGCGATCGAGACTCACTATACTTAAATGTTAAGCAACGCTAAATCATGTGTTTCCATCGTAATAGAAATCCGTTAATCACTTCATACAAAATCAACAACGAAGTATTGCAAGAAGTCAATGAGATTATTGATTTAGGTATTGTCGAAAAGGTCATGTTTAGATTTTTTAAAAGATGGACAGGTGAATTTAAAGATATTCAAACCTTATATGCTTACTCTATTTTGCTAACGTTCGATCACAACTGGAATACGCTGAATCGGTCTGGATTCAAAGGAAGTTTCTGATTTTCTTGTTTAAGAAAAGTGACTTCGATTACGACTACAATTTACCATTCCATGAAAATGTTATTCGGTTACCTCCGTACTCAACAAGATGCACGGATTACAAAATATTCAACTTCTCTTGGACACGGCCTTGGACATTTTGGTATGTTCGTGTACCAACTTTTCGAAACAATGAGTTTTTATCACTAAAGTACCATTCCACAAACTATGGAGAAAACAATCCCATTAATTGGTTGTTTAAATCATTCAACATCATCGATTACCTATTTGACTTTATTTTATCAAAAGACAACTTCAAAAATATCCTGAAGAATTATTTTTAAAATTTTTAATTGGTAAATCAAAATTTGATTAATATTTTTTTTTGTTCTGTTTTAAAGTTTTTTGTATAAATTTATTCAAAATTGTCTGTTTTATGAGGTAATGGGGGAGGTCAACGTTGGCTCAGTACCACGCTACTTTAATTTAAATTCTTGCAAACCTGATCGAGCTCATTTTTGGTTTGTAAATTTGGAGAGCTTTCATAATAGCTCATAATTTTGCACTAATTGTTTTTCCAATTCATCAAGGAGCTTGACAGGGGTGTTTGTACCGATGTCCAAGAAAATATTTCAAACCATCCACTTCATGCCGCCTGCTACGAAATTTTTTTTTGTTGTTATCGTTTTTATAAGAAGTTGATAAATGACTCTGTTTTCTAATTTGGACACGCTTCTACTGGCACGTAGTCCATATTTCACTCTTATGTATATATTGGATGTAGCATATATTTCATATTACAATATACATATGTATCATAAAATCGAACATGAATGACTAAAAGTTCGTCGACACAACTAAATCATATTTTTGGTTTTTTTAAATATCAAGAATACGTTTTCTTAGTCATGTGCACAGTTCCAGTGGACCAATGAACAAACGAAACTCCCCACCATATATTTTTCTGGTCCGTACGAGTATGTTCTGCAAGAAACACGTGAGTCTAACCACGCGGTTAAATTATCTTCAGTTCAGTATCTTCAAGTTCTGGTACGTAAGTGTTTTAGTTCAAAGTTTTAAAACTATTATGTCTATATGTATTTTGACACATTACGCGATATTACATCAGAAATAAATTTTAAATCTTGGCATAAGTTCAACAAGACGAAATATTTACAAAAAAAATCATAAAGAAAGGTCTATAAAATAAAATAAAGTTAAAAATCACATTTCCAAGAGTGATAACGTAAGCAATCAATTGATATGTCTCTATATACGTCTACATAGTTCGCTATTCACGTCACTATGTACTACAGATAATATTTAATTTATGTATGTATCGACTAGTAATCAACACACATATAGCATGTCATTGAATCCAATTAACATTTCGTCTTATATTAAAAGAAAATTTCCGTTGAACTTAAAAAAAAAAATTCCACTGTGATACTTTTGAACAGATAAAATTCATGGACAATTTACTATTCTAAGAAAAGTTACAGCATAAAATCAAACTGACAAAAAAATATGATTCAATTAAGTGCGTGCGCTGTGGTCAACATACTCGTACAATGTCAAGTGATGATACTATCGTATATAATGTTTTTGCCTTTTATTGATATTGAGATGTTTACAATCCGACGCAAATATTGAGCGCGATCTTATTGAATCATATGTGAATTTGTATTATGCTTATTTACGTATTTTAGAATAACTTAATTGTTTACTAGAATTTTAATTTTGCTTAGATGTTTTTGATCTAGGACGCCACTTGGGATAGGAGATAATTATGTTGTTAAAATTGTTTAATTCTTAGAATTGAGGAAGTTTACAGTTGCATTTCTATAGATCAGTACAGATGACCGGGACCGTCTAACGCAAATACTGTCTGACATATTTATACAGGATGACTTTTAAGCAAGTAGTGTACAATAAATTCGGGAGGTGATGTAACCGTTATATAGATAATCAAGGTTCCCTTTAAAATTACTCACTTTGTATTTCACTCATAAATTAAAAACTATTACTCACAAATTTCTCAAATAAACGGTTTCTTATCGCAAATCAATTAGTTTACCACACACGTCACACGAAAAAAGGTGTGAATATCTTTTTTTGCTTTATTAATTTACAATTACAATAGGAATATTACAATTTTTTATATAACAAAACATTTCTTGTTTGTTTAAGTTGCTGTAACCCGAAGGGTTTTACGCAACTACTTTTTAATTTTACATTTAAATCAAAGTGTATTTAGTTCGGACTAATATCACAAAAATAATTAAATTAATTAGACGATAGTGTATTAATGTAAGTGTACTAAATTCATATTGAACTTCAAATCATCCTGTATAGCGGATCAATTCATTAAACATTTTTGTTTGCACTTTAAAATTTTTCGAGGTCTTAATATTTTGAGCTTTGGTGGGAAGCTTTGAATTTGCCACTCAATATTGTCGCTTCGATAATGTTATTCATCAATTCGAAGCATAGTGATGGGTGCACCAATTTGCAATATCAATTCGTGTGGAGGTAATCCTGGCAAATCAAGTGAATTCAGGAATTCGACCGGATAATTGACAACTTCTTTTGATTCATGACGCAATCAACTGACTTATTCGTTGTATAATTGCCCGATATTTGATTTTGAATGGCTGTGTTAATAGCATTGACATCATTGTATTTGGCCGCCAATAATGCACGTTCGCTTAGCCATTGCTGATTTTTGTAATTGCAATTAATGTTTGGAAATATGCTGTTAATCAATTCGTCAATTGTCTGTGTAAAGTTACAAAAATCTGGTGGAATTGTAATGCAATATGTGGTGGAATTCCAAAACTTGCATGTTGTTGCAGTTGTACATGCCAACATGGTGGTCATGGCTGGCGTGGAACGTGGTATAACTGGTAGAGTCTGACGAAAGCCAGGAAAATGAGTGCACCTTCGAATGGCTCTGTATTACCTCTTAAATCTTGGAGTGCTCCTTCATTCATCCCATACTATTAGTTTACATGTTTGCAAAACTTTTCTCATCCTGAACCCTTTTTTATGTTGCATTGTGGGTGTCTCAGTAAATTGCATGTTCAATGGCAATTTGAATGCAGAGTGCGCTGTTCTATCTCCATCCAAAAGAGTTGCTGCAATACCAGAAGATGCGACGGCCAAGCCAATGCAATGCTATTTTGTGAGCGAATGGTCAACAAATTCAATGATAACAAAAATGTTTTGTCTGTTCCATCGGGTGCATCGAGGAATACAAACCGCCAATTTGTTGTGAAATCGAATTCATAACGCTTTGTCTGCTAATCGATTCGATGAAACCATTCCTAATTGAATGAACGTTCTGTTGACGATTGATAAACACTTGTCCCCACCCTGATTAGCGCTTCGTTTTACATTTCTAGTGAGAATTCCATGCTTGCGTTGTTGCTGATGCTGCATTTGATCTTTGTATTTTTCCCACAAATCTTTCAGATTAGACGGGAAGCAAGTTGTCAAAATTATGGAAAAGAATGTGTGAATTTGATGAGGTTGGCATATGATTGATGCATCTACTAGTGAAGTATCTCAATGTGTATCATTTTCCAGTAATTTTAATTTCTGGCATGCTTCACGATAAGTTTGGCATAATTGGGCACCAACTGTTCTCAATTGTTGAAACAATGCGGGTCCACGTACATTAAATAACAATAATCGCAAGTAAAAGCTTTCTGCATTGTTGGGATGAACGGTGTACAACCAATGCATCGGTTGAAAATAAATTGTTGTATCCTTCTACAGCTTTTCCATGCTTGTGACCTTACGAATTCATCATTTTGGTTTAATGTGAAGAATGCTGGCAATGTTGTGGCTGGTGATGTATCATTTTCCAGATGAACAGCCAAATGAACAACTGTTGGATGGCGTTCATATATTGGGAAAGCCAAAACTCGCCAAATTACCTCATTACTACGTAGTATAAGTATACTTATGTAACGACCCATTTATGGTAGACAGCCATGTCCTTTGTTTATATAATTGCAGATATATTTGATCGATTTCACTGAATTGCAAAATTCCACATTAATATGGCCTTTGTATGTTTTGGAGAGCAAAGGCGAATACGGTACACCCCACCAATTATCGTTGTCGATGTCGTTCTTTCGTACTTTTATTATTGTCGAATGTCCGCCATCAATTGAGCGAAGTCGATAGAGTATATAACCATCGTTGCCAGTGACGGTTTCTTTAAATAATTTTTTTGGGTATTTTTTGTGCATTTTCCATCTGTCATGCACGGAGACGTTGGTTTGATGATCCCGTATAAAACAATCACTTAAACGTAATTCACGATCTTCACTCGTTTGCAATGCTCAGGATCACGCGACATTTATGCGCATACTTTGTATTCGTTGTGAGCGTTGTTCTTGGTCTCAGTTGCTTGCGAGGCTCTAACTCTAAACGAGTGGCGCGTATTTCGCCCAATAAATCGTCGTTGTGGCAACGAATTTCTTTGGATGATATACTAAACTATAATGGAAAGTATATTTGCCTGTCCAATAGATCTTTCCTTCGGGGGTTAACTACAACCAAAAAGTAATCGCAGATTACATATTTACAAACTAAAAACATATATTTGATAAGAATGTATATTCTATTGAAACAATATTTAATACATACCTAAAAATAGTCACCACCAAAATATTATTTCACTGTACCTAATAAATAATCGGGAATAACGGGGATTCGGATGTAATCAAATCAGTATTAATTTACACAAAACCATTAAAAAATATGTCGATATAATCGATTACGATTTAGTCGTCAAAATAACATTAAATGAAAAACAAAAGATATTTTTCAAACTCAACCCATTTTACCCGGTTGAATCAAAGGATATTTCTTGTAGAATATGCGATATTTTAAATATAAAGTTAGTACTTTTTTCAAACTAAGCCAATTTTACACGTAAAATATTTTGTAGCAAAGGGTATTTCTTGTGGAAGATGCAATTTTGCTGAGTGGAAAGCTGGCTATAGTGGACAAAATTGAAATAAGTAATTTTTATTATAAATTGCTTTCTGAAGTTATATGGAAATTATATATTTTAACTTTTTTTATTTTAATTTTTACTTGTTAAAATTATTAGAAAATCGAGTTAGTTGAATGTTTAGTCTAAAGTATTATTTTTTTATTTCATTTATTTGATTAAGCTTCACCAACGTAAATGTCAGAAAACAGCTTAAACATTACAAAACCTGAGGCGATTCCATTTACAATTGCTAACGATTACATCCGTATAGAGATAAATCGTTTATATGGGTTCCATTTATTTTAGATAGAAGTGTAGTAACGAACAATCAAATTAGTATAAAATATTATTTCTTGATAGCTCTGATTAATTTGCAACACAATTTTTGCGTATTTTGGAAAATATTTGTATGGAACACCAGACCCAGGACTCTTCAAAAAAATTATGAAACCCTGCTGATTGATATAAAATCCCGATCCAATGTTTGAAGCCGATTACATGAATGGTGTGGCAACTTATAAGGAGGGCTACAAAAAAATTTAATTTTGGAAAAATTTCAAACGAGCTTTAGTTTTTCGAACGAATGAATACACGCTTAATTAACTTTAAAGCCCTCTTGCGGATAATTTCTAATTCATTTAGTTTAAATTTTGCTACTCCACTCGAAAGAGGGTTTTCGTATAATAATCTGGAGTTAATATACGCATTATATATCAGAAGCAAATGTTCTTGAGTTAAAAAGCTTCTAATATGTTTAATAACAAACACATAAGGACCTATCCAAGTTAACAAGATTTAGTCACTTTATCAATGTTAGTGTTTTTTACAGGACCTGAAGATTATCTAAGTTTTGTTTACCAAATATTAAATATTTTGTTTATTCGGCACTGGACACCAGACGATTTAAATTTAACCAAGTATCAATTAAGATCAGAAAAGTTGCAAGTTACCTTTTAATGGCAAATCAAAAATGTCGCTAATATAAATTTTAAATAGGCAAGGTCCCAATATAGATCCCTGTAGCACGCCGCACAACATTGTTAATTTATAACTTACAGTTCCATTAATAACCACTTTTTGTTTCCTACCGTGTAAATAGTTTTCAATTTTTTTTCTCTCTCTCATTCTAGCTTTCACATCCCTTGAAGGGATTTTGCCGCCTGCACTAGTCTTGTTCGACGTCGTCGCGCCAGTGCATTCCGCGTCTTCTTCTACAATGCACACCGGCTGGTTGTTGATGGAACGCTTCGTTGATCACCCGTTGTTGTAGAGACCTGCAAGGTGGCCAAGCCATCTAACTCGATTGGATTTTATGAATCCGATGATATCGCTACCTCCGAGAACTTTGTTTATTTCGTGGTTCATATGAATCCAATATCCGATGTTCGCACCTTTAGTTAGACCAAGGATTGAACGAATGACCTTCCATTGGAAGGTAGTTAGTAGGTAGTCCAGCTCTCGCTTTCGAAAGTCAGCACATTTTGATTGGGCGTAGTAAACTCGTAGTCCGGCAGCGATTCGGGCTTTTATGATATTTCTGCATATCATTTAACGATGTTATAATTAACCCGAGGTATTTAAAGTTTTCGTCGCTATCAAAATTATGGTCGCCAATTCCGAGATTTGGCAAGATGTTCATGGGTATTGCTAAACATTTGGTTTTACTACTGTTCACCTCCAAACCAAGTCTTCTTGCGCAGCGACCGAGCAGTATGAAACTGTCCTTGATATCACTAGATCTTCGGCCAAGAAGTACGATGTATACGACGTATTAAATATACGACGCGAAAGTTTCGATGTTGTTTTTCAAGTGCTAGATTGAACGGCATAGGCGCGAGGCATCTCCCTGTCGAACACCAAATGTTATTTCAAAGGAGTCTGATACAGTTCCATCAATTACGATTCTACATATACTTCAATTGCGTTGGGTTAAATGGCAGGTTCCTTAATTTCAGGAGTAGCATTTTATGATTAACACAGTCAAAGGCTTTTTTGAAATTAAATGTGTTAGATTAGAGCATGCTGATAAAGAACTTGAATGTTTCTGAAATCCAAACTGATATTGATTTAATATTTGTTGATTGCTTGATTATTTTCTGAAATAATGTAGAAAAATCTGGTAGGATCGATATTGGCCTGTAATTTTCAAGATTGAGTTCATTTCCGTTTTTTAAATAGGGAGCAATTTTTGGCTACAAGTGACAAATTCACCTATTTCTAAATAATTATTTAAGAATTTGGTAACAGATTCGCCAAATTTCCCAACAAAATATTTAAGTCGAAACTCCATCCAAACCTTAGCCTCTCTTGTTTTTAAGGTGTTAATAGTTGTTACTAACTCGACCACTTCAGTAGTTTAAAGACTAAAATGACTGTGAATATCATAATTTATACTAGCAAAATTTTCAGGGCAAGGAGAACCCCGTCCAGTCAATAACTTTTGGACTACAGTAATAAAGTGTTTATTGAATAAGTTTGCTGCTACTCTATCACTAACTAAAGCACTAAGTTGGTTCTGAAAAAATATTTTTTTATTGTTGCAATCCTTATTGAAAATAATTTTTCTAAATTGCTGCCAAAGGAGACTAGTGTTGGGGCTTTTTAGCCAGTTTTATTTGATTCTTAACTGATCGAACTACTTCGTTATGTCGTACTCGCAAATAGTTATTTCTTGGAAATCTGTTTACCAATATCACAGTCTATCTTCGCTTTTTTAGTTATTATGCCGCGTAACTAATTTTCCTAATTCACTTATGAAATCCTCGAGATTCATCAATTTGAGTGACTCATTCCACCTCTTATCGCTACTAAATGCTAAAAAATTCAAGATATTGTAAGTTGCGTTCTCTGCCGATTTTCTAATACGTTTCTTTTTCATTCCGGCTATGATAATTCGATGGTCAGTTAGGTTGGAGTCTTTGTCAGTTAGATGGTAAACTAAATTAACCAAATCCGTAATACAGTGATCAATTACCGTTGCAATTCCGTTTTGTGACCTAGTTGCAAATTTTCTATCAATGGCATTCATCACATCAATAGAATTCATCGTCATTCATCAAATTTATATTTGCGTCTCCAAACACTATTGAGTTCGTATGAGAAACCAACAAATTTTCTAATAACTCCATGAATGTAGCTTAAGTGTTTTTTTCTTGTGATCGGTAAAATGCAAATATATTTATAGAGTTCAGAACTAATTTAACGCCTAGAAGTAGAATAGAGTAACACCGATGGGATGCTTGTACTAACAAAAATGACACTCCCTCCGTACCCATCTGGACGGTTGGAAAAATAAGAATTAAATCCCGGTATATTACAGAACCTACCTAAAGTCTCTGTTAGTCAAGTTTCTGTTATAATTATCCCGTAAAACAATTAAAATTTTTTGATTGAAAAATAACCTATTTGGGAGTGAAGGACCATACGGTTCTTTGGTAAACTGCTTTCTCTAAGTAATACGAATAAACTGACTTTTGGAACACGTTACGCAGTCCATGGTTCATGCTTACGCAAACCAAATATAATTTTACAGTCCATTTTCGTTGTGCTACGAACAGCGCTTTGGGAATGGAAACGTGGAGCGTGCTTGGCCTCTTGACACCTGGAGATCTCCAGAACCTTTCAATGGTCTGTGAGTGGGATCCATGATACCACAGATGGTTACAATATTCATTATAGCGGCGTCAGAGTAACGGAGAGTTTGGACTTGGCTTATTCATCTATCGGCGTGTGAAGCGTTATATTATCGACTTCCGCCTATCAACGTGCGAATATGCACGATCGAACTTCGCACTACGAAGTTTAACGTCGCGATCATTAATGTACATTCTTTGTCGAGTTAGGAGACATCATCAATTGCATGCCGCACCACGATATTGGAATCATCGTGGGCATTACAACTTAGTTGTATCAAGTACGTTTTTCCCACATAAGGGAATAAAATAAAACTAACGTGGAGATCGAATGATGGAAGAACGGAGGGCCGGGTCGATCACGTCATGAGATCTAAGAGGCGCTCCACCAGCATATCCGACGTTGGATCTTCCAGAGATGCAGACATGAACAAACTAACTAACTAACTAAGTGGAAACTATCATCTACGTTCAACAGACAGACACAGGGGACCGTTCGATGGAATGTCGACACTTTCAGGGAACTCGTGTCGCCTCAGAGTTGCCGTTCAGCGATCGCTAGCTGTTTGGACCGACGCAGTGGCAATGTAAAGGCTCCTCCTAGCGTCCGGGAGCAGTGGCCACCGCGAAGCTACTGGTTTTAGAGCGACAATGCTTGACGGTTACCACTGAGGCTTTGTGACCTTTTTAACACCTGTTTTGGTTTCAGGTAGCTGCAGATTTCTTGCGACCCGCGTCTCCGCGTATGTTAGGTTAAAGTGGCTGCTATCGCACACTAAGGCCAATATTGGCCCATTGTGATACCACAGGATCCTATCTCTTCTTTACTCCCGTTGAAACCATCCATAGCTACTTATGTAGCGTAAAATATCTCTCACTCCACAGTCCGCGAGTTCCAAAAGGTTGTCCTTTCGGTTGGCCTTTCATTTGCCGAGGCGATTGCCTTTTTACTGAGCGCCAATTTAAGTGCTGCTATAGGTCTCCTCAGACCTGCCCTTTCCGGCTGCATCTGGAGAGTTGTACCGTACCTAGCTGGTTCGTCTGCCCTGCAGTTTCCCATGACGTCCGGGTGACCAGGGACCCAGCATTTTTGGATTCTGAAATACTTGCTCAGCTCATTAAAAGATGATCGGTAATTCAGCGCCACCCATGACTTCAGGCAAACCGCCTCTAGTGACCTGACCACCACCTGATTGTCCGCATAAATTACGATATCCCTCACGGACACCACGTTATGCTTCAACCATGTCACAACTTCCCCGATCGCCACCACTTCAACCTAATACATGCAGTAGTCAGGGAGACGAACAGATATATTAACATTAGCTTAGAGCCGTCCGTGAAATGCACTGCCTCGTTTTCCAGTATAGATCCGTTCCTCCAGGATTCCCTCGAAGGACAAATGGTCCGGAAACCTTTATCGAAGCACAACGTTGGTTTAATATAAGCTGGATTCGCCAGTTCTTCCCTTAGCGATCTAACTATCGTAGAGTGCCCCGATTGAAGACACTTCCACTGAGAGACAGCCGAGAGTCTCATAGCCACATTGGCTGTCATCTGCTTACCAAAAAATTCGATTGGAATAAGGTGGAACATAACCTTTAAAGCGCGTGTAGGTGTTGTCCCAAGTGTTTAGTTTAAGTTACCTTATCCAGAGCTGGTCACCACACGCCCACCCCGTACATCAGCATAGGTCTTACCACTGCGGTATAGAGCCAGTGTACCAGCTCTGGTTTCTTTTTATTCACCCTTTCCATAATGTTAGGCTTCCAGTTGAGCTTACTGTCCAAGACCATGCCCAAAAATCTCGCTCTATCAGCAAAAGCCAGTCTAATGCCGTTCATGATAGGAGGGAGGAATTTTATATTTCGTAGTAAATAGTACCAGCTCCGTCTTGGAAGGGTTGACCCCTAATCCACATTTGCTGGCCCATTTCGTAACGATCAGAAGTACATTCTGCATAGCATCCTTAACCGCATCCAGATATTTGCCTGAGACCGATATCGCTACATCATCTGTATACGCTAGCACCCCTGTCCTCTCTCTCTCCAGTTCCAACAGCAATTCATTCATCAATGCGCTCCAAAGAAAGAGGGACATTACACCTCCCTGCGAGATTCCTCTAACCACCCATCTTCTAATGGTGGACTCCCTCAGTTCCGAGGTAATAATCCTGTGTACCAGCTTTTGGTATCTCAACCTACTTATAGGATAGTCCTGTTTATACATTATTAAAGGCATCCTCAATGTCCAGAAATGCTACCAAACAAAACTCTTGCGAGTAAATTGACTTCTCAATCGTGCTTACTAGATCGTGCAAAGCTGTGTCCACCGACTTTCCCTTACAGTACGCATGCTGCGACATTGCCCAATTTCTTGGCTCAACTTTTATTCGAATAACTACATCTACCAGCCTTTCCAAGGTTTTCAACAGAAAGAATGATTGAGTTACAGGCCCCAGGTCCTTTGGACAAGCATGTGAGCTCTTTCCCGATTTCGAGATAAAGACTAGTCTCACCTCCTTCCATTTCTTAGGAATATAGGAATATAGACCAGTTTCAGACATCCCCCGAAGATAACCTCCAGCCAGGGGTGGATGACTGCCGAGTTCCTTTGTTTTTGTGTGCAATGTGATAGCAACTCAACTATCGCTTTTCGTTCGGCTAGACGACCTTTAAGCATTCAAAAATCTTGTTTCTGTATACGCCAGTTGTTTTGCTAAGAGCTCGTATCTCACTCTCTAATGCGCAGGGTGCCTCATTTAATGTTCGATCGCTAGTTTATCTTGCCTTTAGACCCTAACCTGGAGGTCATTTTACCCCGTTCCTAACTACGTATGTTCTTGCAGTGTGTTTAGCCGTGTAGTTGATTTTTATGTCACCTTATAGGTGGAACCACTACGTCGTCGCCTCTCCTTAACTTCGTGGAAGTATACACAAATGATATTTTGTAAATATTTTATTTTTAATTTCGAATTTTCGCTTATAATAATATGATTCGTAATATAATTCATTTGATAAGTAGTACGCGACTCTAATACTCATCCCTCGAGGGGCGCTTTTACAGTGACTATTAATAGTCTCTTTACAGTTTTGAAGTTCGAAATAGCGATGAGGAAATAATCTTCCGCTTGCGCTCGTTTACAGTATTCTTCCTGGAGTTCCCCATCACCGCTCAAGGCCTCAATCTGATATTGTAAGTTACGTCGTAAAACTCCTTGTAACGTTACGACATGTGGCACGAATTCGTCGTTTACTCTTTCGAGGATTCCCTGTATTGACGCTAACTTCACGCGCATTATCATTATGTTAACTCTAGCACTAACGCTGTTTTGGCACTATTGAATCACTATTTTCACTGGTCAAAGCGCGCACTGAACACCGAAATGTTAAATTTTCTTACCCACAATATTGCGGCACGACACGAAGATCCGACTCGAAGGACAAAATTGTTTGAGCGAATTGCGAATGAATAATAAATGGCTCGAGGATTGCGAAATGCTTTATTAAGTTTTGAGTTGGTATTTTGTTGAACTGTCTGTTTTGACAACTGCGTAATGGTGTTGTCCGATGTTTGGTGTTTTACTTAGGGTTACCCGCTGTTTGTGTATAGAGTGCCCATCGATAGGTGTCACCTCCGACTGTCATGGAGATGTTTGAGCTTATAAGAAATATTGATGTGGTACGTCCTTCTATAGCGTAAACTATCGTTATCCTTCTGGAGGGTGTGGTTAGAAAAAACCTAAATCATTCCTGATTCATTATTATGAATTGACCATAAATTATAGTGTTGGATAAAACTGCAAGGTGAATAAAACTGAATGCACCACAAATTACAAAATATGATTTTATTTTTAAATAGCCGCCAAATTATTCATGAGGTTCTCGAGGAACACCTGTTGAGCAGCTCTGCATTGTTTAGTTGTGTATAATAAACAGACAAATTAGTTTTAGCTGTGCTTGTGATGTAGTCAAGCGAATAAACATTTTAATATTTTTTATTTTATTTTTATAGTAAAATAGTAATTGAGATAGGTCATGTCATAATAATCATTTAAACAAGATAAAATATTATGCAATTTCGCGTATTGTGTTGTATATGAACGGCATCCGTGTGTGATGAAAGATTTGTCATTATCAAATTGTATTGTTACTAAGTGCCGTCTGTCGTACGTACATATTAAGATAAATGCGATTAGAAAATGTTGTTGTTAAGCTTGAACTTGTGAAGAATGACTAACAGTAGAGTGGTACGCTAGTCAATCGCAGATATTTCCCATGCATCTGGAAAGCATTGACTTCGAAAACGACATAACATAAAAATTTCATAAAATCAAGACACAGGATACAAATGCAATAAGAAAACATTTCTTACGAATATGCGATCTTCAAAGCAGTAAAGCAATTAACACATACAATTTGGATTTTTGGTTATTTTAAAATGTAAATTGCGGCAATAAATAATTTTATGGCCGGCAATCATCATCCAAATTTAAATGAGCAAAAAAATTTTATGAGGATATGAGTTTTTAAGTTTTGGGAAACAAAATAACAAGAATTTTTTTTTGTGTGCCGTCTGCAGACAATCCGTAACCATTTTCAACTTGCATTAGAAGAAATATGTTTAATCAAAATGAAAAGTGCAATTTGTATGTTTGGAATAAGATAAAGGAAATTTTACTGTGCTCTAAAGCTAACTATATAGAAGTGTAAATCTTTAAATCGGGATTGGATGTCGGTGTTTTGGTAAATTGCGACCAGCCGACCGATTTAATGCGTAGAATTTCAACCCGAACGTGTCATTATGTGTAGATGTCCATCATTTCGTGTAGAAATATTTTTAACTTTGTTGTTGTTGTAATTCATTCAGTACGATACCAAGGTATTTTTTCGAACTAACTCCCGATGCCATGTACGCAGTCTTAAATCGATATGAACATTAGAAAAACCATTAGCATTGATTTCATTCAAAAACTACGAAATTTTTAAAAATACTACTGTGGGCAAAAAGTAGTAAGATTTTTAAATTTAAATCTCGCACGGAAAACCATTCGTCGAAATATTTTTTTTTCTATGTTGGTATGACTGTCAGTGACATCTGTGCCAAATGTCACATCAAAATAATCATTAGTGTTTAGTATACGCTTGTCTTTCTGAAGTACAAAAAGTGCATTCGGCGATTTTTACAATGAGAGAAATTATTCAACAAAGAAGTTCCAATAAATTTTGTGTGCGAAATAAATTTTGTGGTGCCGAAACGTTCAGAATGTTGCAAAAGGCCTTCGGTGATAATTGTATGTCGCGAGCAAGTGTTTTTGATTGGTACAAATTGTTCAAAGAGTGTTTTTCAAAGTGTTCAATTGTTCAAAAACATCAACTGATGATCAACACGTTAATAAAATCAAGGAATTGGTGCTCGAGAATCGACGATTAACAGTCAGAAACCATCCTGGCATCGTTGAAATATCGGAAGGATCAGTGAAAACCATTTTGAAAGATCATTGGTTCCAAAATCATTCAATTTTTTGGAAAAACAGCCTCGCGTTGATGTCTGTGAAACAATGCTTTCCGACTACCAGGATGTCATGAAACGTATTATAACTGGCGATGAGTCTTGGATCTATGCTTACGACCCGGAAACAAATGATCAATCGGCCGAATATCGTGCCAAAGGTGAGCCGAAGCCGAAAAAAACACGTCAAAGCACGTCAAAAATCCAGTTGATGTTGACAGTTTCCTTCGATTATCGAAGTGTGGTGCACTCCGAATTCCTCCCAACCGGCCAAACTGTCAACAAGGAATACTATTTGAGTTTTATGCGTCGTTTGCGCGAATCTATTCGTAAAAAGAGGCCGGAATTATGGGTCGACAACTCTTGGTTTTTGCACCACGATAATGCATCTTCTCATACTGCATTGGTTTTACGTGATTTTTCGTCAAAAATTCCACCCATATCGTTCCGCAACCACCGTATTCGCCTGATTTAGCTCCGTGTGACTTCTGGCTGTTCAGCAAACTCAAACGACCGCTCCGGGGAAACCGTTTTGAGTCAATTGAAGATATTAAACGTGAATCGCTACGCGCATTGGAGGCTATTCCGAAATTGACTTTAAAAACTGTTTCGAGGATTGGAAAAAACGTTGGCACAAGTGTATTGACGCCGGGGGGGATTACTTTGAGGGGAACGAAATAGATTTGAAGAAATAAATAAATAATTTTAAAATAATGAACAAAGTCTTACTATTTTTTGCCCACAGTATTAAGTCTCGGAGTTCGCTTTGGTCAAAATACTTCTCCTTTGGAGGATTAACTATAGAAGCTAGTTTATAGCTTTCAAAGTCAAAGGAATGGTTCGCATTGAAAATACTATCATAGTTATCAGTTTAAGTAGCTACTAGTAGCTACTTTCTTAAAATGAACCACAATGGAAATAAATTTGTGTTGGCTCAGAATTATAATAAGTTGGCATACAAAGTTAAAGAGTACTTACAAGTAAGTACTTACGTTTTGAATTTCTTATGTTGTACTCAGTACCAATTTGCATATCGCATTTTTAATAATATTTCTGCTACTCTGAGTTCAGTTCAGCGAACCTCGGCCTCTGCAATTGTTGCATTCTACTTTATTCGAATAGTCGCATCGGGCATACAGGGTGTCACAATCACCAGTTTGGCTCTGGAAACACTAATGTCATTCTTTCTTTGACAGAAACTCAGTATATTATTTCTAGTTGACGAAATGTGTCGCTTAACGCTACAACAAAAGTGTGAAATGTTGGAAATTTACTTCCACAACAAAGACAATTAGTTCGAAATCGCAAGAAAATGACGTACAAAATTTGGTCAAAACACGGGACTCACACCCAACGATTTCAAGAAGTTTATGCATAAAGTGCGTGATACGGACTACCTAGCCAACAATCCGACGCGTACCCGTGCTCGTCGTGTTCGTTCGGCCGAAAATATCGCCGCGGTGGCCAAAATTGTGCGCCAACGGCTGGGAACGTCAATTCGTCATCGTGCATAGGAAATGAACATCAACCGGTCGTCCGGTCGGTTTGTGGCCCTATAAATGCGCTGATGAGGATTTTGCTCGAAAAATCAGCATTTCGGACGAGGCGCATTTCCATCTCGGTGGGTTCGTAAACAAACATAATTGTCGCATTTGAGGATCGGAAAATCTACAAGGATATGTGGAGAAACCAATACATACATTGCGTATTACTGTTTGGTGCAGCTTGTGGCGTGGCGGCATTATTGGGCCGTATTTCTTCGAAGATGAGGCCCGCGCGACCATTACGGTCAACGGAATCAACTACCGCCACATGTTAACATCTGTTTTGTGACCATAACTTATATTGGTTGGTCAAAAATTCGATGGCCGCATTATCAGTCGAAATGTTGACGTGAATTGGCCGGCAAAGAGCTGTGATTTGACGCCTTTGGATTGGGTGCCGTGAAGGACAAGTGTTATACGGACAATATACAAACAATTGAGCATTTGAAAGCCAATATTGAAGCAACCATTGCCGAAATAGATCCGCACACAATCCAAAATGTGGTCAGAAATTGGACCGACCGAATGGAGTACGCCAAGACCAGCCGCTGCTCCCATTTGAATGAAATCATTTTCCATAGATAACCAGGAGGATTGTACTTTCAAACAAAAATATAAATTTGGAAATATATTAAGCCGTTTTTGTTTTATTAAATTTTTAAATCTGAACTTCTTATTGGGACACCCGTTATACGGATTTGGCCACCTCAATGAGGTTACATTATCAGATTCATTTTCAGTTTAATGGTGATAAGTTCATTTAATCCCAGCCAGGACCCAGGGCTGCTGAAAGTGGCAAATATGCGCAGCTAGGAGGCATTCTGGCTTGCCGGGGGGAATGATCTCGTTTTCCCATCCGTTTTTACAATTTTATTTTATGCTGTTCCCATGCGATCAGCTTGTTGAGGTGTCACCAGTTTGTTTGAATAGTTACACTTCACAGTTGCTTAGTTTTGTGTTGTAATGATAAAATGGTTGGTGTATGTTGCACACATGCTCTCCATTGAGGGAGGTGCATGAATATTCATCAGCAGAGAGTGAGATGTATTGATTTTGTTGTACGGCGATCATCAGGTAGTTCGTATTTGGTTTGATGTATTCGTATTCCGGGAGATGGATACAGGAATTAGAATAACATGATTAAAGTAAATCGTGATCTTCCAACCATGGGATTTCGCTTTCGAGTTTTAATTTAGATTATCTTCTAAATACAGATTTGTCCGATTTGTCTGATCTGTTCTTGGAGTCGGTGCGGTGTCTCTATCAGAGGCTCTAGTTTTCCTTGATGGACCTCTGTGATTGTGTCGATTTTAGCGGATTGAAAGAGTGAAGAGTTAAGTTAGTAAATTCTTCATGAAAAGTTATATTGTTCTGAATATTAGTGAATTTTTGATTGACTTCCTCGTAATAATGTTTAATTAAGTTGATTGTTGACTCCAATATCGACATCTGTTGTTGTAGTGATTTCTGGTAATATTGTTGCTGTAGATTACCTTGGCCACTTTTATCAAAATAGATTCCAAGATGAGGTAAATCGTGATATGTTGTATTTCATTGTTGTGCCTCCTACTACTGCTCGCAATAAGCAGATTATTGAGAGCGTGTGTAAAATAGCCGTGGGTTGGCATTTGTTCTTGTCACTCATCTACTCCGTCTTGTCCGAGATTTTGTAATTTCTCTTTGGTAGAGAAAATTCTCCGGGCCATATACTAATACGACTCGTACGTGCCCTACTAGGCTTTGTATGTAACCATTTTGGACGTTCTTGTAATCTTCGAAGATATTTCTTGCTCCATCTCTTCCAAAAATCTTTTTTTGAACATTTGAAGTTGTGAAATCTCTTTCTGGCACTGTTGTTATTGATAATCCTGTTCGAAAATGGCCTGGTGTAAGAACTTTTAGATCAGTTATGTGCTTAGATATTTCTCATAAGGGCGTAAATTTAACACTATTTGGTTTAAAAGTGTTGTTAATTCTTCGAAGGCCAGTGTGGTGTTTCCCACGATCATTTTTAGATGGGTTTTAACTGACTTTATGCCAGCTTCCCATAATCCACCAAAATGGATGGTTCAAAATCTAATGGTTTAAAATGCCATATTGTCCCGTCCGAAGCTAGCTGTTCTGTAGCATTTTTAGCTAGTTGATGGCTCCAAAAAATGTCCTTGCATTGTCACTATACATGCCACTCCACAACGCGCCTCTTGAGGTAAATTTTTGAAGGTGGCAATTATCACTTCTGCAGTAAGATCTGTTACTACTTTCCCATCAGCTGGGTACACCCTTTAATATCTCTAAATCTGCAACAAATGACACCTTTTGAAACAATCCTCTTAGTGACATTTTTTGCACATATGGTCCGGTACTTCTTGCATAAGAATGAGAGCGTAATTGGCATTGCATTATTGTTCTACTGTGCTGCCGTTTAGGGGAAAGTATCACACGTTTTTTTCTTCATAATTTATAATTAAATTTTGAAGTTTTCCGTCTACTCGCAGAATTCCATGTTCATCCAGAAAGAGATTTAATTGTAGCAAGTTACTACTACTTGTCTTGTCTATTGACTTATTGCGTTATTTCTGTCATAAAACAACTGCTTTGAGTTTGTATTGTAATGATTTTTTCTGCGTGGTGCAGATCGTAGGTCATCTTATTCTATGTATCTCCCTATCGCATGATAATTTTAGTTGTTTTTCAACCATTGCGGTCCTGGCCACCTGATAATGTGACTCAGAAGCTGCTTTGTGGTTATTCCCTGACATGCGCAAACAGATGGTTTATCATTTGATTGAATGTGGCGCCATTGATGTAGTTCAATCATATTCGGATTTCTGACACTCTGTTTGCAACGTAAGATGGGAACTTTTGAATATCACCTTGTATAGTAAAGGGTGTTTTTTTAGAGGTCCACATCTTTAAGTTGGCAACACTGTTTTGTTCGACAACCGATTTGACAGCTGACATTTGCTTTGTCATAAGTTTGATTTGCCATTTCGTAATGAATAGACTCACGCCAGAGCACGCTTGCAAATTGTTGAAATTTTTTATCAAAATAATGGTTCTGTTCGCCAAACTCATCGTGCATTACGTCCATTTTACGGTCGTTATAATCGTCTCTCAAAGCAAGTAATTCGGTTAACTATGGATCGTTTTCGCACCTCGTATACTTTAAATGATAATACGATCCAGTAAGACGTCAAACAGTGCGTACCGAACCAAATCAATCAATTCGACGTCGTTCTCAGCAACTGGAGAAGTGTCCATTTACATTATGGAAGATTTTATCTAAGGATATTTATGGTTTACGTGCTTACAAAATTCAACTTGTGCAGGAATTAACGCTATACGACCATCGCACACGCCGCCAATTCGGCCAATAGGCTGAAGCACAAATTGATATTGATGTTGATTTTCCAAACAAAATTTTGTTCAGCGATGAAGCTCACTTTTGGTTGAGTGGGTACGTTAATAACCAAAATTGTCGGATTTGAAGTGAAGATAATCCACAAACCTTTGCCGAAATACCATTACTTCCAGAGAAAATCACTGTTTGGTGCGCTTTATGGGCCGGCGGAATCATTGGTTCATATGTCTTCAAAAACGATGGTGGGCGAAATGTTACAGTCAACGGTGAACGGTATAGGGGCATGATTTCCAACTTTTTTGTACCCAAATTGGCTGGCATAAATCTTGCTGATATGCAGTTCCAACAGGACGGAGTCACATGCCACACAGCACTGGATATAATTAATTTAGTCTATTGTCTATTTGTTGATAGATTAATTTCACGTAATGGTCCTGAGCAAATTAGGCCACAGAGATCGTGTGGTCTAACTACCATTAGATTATTTTCTTTGGAGATATGTAAGTCACTTGTCTACGCCGATAAACCAGAGACGATTGAACACTTGGAACACAACATTCGGCGAGTTATTCGCGAGATACGGCCGCAAATGCTGCTAAGAGTGATCGAAAATTGGACTTCTAGATTGCGTCATGTACGCGGTGGACACATGGCCGAAATCATATTCAAGCATTAATGGCATAAAATTATCTATCCAATAAAGCTAGTTTCACTGACATTCAAAATGTTTTTCTTTATTCTATTTTAATTTAAAACTGTGAACCTCTGAAAATCCTTTATCCTTGACATCCTTTACCATCGTGGAGTCATTTCATGTTCCGTTTAACTCTAAGCGTGGAAGTGTTACTTTTTGTTTTCTCGTTCGAGGCAGATGTTAACTTGTTCTCCGATGATTACTTTTAGCTAGACGTAAGCTGTGCATGAACTTCGACGAGTGATTCACTTGTGAAACCCAACCATTTGGTTTTTAAGTAGATCAAACAGTGTTGGTAAAATTCTTTTGAGACGGGTTAGGCCCAATAGAGTTTTACGGCCAAAGTCTTTGTAGCATAATTTTTGGAGTGATTAATACTGGTGCTAGCTGGCCTAGCTGATCTTATAACTTTCCTATGTAGAAAGGATGTCCAGCCTTGTCACTCATCCAGTGTATGCAGGAAGGTCTAAATTGCATGGTTTCCAATAATTTTATATACGACTGTGCTTTCGGTCTCGGCTACGTTGTTTAGTAGTTCTTTTTGAATGCGCTAAATTGAAACCACATTGTCAGAGTAGCCGAGTTAATTGATTTTAAATGAGTATAGATGCCTCTTTTATCGAGTCGCATCCTAACATGAGGTCGTCGACATAAAAATCTGTTTTACTAAATGGTAAGCATCTGGAAAGGCGTTTTACGTCTTCTGCAAGTTGTTGAAAAGTCTAATGCCTGCTGAAGTTCCGTATGTGACCGTTTTAATTGGCGTTCTTGAAGTTCCTCAGCTGGTGAGGTAGGCCAAAGTATGCGTTGGAAATTCCTGTCCTCTTCGGCAATTGTAATTTTGACTAGCAAATAACTAGAGTCACTTAGTGCCTGCCCACTAGCGTTTTTTGCAGAGGCATTAAACACCATTCTAACACCATGCTAAGTCGTCGTTCTTTATGAGTTGCTTTTCAGTTACAGGAATCTAGCCAATGTCATCTTTTGAGAGTCACCTAATTTGGTATTAATGTTGTTACGTGGTATTTTTACGATGGTCTTGCTATCTGTTGATCGTTTGATAGTATTTTCGAGCAGCTGTTCACACTTTCCTCTTCAGTTGTTTGATTTCGTTGGGGGAGGTAAATCATCGATTTTTCAAAATTTTTGATGGTTTTTTCAATTTCCTCTATGTAGGTAATTTTCCCGGTGATAATCGCAGATGTGCTTGTCAAGTATTTATTTCACCTGCGTGTTTTAATGTTTTTTCCTAGAATTATTCATCCTAGTCTGGAGTGATGAATATTTCTTTGTTGAGTGCCTTGCATCATAATCTGCTTCTGTGGATGATCGTGATTTATCTTGTTTAGTACGAATGCTTTCTGTTATTTATTTTGGTCTCCGCAGATGCCCATATATTTATGCCTCATTTGCTTGTTTTTATTTTCTTGCTACTGGTAGCAATCGAAGAATTGAAGCTTGCTTGTAAGCAAGGATCGATAATTACTCGTATATGTATATCGGTAGTACCCATCATTTGTTGCTATTTTGACAAGTGCTATTGGTAAGACCACATACTCATTACTTTTAAGTTCCTTAACAGTGGGTAGCAATGTGGTGCAATTATCTCTAGCTCAAGATTCGTTCGTCGTTCTTGAATTGTTACCATCTTTTTTGTTATTAGTAATAATTGCACCGGTTACATGAATGATTTAGCGTGCACCCAACTGTTGAATGGTTCCGTTTTATGCAGTTTCTGCAGAGTAGTGACACGAGTTTTTTTCTCGCAAATGTTCATTGTTTTGAATTTTCACCGTCCTACATGTGATGGTTCTTTTGGCAGACCTTACATATTGTATTTATCGTTAACAAGGTTACTCCCACTGGATTATATTTAGTAGCAAGGGTTGAAGTTTGCGGTTATTGATGGTCTGCTAGCAAAACACTAGATTGGTTAAAGTTCGAAGTGCCTTTGTGCTTGTTAACGTCTTCTCATATAGTCTTAAAGCGTCGGAGTCGAGCTTCTTGTTTATAACGTATTTTGTGCGAATTCGGTAGTGCTCTGTTGTTGTGTTCTAACTTATCGAAGACAACGGATTTTCCATGCAACATTTTGAATCTTCTAATGATGATTGAACGGCTATATTACTGTGTATCATATAACTGTCGTATATGGTCGTAATGTCCGTCAATAAAGTAATTTATTGTGCCTTCTTCGCATGCCTCCATATGTTTGGATGCCTTATCGTTCAGATCTGCAATCTGATTCATTAGTCTCCATATGAGCTAGAGCTAGTTACAAAGAGTGTTTTGATCTTTCATTTTCGATCATGCTGTGTGTGGCTTCTATATCTTTCTACAGGTTCTTGTTGTTTAAGATACCGTTTAAACAGTTCTCTGTTCGTGTTTCCTTCATCTGTATGTGGTGGAAAAATGAACGATTTGGGACCTCTCTCTACAAGCGTGTTGGAATATTATTTCAACCTGTTTTTGTACCTAAAGGTCTTATTTAAAAATTAATGTTTACACCATTGGTGTCGGGTACCCGAAAATGGTTCAGTCTGATTATTCTGCATGATTGCCCGAAAGAAATTTCCCTCAGCCTTCATTCTCAACTTCGGCTGTAAACCAACTTTACAGCCGATAAAATGGTATAAATTCCAATCGCCTTGATTTTACTGACATTAATTTGTGTTCCATGTTCATCGTCGATTTATTTCTTGACTGGCGGGTAACGAATGATATTCTGACCTCTGATCATAGATGTATTTTCATAAATCTCAGTTGCAAAACATCGCAGAGATCAACTCATACCGGAATAGAAAACTAACCGTAAATTTGCTTTACACAACGATGAAATCGACCGAGATACTATTACTGCTCAAAAGGTTTACAAAAAACATTTAAAATCTGCTCACAGATCGAAATGGACAACAGCTTATCTGATATAATTAGACTAACAGATCGCTGGGGAAAATTGATAAACGTTAACTTGAACCAGTTTGTCGATCTAATGGCCAGCTAACCTTATCCAAGATAGATACTGATGAACTGCTTCTATAGCAGTTGACATTCTCGAACACCGAGGTAATTGTCGATTGATTGACGATCGGTGCACTATATTTTTAGGAGTTTGTACCCTGTTGCAAAATATTTCTTATTATAAGTGAGTGACTGATTTTCCTATTATAAGTGACTATGTACCCCATCTGTTTCAAGCATGTGTGGCCTCTGGTTGTGCTCTCATATCTTGGTATAAATGCCGAGTCATTTTTTCGTACCTAAAGCTAGTAAGTCGTCTTTTTTCATGTTTGGTTTTAATTGGGTTCAGGGCGAAATTTTAGACTGTCCTACCTCCTTGTAACTGTCATCCTTCAAGTAAATGTTGATAGCTGTCTTTAATTTGTGAATTTTATAATACAATGGAATTTGTATTATGCAATGGTTCTGACAATGGAAACAACCTTTTCTAACGTAACAACTAATAGTATTCTAACCTTTAGTTCTGCAGGATTCTGCACGTTTCTGCACAGTTGTAGGCTGTTTAGATCTTTTGTATCGGATGGCTAAATCCTACCCAGAAACTGGCGGCCAATCTTTTATACATGGTCTATTGAAAGTCTTATATATCTGGAAAACCTGATGTGATTTAAAGAAACTTCTGCATCTATTGAGGAACCAAAGTTTCCGTGAAGCTGACTTGGCCAATGCAACGCATGAACACATTCATGCCACTTTAAATTATTAATTATTTGAACACCAAGCAGACGAGATGCGAGTCACAACCCACGAGTACTGGACCTGGATCCTTTCTCACCACTCAAATATTGCACTCAAATTGAAATAAAGCGAAGTGACAACTTCTAACCGTTTACTGTTTAGTTCTGGAAGAGTAGGTGCCACCTCGAATGAAATAGAAGAGTTTCATAGAGTTAACACGGCTATCCCGCAAATCATTAAAGTATAACAAGAACAAGGAGAGACGACATTTGGGGCGTGTGTCGTTGTTAATCTCCCGTTTAGCACAACGTTGATCTTTCTGCGGTGGTTTTATTTACGTTCACAGTCTCCAGTCCTTTCTGAAGACAATTTCCTCCGAGATATTGTTGGGGTCTATTTTGAAACCACAATGCAGAATTGATGAAGGCGTGACCCCATCGGAGTAAACTAAGGTCGAGTTCTATGTGAAGGGCTTTGCCAGTAAGTATGCCTGCAAATATGGACCCATCACCAAAACACCATCTGCACATTTTAATGCTGGAATGAATGAAATGTTTTAATTTTGGTATTGATAACGGGCCTCACTCTTTTTTCAAGCACGTTTACCAAGTTATATTTCGTCAATCATGTGAGTGTTAATTTGGACTCTAAGTTAACATGGAAACCTCATATTGAACATAAAATTCAAGAAACTGAATAATATATTTTAGCAAAGGGCCTTTGTCAATTTCTGGGACTCACCCCTAAAATGTTGCTTTCAAATATACATCTAATGTACCGTCGTATTGTTTCCTGTTTACACTGAACGTTATTCTGTGCCAAGCTTGTTCGGCAGTAAAATTACTTAAAACGACGAATACAGTTATTCATAAGTCAAAAGCAACGAACTGAACGGTTTGACTTTGAACTTTATATGTCGTGATTACAAACGCTAGTTATATTCGTAATTGATGTTGTTGCATTGAACAAAGCTGAAATTTGTTTGACAATCATCTTAATCGACTATTCTTGATCTCATTAACATGTTTTGTAATGACGCAAAATTTTATAACTTGTCACTGAATTATTTATCGCTAGTTCTTCGTTATCAAGTTGAATTTTCTGCGTACGCAGATTGAAAAGGGCTGGCACATAACATGTTAAAAGAATTTTAAACCAAAACAGGGATAGCGACACCTTCTTCAAATGTTTATAACTAATTACAAGTTGGTATACAAACTAAATTTAACTTTATTCTACATGATTTTGCCTTTTATAGCTGAAGACTCAAACCAAATGTCAAAAATATTTCCCCGATATTTCGAATACAGGGAAATTTTCGTTTTATTTATTTTTGTGATGACATTTGTGCAATTTTCTTTCATTCATCTACAGTTGTGTGTTGTCAAAAAATTGTAGTGACGAAAGACGAGAAAAGTTTGGGTTTTTAATTTGTAGAAATTATTTATTATTACAATTTTATTTATGTGTCACACCAGCAGTTTTAAAAATTTCAACAAAACATAAATAAAACAAGGAAATGGGAAATGCTGATACAAAATTAACATTTCGTAAGGCAATTGTGCAGCTAGGTGCAAAAAATCAAGTAAGGAAAAAAAATGAAATGTCTCGTCTCCTACACACAGTTTATGGGCACAACACAACAATAGAATTTGTGTTTTATCGATTTTTGTGTTAAAAGTTTTACGATTTTTTTCCATAATTATATTACACATGTGTGTTAATTGTGTTGTGTGTTATCAGAGATTGTGTGGTTTTGTAATATTAATTTAGGATTAAGCATATGTTGTTTTAATTGTGGATTGCAGACAATCGATGCCAATGACGAGACTTTTTGGGAACAATTTTGGTCCGATCATGGTACTGCCGTACAGGATGTATTTGCACTGGTGCCAGCGAACGAGATACGAAATCTGCGCGAAGATAATCCAGCAAATCTAGCAACCTTGTGCTATAAAGCCACAGAACGATTAGTGCGGGCGGTCGATAACAGTTGTAGGACACAAACCGAGCAACAAGCTGTTTTAAATTGCGTCCGGTTGATGACACGAATTCTACCTTACATATTTGAGGATAGTGAATGGAGAAATTTTTTTTGGTCATCACTTCCGTCTGGCAATGAGGCTGATGAAACTTCAACACCATTGGCGCACAGTTTACTGAATGCACTTTGTGATTTGTTATTTTGTCCCGATTTTACTGTCGTCACGACTAAACGAGCCGGGCCAGATAAAGCCGAAGAATTGACTAATATTGATAGTTGTGAATATATATGGGAGTCTGGCGTAGGATTTGCTCATTCGCCACCAAAAAATTCGCATATGGAATTAAGGCGAACGGAAATTTTGAAGTTATTGATTACATGTTTTAGTGAAACTATGTATCGAGCACCGACCAGTAGTGAAGAGGCTAATAAATGGATTGGACATTTTACGAGTGCAGAAAATCGGCATGCATTACCACTATTCACATCACTCTTAAACACGGTTTGCTCGTACGATCCAGTTGGATTGGGGCTGCCGTATAATCATTTAATATTTGCCGATTCGACCGAACCGTTAGTCGAAATTTGTTTACAAATTCTGATCGTAACGTTAGATCACGATATGACGTTGAACAGTCTGACTCCTAGTGGGACTCAAACCGTAACGTTTGACGAATCAAATATTGGTGATAACTTATTCATTAACTATCTATCAAGAATTCATCGGGATGAGGATTTTTTGTTCATATTGCGTGGAATTACGAGGCTCTTAAATAATCCGCTAGTACAGAGTTATCTTCCTAACTCGACGAAACGTTTGCATTGCCATCAAGAATTATTAGTGTTCTTCTGGAAGCTCTGCGACTACAATAAAAAATTTCTCTACTACGTTCTTAAAAGTAGTGATGTATTAGATATTTTGGTACCGATTTTATATCATCTCAATGACTCGCGGGCCGATCAATGTAAGTAGAAACCGTTCCGCATACAATTCAGTTAATCATGCATAATCTTTAATTTTTAGCTCGGGTTGGACTAATGCATATTGGAGTCTTCATATTGCTACTGTTATCGGGCGAACGAAATTTTGGCGTTCGCCTTAATAAACCATACACAGCTACCGTACCAATGGACATACCGGTATTTACTGGAACGCACGCCGATTTATTAATTACAGTTTTTCACAAAATTATTGCTACAGGGCACCAAAGACTTCAACCACTTTTTGATTGTTTACTTACAATTTTGGTGAATGTTTCACCGTACTTGAAAACTTTATCCATGGTGGCTGCCATAAAATTGCTTCACCTTTTGGAAGCATTTAGCACTCCATGGTTTTTATTCTCTGCACCGTCCAATCACCATTTAGTATTCTTTTTATTAGAAATTTTCAACAATATAATACAATATCAGTTCGATGGCAACTCAAGTTTAGTGTATACAATAATCCGGAAACGTCATGTGTTCCATTCCTTGGCGAACATACCATCCGACTCGTCTGGTATATCTAAATGTCTTAATTCGCGTAAATTAAATCGAATAGCGGGTGGTGTAAACAAGCATATAATCAGTAGAAGTGCCACCTCATCGAATAACGTGTCCAAAAATAAAGTAGAAGATCTGAAACAGGAAACTGAGGATGAAGACGATGAAATTGATAATAACAATGAGGATGAACTTGAAATTTCTGACGGTGAAAAAAGTGAAAATTCTGAAATTGTTATGGAAGGCTCGAAGCCGGCTCTTCCTGCTGAGCCAGGTACTCTCAAAGCGACACTCTTGGATACACCGGAAATAAGTCAAATGACTGAACGCGAATCTGCACATCCTGGTGGAGTTAGTTCAAGTACCTCAACATTTGAACTTCCAACGCCTAGTGACGAGTCGAAAGGAGGCATTGTAATGGAAAAAGCGCAACCTACGCCAATCGTGGAACCACAACCAAAACAATCCGTAAATATTAAAACGCTTTCGATAATTTTATTTAATTCTAATTGGAGTCTGGCTTTTACATTGTATTCTCAACTTTTCTATTTCTTTTTTTTTTTATTTTTGTATATTTTTTCCTAATTTGAAATAGCCTCCATCCCCCTTTAAACGGGCAGTTAATCAGGTAGTTATAAAACTATTATTATTTGGTCAAAATTTGTAGAATTTTAGTTTGCTCAATGAATGGCTTTTGGGATGGATTTGTGCAATATTTATTTTTTAATAACAGTAAATTGTTGCGTATTGCAGCGCGGCAGTATTCGTGTGACTCCAGCTAATACGAATGTAAGTCAAACATGGCAACCGACACCGGAATGGGTTCAGTCGTGGCGTGCTAAACTACCGCTACAAACGATCATGCGACTTTTGCAAGTTTTGGTACCTCAAGTAGAGAAAATTTGTATTGATAAGTAAGTTGCATAGAATTTGTTGCATGCAACATAATCATAACATTTTAAATTTTTTATAGGGGTTTGACCGACGAATCAGAAATCTTAAAATTCCTTCAACATGGCACTCTTGTTGGCCTGCTACCAGTCCCTCATCCCATTTTAATACGAAAATATCAAGCGAATAGTGGAACTACTGCCTGGTTTCGAACTTATATGTGGGGCGTAATTTATCTGCGAAACGTGGATCCAGCAATATGGTATGACACGGATGTTAAATTATTTGAAATTCAAAGAGTTTAAATTCAATTATTGTATTTAAATATAAGCTAATATTCTTAATTTATTATTTATGAACATTTTTTATGCTTTTATATCGTGATGTTATAATAAACTTATCTGTTATAAATAATTTTTACCTCAGTCAGTTAAACTCACAAGATAAAGTATTCAAACATTTTTTATATGTTTCTTTCGTTGTTATATCATTCCAAATAGTTTCTTAAGCTGGACATTCTCGGTTGGCTAAATTATCTCGAAAGTTAGAAAATCGGGGAAGTCTCAGCTAAATACTATTTTACTAGAATGTATTTTACTGCTTGTTTTCCTATGATCAATATAATATTACAATATTTATAACAAAAAAAAATTATTTAATAAATAAACAATTTGTAAAAGTGTATAAAAATAATTATAATAAATAAAAATAAAATATATAAACTAATCAATAGGAGGAATTGATGTTTTCCTCTGCTTAGAAGTAGATTTATGAAAGCTGCCATTTACCGGTTTATTGTTTTCCATATCTCGAAAAACTTAATCGATAAATTTTAAGTACCACGCTGCTTAATTAGATTACGCCAAATGTTTTCGAATTTCAAGATAATAACATTTATCGCTCTAATTAATTAGCAATACAACGAAGAGTCACGTGATCCCTTGTGGTTTATTTGGATTTAATTTTGTTCAGACAAAATACTGTTGTTGCAAACAAAACCATTTTCATCCGCCCAATAAAAATAACCTACTAAAAGATGGTTTGAAATCCACAAAAATGATACGGTTAATATTTGCAGAATTAACGGTGTAGATAATTCGCTGGCATGAGAACATACTATATTCTTCAGCCACAATTGTATGTCGTCCCCTAAACGACAGCTTAATCTTTTATCTCCATGTGTGGCTAACTAAATGGAAATTTGCATACCGATTAAGCCCAATTTTTGCTAAATAGTGTACACGGGAAAAAATTTCAACAGCCGAGTCGTGCTAGAAACTTTCAAATTTCGCCTTGTCGAAGCGCCCCTAAATGATACTATATTTAAAATGATGCTAATCCAGAATTGGCCCAATTTCATTGAACAACAAAGACGAACACTTGATGACTTAAATTCGTGTATTCAACGGGCTTTTATGTTCAATGGAATTGTGCCAATTCTGGCTTAGCACAAATTCAGTAACTATATTTTTCGGAAGGCAATGAAGATACCTGACAGGAATAAGAAATCAGAAGTGTCAAGTTTATTGGTTTCTAGAACAATTTATGCAAGAATATCGTTCATTCACAAGCCTTTGTTGTTCAATGGAATTAGGTCGATTTCTTAATCGATAAAGTTTGCGCTTGGTTAATGCCCAGAATAGTCATTGCGTAGCCCAAGAAATTTTACTAATCAAGAAAATATAAACATAAATTTGTTAGGAAACTAAACTTTTAAATATGAAAGTTTATAATTAAAGTCACCGATTTTATATCAAATAATTTAGTTTGTCCAAATGTCTGCTATTATTGTTATGAGTCAAATTATTATTTATTTTCACTTTATTTTAATAAATAAACAGAATATATTAAAAAAGACTTTTTAAGCACCTCACCACGTTTTACAAAGTCGGTATGAGTGTAGCTTACTATTGGCTTACTCACATGGAAAAGTAATTTCTTTTTTTAATAGCGTCAAATACTGCTCACAGCTTTAAATATTCAATCATTGTCCTATCATTGTGAAAAAAATTCTTACCAATTGGGAAAATAATGTTTAATTTTTAACAAACATTTACTTTATAGGAATAAATACGTTCGACTGACATAAAACGTCTTGAAATAAAATGCGTATTTTCATATTTTTTGGTGTTTTTACCTAACGCCACATTAAAAGAGAACGATCGAGTACAGGTCATCCAAAATTCGTATTAAGAATAAACTGATGTAGACATGTTCATTATCTGGCCTTCTTGTTATAAAATAAAACGTGTAAATTGCAAGTTTAAAATATAAAAGTGTTTGTATATCAATTCTTTGATTCATATGCATATTGGCACATTTCCTGCTGACCATATAGTACAACGATGACAGCATTCGCGGTAGCGTAGTGAAGATGCGCTGTGATGGGTTCATAGCGAAAGTAAATAGCCGAAAAATTATTAGCGATAAGCGATTATTACGCGTAAAGTAGCTAAATGTAAAATATGGTGTAAAGTTATAAGTGTTTAGCTCAAGCTCATTTGTTACGGAGGATACTGCAAGAAGTGAATACTTACAGACTACAAAAACAATATAAACGAATACAAAAATTATAATATAATAAAAATAGTACTATACATATGTATTGTCATTCAAGCGCGCCACGTTTTAGAAGATCTAAGCGACGCCGATCTCTTAATATCTAATGGAATGGAATTCCAAAGAGAAATACCTCTAACATAAAACGCGATGTATTTAGAGACCTACACAGGTTTATACGGGGGAAATAAACATAAATTTGAGGAATGGAACCTACTGTACAATAACTTATTAAATAAATAGGGAGGTTGCTTAGTCCTGAGAAGCTTAAAAATAAAAAGACAAACGCGAAGTTCATAAAAATTTGCTAAATTACAACCCAGCATCAAATTCAAAAAGAGAGAAATGTGATCATATTTCCTAATACTAAAAACGAAACGAGTACAGGCATTGAAACATCTTTGGAGAACATTCATATTCTCCTGAAGCATACCAAACAACATACGCTTCTTAAAATTACTACCAGTGAACCCTACAACTTTATACAAACAACTAAGTATTCCAAAAACCGTTTGGCTGACCTAAATCAAATTATCACCCCAAGTAAGAGTTTTATTGAAATTTAACTCTAAATTTCTAACTGTATTAGAGAATGGAATTAAAGAATCACTGGGAATATTAAAAGGAAAAGAGGAAGTATCTATAGATTTTTTATAAATTATAATAGACTGAGATTTACTAGCATTAAGAGCAAGTCGGTTAGATAATGACCAATTATAAATTCTTAGTAAATCATCATTAATAAGAGAAATATTAGAGTTAATGGAATGATCATCTAAGCGACCCCTCCTATAAATTTTCACATCATCAGCAAAAATATGAAAAGAAGAATGGCGGATCGAACATGTGACGTCTTTAATATACATTGAGAATAGAAGAGACCAAGAAACGTCAGAATCGAGAGTAAGAAGTCAGAAAAAGAATTGTCATAAAAGACTGCCTGAAAGCGACCCGAAATATAGTCTAAAATCAATTTAGCAGCAGTAGTAAGGCAAGTCATTTCTCTTTTACTCATCCTACCACGAATATCATCACAAACATTCCAAACATTTAGTAAAGCGGTGGTAGTACCGTGGAATTTGCTAAACCCCGATTAAAAAAGACTAAGCAAATTAAAGCTATCGATATGAGATTGAATTTGGTTTTTTACTACCAATTCAAACGACTAGGACAGAGAACTTCAAGTACTAATACGGCGGAAATGGGATAGCTCAGAAGGATTGCAAATTTTAGGAATAGGAATAATTTTACTCAACTTCCACTGAGCGGGATATAAAGAGGTCGTTAAAATAAAATTGAAAATATGTAACAAGTATCTTGACACAATAGGGAAAATACGCTTAACAAATTTTAAACTAACCATATCTAGACCAGTGGATTACGATTTAACTTCCCAAATTGCAGAATGCAAATGGGCAATAGATATATTTGCAAACGAAAAAGAATTTAGGGATTCTACGGGTGGTAAATCAATATTGGAAATATCATGGGTGAGAACTAGAGTTAATTAGGTAATAGTTAAAATCATTAGCTTTGAAATCTACCGAAGCACTCCCTTTGCAACTACCAAGGCCCAAATTGCATACGTTACGCCAAAATACCTTAGAGGGAAGTAAGGTCTATTTCGACTTACCATTCTATTTCGAGATTGTTTATCAGCTAGATAAAGAATTAGGGCTCATTTTCCAAATACGATATTTGGAAAACGAACAGAAATAGCATTCAAAATCTCATGCGCCATCCAAGGGCGGGATCTAGGTCTAAAATAAACAGTAGTGAGAGGAACGCAATTATTAAATACATAATTAATAGAGGAATTAAAATAGTCAATTTGATCGGTAGAAGAACTAAGAGAAAAAATATTGTCCCTACAAATAGAGCCACAAATTGATGAAAGGTCAGATTCATCAATTTTCGAAAAATCCCTAAAGCTGAAACGTTTAGGTTTATGACGAGAGGAATAATTAACAGAAAAAACAAGGAGATCATGATGAAGCCAATACCAAGAGACAATTGATTGAAAAAACAAATGGAATTATCAGCAGAAGTGATAACGTGATCAATGAGAGAATAAGAACCACCACTCGCGGTTGCATAAAATCAAGTTGGCGCTTCATTATTATAAACTGAAAGGTTAATGCTATTTAAGATGTTTAAATAGCTACGAGAAAATAAAGTCTCTTGAGAAATATCAAAATTGAAATCACCCGAAATGAAAACCTCATCATACCGACAGGAAAAATAACTAAAAAGATACTCAATGTCTAAAAGTGATTATTTAAATTGAGCATATGGTCTCTTGTTCGTTTTAGGTGGATTATAAAGCACACCAAAAAGAAATTTCCATAATTATCTGGTGGATTAGCCGTATCTCGCCTGAACAAATGATAGCCACTAATGGAGAACGCGGAATGGGGAATATCGCACGAAAAAAACGTTTCTGATAAGCAAATGACATCAATTGGGACGATGTTCGTCAATATTTATAATCAGACTCTAGACGTTTAAGCTAACCACATTAAACAAGTTGGACCTAGTCCAAATACTCTCGATGGACATCGCGAATCGTGGCGAGATTCTTTCCGGTATATCGGTAATATTCTGGTTGTTGTGCAAATTACAATTGTTGTAAACTGTAAAATTTATAACCGAACAGATTATAAAAATTAGAAAGGGTTCTAAACGATTTGACGGTTATGGAATTAAAATCCCAATCAAATCAGTGTAATTTACAGGAAGAGTGGCCACAGCAATGATTTAATATTGCGACCTCGTGAGGCTATTGAGAAGCAAGGGTTAGACCCAGATAATTAAAAGTTCAAAGAGGATACACATGAGATGTTAGAATAGAAACACAACTTTCACGTTTTCACAATTAGTGGCTGTCGTAAAAAATAAAAGATCAAGCCAGCTTCAACAGAACCAAATAATCTTAAAAAAAAAATCAAAATCAAATCGAAATAATGCAAAAATTAGAGCAAGAAAATCAACAAATGAATCAAGAATTAGCGCAATAAATTAAGAAAATAAACCAAAACTTCGAAAATAAAATGAATCCATCTAGCGACAAAATGTTTGGCAAGCGAGATGATAGCTTTCAAATCAGATATAATCGTACCAAATATGAGAGAGACTTAACAAGGAGGAATGCTGACCGACTTAACAAGCAGGCATACTGGCCGGGACGCATTGTGATAGGTGGAATGGTTCACTTAGGATTCAATGGGAGCCCGTTGGACAGAATATTGATATTCCGAAGTGAATTGCGATTACAGATGGTTATCGGTCACGACTTTAAAGACGGCAAGCGTAATCGGAAACGGCGATTTATCATCGTACATACGCTGTTCAGAGTAGGCGGTTTATTTATTGCAATGACCCGAAGAAGAAAGGAAGTCTTGTGCAGAAGGGTAAACAGCAGAGAGTCACAAGAGTCCTGAACGGATGGATAAGAACAAAGTTCAAGAATTTGACAATTACATGTCCGACATCTATGTTTAGATATTAGTACTCAAAACCATTTAGGCAAATCGAGAAAATTATGTTCTATATAAAACTTTAGTAGCATCTATGTTCCCTCTATACATAAGTAGTACAACAATTAACGCGCGGTACGAGATGGATTAAAGGCGAAAGTATATATAGCAAGGGGAATAAAGTGAAATTAGTCGTGTGATAAATTAGTAGTATAGTTGTTCTTTTGATACCAAATCACCATGACAAGTTACTCGATTGAACAGCACGTCTAAACGATAAAACTTTATTATCAAAATGAGTGTTCATTAGTATAAAGGTTGCGCGCGTTGCGCCCATTTTATGGCAGATGCGGTGTTGCTTCAAAGTCCACTCTCCAACGTTTGGTGGCCAAATTCGGACAACCGGTTCGGTACACAATCAGCCAACACTCGTGCGCCAATAAAGGAACGCCAGAGCGGCCGAGAACATTACCGCGGTCCAGAAAGTGTACAGGAGAACCCAAGCAGTCAATTTCTCACCACGCACAAGAACTTGCCCTTTCACAGACTTCAACTTGACGAGTTTTGCGTCGGCACTTCGACCTACGCCCGTACAAGATCCAACTGACCCAGAAGCTCAAAGTTAATGACAGCGCTGTTTGATCGCTGACTGGGCTTCGAAGCGTTTGAAGAATCAGCTAATTGGGGCGACGCCAACCCACAGGGGGTTCACCAGGTGGCAACGCGTCCACAAAAAAATACTGTTTGTTGTGGATTTTCGGCCGGCGGCGTCATTGGTCCGTACTTTTTTGAAAATGGCGTTGATGAGGTCATTACCATCAACGGTGAGCGCTACAGAACGATGCTAACCGACTTATTTTGTCCCAAATTGAACGATATGGAGGTAGAAGACATGTATTTCCAGCAGGACGGGGCTACGTGCCACACAGCAGACGCAACGAAGGATATTCTGCACATCGACCTGCCCAAATTGAAAAATCCTTTACATAATTGTAAATGTGGTAAAGTGAATTATTAAGTAATTGTGCCAAATAAATGGTTGTAATTGTATTTTTAAGCGCTTAGCTAATATTAGGAAATTATTAAGAGATTAGTTCCAGCATTACGGGAATTTCAGATAGTGCTGTAAATTATAAAAATTGTTGTTGTAAACCGTGAAATTTATATTTTACAAATCTCAGAATAACCCACCTCCATTGGACACATTATTAATTTATCTTAAGTTTGTACCCAGCATGTTATCAAAAAATGTCCATTCTGTATATCAGTAGTTATTCTATGCGGCAGTTGGCTATAAATTTCATCATCGAGTTCCCACCATGTGATGATGGAAAGATTGAAGTGACCAATTACCAATAGACTTCAATCTACCCATCATCACATGGGAACTCGATGATGAAATTTATAGCCAACTGTCGCATAGAATAAATACTGATACAGAATGGACATTTTTTGATTACATGCTGGATACAAACTTAAGTTAAATTAATAATGTGTGTTTCTCACCAATGAACCTATCAGCCATCGTGTAATTCAATCACTAACGCCTTTCGTACTTATTGACATTTCCTCCTTGGTTTGATGATCGTCTTATAAATTTAAAAGGTTGTGGTGATTGGTGGTTTTAATTAGGGTAAACAATTATTTTTTCAATACAGTAATGAATTTAGCATTTATTTCCAAACAAAATACAGTTCATATGTAAATGGTATCCAGGAGAATATCAAAACCAATCCCAAACCGTTTTGGAAATACTTTACTAGACACTTAAAAGTATAAATATTAATTTATGGAAAACTAATAATATTATTACTATTATTCCTCCTGTTGCACTGATGAAGAAGTTTTGACAGCGATGGATGCGGGCCGGACAATATAAGAGTAACATCACCAATTTTAAATAAGGCGCAAACTTATTGGTATCCTGCTTTCCAGCATCGATATATCCATCCTAAAAGTGATTTGCCCCCGCCCAAAGATTCCAAGCCTCTTTAACCAAGGTAACACCAATTCAGTCAGTTTCCCTTAGTAGCTCCAGAGGTTTCTCCGCTAGCCCCGAATAGTAGGATTGGTAGCTCGACCCTGGCGAGGCTTTTATACACTGATGTATGTTGTCAAGCAGCTCTTTTTTTAACTTTTATGAGGAATACCAACGGGACGCCATAGTCCGTTCGTGGCATTTAGTGCGGAATCCGGCAAACGGAGACGCACCTACAATTTGTTTATTATAAGGATCGGATAGGTTATCTACTAGTTCATCAAGCTTCTGCATTGATTCAGAGTGTACAGGAACAGGTACCGGTAACAAATTCCTTAGAGTAGCTCTGAAGGTACCGGAATCGGTCTTCTTCTGGTTCCTACGTTAGATTTATGGCGGGTTTTATATCCATTTCATATCCGAGATAACAATGACGCAAAAAGAAATGATCATCACAAACGTTCCAATTATTTACGTTTCCGTTAATGTGGTTCCTATAATACTATAGGCTGTAATTTTGTAACGAAAAAATATTTAAGTTATTTTTAGCATGAACTCAAGAAAGAATCTTACCTGGTTTCTTTGCATAAAGTTTACAGGTTGTAGTTCTAATTCCAAGTACCCGGTTTCCAATGACCCGAGGTTCCTGGATTACGACGATGTCAATCCCCTCATTTATTTTGGGTATAGGCCGCCGAGGCTGTTTCGCAGGGGTGAAAGTTGATTTGCATTAACCTAAGCATTTAGTTGGCCCTCCGGTGGAAGTTAGAACGTAGATTAAAGCAGAACGATGCAATATCATAGCCTAATTTAAGCGCGGGCTGTTTCATGATCTCAGAGCTTCTCGAATTATCATCTTAAGAATCAGTCAGGGTTGCACTTCGCTCTTACAACTATAATCAGATTGGACATATGGTCATTAAGTGTCTAAAACTACCAAAAAATAAGAAGTATGCCGATGGATCATCACACGGCAACCAAACCTTCGATGCACGTCAAATAGACTTTCTAGTTTATTGTGCCTGTACTGATAAAAGAAGAGCAGAGTTCCATTTCAAATTCAAATCGCAGGGTGAATTAAAGGTTTCCAATAGCCGCTACGTTACCCGAGTTATCATTTAATGATTGTTGTTTTCAAATCGTAAAAGAGAACTGGTATTCGTATGTACCTATGACATTCAGTCAGAAGGAAGAAGGAAGTAAGCGTTTTATGGCACCGTCGTTTGGCCAACCTTGAAATGTCAAATGTTTGCAAAATTTCGAAAGGGTTGGTAAAGGGAAATTCCTGTGATTTGTGAGTGCTGTATTAGATCGATACAAACAAGTCAACCGCTTAGTGGAATCGGAGAACCAAGATAGCGCTCGTTGGGATTTGAGCACTCAGATTTATGTGGCCTATTTGAAGTTAAAACATATGATGGACAAAGATACTTCACAATCTTTACAAATGACTATGCTCACTTCTCCGTTGTTTTTGTATTGAAGTTTAAGAGTGAGTTACGTAATGTATTTAAAGAATATCATGCGATGGTCAATACACAATTTTCCCGTAAAGTTATAATACACATCAACCCATTTGAGAGATTATGCTGTTAAAAATGGCATAATATTAGAATATATACAACAGCGTACAATTCTGAGATGAATGATGTTGCTAAACGATTAACCCGGACTCTGTGTGAAAAATCCGAGCCATGTTGATTGACAGCCAGCTTGATCGTTCACCAATAGAAACATTAAAAAACAAAACTCCATTCGAATTGTGGTACGACCGACCACCAGTCCTATTATATTTAATAGGTTTTGGATCGAGAGCCCTCGAACATATTCCGAAACAGGATAGATGAGGAAATCTATTAGATAGAAGTTCCGAATCTTGATTGGATATCCTAATACTTGCTATCCTAATACTTGCTATCGATTATTTGATAAGCAAAATGGTAGCATATCTGCAAAACGTCAAGTAGACTTCGATGAATCGATGCAGTACAGAATTCTGACACAGTCACAAAACACATCATTTCACTATGAAGAGCCTAGCAACAATGAGTCGAGAGATGTCGAAAATATTAATATGAATACGAATCAGAAAGATCCGATCAGCGTAGAAAACGCTCGTCGTGTGGAACTCCTAATAAAACAAACGCTACAGATGAAGACACCAGTGAAACTATCGTGTTAAATGATAGTTCTGATATGAGCAAACAACAACGATTGCGAAATTCATATGGCATTTTTCACTAAAACGCTACAGATCCCAAAAGACCATCAAGTTGTATCCAGCAAGATAGCGGCACAGAGGCAGAGAGATCAGCTGAGATCGTGTCATTGCAAAAAAATGAAACTTAGGATGTTGCACGCCTAAATGTAGTGCAAAGATAATAAGTTCAAGATATTCAAAACTAAGCCGGATGTTACTGGAAATCCAACCCGATACAAAGCAAGATTGGTAGCAAACGGTTATATGCAACGTCAAGGTCAAGATTATAAGGACACGTATTCGCACATAGCCAGACTTGCTACTATAACTCTATTGATGTTTGTGGGTGTTAAATTCAAATTTAAAATGCATCATCTAGATGTTGTAACTGCCTTAGTTCATGGAAATCTCTCCGAAGATGTGTTTAAAAAATTCCTGATGGTATTAACATTCCCGATGGCAATGTACTGAAATTGAAGAATCCTTGTACGAGCTGAATCAGTCACCAATAATCACTGAATTGGAATTTTAACGATCAAACGCTGACTACTGTCTCTACACTCGAACGAGTAATAGGTCTATGTAATTATTTACGTTGTTGCGTTGATAATTACTGGGGACGATGAAGAGCAGATCGCTGATATTAAAACAAATTTAATATTGTGTCAGACTTGATGTTGTGTGTTGACGTTCCATACTCAAGCGTTTTGAAATGGCTGATTATAATTCATCGCCTACACCAATGATCAAAAACTTGAAACTCATGAAAACACTGACCAACAATTAACAAATCAGCTGCACTGTGAATTACTGAGCAGTCTGATGTACTTAATGTTGGAGTATACCTGCAATGCGACCTGGCGCCTCTAATTTTAAGTTAAAAAATTTCACGTAATGATGAAGATGTTTTGATTGGGTATGCCAATATTGACTGGGCGAATGATAGTGCCGATCGAAAGTCAACTAATGGATACGTACTCAAAGTTTTTGGTAACATGTAGTCAATTGAGGAACCAAAAAACAAGGTCTAGTAACATTCTCAACGTGTGAGGCGGAATTTGTTGCTGCTTGTGCGATAGTGAACACAGCATTATGGATGAAAAAGGTAATTGTGAAATGAATTAGAGATGTTTCTACCAATTAAAATATGCGAAGACAATTTGATCACGATTATGATTTCCAAGAATCCTGAAACTCGTCACAATAAAAATATCGACATCAACTTCCACTTTCTTAATTTCTGCGGATGATGTGTCTTTAACGCGGGTGGACGTTAGCAGATGATGTCGATACCTGACACATGTCGCGTAACGTCAACCCACCCAGCGAACATATTTCCCACTTTCTGTTATTTTTTAACAACTAGCTCAGAATTTAACATAGTGTTTTCCAATCGGTCTTGAAAAGTGATAGCGTATGACACCCCAGGCGCCTCCTCAGATTTTCCCGAATTGGTAACATTGGACAAAGATTAATGAATTAAGCTCAAAGTGAAAGAAATAACTAAAACTTTAACATTACATATTTTTAAAGTCATCAGATTTGTTGTTGTTTTTTTATTATTTTAATTAAATTTATATATATAATTATAATACAATTTGTTTAATTTAAAATTTAAAAATAACTGAATCTTTCATTTTTTATTATTAACTTATATTTACAATATTTGTTTTATTATTTTTAATATTTATAAATAATCGACAATTTATTCTAATTTTTAATTATTAATAATTTACATTCAATCGCACATATAAATCTTACATCCATACACGCTTTACTTATATATTCGCACCCAACTAAATAAAAAACATATTTATTGACGATTTTTTTAATTAAATAAATAAAAAATTTAAAAATAATATTAATCTCTGAGATTACATTTTATTTGCTTGTGTTTTTTCGTTTTAATTAATTTTAAAAATGGTAATAAGTAGAATATAAATTATCTCTGTGTATATTAATTTAAATTTTGGCACAAAATTAAGTATTAAATCCGAAAAAGTTTAAATAAATAAATAATATAATAATTATTATGATAATTTAATTTAGTAGTTTTTACAATTAATTTTAGTTTTAAATTATAGTACTTAGATATGTTGCGTTTGTGTCATGGAAAACGAAATGTTTTTTTTTGTATAGTAAATCTAAATTAATTATTGCGCGAGCCGTAATTCGATCAGTAGTTTGCTTGATAGTTTTAACACTATTTTATTTAATATTAATAAATCACATTTCTACTAAATTTCTAACTAAACCATAAAGTTTTTTTTTTAATTAGTTAACAATATTATTGTTCTTTTATTTGTTTTTTTTAAATATATATATTTTATTATATAGGACTTTATAATTATATTTACAAAATTTAAATACTTTCTGTGTTGTGTAAAGTGTAATATTTTTATTTTAATTAACAAAATTAATTATGTTTTTATTATAAATTAAAAATAAGTAGGAAACTTTTAAGTATTTTGTATATTTTATTAACTATTGTGTGAGTGTATGTTAATTCTAGTACGGGCGATTGTCTCGTAAATGTGCCTTTTTCCGGTAACCAGCTTTCCGACACCGTCGAAAACCTTCCATTTCTTTGCAGAATTTCTCACGCTTCAATACAAAACATTTCGTTTGTACAATGTTAAAGAATAGTTTACCAACCATATTCGCGTCCGGACAATCGGCTAATTTTAAACATGTACGAAACCTAGAAATACAGAATAAAATACAAATATTTTAGTTAACTTGGCACAATTATTGTATGTAACAAGTACACATAATGGTATGTTTGATATCCCCGATACGTGATCATAAAACGCTTCATTGCTTCAACCGGATTACGTCCGCTTCGTTAAATGTTAAATATAACCGCAATAAAAGACGAACTTCGAACACACGGTAATAAATTTTCCACAATTAGTACCATACGAAGAAAATTTAATGCGTATAAGTAAACAACAGTAAAAAATACGACACCGACGAAGAAGACGTACATACATTAAATTTAAAATCCAAATATTTAACAACTTTGCGTCGATTATGTTGTAGGTATCTTCATTTGATTATCATGTATATAACGTTAAATTATTATTTATGACCGTTTTTTGTATAAACATATTACATATATTTTCTTGAGTCGTACATATCATCTCCCTTGGCTGGATCGTAACACTTTATACTGACGAGAACAAGCAGATTACACATATCGTATATACATAGATACAAACACAGTAGTGATATTTGCTAGAATTTTTATAGTGTTTTGATTTAACGTCAATTAGTTACACATAATCCAAAACAATAATATACGTTAGAAATTAATTAGGATAATTCCGTCAAACCGCATCACAACCATTCATCTATCTATCGTATATCGTACGTACTCGTATTTAAGACATTAAATACCTTTGAAGTGTGTACCCATTATCTTATATCTCTTCTTTACGATATTTTTGGGTTTGTGTAATTGATTAAAATAATTAATTTCGAAAATAAAAATTATTGATAAAATCTAGCAGAAGAGGCAATTTATTGCATACAACATTTGCTGCGTACACGGATATCGTCTATAGGGTTATAGAATATGATTATGTGATGTGACCTAAAATTTTTGGCTTATGTAGAATTTTCAGTCTGACCTACTTATATGTATGGTATAGTAGTTGTACGTTTACATAAAGTAATAGTTTTTGTAAGATTTGTATAAAAGGCGTGTTATGAATATAAATTATAGCAGTGGTGTAAGTATAGCTTAAACATAATCGGTGTACATTTCCAATTAACGCATAAACATTGTGGACATGACCGAAAATAATCGAGTTTCATCACTTTTTAATTTCAAAACAATTTTTGAAACACATCCTAGTATGTTAACAATTTAAGTAACTTGGTTTGTTGGGGGTTCAGTTCGCCTAAATTATGTAATCCTCAAATCATAAAAAGTCAGCAGCTCTGCAAACTATTTACAACCCCCTCTATATCATATATAGAGAACGGATGATGATTTATTAATAACAAAAAAAATCAAAACAAAATATTTCAAATAAATCACTATTGATTGATTAAAATATTTATTTTATATAATCGTAATAAATAAATGAGATAAAATTAATAAATATAAATAAATTTATCAATATATATGTTGTAATTAGGTTAGGGGTAGAGACCTTTCACTCTTTAGTCACGTACCATATTACTTCGCGTGCTAGACACGACATCTAGATATACATAACACATTCGTATTTTGTACCTTGTCACATTTATATACTTTAAGAATTTGAACAATACAAAAAGCATATTTGTTATTCTTGCATATACATAGGGGCGAAACGTAATCATGGTGGAAATTAGGAAAAAGCATTACATATTTATTGTTTAGAAAATGTTTTTTCGCGTATTACGCCACCAACAAGTAAAACAACAACGTATGTGAATCATTCATATAGCATTCATTTTTTTGGCTTTATCTATGATTCTTATGCATGGTTGAACTCTTACGTTAAGTTTTTTCATTAAAATTATTATTATTTATAACAATAATAGTAAAAAAAGAAAATTCTTGTTATATAGATGCTACATACAAATATGTAGATGTATTTCCTGTTTTGACTGTTACTCCGTGTTGTGTTATATGATGTTCTCGTGAGGAATGACGATAAGATTGGAATAGAATTTAGGCAATTCAATGAGTTATTGTTTTTTTATTATCTTTGCAATCTGTTCTGGTGCCGAGGGTCTCCAAACTCTTTTGCGATTCACTTTTCCCGTCTTTACTTTGCGCCGTTGCTAGAAAATTCGATTACGTACGGCTATAGGTTCGATTTTCGTAGAACCATCTGCAACAATGCATAGCTCCATGCCAACCTATAATAGTACTGAGATGAAAGATGATTCGTCCTATGAGTTCTGCACTCCGTCAGGAGGTCATTAAAGGGGGTTAAGGGTCTTTAAAACCAAAGTATAAAAAACCAGTTTACAAGCCTATAAATTTAAAAAGTTGGCTTAATTGTATTTCAGGCCGGATTTTCTTTCGAGTCGGTCTAAGGAAATTCGATCTAAAAGTTAAGTTGAATTTCCATTTCTACTTTGTGTCAAACCAAACAAAATTAAATTGCCAATTGCTTCATACTGAGAAATGTAATGATTGGTTTATACAGGTACATATTTATAACTGTGTATGAGCGGAACGAACATTCTGTTTGAACCTTAAAATAAAAATTCATATTTTTGTTGTATTTTTTACGAGTATATTCAAAATTTAAATTTTAAGATTGTTTTGCAAATGTGGTATTATACTACGGTTGCCAGATAAAATTTGTTTAAACTACGTACACCTCATTAAAATATTTTATTGAGATTTACTCTTGGCTCTCTCCACAAAGTAGCACAACCATGGCAATAATAAATAACTTTTATTTATACACACAGTTTATTGGATCAGGGGTAGGATGATCGGGTAAATGCTAGTAAGCAAGCAATTTGCTACCCCAAAACCTGGCTGACTAATCAATATTACCAGGCAAATGTGAAATTGAACTTATTTTTATTTTATAATTTTTTTTATTTTTTTTACAGTAAATTTTTAATTTTACAGTAAACTTTGAGGCTTAGAAAACCAGCCAGCTAATTTTTATATTGTTTTACTGTTCAATCGCAAATATAAAGAAAAAATTTATAAAAAAATTAATTCAAATTCAAATTTGCGCGAGCAAACTGATTGCTTACTAGATTGCATGTGCCCCGAAATCCATAGCTCGGAGCATTTTTCTGATTAGAACTCATGGGTTTCTTGGACATAAAGTTCACAATTGCTTAACTTTTCAATTCATATAGCAAGCTTTAAATTTTTGTTCATCAGCACATAAGTATGTCAAGATTTCTAATTAGAAAATAATATTGTGCAAGAAAATTTGTTAGAGTGTGTTTCAATTGGTTTAAATACCAAATAAAAAGTTAAAAATTGCGGTGAATCAAAATGTCAAACTTTTTATCTGCTTCAAGGGTTGATAAAATTTTTATATGGAAAACATTTGGCTGACAAAAATATTTGTTTGTAAACAGAAATTTGCCATGTACAAATTTTGAGAAAAATCGCAATGATAACTGACCATAATTGACATATATTAGTCAATTATGGTCAGTTTACATCTGCTGCGTTTTTTACAATGCTATTCTAATTGTACATGCTATTCTAATTGTATTTTGTTGTGAAACAGTAAAACAATGGAAATTATTATAGTTTCTAATACAAATATCACTACCGTCTAAAATTGTTGTGCGATATCAATGAACCCAATCGTTTGGGTTACAATTTTTGGTGTGAAGCCCTGAATAAGTTCAAAAAATGAGTACTAAAAATCATAAAACACACTCATTTTTAATGCACTATTTTTGGTTTGAAATTTGTACTGTCAAACGTTATTTCAATTGGCCATCAATTTAGAATGTTGTTTTTTATTTTGGGTTTTTAAGCTTGTGAAAATGAAAGAAATATTAAGAAATTGTAATAATTTGTTTAATACCAGGATAATTAAACTACATAATTCTTAAAATTAACGAAGCAGCTATCGCATTATTGTTCACGTAAGTTTTTAATAAGAGCCCCATCAAATGAGGATACACTGTTTTGAGAACTATAGCCACAATACCAACTAACACAATACCTATTTTGATGCCTATATAAAACCACTTTGTAGATATTAAAATAATGACCCGTTTGTTAAAATATTTCATGAACCGGGAGGTTCATATATTTTGTCGATTGCCATGGTTATTCCAAAAATTTTTAAAAAATTGGGGCCCCTAAAATAATATTCAATTTTGTAAAATTGTATAATTACCTAAGTAATTTGTTTCACACTCACGTTTCAACTTCGCAACTGCTTATCCAATTTCTCGATAACCATAACAACATCGCTGTTTCCTTAGTTATGAATCCATAATATTTTGTCTTAGGTGCAAATACAACATTTTATGGTATTGCTGTTTATGAGATCGAATTAAAGTTGAGTTTTATAAGCTATGTTTCTCTTAGTTAATATTTTAAAAAACTTAATATTGTTAATATTTTAGTAAACATACCGAGTCGAGGTTAACTTTTATCATACAAAATTCAATAATTTTTTCAAATCGAATCATCCAATAAGTGCAATTTCGCCTCAACACTCTATTATCCTTGTTTATAATTCACCTACATTATGCTCAAAACATGATAATAATACAGATGGTAATTCTTAATTTAAACAGAGCCCGGCTATTAACTTTTGTATAACCGATACCAGTCAATAATCTGGAATAGTACAAAACTACAATTTGAAATTGGCTCTAAAGGAGTGCTTTTTATATTTTGTTTGCCCAGATACAAAGCTAAAATTGGTCTAACATTCGCCCACAGTTTTGCCACTCTTTTTTGTTCCATTTTTGTGCTAGATAATATTCAAGGAAATCTGCAATTTTAAATACGTGTTTATAATCTAAATCGCGGCTATATTGTTTAGATGTAATAAACATATTTAAGCCTCTGTAGCAGGATGTATCAGATGAAAGCTAGGAACAGTACCTTGTAGCGTACGAATGTTTCAATTGCTTAGACACATAATGTTAATTGCTTATTTGTTAACATAATTTACTCTTCGTCTATGATGATCGCCATTTGGTACTACTTATAGGATAGGTTATTTGCAATGCCCGTCAAATTAATGGCAATTGTCTCATTTGCTCACATGCTCAGTTCTATACCCTTCTCATGATGTACTATAACTTTGACCGAACTGCTCCACAATAGTGAATATCAAAGCGGTATACTAAGATTTGTAGATATTTATCAATGAAATAAACCAATTCTTTGGAATCGTATAATCAACGTTCGCCTATTGTTACCATAATCGAAAATGTTAGACTCAGGTATTTTTTTTTATATTTTCCAATGATTAACCACTTCTCAAAAATCAAGATGTTAAGCAAAATAGCAAAAATATAATCGCAAGAATAAAAACCGTATACAACACAAAAAATCGATAATAAACTATATAAGGATCCTTTTTTCTAAATTCCCATAATACACTACCAACTAGTATCCAATTGTTCAATTGAAATTGCAACATTTCGAAAAAAAAAATCTATAACAAAAGTATTATTATTACAAATGATCATTTAATGTTTCTGACAATTCCTATATACATATTGTACACACTTCATCCAATCCAAATATACGTATACAGCTATTTCCACCGAGAAAGAATCGCCTCAATGCTACATATATAGGATGATAGCCATATAGCCACAATAGATTCAAAAAATAAAAATTCTAAATGACAATGACAGCAATAATATAATGTATAAGAGTGTTGTGCTGCGACCTACCCCAAAAAAATTGTTGAAATTATTTTATCGCTTTTCTAAAATTATTTTTCATTGTCGAGTCGAGTGAGGGAAAATAATTTATTATGGGTTATTATTATATTCCTCTGAAATGAGTATCACCATGATATGATTTCGTTTTGATCATGATGATGATTTTATTACTACAATCGGGAAATATAAGACTAAATTGTACCAACCTATAATTTTGAATTTAACACTTTCATTATATTATATACGTATGTCGAAGATATTAAATTACGGTGCGGCTTACGATCACCTTTCTCTCAATCAAATAGTGTGCTGAATAGAAAAAGGTCATGCAATTGTTTAAAGTTTTTAGATTTTTTGCAAAATGTATATTCAACATACTTATACATATCTATTGACCATGGTTCCGTTTGTATACATTCGACATCGGCATTGAAACTGACATTTCCTTATAATATGGTAGATGAAATACTCAAAAAATTCGACCATCGATATATCACAACTCCAAAATCTTATGTAATGATAACATCTTAAGCTATTTAATTCTTCCATCGTGTATCGTTTGTAACTGTACCTAATCTATTTAGAGATTTACCTTATGTCGTGTTGATAAAATTGATTGATTTTTATTATTTTGGTGTTCCTAGAATTTTCCTAGACGTACGTAGAAAAGGACATAAATTATGTGAATGTTTTGTAAACGGGTGTGAAGTTTTCTTTTTAGACTTGGTGTGTTATCTATATCCTATTGTTGTAGTCTTGTGCATTTTTGTTAATGGTGGAAATGCAGTTTTCTTAACTAAATTTATGTATAGAGAAGATTGGGGGATGTAGTAATTTAATCAAAATAGGCATTGAATTGAAAAGATGAATGATTGTAAATTTAATGTCGATTTGACTAAAACAGATTTGGTTAGGGGTGGTTTTATATAACTGGCACTTTTACAATATGTAGAACAAATGTATTTAACATCAAGACATAAATATTTCACAAAATTTAATCATAAATCTTATTGATTTATATAAGATGAATAACCAACAATTTAATTAAAACCAATAAAAATATTTTTCAAAACAATAAAACCATATCATTATCATCTAACTAGATCGAACACACATGATCAAGACAAAAAAATGCGATCATATTCATCTACGAAATGGTGCAATCATGATAATTCAAATAAAACATAAATACGGCGATCATAAATCAAAACTATTCAAATCAAATCAAGATTCTATAAAACTATTATGGAAACTCACAAAAATTGTTGACATATTAATTTCGATTTTATTATCTTATTAATTAAATTAGGTTTTCTTTTGTGTCTATTCAATCTAAGTCTAGATATAATAAAAGAGTAAGTTCTTTGATGAGATTTTGTTGATCTTCATTTCTATTTTAAAAGGAAGGCAATTAAATAAATTAATAATATAAAATGTTTATTTTATGTCAACCGTCATTTTCACAATAAGCATATAAATTAAATAAAATTTTATTGTTTAACCCTTTTGGTAAATTCGTTTTCTTTAATAAAATTAAACACATGGCCACAAATCTATCTTAAAACTGACATTATTTTTTTGGATGCATTTCTCAAACCTCGAATTCTGAAATGCGGTTTCAAAACATCCCTGATTAGTATACATAGACTTATACAAATGATAAGGGTTAATCAAATCGATCGATAATCAATTATGCTATGGTTAAATGTCTTTTTCAGAAAATATGCGGACACACTCGACAATGTGATTATGTGTGTTAATAAATTAAAAACTATTGAAAATAATCACAATGGAAACGATTTATTTAAAAAAAATGGGCATGAAACATATAAACCACACTCGAAATTGTTATGGGTTAATTTTTTTTATTTTGCTGCCGCACAAATTGTCCCCCGAAAAAATCGTAGGGTGAACGTTTCATGACACCCGAAAAATTGGTAATTCTGACTATTTTTTATGTGCAAATTTATCCGTATATGGATAGATATATAGACATAATATAGAAATTAAGTGTTAGGTTATTATCATCATCCCTTTATATTTTTCACTTCTTTTATATAGGCGACGAGTATCAAAGAGATTAGTTTGAGATGTAGATTTTATATTTTACGAAATTTAGGTTTTTGTGTGTAAGTACTCGCACGTATTTCTATATTGTATGATTGAAGAATTTCGATATCCTTGCATATATGTCTTGTATGTATGAAGGGGTGCGACAAAAATCAAAACAAACTAAGTGCTAAAAGTCCACTTGAAATTCCTATATATAGATGTCCTTGCTCTGTATTTAAATTATTGCTTAACGAATGAGTAGTATTATGGCCAGAAGGTGATTATTATTTTTATTATGAAGGGGATAACAGCTAAAAATATTTGTAATATTATTGTATGTGATATCTCGATTTCAGTGGCACACAGTTTCATCGAAATTATGAAAACAAGAAGCTGGAGTAAAAATTCTCAATGATAAACAGAATAAAATGTAATAATTAGCCGGTTTGATATTGTATCCAGTTTATATTAAAATAAAAATGCGTGTGACACCCATATGAACCTGTTTTCAATATTTCTTTTCTCACATATTGTATTTATTAGGATTACCTTCCAAAATTGCTTTACTTAATTAAAACATAGCATTTTACTTTCGATTTAAACAGAATAAGAGTTCATTGAAAATAACTCAATTCAAGTCATAACATCACAGTGTATTATCATGAACTAATCTCATTTAATTTAAATCGTCTTTTAAGTGCCGCATGTTCCATGAGCTAAAGGTAGTCAAAATTTGTTTCTAATAGAAAACGTATTCTAAAATTATTATTTTTTGTATGAAGTTACCACATTTGGCGTAGTACAAAAAAATTACTACATTTGAGACATTTTGCGTTAAAAGGCGAATAGAACTGATTTAAAACGCCACACGAAAAGAGTATTGTCACCCGGCAAATATGGATCACCTATTGTTAATTCGTAATGAGACGTCTCCGTAATATCATTTTGGCCAATGGATTATAATACCAGTTTTCACAATTTGACACCTAAGGTGCCTCACTTCATAAGCATATGACTTATTGATTCTTTTGAATCCTCTGTAGTTATCGAGTCATATTTTTAAATTAGACCAATATTTAAACTAAAAATAATAAACCTTATATTTTAGGTCCGAGCCCGTAGATAGAAGAGATAGAGATATGAATTAGTGAGATCCACTAGAACTTTTATAATGTTGAGTTGGTTTTTAGAATTTATAGTTTGGAATCGAAATAATTTGAAGTTGTGTGAATGGGCTAAAATCAAATTACATATTTCAAATTAAAAGTTATTTGCAAATGGAATTTTTAAACTAATGACTCTAATAATATTCTAAGTTAAATTTTACAGTTCTTGGCACTTGTAAATTTTCTACGACTAAGCTATACCACTTTTTAAATATCGCAATTTATTCTACAATTTAAAAGGAGCAAAGTACAATCCAAACTATTCCAGCAATAAATAAAACAGTTAAACTTACTAAAGTGTTTCTCACATAAAAGGTTAGTATGAAATCCTTTAAAGAGAGGGGAGAGAGGCATCAAAGAATATGACCCATAAGAGAAAATTTTTACAAACAATTTTTGTTGGGTATTTAGAAATTTTACAATTTATTAAAACGAAATCTTTCAGAATCAAAACAATTAATCGACTTGCTACTATTAAATTGAAAATCACTGAAAAAGGTTGTTAATTTGAGAATAAAATCTCGAGAATATATTTGTACTCGCAAGAAGAAAGATAAATGTCATTTATATTTTTTATGGGATGTACTATAACTTTACAATTACTCATATAATATAGTAAATACAAGGTGCTTGATGTGCCTTTTGGATAGGATTCACGAGTAAATATTTTATTTTCATACGACAAATCAGCAAAATCGGCTTCAAATTAGCATATACTGCAAATCAGGGGAACATAATCTTTCTCAAAACTGTATTTAAATTGTAGGCAAATTAGTAAACTATTAGAAATTAGCTGGAAAAAATTTATTTTAAATAAAGCATTGGATGCCATAAATAATACACATTGTATTGTAATATCTCTCAATTGTATCTTTGAACAACTGATTTAAACCACTTCAAATTCCACTACCACAATGCAATGATAACAATAACCCAATCATCATTAACATTGATTATATGCTTATCATTTTGGATTTAAGTGCAAGTGTGAATGAAGCACGCTAAAAAGCATAGTATATGATAACGCAGAGGCAAGCTGCCGGTTATCACTATCATAATCCGTTGAAAAATTTACAAAACATAGTTTATCAGCTTTTAAATAATTCTCAGGCACTGAATAGTTTAACTTCAGAATTTTCAAAACGAATATCAATTTCAATGTGCCAATTCAATAGATCGTAAACCCTTGAGTTCGATGAAGTTACGGGTCTGAAATTTTGATTTTTCTATAATGTTCTGTTGATCAAAATGTTTGCAATTCGATATTTGTTTAGGGTGGATTTAATTAGTTTAATTGAGAGAAATTTTAATTATGCCAATATTTTATCGACAGTTCGAGGTTTTGCACTGATGGGCACCGAACTGATAGTTTTATCGATAAGCCCTCATTGATCCTATTAGAGGTCCATCTGGCAAAATTTTTCTTCTCCAACCACCCCGAACGCACCTAACATCAAATTTAACCTAGGTGCATATCCATTGAATTGGTTGCGGTCCATCGATAAATTGTCAGAATATGGAAAAATTCACCACTAATAATCTCACAAGACTCATCCTAATTACAAATCAAGCTTATCAAAAAACGTATAAATTACAAATTGGCAACCTCAACTTCGAGGCATTCCATAGTACATATACAACGATAGATTAGATTTTTCTAAGACTCTCTAAATTGATAGTAAATATATTAAATTATTATATCTCATCTTATCTCCCAATTTTCGTTTAATTCTAGTTCGAGGCTAAAATCATAGAAACGTGACAATAGATACACGGGAAGCCAGAAGTAAGGTGTATTGGCTTTAGATAAATTTAATTTTTTTATTTATCTTGAGATGAGATACAATAAACGTCTTCGAAGTAGGCCAATAATTTTTAGAAACTCACTTATTCTCTTTGGTTTAGCCAAAAATTAACTGAGATAACTACGAAACTCGTGTACAGTGAAAATCAAAATCATACTCAATTCAACAATTAGCTAATTATAATATTTGGAAGGAAATAAACATTCAAATTTTTATTTATAGGGCCAATCTATACATATAAATAGAGTTGGGGTTTCACACCAAAATCACTGCACCGTTTTTAGTGTAGCTTAAATAGATTTGAAGCTGACAATTTATGTTATTTTGATATCTTAATCTGTTTTAAAGTCATACCAAAGAGTATCTAATGTATTATGCTCAGTGGTCGTACGATAAAACATAATAGGTCAGTAATGGCCAACCAAAGGGGTTTCTCGGTCCATTTTTCCGTTACTAATTTTTTTCATGGAAAAACAAAACAATTTCAAGAATAGTTTACCGAAATCTACTTTTCTAGAATAATACATATTTAAATGACATTTTCGTCGCCTTCTTAGATTAAACGATTTAATAATGTCATTACTAGTTAAAGCAATTTTATTGTGTTGTTTTCGGTTTTCTACTTTGCAGTAACGTTGAAATAATGGTTGACTTAGTTATTTGTGATTGTATGAACATTTGTCAACGATGTGTTCCACGTTGCTTTCTCTAAGAAGCAAATGAACGTTTTAATGGTCGAGGCTTATAAAAAATAAAATTAACCAAAATTATTTTCCGCTATATTAAAATTTGGAAGCATCCAACAGCGGAGACAGTTAAAATACAAGCGTGTCAGAAGTTCATCTTCCATATAACCTATTTAAAAACGAAACAACCAAAATCTGTGGCTTCATTTTTAGAAGCGATTAATACCCTGAAGTGATAAATTTTTTTGCAAATTATCAATTTTAGTTGTCGAGAGGAAAAATTGTGTTTAAGCTTTTACATAAATTGGGATCATTTCATGTTGAATTAATCATTGTAAGTAAAATAATTTCTAGCATACTAACATTTTTAGTTTAATTACAAATTGTTTAAAGTCACTTCCTACATTTTTATTATAAACTCACTCATTATTTTTCTATCAATTTGTGTTTTCTTTATAAAAAAGAACAAATTACAAAGGGTTCTAAAAAATACTTCCATCATTTTGTACGGGTAACTGCTAGTTCTTAATAAAAACGGAAAGATTCTCTTTCTAAAAGTCAATAACTAAGTAATCGTACAAAATTGTTACGAAGCAGCTGGCTCACTTCTGTAAAATATATTATCAGAATGCTTAATATAATTACCGGATATTATTATGCTTGTCACCGGCTCATTGGTTGTTCGATAACACTAAGAAGCTACAGATTTATTCCAAAAAATTAAATATCCCATGTAACCGAATTGTAGTTAAGTATTTAAAACTTAGCGTCAAGCATTCAATTTACACCACATTCTTCTATAACATTCAAGGAAATATTTAGCCCCCTGTATCAACATTACTCTACATCCTAAATAATACTTAAATGCCTATATCAAAGTTCAATTTACACCACATTAAGACAAAACAATTAGAAACCAACAACAAAAAACCGGAAAAACAAATAAAATTACCATAATCAACAAATTAACACGTTTCCTTCCAATGTAATGGTTTACTACATAACACCCCACTCTACTATTCAAAGCAAATAATAAAGCAAACAAAGAACTTCGAACACCCCAACCAAAATAAAATCCATATATCGTTTTTAAATCAATTTTTTTTATAATTTTATATGTGGTTGACCGACAAATAAAACTGTTTTTCACCACCAGAAAGGAATTAAAAATTTGTGTACTACATAATATAAGGTTACACACGACACTTATCAACCCCTACGTATATTTTTCCCTGGAATATACAAAAGTGGTAATACCATACTAAAAATCATTTGTTACAATTACCGAATTGATAAAACGCAAACAATGTATTTTAAATGGGGCGAGGGTGATGGATGTGATTATCAGATAACATTTCTTGTATCGAGGCAAGTGACTAACCGATAGGAGTGGGTGCGGTGGCTCTGAATTTTATTGAAACATAAAAATTAATGATCTAATAATTATTTTGTGAATTGATCTTACCAAATGGTCATATTTTTTCCTAATTAATATATCTAATATTATCAGAGCCACGAACAGCAGGACATACTAATTGGATTTTCATTAAAAAGCAATATGTACATATTTAAAGGGATGTAAGGTTCTCATATGAAGATTTTGTGATTGACGCGCCACAGTCGTATACATCGTCGTGGATTCATGATTGATGTTATACAAAGATCAATTCTATATAAAAAAAAAGATTGGAATTTTGTCCTTAATTAATTTAAATAAATATATATAAAGTAATAACAATAGTGATAACCATATAATATACAAGAAGATACCAATCATCAATATACATACGTAAACGTTTGAGTGAGAAAACATTTCGATTTCGTCTTATTAATTTTAAAGTTAAACAAAACAGAAAACAAGATTTCGACGTTTTTATGTATTTTGGTCTATCGATAAAAAGCCATAAACGAAGACGAAAATGGTAAGATAAAATTATTAATGAGACATAACACTCAACAACAATCGTATTCCATGTTAATGTTATCCTCCAATTCATAAATCTTTTTCTTATTTTATATTTTTGTAAATAGTTTTTATCTTGATTGGAAGACAAAACAAACCAAAACAACAAAAAAATCTAAACGGCTATTATTATTATTTTATTAAACCCTTTGATGATGGACCCTTGTCCTGTCCAGTTTTTATTTATATACATTTTCGACACCTCAACTTATTCGCATCGTTTATTTAAATCGATATATAAAGAGAATTTTTTATAACATTTTGGGGCGGAATACATTTTTCCATTTTCTTCTCTCTCTCGTGATTATTTTTGTTACATTTTCCGTGTCCCTATAAGAAAGCGCATGGCAATAATGAATATAGGTGAAAAATAGGCGGCGTATATTTGGATACAGTGTAGACCTACCTCCTGTTGCGCACCGCATCTATATAAATTGATATAATTACATAACACACTAAACAATCAAAATTACCTTTCATCACAAGTGCAATGTAATATTGTACTAACACGCCAATTGAATAGGCCGTATTTTGTATCGAATCCGGCGATCCATGACGGACATGCTTTATCGTGTTGGCGACAACACCGATCGGCTTTCGAATAACCACCAATTTCAACGTATCTTTCAGCCGTGTATCCTTTCCCGCACCATTTTGTGCCCGGAAACCGAAGCACATCCGATAAATCACGTCGTTTACTGTAAATGTTGCAATTAGAAAATTTATTATTGAAAAGTGTTTCTATTGGCGTACACATCGAGCCACACTTTTCAATAACCATATTTTGTATTTTTGTCGTGGTATAAAATCGCGCGTTGCGAGCACCGGTTATAAATAAATTAAGTATCGGGGATACAACTTACCATATAAATAAATAAAAATAATAAATAATAAAAAAAATGTATCCTAACCTTAAATCACAACTACAATGGCTTATTGTAAACGGCGAAAGATTAAAAAAACTCCATTTTGTTGTCATTCCCTCGATGAATAGTTTACAGTGATCATGTTTACGGCAACATGTATCTGCTTTCGATGATCCACCTAATTCATTGTAACGTTCGGCTGCTCTTCCTGTACCGCACCATAACGTATTCGGAGCAATAAACCAATTTGATAAATCTCGTTTTTTACTTTAAATTGTAAATCAATATATTGCGTAGGAATAAAATAAAATTGAAACAAAAAATAAAATAAATAATAATATAAACAAATATAATATAAATAAAAATATAAACAATAATAATTAGTATTAAAGCAAAAAGCGGTCGCGTATAGGTTATAGCTTGATTATAAGGGTTTTGTAGAGGTTTACGTAAAACAGAATGCAATAAAATAGTAAATCTTTAATTTCACAATGATATGAATGTTTTGTTGTTCCTTATTTAAATTAGTATTCGGTATTTTCCGGGTCTAATACTGTGTGACTCGTACTGATTAGTTCATACTACGATACCAGTAATTCGTACATAGCATAAAATAGACTGCGTTCTAGTTTAATTAAGATTTGCTAAATAAATTGAGATTTATAAACCGCACTTTAGTTTGTTTCCGAAGCCGAGATTTATTTATGGAAACTAGACGCCACATTACGAAGCTTTCATTCGAATATGTTACATCCAATGGCGTAGTTTGTCGTTCTAGTGACTTTATAAGTTCGCTATTCGTATTAAATATTAGCCATTTGTATAACAATAAATGACTTAAGTCGAGAGAAACAATTAAACAACGTCATTTTGAGTCGAGTGAAATTTTGGGATGACTGGAAAAAATATAAAATACAATTTGTCGTTTGAAGTGACTACGATAAAAACAAATTAAATATTTTTTTGGCAAGGATGTTAAAAATTAAATTTGCGATGTGTACTAAAGTGTTTCTATTTTAAAAATTTAATATGTATATATTACATAATATCTATATTCGCCAGTAGATGGATATGTTACGGTTAAAGTCCGAAATCGGTAAATGTCCTAAATTTCCATTTTTTAAATTAGTTTACACGATTAAAAATTGGTTATACAGAGGTCCGATGTAAACGAAATATTTGATGACCGACGCCCCTACATTCCCGTTTCTTCATTTATTCCGCATAAGAGGTCTAAGCGACATGAGGGGTGGAATTAGCTCCTGCTAGCATGTGAGAGTTAGTTAAGCCGTTGGTCCCTACTATTTCAAACGAATTTGTAAAAATATCATAAAAAGTAGTCCGTTGGGTGAATGTGAATCATTTCGGCAATCAAACAGTTTTTTCGGACTTTTACCGATTTCGGACTTTCACCGTAACATATACAAAAAAAATTTGAAAATCCTTTTTTAACTTTTATATTTTAATCGCAATACGAGTATTCACATGGTGAAAAACTTGTTGGCGGAGAATACATAAAAAAATGTCGATGCCATTCGGGCAGCAAAATTTTAAAAATACTGTGTAGGGGAAAGTTTTCCAAACAAACGTCAATAATTACGCCAAGAAAATATTTACTACAGGTTTCGGACATAGTCTAAAAGACGAAATTTTTTCATACACAAATTGAGAAATTATTTTTTATTGTTTTGGCGAGTAACATCAAATAATTTAACAAGATCAATTCGAATAGTTTTACTGACTTATTTAAAATGGCATCCAAATAATTACATAAGTTGCAAATAAGTCGTGGTTTCGACAGCAGCATTAGAATAAAGATCAGGCATATTTGGTTTTAGGGCGTTAGAGACATCTATCAATTACTGGTTTGAACTAATCAGCGTTCAGAGATACAGTAATAACGAAATTTTTAGATATCAACGGTAATACTTAGTTCGTCTCTAATTTATCAGTTTGTATTATTCTACCGTCATGTTAGCTATCGCCTCAAAAAATATAAAAATAATCATTTTGACGCCGATCATATGGTTGCAGACATCAAAGTTCAGTGTTTTATCTTGAAGGCGTATTTTCCTACTTGGTTTCTTGTTTCTATTAAAATGCAAACGTTTCATTAAAGAAACACATTTTTGTTGAATAACGCCTTACTTACGGCACCTTTAAAACAATAAGGAACAGAATTATTTAAAGAGAACTTTTGGAGTGGCTCTTTGTATAAAGTTGTCGCTTATGCAATTTTCCTTAATTCGGTTTGATAAATAAAGGCAACTAGACAATTAACAGAATTGAGATGAAATTGTAACTTTATGTGCATAAGGTTAAATGAGACGTTAAAAAGTTAAACAAAAATTAAATCAAAAATAAATTTAATCAATTTGTTTGCAGCGGCTTTTGTTGAGCGGGATTGCGACTTTCGACCGATTTTACCGAATTTTAAAATTTTTAAATTTTTAGTTTTCCTACATTTTAACCTAGTTCAATAAAATTGACGTTTCTGACTGCTTAGAGCTCTCTGAAGAACTTGCATCTCATTTTAAAAATTCTCATTGCTGATTAAGGGTTTAAGGCAACTAAGTGCCAGAAAAGACTCAAAATTGATATACAACTTCCAGTGGCCCTATTCTGGCTTTCCCAGGGAATTGTTCTGGCAGACAGGGAATAACTTTTTACAATTTTTTTATGTATATTTTTATAAACTAAAACACGTATTGCGAGCATATTACAATACAAGCTTAATTTATTTTTAAATATATATTTATTAGAAAAAATATTGTTCAAAAAATTAAAAAAATCTATACGAATCACAATTCCCCAAAAAAATAATGGGAAAATTAATTAAACTGCTATAAAATGGAATTATTTTTTCCCAATAAAACAATTTCCCAAATGCTACAATACACTTTGGGGAATAAAAAATTTCCAACTGCTGATAAATGTCACCAATTTCTAATTCCCAATTCCTGGGGAAAACCAGAATAGGGTCACTGGTCGATTTAAAACATAAGAACGCGGAAGTTTTTTTTTATAGGCATCAATCATTTTTTCCGTTCTATTGAAAAGAAACTGTAACAGAGTTTCGAGTTCTGTTATTAGGAGTTACCTCGCATAAAAAAATCTTTAGGGAGACAAATCGGTATTCTCACTTTGTACAATACCATTTCTTTCCCAATCTTTATTTCTACCAAATTTGCTTAGAAAAGCTTCGTCAGTTAAATCGACCAACACAAGTTTGCGAATGTGTGCACGGTTCTAAATTGGTAGAAGTAAAACTAGTTTTTAAGAATCAGTAAAACTATTGCACAATGTATTGTACTTGCGTTTAAAATGAAATTTTACTAGAGTAATTTAGAAAGGTCGCGGAAAGATGCCGCTCAGAATACAGAAGAAGAACTTCATAATCTAAACATTTTGAAGTTTTCATCTACTACTTTTCTCATGTGAAGTTTGATTTCGATTTGTCAAGTCATTTATATAAAAACAGCAATTTAACAAAATTTGTCAGTTACATTTTTAAACTGGTAAATATTGAAATCGTGTAGTAATTAAATTATTTGTAAAAAAAAGTTTATTGATTATTTTCAATCTTCATGCCGAGATAGTAAACATCTTGCGGAATATGAAGCATGGGTGCTAAATGGACACTTGAATTTAAACGTGGTTGTGAAATCGTTTACGGTGACCAAGCAATTCAAGTGATCAAAAAGCAATTCGAATAAAATTTTCACAGCAATATTTGGGCTATTTCAAGAAGGAAGAAACTCGCCATTGATTTTTAACTAAGGACGAAACGTTGATATTCACTACTATAATGGATAGACCTCGGTGGAATGCGTCAAAGACAGCATAACCGGTTTAGTAAGCAGAAATGACTATCGCCTCAGTTTGCAATTGTTGCAACATGCAGCCTGTTCATTGGATTTGCCTCTCCGTTTTTCTTTCTCTATGTTACAATTTAAAAAACTTTAAATTTTAATGGAAAACGTTTTTCGTTAAATGAAGAGGTTATAGTAGCTATAAATAAATATTTTGCAGATCTTCCGGCAAATCATAGAGGGGATTTGGAAACTTTGACATTCCTGGACCAAATGTATTAGGGTTTTGGGAGAGTTTCTCCATAAATGAAATTATATTGTATTTTGATAACAATGTTTTGTTATCAAAATAACCGCTCCCAGAAGTTTTTGAACTACCCTTGTATAACATTTTAAAATAATATGGGGTTTCCTGGTATAGTATATTAGTATTTCAGTCAGCCGAGAGAATAGGCATATAGTATGGATTTGTGCAGAATTAATATGCTGAAAGCTAAATTATCTATCTAAGTCAAATATAGCTTCGGGTTGTACGGAGTTTAAACATTTTTTGTGGTGAACAGATAAAATAAGACAAATAAGATGCGTTTTATCTATCCAATCGTTTATGTAAGCAATGTGCTTTATAAAATTAACAATTAATTTATTTTAAAAGGACTCATTGGTTAAAGTAGTAGAATAATGTGATTCATTTCCCACCAGGGATTCCGTCATTACTATCCGTATACTATCCAAGATCCGAACTATAAAAATCTCCGCTTACATTGCAAAAAAATACTTTCATAGGTTTCCGGTTTCGGTTTTAAATATTTAAAATCGAAAATTCAATTTAGCCAAATATTATTAATATTTTTTATTGTTAATTGCCAGGAAATCGTAATTCGGTTTGTTTAATCGTTTTTGTTACCTTTCATATTGACTAAGTGTTAATTGACGTCAATGGATTCGTTTGACAGTCCAAAACTTAGATAACGCTGATTTCATTTCTATACTCCTCTAGTCTATTGAATTCGCTATGAAATATAGTTGAAGCACTAGCTCGGCAATCAACGATTTTCCAAACAAAACAATAAATCCGTCATCCCCGTATTCTACGATGAAAATATTTCAAAAAAGATAAAAAAAGAGCGGTGCATTGCCGTAAAATTCGAAAAATACTTAATTAATCGGAATATGGTTTAAGGCAAGATTCCTACACACATCCATACATCAAAATATTTTAGGACGATACATTTTGTCGCACGCTGTTTGTTGTTGTTTTTATAGTTGAGACAATATTGTAGTGGGGCAACATTATTATGAGTTGCACAATTTGAGAAGAAATCAAAGGATAGAAATTTATAAAATAATTTTTATTTGACTTTGGTGATCACAACTAACAAGTCAACCCGCAATTAATAACGTTCCAGTTTACGGATGCGGTTTAAACGTTTCAACTACGTTACAATTCGGTTCCCGTTTAAATTCCGTCGATCATAAATTTATTGCAGTAATCTAATAATATTATTTACGTAAATATTACGTTGACGCAATTAAGAAACAGTTATAAAGGTGTTCCTTTTAGCGGTATATTTACTGACCCCCATCTACATCCTAAGCTCCTCTGAGATCTCTTTCGTTATCAGGCGGCTAAGTCGCATGAGAGGCGCAATTACTTTCTGCGTGCCCGTGAGAGTTAACTGTGACTATCATTCTGCTTAGCTACGATACTACGTACCCGTAAATAGTCCGTGAAGTGAACCATTTAGGGAGTATAGGACTCCCACTTCAAAAATTAAGTTCCAGTTAAACAGTTTTTCAAATTTTAATCATTTATTTACATATTTCGTGCTTTAATCAATCTAACTCCTATTTTGGAATATTATTTGATTTTAAATATTTTATAACATAAGTGTTAGGCGATTCTCGAGTAGGTGCAAATGTTTTAATTTTAAACTCAAAATTTAAATGTTCTAACAAAAATTTAAAGAGCGGACCGAAACGAAAAATAACGAATTGAACCGATTGAAAATTGTGTTTCTGTTATGTTAACGTACCATCGATAATTATAAATTTCATTACCGGTTCGGTTTCCAGTTCAATACAATTAACCGGGAATATCGGTTTTGAAGTAAGAGATTAAATTGCCCAATACAATTTTCTTTTTAAATTTTTGTTGGTTTTATTTTATCAAAATGTCTCAAATTAAAAAATAAAATAACAATTTTGTCTTTCTTTAATACAGCTTTAAGTGTTCGGCTAGTGAGGAACGGGGGTTATTGTGAAAGAAGCAATCGTATCAGTTGTAAATACAACGTAGATGTGTTTTCTAATAATAATATACTCCTATAATTTAATTGCGGCACTAGTTCGATAAGCAATCATTTTCGACTTATTTTTTTTTCAAAACTTCAGCATAAAAACATTGCATTCTGTTTTATTAAAAGCCTTTTCTTTAGGTTAATTTAAACACACAACAATATTATTCTTATCGCTAAACATTGGTCTGTGGTTACCAAAAGCTTATTTAGATATTAAAGCTTAGTCAATCAAGCTCTCGATTTTATCCGTAAACTCCAGCCAAACCCCTATAAAAAGCTCTGGACAAAAATTTATTTATGGTAATACAAGTTAATATAGACAAATATAGTTTAGAGAGTTACAGTGCACGAGATAATTAATTACTAAAATTATATACAAGACATAAAATAAATTTGTTAATAACAGTTTGTGATATATGAATAAATGATTGTATGATTTACCAATATACCAAATAATTTTCTAATTAATAAATGATGGATTATTTTTATGATAAACCAATTTTCAATTTGATATATGTATGTATACATTTATATCGTTCAATTTGCCAAAATATTTTGTGATAACAAAAATGAAAAATTCCTCTCCAAAAAAATATAAGAAAAACATAAAAAAATAAAATTATAAATTGTTCAAAAGATTTCAATGAATCGTTGAAAAGAAAACTGAATTTACTTAGATTATGTGGTGTTGAGTGCAAATTGGGTGGGTGCGTTCATTTTGCTCGGTTCTGCCTCCACAACCCGCGAATACCTTTTAATCAAAAATACAAAAATGGCAATTGAAAATTGTGCTTGTGTGTTGCGTGTGTTATATAAAATTGATTGTTGTTTATTAATCGCGTTAAACTACACTAAACAAACTTATGCATCAAAAACTACAATAATAACTATAGGTTGGGTATTTTTATCTTTATTCATAACTTTAACCAATCATGTAGGTGATTTTTACAGGCAAGCTATATAAAAATATTTAGGTAAATTTATTATTATATATAGATAAATAAAGCATATGATGGCGGGTTATCAAATCCAATTGAAAGATCAAAAATAACATAAAAATCGATAAATTAGCGTTTGCCACACAATGATAAACAATATTAATGGCAGGTATGTAAATCGGCATGCAAATTTTTTTGGACTCAAAACTCGGTGTGCATACGCTAATTTGTGTTTTTTAAATATCCCCGATTATATTATACAATTAAACGGCGCTCTAATTTAGCGCCCCTGCGCGATTAATTTAAATTTGTATATTTTTTATTTCCGTCTTTCAATTGTTTTTAATTTAGTATTGCTAAAATTGTACAATGCTAGTCTATAATGGATGTATTTAGCGCATATAATTAAAAATATACTTATGATAATCTCTTACCGTTCTAGATGATCTTTCGCCACCATCCGCTCAGTATCGTTTCGACTGTGCATCCGTGTCACAAGTTTTTTTAGTTCACGATTTTTACGATCACATTGCCTTCGCATATTCTTTACGTTCATCCACTGTGGTAAATCATCGGGCATCTCGAATACATTACTTAATTTGCGATAATGTAAATCACGCATACCGAAATACTCATCATCGATCGGGATTTGATTCAGCACGTCCATATTATGTTCGATTTCTTTTAATTCTGGCGTTAGCACATCATTTTCAACGTATCCTAAAAATTCTCGTTCGGTTATTTTACGATGCATATCGTATTCGGCGAGCGCATGTTTTGATGTAAAATTTCGTCGTTGCACCGATTTAAATTCGTGATGAAATTTTTTAATAAATTCGTGTACGTTGTGTCGCTCCCGGATGTATTCGCAATTCAGTAGTTCACCATCGTTTGTGAATATCATTTGAAGTAATTGTTTACCATTTGTTAATTGAAATAATTTTGGTGATTTACTGTGAAATGGAAAAATAATAAAGAGATAAATTATTTTTTTATCGTATACATAAATGGTGTTTTGTCCGCATTCAAAAGGAACATGGAAAACAAAATTTTTAGAAATTATTCGATAGATAAATATTATTTCGAGATGTGAATTCGTAGGTGTCTGAAGAAATGCGTGTGATCATTAAAAAAATAAATACACGATCAACGCTTCGCAGCTATATATCTATACATAAACAGATAGTGTGTGATAAACACATAATTATTGTTATCACAATGTATAGTATTCTTAAAATTTATGATCGTTTGAAATACGGTATGGATGTGATTTATTGTACATGGGCCGTGAGTATATAAATATTAGTTTTATTTTTAAGGCTTGTCACCATGTTCAAGAGGCGCGTTATTTATTTTATTATCATTATCATTAAAAAATAGTAGCAGCTAACTAGCAGAGATTTCTTTATCAATAAATTTGTGTGACATGGTGAAACACCGCTTTTATTTAGGCACCCTATTTAGTTTTCTAAATTTATAGCTAGTTATGTATATTGAATTAGAAAATGCATTTTTATTGATTTTTCGAGAATTGAAGTAGAGAAAAAACACTAAAGTTATTGACATAACCTTAAATATGTCATAATCATTTAATTATTTAATAAAAAATTGAGATGAGAGATTTTTCTGTATGTCTAAATATAGTTTTTATAGTAAGGTATTGAGTTGTATATTAAAAGGATGAATAGATACTAGGGAACCTATTGTTTAAAATACAATACGATCTTCATTCAACACGTTAAAATTTACAATTTTTTTATGCTTTAAATATTGTATAGAATTTAATAATAGATATGAACCCATCTTTGTTAAAATTTGATTGGCGTTATTATTATTCGGCTTGTGTAGCTCTTTTTGGGAATCAAGCTAATCTAAATTTGGTTTTTCGTGTCGAGTCATCAGGCGTGTGACCACAATTAAATAAAAATTAACGATTAGTTGAAATTAGGTCAAATCGGTTGAATATTATTAGCAAGACATTTTTATCATGGCCGCTCTTTATCACCATTAGCGTACTTTAATCAATGAACTTTTAAAATAATCTTAAGTCTAGACAAAATTTTATTTCTGTTCAATCAATTAATCCTTTTTTTTGTCGTCATTTATTCCAAATCCTTATTTATTTAAATTTCGTCAAATCATTTTAAAATAAACTTATTACGATCCAATCAAAATAATCTTTCGCATTACAAATTCTTATTTTCTTTACTAAAAAATAAATAAATATAAAAGGACACAGCCACCAATTTAACATATGAGTAAATAATATAACGTAATGTGAAAAATTGTGGCGTTAAATCCGATTTTCTCATGTTTTTGTTAGTCTTGTCATCTCCTCTGCTATATGGAACATCAGTAGGAAACCACACAATTTCTCATTCCGTTTTTCAAAGTTTTATTTTTTTCAACTAAAATAATTCCATTACCTCAAAAAAAAAAAGGAACGAACGACTTAAGAAGTATTTTGTGGTTTAACAGAAAAGGAAAAAAAGATTTTAAGATAATGTATTTTATTTTTTTTATTGTCCTTTTTTTTGTTGGGTGCTGCTTCTCGACAAAATTTGTTCATATGTTCACATGTTCATAACATACATGATTTAAATGAGGTGATTTGAATAAAGTGTTTTTATTTTTTTCAGCTTAAATTTGGGAATTGTGAAGGCTTACATCAACTGTAATTGAACTTTTACAGTCAAATTTGTCTAAATGTTGGTTTGGACAAGTTTTTAAAATGGCTTCAAAATGGACATGAAACTGCTTTTCTGCAAAATACGTTATTGGAATTATTTTTAAAGTTAATTATGCAGCTGCTCCAATAGAAGGTGAGTACGTCAATCGTAAGGAGAGTTTAAATATAAATTTCGAATCTTTTAAATATTTTGCAAATAATTTTTGGGTTGAAGAAACGATCACCATCTTTTCGCTTTTAAGGGATCAAACATTTTTATAGTAGTGGTTTTACTTTTGTTGAACAAAAACAAATTCGGGAAATATTTATTTCGGTTAAGTAGTTATGATGTAACTACAAATTTTTTTCAAAGGACTATTAACACATTTTTCATATCGCTTATTATTCGATATCAAAAGAGTGGTATTATAAAACTTTTCGATATCGTTTTTTATGTATCATCGATAATTTACGACCGCCCGTAAGATGTCGAATACTGTTGTGAATACATAAAATATTTAATAATTATTTTAAAATACTAAATATTGGATAACATAAATTATGAAATATTTAAATTAAATTAATGATTTAATTCGAATTAATTGTTGCTAATTAATTTAATTTATCGATTTTTTTTTATTTTCGAAGATTATCGAAAAACAAACGCGATCGCAAATTTTACCGATCGCGTTTGTCGATAAAGAACAATTTTACCGATCGCGTTTGTCGTTTCTAAAGTATTTTTTAACCAGTGTACAATATATAACTGATATCTTTGTGCTAAGGGGCGAAAAACTAATAAATCTCCGAATCCTTAAATTTAAGAATAGATCAAACATTTGTAGACGAGTACACAAATAAAACATTTACCTATTAATATTTTAACGGAGGACGATATTTTAGTTGTAACCAGAGTCTTGAGTTTTGAAATGTTATGTTTGACATACATAACAATAAAATGTATGGCTAATACGCATATGATACAGTCTTCACAAATTTCCAGTCTTCTAAGGAGGGAGTGGTGAGGTAGCTGCAAAATTCAAATGTAGCATAATGTCGTCAAGGTGTTCTATGCTAGTGGTCTATTGGTGGCGTTATATGATTCTATACTAGTGGTGTAAAGAATTATAGCTAATTTGAATAGTTTAAGACATTTAACCGTAACAGTGATGTACAGTTTATAATAATAAGTGGTCTGTCCTATCACGGCATAAACTGGCATTAAACGTGATTGAAAAGATTTTTCAGATTTTTAAAAACGATGACTTGAATCACTTCTGTCACGGAATAATGTTAGGCAATCGATAGGCTTGTGTTTGCATAAAGTGAATATCTGGCTATAGTCTGGACTTGTCAAAAAGTTAGCGTTTCTCGTTATGTTCTAAATTAATTCTTGAAAAAGTGGCACAATTTTATTATACGAAGTATCAAAGATAATTATTTTTCTTTCAAGAATAACTGATCACGATTAACTAATTATTTTATTTTATTAACTAATTCGTCGCGGTTTTACAATGATGTCCAAATATACCGTATTTTATAAATATACATTTCTTAAAATTATACCGTCATGGTGAAATTTAAAATATTTTAGTATGAATATATTACTTACTATTACTTTATCTTTTACGAATTTTGAAGGAATAACCGTTTTTGACAATAAAAAATATCTTACTACGAATCTCGAATTAATTATTGTTTATAATTAATTCGGCATTGTGTGTTTGGGTTTCGGCGGATAATCCGGTAAACCGTGATTCCTTGGTTCAGTCTGAGTAAAAATTCTTACTGGAAAAAGGGTCATTGTGGGGGTTTCCGTTTTACAGGAGGCGGGTTTATTTTTTGATATTCATTGTTGAATAATCGATTAAAAAGCACACAAATATTAAATTATACTTTAAAAAATTTACGTAGAACAACCCGCTGTAAGTCTATATTCGAGCTGAGCCTACATTCCCAATAATTTTTAGAAATAACATGTTCTAAGCACATTTTTCGACTGATCAATTTCATTAATACTGATATTTTTTATACTGTTTAAAAAAAACTCATCTTTGTGTCCACTCATGTTTTTTAATTTCTAAAAGACAGATGAGCTCCTTCGAGAGAACGCATCGGTGAAACCTTATAAAGTTCGGTAAAATTTGTGACTACTACCGAAAATAGTTTTTTAGATGTCGGCTTGACACGACCGAGAATTTAATTCGACCTTTTGGGCAAAAAAATTTAAATTTCTTTAATAAACAAACCCCATGATATTCGAAAGAACTGTTAGATTCAATGAAACACTATTTATTAAATTAATCTATGCATTAAAATTAATAAATTCCACTGATATGAAGTTCTGCTTCATTCATAATGATTTCGTCGACTTTAACCATTTGACACCAGTCAAGCTTTCTTTTAAAAAGAAAGTAGTTTTTGGTAACTGGACAATTCTCGAGAAGTAAATCTTCGAAAACGATACGAAATTTTCATTAATGAATGAATAAGGAATACGTTTATCATAGTCACGATATATTTTTTCATAGTGGCAATTACACACACATGCCAAAATCCGTTCAAAGTTCCATCCATTATTGTTTTGCTCCAGTTTTAAATTAGTTTACTAAACTTAAAAGCAAATTTCACTATCATAATATTTCTTATGAGCTGAAATAAATTTTTTTATGGTATGAATAATAAGGATTAGATTAAATAACATTGGCGCAGTATCAAATCTTCAAGAACCTCTAAATTATATTCCGCCGAGTAAATTAAAATTCTCTATTCAAACGGACTAAAATCATATAAAGGAAATTGGCAATAAATACTATTTCAGATTCATTGGGTATAACGAGATCGGGAAGGAACACGACGAATAGTTTTCTTCAAAGAATCAGAAGCTGTATTAGATAATCGTTTTGGCGGATCGATAGGGGTTTCCGTACCTGTAGAGAATAAATAACCAGCATGAAAGAGAGGGAGGTGGATATGAAATCATTGCTGTGTTAAAATTGGAAATTTGAGTTTCTTGTGAATCTTAAAATGCTGGGTGAATTTGGAATTCGGAAGGTTATATTCGTTTGATGAATTTCCTCCAATCTTTTTTATTTTATTTTCTAGCCCTAGAAAGGATCTAATATGTGAAGTAATTTCTTTGTTTGCTGCGGTTTTACTAAGTAGGGTTAGGCACAAATTATACCTTCAAAGTATTAGGTTTACTGGAATAATGAGTCTTCTTTCTTTTAAATAAATATCCTGATACTAAAGATGCCAGTTTACCGGTGTCATTTTGCTGTTTAAGTTATTCTTCGATTACAATTTTGTTAATGGCTTTATATTTTAAATAAAACATTTTTTGCGTTTTGCTACAAAAAGTATATTAAATATTTTTTAATACTTTGTATTCTAGTTTTGTTAAGTCAGTTTTGAATATACCGTATTGTCGCAGCACTTCCATGTATTTGATATAGCAAGTCTTCTTATTTCTTTTATCTTGGTTGGGAAATGTTCATTATGTACCATGATCTTTGCCACGTAGAGTTTTGACTTAATAGTTTTAGCGTTCTTCTCTTCAGTAAAGCCTCAAAGTAGAATACCATAATTCAAGACAGCTTTTTCATTATGCCAGTGACAATTTATTATGTAGCATAGAGTTTTTGTCTATAAACCGTCTAATTTTGTTTTATTTAATTTTTAACTCATTTGTTCTTTCTTCATTTGACCCTAACATTAAACACTAAATATTTCACAATGCATGCATGTTAAATTTTATAGGTGTAGCTTAGGGGCTACACTAATTTTCAGCCGCCTGCTATGAACATGTCGCGGTGTTAAATAAATCTTGGAAAACAAGAGCATTAAAATAAAATCGCTAGTTCATGGTAGATGTCTCTAATAGTTTAATAAAGCAATGGTGTTGATAGTTTGATAAAATTGAAATATGCATTTACAATCAAATAGTTAACAACAAATAAATTCTTTTGTGTGCTATTTTAATATTTTAATGGTTTAAATTATGTTGTAAATATTTTATCGTTTACAATTCTATCAATTAGTTTACCAATCCTTTGAAAAGATTGTCAGAATCTCGACGCTAGAAACAACCAATGGAAATATTTGAAACTTTTATCCTTCAGAAAAGATGATCTATTAATAATGTTTCTTTGAGCTTTATTCGCCATCTCTTCATCCGGTTACTGACAAGGCCAATGGCTCTTTGCACATTGGTTTTTCTATGTGGTCATCACCTCGTAGGATGCGCGTATTATCCGCTATCGTTCCATATTTAAATCATTTACAGTATTCACCAGATCCTGTTGATAACAATTATCAACAATTATGACAATTATTATGAATACTGAATGAATAGTAATGTTAAAGTAAAATTGTCTTATTTGTTATTAAATTCGAGCGAAGATTTTTAAATAATGGAGGGAGATATTTTAGCTACATATATTCTAAGTGGACTACTTTTAGTAAATATTTCCATTACTGTATATACCGAACCATCATCACATCAAAACAAGTGAATTTGAAATGATATATGTATATGTTTTGGGATAAAACGAACAACGCAACATAAAAAATATTGCATTGTGTGTGAAAAATAGGGAAAACAGAAACATGAATGTGTTAAAGAGGGGTTGAAAATGCATTTGTTTTAAACTTGATTTTATCCATCAGAGAGAATTATGAATTACACTTAAAAATTCCGTGCCAGATAGTATACACCACCCTACACTATATAAATATAAATATATGTAAAATGATCTTCTTTAGTTTGTTTTTTTTATTGTCATTAAGTGTATCGTTATCCCATCATAATCGCTGAACTCCTTCCCCTATATAATATGTATGTATGTATACATGCTTTTATAAAAAACACTATAAAGTTATTTTTTTATCAGTCGGAATTTATCTTTCTGTCTAATGTATACATATAGTATAATACACATTACTTTTGACATTAGGGTTGCAATTTGGCTGCTGTTCAGTTTAATTATTTTATTTATTTGTCTAAATTGAAAAATATAAGTCGTTTATGCTTCAATATTAAAACGGTGTCGTGTTCGTGTGGCACTAAGGTAGGTATAGGTGTATTATGTTAATTACGAGACAGAGCATTCAACAAGTGTCATTTTAAAGATTTGTTAGGGTGGAAGTTAACGGGTTTTTACTACACGATTTTTAATTCCAATTGATCGTATAACTACATAATATTTCTAAATATTTATGTAATTTCTATTTTAAAACAAAGCATGTCGTCTTTCGAGATATCGAATCATTAATCATTAACTATATATATATACGCGATGACCTACATTTGATCAATGATCGTATAAAGATATATAGAATAACACTATTTGTAATATGTAAGCATGTACGTATGTACTCCACACTTCTAATTAAAAAGGGGCTTGTTCGCGTGTTATTATTACTATTATTATTATTCTTTCATCTGACGTAACATCGCACATCGATAATCATTCAAAATAAAACAGATATGATTCGTAATTCATAATCGTTATGTCATTAAAACTACAACAAAAAATAATAATAATAATTATTGTTTATAAAATTTCATTCAAAAATATACACGGAACGTATTATTGTAAAATAAACAAGTGACGTGGTTTATTTTTACAGGTACGATCAGAAAACAACGTGTTCGATCGTACGATCGCGTTTTTATTTATGTATGTATATAACTGTGTGTAGTTTTTTTGCCAACTTTTCGAATTATTTCTTTCTCTCTGTTGCTTTCAAAAGCTATAAAAAGAATAGCCAATAGAAAAATGTTAATGCTTTGTAATACACCGCCAATATATTCAGGCAATACATGCACGTTCTAAGTATGTGAAGTTATTTGTTGATTATAAATATAGAAATTACTAGACCACGACCAAAAATGTTGTAAGTTTTATGTAATCTTCCCATATTCACACGATTTCAAGGGTCTATGATACACAAACAATACAAATCTAATGTAATAAACGATTAACTATACAATAATCATGAATCGCGAAAAAACAGGTAATGTAAGCAAGGTAACAAAATTATAAAAAAATATCGTACGATTTTCTTACCTCATATTATATACATAAAACGCTAACATACGTCATCACACAATCATTTTTTCCCCAAGTCATATGAGGCATTCAAATATAACATTTTTGTGTGGTGATTGCGGTGATTCAATATGCAAATTAAAACGCGGGGCACGGTATCGAGATGAGGTGACATAAATAAGTTTTTCTTTGAAATGTTATATTAATGGGCATATACTGATTAGATGTTTGCACTATTTTGCAATAGAGCTTGAGAAATTTATTAATAGTGTTTTCTATTATTGTTTCTATTAGTTTACGTATACTAATTGCATATTTGCGATAGTTATATAAATGTTATGAATTGAACCGAGACGCTCAATACTTACTTTAGTATAACCTTAAGGTAATTAGCATTTTTTTACGAAACAATTTGGTCTTTTATATAAACTTTATGTGTATTTTTTGAAAAGTTAAAAATGAAACTTTTATTTTTAAGAAGAAAAAATATATTTAGAGGTTATCTACTTTGGCGTGATTATAGATCACAACAGATATTTCAATATCAAGGATTTGTAGCTTAGGGCTACAAGGGCTTGTATTTTTTGGACTTTTCTTGATGCTATGTGATATTATTTTCGAATTTTGCAAAGTTAAGATAAATTCATAAACTACAAGAAAGGTTTTCTTTATCGAATCACTATCGAAAGAAATAATTTACACAGATGCTTTTCTAGGCGATAATAAATAGAAAACTTCTGAATTTTTGCAAATATTTCGAATTTAAATGTATCCGGCATATCGATTTAACCGAGAAACGTTCTCTAAAGCTTAAGTGCGCTTGTAATCGCTTTGTTTGTGTAAATGTGGTCCTAGTTAGGAGGTGCTGTTGTACGGAGTTGAGAGCCCGATTTTCGACGCTGACTAGAAAGAACGTAAGGACTTCATTTTTATAGAGTTTTCTGTCATGTCTAATGTTTTTTTTAGTAGATCTTCAGTCATAGTTCTAATAATCTCTGGATTTATCTTTTAATTCTGAAGATTGGTGGTAAGCTATTTGTGGAGCTGAATTATTTAATAAATACATTAGTTTTCGTCTATAGTACATTATTCAGAATTCCTAAGGTAAAATTATGCCTACCAAAATTTTATAAAAGATGGGCATATTAATTTAACCAATTTGATTGAATACTATTAAAATTATTCTCTTAGTAGAAAACCTATCTTCAATGAGCCAAAGAAGTTTATATATATTGGTGAACTGGTATTTTTAACAAGCGACCATCGCTTGTTTTGCTCTTATTTATCAACTTGCACGTCAATAGTGAATCCATTAACACTGAGTACCAAAAATTGAAATTGACTCAATAGGAAGAGATATTGGTATATTACAAGTGATGTCAAATGGCCTTCCAAATTGTTAATTAGTTTTAATTACATATAGAAATGTAAGCTCCTAACTCTAGTAGCAGATCACACACATTTGTTAGCAAGTAGTGTTTTCAATAGCACTTTTAGGAGGAACAACATCATAACACTTGTACCAAAATCGCATAAAACAAAACTACACAATTTCATTAATTCGTTTTAGCAGCTTACAATTTTTTGCATCTTCTACGGTTGTTTAGCAAGAGTTTTTTACAGGGGTTCCTTGATTTTTTACTTTGGACGGAAAATATATTCCCCATTAAATATCTGTGGATTGTTATCAGTGCCTAATGGATTATATGGTTGACGGTTCAGAATAAGGAAACGAACTAGTAAGACTTTTAAAACCTGAGGAGCTGCAGCGTATTTCGAATCGAAAGTACTTTAAATTTCGGATTGTTGAAATTACAGTCCGAATTCGTATTTGGTATAATAGAATTTCCGAATCCGAGTTAAAGAATTTATGATTTTGGAATATGCGTTAATTGGCACTGGTATTATTATCAATCGTAAATGGGTTTGAAAAACGAACGTAAGAGGCTAGAATCATCGAAAGCGATGTTAACAAAATAAAGATACAGGAAAGCAATTTTTTTTTTAAACAGAAACCATATACGACTTACCGTCGTAATGGAAAGAAGAGAACGGAAAGAACGATGGGAGCAGGAAAACGTTTTCGCTCGTTGAATTCCGGATCGGTTATTTTTATAAGTTTATACAAATTTCGTTGCTGAAAAAATTGCTATGGGCATTCATATTACAAATTGCATATCTTCAACTAATACACCAACGGCCATTAAAACCTCACGAGACAATAATGTAACGGTTACTGGTAATCGTTATCATATCATATTGGACCACTTTCTTGTGTTCGAATTGATCAATTCGGCCAAAAAGACGAATTCCAACAAGGCGGTGCCGCGCATCAAACGAAACTCGTGCTAGGATGCAAATTTGGTAAGAAGTGGTGGTTCAAGTTTGTGTTTATGTTTTATATTTTTCAGTATTTCTTTTCTTGTTTCGGGATTTTTAATTTCGGATTATTGATACAATCCCCTGAAAATCGCAAACTACCTAACTAGAGGTAAATTCGTGACCCGTCGAAATATGAAAAAATAATAATTTTTCATTACCGATCAGTGAAATTTAATATTACGTTCGACTAATCAAAGCTATTCGAAACCATATTCGAAAATTGTGTACAAACAGGGAGAATCTGCTATACATCTTAAATTGGAATGCGTATCTAAATACGTTTGAATAGTTGATTTGAACAGAACATACTTTTGGGAAGCAAATCAAAGGTAATAAATACAACCCAGATTGTACTATCTTATTTGAGACATTAAATTTTATTGTAATTGTTTCCCTTACTGTACGATTGCTTCATATAATCCTAAAATTATAACAAAATTTCTATCTACAGTTAAGGGTGCAGTATTGTGTTTGTGTACATGATTATGACTTTATTATTGTAAAAAATTAACTAACCGTGATTTTCTATTTGTTCTTTTTTCATTTCAATTTTATGCTACTCCTTTGTAAATGCGCTTTAAGAATATAAAGGCATGCTGCTGCTACACACATCCTATCACAACTTTATGTCACATTAAAATAATACGTACAAAAAAAATTATAACAAGATTAAAACTGGAAGAGTACATTTTTAATATCAATAATAAGTTGTTTAATTATTTTTATTAAAAATTCCCAGAAGACATCTTGTTTGTTTTGTTGTTGAGCCGAAATTGAAAGAAAATATGGGAAACACCATTACCGACCTCATAAAAATGTTTGCCATGGCAAATCGAATGATCGGAGCAAGGTTAATTTACCATTAATTACTTATTGTCATCGCGATAAAATTAATGTAGGTGTGTCGTATGATCGCGTAAATTTTTTTGTGAAACAGGTTGAAAAAAAGTATAAAGTGGCGTGATGTTTATTTTTTTTTTTTTTTTAATTTTTCGCGATTATAAATAAACTAAATTAAATTTACAAAGCAAAATTTCTCAAATGCAAGGTGTTACATAATCTATATCTATTTTTGAACTGAGTTGATTGAATCGCACGATATAAGCGCGAGCGGCGCGCGGTTTACCACACTCGACATGAAGATCATGAATATTTTAATAATTTATTTGAAATTTAATTGATTAATGTTTATGTGTATCATGTATGCGTGTATATCGTATCTCGATCACATCATGTTAACATTAAAATGCACTTTCTCTTACTGCAACAAGTGAGTTGAGTGCGTTTTTAAAATTAGATTGAATTGATTTGATATGTCACATAAAATTAGACTATATACAAACGGCATAAACATTTTTTTTATATACATAAATAATTGACGTTGATACCAAGTGACAAAAGATCAAATTTGATTGGGATACATTTTTGTTGTATTAACTATTCTCTCGTCAAATATTTATTTTATTTATTTTTGGTTAATTGAAATTAATTTATTTTTAATAAAGTCGACAATTTAAGCGAAAATATAACATTCGAAATTGTACAATGGGAAGTTGCCTCAATAAAATTGCAACGAGTGAACCCAAGCGTTTAATACATCATAACAGTAAACCACGCTTTCGACTCACATTCACATCCCGTAAATAAATAATATCTAGAAAATATTTTACGATCACTTACCTCATCGAATTATTACCCACACTTGTTTCTTTTGCTATTAGCCCGTTAAAAAATATTCGACGTTCCATTTCACCGTCCGGCAAATAATCCACCAATAGAAAATTTTCACCATAATTTAAATAAATATCACTAAATTTTTTTCTATTATTCCTACTATTATTATTTAAACTAAAATTATTACTATTAACTATAATATCACGTGTACTATTATTACTATTATAATTATTAATTTGATTACGGCTACTATCTATCGGCGTTAGTCCGGACGCGAATCCTGAACACAGTAAAACCGTTAATATAAATCCGTACGATGCCATGTGCCGTAATTTTAAATTAGCCAAAAACATTTTTAATTTAAACTTATTCATATTATTAGAACTATTTTTGAAATAAATATTTTTTTTATGTACCACACTGTATTTAAATTAAAATAATGCGCGAACACAGCAATTAATTAAGATTTCTAATTAGTAGGTAATACAAATATAAAATTTTTAAAAACGATTAATTGCTTTACTTTTAGTTATCACTTTTGAATTATTTATTATCCACTTTGTGCGAGCTTTAAACTTTTTGTTGTTAATAAAATCACTTTAAAAACGAATTTTGTTTGCAATAAATACGGAAGCAATATTTTTATATATAAAAATAAATTTTTGGAAAATATTTGATTTTAAGCTGCGAGCAATAATATTTATGTGCTTTCACGTTAGTGGTCAAAAGTGTAATAAGAGTTTTTCGATCAACTGCTATTTTAAGTTCGATGTTTTTATTTTAAGCGCCTCGTGCTCCATCTCTTTCTTTCGGTATTTTATTATTTTATTTTTGTGTAATTCTCTTTTGTGCACTTTTTTTGTTGTAATTTCTGTATCTATCTAGAGAGAGAGAGTTGAGTGTAAAGAATTTTACACTACACAACACTACACTTTACTATCGAATGATATATTTATATTACACAGGTATATACTCGCACGTACAAATTTAGAAAATTAAATTAAGTGATTAGGTTTTCGTTTTGTAAAAAAAATAAGATTTATTTTCGTGTTAAGATGAAGAGTTATTAGCATTATTTGGACAAAATATTAAGATGAGAGATAAGTTTATTATTTTATTTATAACCTTGATGTAAATATACTAGAAATATTGTATGTACCGTTTTTGAAAAATATGTAAATAGTTTAATTAGTCAGTTGTTGTAGCAATATGATAAATAGATCACGTGGAGATTGATAAGAAAACGATAAAATAATTAATTTAAATTCATGTACAATGATTCAGAAGTTGATTTCACAAAACGTTGATTATAGAAGTATCTTTGTATGGGGTGTGAATTGGTTGTAGTAGTATGCAATTAATATTGACCTAGGTTTTTTCTTAATTGACGTTTTTCTTTAATTTACATTTTGTATAATATGATGAAGTCATGGATGATGTTTGATCTTTGATGGAATTGATTTAAATTTTATGTAACTGAGGTTAATAGGTGATATATATGGGATTAAAATTTATAATTAGACGTAACATTTAAATGTGTGCTCTATTATTCTCTCTTATATTAGATATTTTAGAGTTGAACCCGCTGAATCCGAGATTTATTTATAATTGGTTTTCTTACATAAAAGCAACTGTTTCATGCTTATTTTTATACAATTCAATAAACGTTATGTTTTTGATTGATTGATTGATTGGGATGTAAAACCAAGCTTGAACTTATGTTCCGGATGACACTAACCCGACTACTCATAACATATGGAGGATAGGACAGGTTTATTAGTAATAAAGAGATCAACCTGATTACAGACAGCTGACTGATCGATTAATTAGTAAAGTTGTTAGTGAAATATATAAGACGGTTAACACAGGACAATTACAATTTATAATTCTAATTTTGCGAATGAGAAGTTTGCTTCCAAAAGTTCCATTAAATATGTACCTGATGATGTTCTAATAAATAAATGTAATTAAATATAAAACAACCTAATCAGAGTTCTGTAATTGTAAAATGTTAATATTATTAGTTTTATAAAGTAGTTACACTGATTAGACAAGAATTTAAAAAAATTATAATTAAATTATAAACTAAATTAATTGAAAAATAAACATTAACATTAATCGCCACTTAGAATAATATTGTCCCATAAAATTCCAATGAACATTTTAATTATTTCGTTCAATCTTCCACCCAAATAATAAGATTATAGGATAATACGATAATTAAAATAAATTTAAGATATTGAATTCCATATTTATATAGTCCCAATTTTTAATGTTAATCCTCTAATTAAATAATTAATAATTAAATTTAACATAAATTTATACCAACAAAGTAAATTTGGAAACAAGAATAATAAATAAATACAATTTAAATACTCGTAGATGATATCTAATCAAACAAAATGCATTTATTTGCGAATATAACTATTTAGGGCAGTGATTCTCTTCCGAAATGGTTCGCCATCGATTGGGATACTACCCAAATGTAAATAATTGATCAGGTTTAGCAAATAAAAAAGTATTTAATTTAAATGGAACAGTTTTCTGATGCGCTTCTAACAAAAATCGAGCATCTTTGCTATTATTTCAAAAATGTTGATACGAATAAACCAAATTAAATATTATTTTATTTAAACCGACCAATTATTAGTTATGCTTGACCAAATACCAGCATTCACTGCCGAATCAACTGCGAGCCTCGGTTCATTCAAATACTCAAGTTGAGTGTTCAAAAATTTGAATTAAAGCCATGATGCTATACCAAATAAATAGAAATATAGAGCCGCTACATAGGCTAGCAACGTGTTTTGTTGCATTTTAAGAAATAAGCGCACGTTGCAACATCATATTATGATTACTTTTTAATTGTTCTTTAAGCATGCCAAACCTTTTATTCGTATTAACTTACTATAATACTCGATATTTAGTGCTAGACCAAATTTATATTTCACTATAACTAAACTCTTAAATTTTATAAAAAAAATTAAAATATACGCTTAAGATTGAGCCGCAAATTTTATTTATGTTGTACGCTGATCTCTACATATAACAAAAACCTTCTGTGTGACATTTTACCAAAGCGGTTCATACGCACCAATACAAATTAATCTTTTTTAACTGTTTTAATATATTTGCAGCCTGACCAATTTTTCGGGCTTAATCGATGGCATTCATTCTAATTTGATTTTCCTTACTTGAGGTGCTAAAATTTTTAGTTGACCTTAGAATTTTTTAAAACAATTTCACAAAATTTTGTCGTCGATCAATTCCTGTAAATAACTGACCAATTGTGACCAAAATGAGTCAAGAATCAATTTTTTTTTTTCTAAATTCGATGGATGGCATCTATCTTAATTGGCAATATTTGCTCTTAAAAATCAGAAATAACTTAATCTGAGTTCGGCCGTTAGAGCTAAGTACGTATCAACGGCAATTCCCCATAAGAAATTACTTACTTAACTTTTATTAGATATTGTGTACTATCAGAAGAAATATTAGTATCATCGTTCAATTAATCTCCGTAGATTTTCATACAATACAGTATGGTCGGTTTTGAGGAAGCAAAAAAAGTAGCCATAATATTAGAGGTGAGTTTACAATATATTACCGATCTACTCGTCCGTTTTCAATAAACCGTTAAAATAAGAGATGCAGTCTTAGTGGATTTTGAGCTCTTATTATTCATATGTGTGATTGTAAGTTTTTCCAGGGTCGAAAGCATGTCGGGTTTTTACAGTACTTAACCTACCCCCAACCAAGTTAGAGGGAAAATGACATTCTAGCATCAGCATATGCCTAAATATATTGTTAGGTGCTGTTGCTGTCAAATATTTAATTCAGTGTATTCTTTATCGAGATGAAACTAACTTTTAAAATTCAATACGAACACAATAAAATGAAATTTTTTCCAACATTAAATTTTCAAAGAAATTAAATTTTTATAAAGTTACTTACAATTTTGATCAAAACGGGTACATATACAAATATCGAGAAATTTTGCCTGTAATTTCAATTTGCAGAATGGCAAATTTGTGTAAAGCGTCTAAATATATCAATAATAATAATTATCTAAATATAACAATTATTACGTCCATTTTACCATCGTCCTTCCATTCTCATACTAATGTGTTATTTATACTTTTGTATCTTAACAAAAATGACACATTTAAGAATTTACGTAAGAGTTTTTTTTTGGCAAAAGCTAATGACTATTAGAACTAATAATAAATCCGATTTATTTCATTTTGTTTTAATGAGCTAACTTTATAATTGTATTTCCTTTTGTTGAACTAAGCAAGTTTGCATTAATGCTTTCTGCACTTTCATACACCTCCTTGTTTACATCATCTAAGGCCAAAATTATGGTTTCTTCGATACATTCAAATATTGCACTAAGCACAGGTATTTCGTTAGTTACAGAAATATTACATCTCTTTCACTCTCTAGCTTTTATATTCCGTGAAGGGATTTTGTCACTGGTTGCTGATTGAACGCTTTTCGTATCATTTGTTCTGATAGAGATCTTTCAACGTTACCCAGCCATTCAACTCGGTTCGGTTTGAAGAATCCGATAATATCGCAGTCTCCAAGAAGACATTTTATTTTCGTCCGGTACTCGTTGTTCGCAAACTTCAACGGAACCATAAATAGATTGAATGACCTTTCTTTCAAAAGTGGATAGTAATTACAATCACTGGTGGTGAAGGTCAGACTCCCACTTGTAAAGTGCGAGGTTACAGGATTGCGAAAGGCATTTTGATCGCAACAACTTTGATTGTGCATAAAAGACTCGATTTCCGGCTGCTATCTTGAATTGCATATCTGCCTGGATACCGTTCATTGATGTTACAATTGATCCGAGATATTTAAAATCTTCCACGTTGTCAAAGTTGTGGTCGTTTATTCCGAGATTTGCCGTAGTAATGCTCCATGGGTAACAATTTGTTTTACTGTTGTTGATATTCAAACCAAGTTGTTTCACGTTACGGTCAAGCGGTATTAAACTGTCTTTGATATAATTTTGTCTCCGCCCAAGAGGTACGGTATTATTTGCATATTCAAGAATTTGGTCTGACTTACTGAATTGCAACACGAACTTTCAATCCAACTTTTCCTTATTACGTACTTGAGCGCAAGGTGATTAAACAGCACAAACGCGACAAATATTACCACATTTGTAAAATGCCTTCTAGGTCATCTACATTATTTTCTGTATGAACGAACAAAATTTCAAGCAGGGCCAACTTCTCTACCAAAATTAATACAAATTTAAGCAGTTCTCTTAAATCGTTATCAATTTCTTAAGTTATTTCAATATCAGGAGGCCTATTATGAAATTTTTCGTTTTACTTTTTCCTAACAGAACAGCAACTTTTACTAACAGAACAGTCTATTTTAGGACCATAATACCAACCAGAATTAACTTTTTCTAGTTTATTTAGCGTTTCGGATTATTTCAACGTTACGTTGTCAGAGGTATGCTGCTACATGTCTTCTTCACATTAATTTGAACAATTCGCTATTTATCACTGTTCACTAATTCACTTTAACTATTCACTTTTTACAACTTGCGATATTTCACTCTTAAATTACAACTGTGTCTGTGTCAATGAGTGTTGGAGGATTTCTTGATCCGGCAACATCGATGCGTGTTAAGAATAATAATCAATAAAATTGTGAACGATTACTAGGTTCGGACCAGTGAACATTGAGATGATAACAGTTAATAGTGTACATCTTATCCACTCGACCACGAAGTGTTATAAAACTGTAGAGTAGAATTCGTAACACTACTTCCACCTTAAATCTGTTTGTCCTGAACAGACATTTCCTATGCAGTATCGCTTTAGTCTTTCGCTTTTGACGTCATTCCGTGAACCTCCAAGGTTTTCTTTTGTTCGATGCACACCGTCGCAGATTCTCTTAACGATTTTGTATGGACCGTTCCATTCTCGCTGTCCAGCTTGACATTTGCTTTTCTTTTTGCTTAAATATCCTCGTGGAAAGTTGCTATATCTCACGCTGGTATCGTTGCGTATCTGACTTACCTCTGGCGCTCGACCGCTCGTTATGTTGCTTTCTTCTACAGTTCGATCTTTGTGCATTTTCTGTCGAAGGTCGACTAAGCTACGTTTACGGCCACGTAGTATTTGCCTATTATATCGGTTTGATTTGTCTGTTAGGACGCTCTCCATTGTTGGTTCATCCTGTTCCTGATTCTTTTTCTGCCTCGTCACAGTGCAACATTTTTCCAACTCAACACCAACGCGTGCCACCTTAGCACGCCTGGTGCATCTGGTCCTGGTTGTTTCTTGCACATTTTGTGGTTTTGCTCTCTGCTCTTCTCGTTAGTTTTCTTGTTGCGTTTCTCGGGAATCAGGCTGCCTCGCAAAACGAGCATTCAATCGTTGCGTACAATTTCGGTTGTAGTAACCTATCTTCCTGCATTTGAAGCATCTTCTTTGATTTTTGATGTTACTTGGATCAACACTTAACTCTTCTGTGTGACTCTAATAGCTTTGTGTTAGTTGTCTGTTCTATTATTAACGATTCTATATCCGCAATATCTTACGAATCCACCTTGTGCTACTTTATTTACGGCTTCATACTCTCAAGCCAACGCCAACACTTCCGCTATTAATCCGTTCAATACATGTGCAGGTGCATTATCTTAAGGTGTACGTGCTGATTTGGTTACCTCTCTTTCTTTTCCTTGCAGACTCTCCCCACTTATTTGCGCTTAGTTGCTTGGGAGTTGAATTTTGCATAATTCTCTGACTGCCCATATCTTAGTTTCAACTCAGTCACAATCCGCTTATAACTCCGTTCCGTTGCAGATACAGTTTGCAAAACATCTGCAGCCCAACAATTGTGCTCTATTACCGATTGAAACTGGACTTTAAAATTCTCAAATGGGATTTGGTCATCGAATGTCGGAGATTCCTCCTGAGCTTCCGGCAACTAGATTTGTCGAAAACGTTTTATTAAGCTGGCCATCTCCAATAGTTTGCGATGTCTGTATTTGAAGACGAGCCTTGGCGTGCTTAATTTTATTTTGAAACACCTAGCTCATTTGTTCTCAAATTTCTTGAGCTGGAGTAGACTTTTATCTCTATAGAAGAGACTATATTTCTCTTCTTCTCTATTTAATTTAAAGATCTTGGGCTTGCTGAATTTGGATCAGTTTCTGGTCTAACTCGGCAAGCCGTTCACTATGTTCGTCTAATTTTTTAGTTTGTTGGTCTAATTTGGCGCCTTGCTCAGTGTGTAGTTACATATACTTACATATTACTTTGAACTATTTTGTACTGACAATAAAATTAAAAATTCAGACATCCCAGTACATTTAACAAAAGGGAAAGATAGGAAAGTTTTATTTTTATCCTGTTTTGTGGTAAAACGACTCGGTTTCAGGCACCTAGCGATCGTACGGCAAGAGAAGCACTAATCTAAACTTCTAGATTATACTACATCTTCGACAACCATGACCTTGGATCCGCGGCCTAGCACCAAATTAATTATTTAATATATCTAGATATTCTTGAAACTGGTATTTTATTTATATTTATTTTAATATTCTCAGGTTTGTTAATATATATGCGATTGGAAGGTACACAATTGATTCCGGTATCCTAAAGTATTTACTAAATTTCATCAAGTTCATGCAATTTTACTCGTTGGGGACAATGTTAATTTATCAACTTATGACTATAACAATTTTTGTTAAAACTAATTAATTCATGTGCTTCACTATTCTTGAAATTATAATCTTTATTAATCAGTTTTATTGAAATTAAATTTATAATATCCACTTTTAGAATTTATTTATCGTACTCCATTATTTTTAATTTTATTGTTTCCATGTAAAATGTGTAGCCAACTCCCGTTTAAATATTTTATTAATTATAACATAAATTTAAATTTAGAATAAAATGGCTAAATCCTTTAACATAAAACTATGCCAATCTTGAAACAAATTGTGAATATTTATTGCACTAATACTTCCGCCAAGTCAATTTTGTGAAACTTTGATTAATTACTACATTGTAAGAAAATACAACTGCGTCCTGGGAAATGCAATTTATTAATATGTAATTTAAGTTTTCGAATATAAATTGTTTACTTAATAAACTAACAAAACTCCAAGGCTATACCTGAAATAATAGCTGTGATAATTAGTATTAACTGTTTATAAAATTAAATTTACAATTATCACATGTGCATCACGCTTGAAACCTAAACTAAAATTAATAATTTATTCTGACCCTGCTTTTGTAGTAAATTCTCTATTGTTTAATTAACAAATATGAAATTTAAGTTAGCTAAAATTAAAAAATATAATCCACACTGATTTTAAACTTACCACGTGATCACTAATATTAATTATAAAAGAATATTCTTATCAATGCACTCAGTCGACCGAGGCACAGGAGAGTGAACAAATTTAACTAATGGAATAAACTGATGATCATAAAATCAACCTGACGCGCCCTTGCTGAAATGATAAAAGAAATAAACGCAAGAAAAGCATTGGGTTACAACCTGATAACAAAAAAAAAATGCTTACCCATACCTTCCTAAAAAGGGTGTTCTAAAATAGACCATGCAAATCAATGCGCTCGTCTGAATGAAAAGATCAAAACTGGCCACATGGTCGATGGTTGTGATGACCAAAATAACGGAATGATGACATCCATAGTACGTGAAGTAAATTCATTTGCTGTAGTACTAAATAACGCTCCATTTCCATACGCTAACCAGGCGCAAAATTCATAGGAATGAATCTAGATTCTAAACTGCGATAGAACTTACATGTCAAGAAGAAATGTGACGAGCTCACAGTCAAACATTCCATGCCGACCGACTATCGACCATGTTCGTGTTACAGTCTGACGTGGAGCGTGCGACATACAGGTACTTCGTTCTTTAACACATTGAATATTTCCAAGTGAGTCATTCTCTATCCCACACTAATTGTTTTATCTGTTTGTTCTTTTAACTATTTTGGGCTTTGACCTACCTTTTACATAGTCCATACATAAGTCCAGAGATAATTAAAAATGGTTATCCGTTGCAGTCGAATTCTTAATCAAGTTGCTTCTTTGTTATAAAAAAATTACGTGTTGCTTATAACCCAAAATATAACTTATTTTTCCGTGCTTTTTAGTGAAACCGCTTATATTTAAAAAAACGACTGTTGAAAGGCGGTGTTTTGGACTTTAGTAGATTTAATTAACTAAATCCCGCTACACGTACATTACAATTTAGTAATTCTAACTTTTAAGCACCAATCTTATGGCCAGAAGAAAAAATACCATATTTATGCGTTTAGAGTTCGAAACACGTGCAACTGCTGTATCTTAGTTCACGTATTTATCTGGGCTGACTACTAGGATAAAATCGTGCCAACAATTTGGTTGGCTTAATGGACATTTGAATGAAACTTTGCGGCCCTTGTAACACTCGTATGTTAGTATTCATTTAACACTCGTAGAGTAAAGTTTTAAATCTTACACATCTCATTTTGTAGTTTTATTGCCTCATGGGAAACATTGAAAACACTTGTTTAAATTCGTATCAACCGACACAACTGACCCGATTACAAACATATTTTCAATATTGGTATGCGAAATTCGGAGAGGAATGAGTTACGTGGGAGTGAATGTGACAGGCGAAGATTGTTTAGAAGAAAAACTCCATTCTCATCACTCGGACGGAGCCCTTCTTTTTGCTAGAGCAGAGCTGTAACTTGGTACCAAGTAAGGCAAAATTGTTTGCTCATGTTAAATATTTCCATCTAAAATTTTATAGAAGTTTTCGCTGATTTGTCCGACTATAAATAAATATTAACATTAAAAATCAGCAATCGAAACGTAAACGAACCGCAGGTAAAATCTCGTCCTATTCCTGAAAAAGAAATAGGAATGGATGATTTAGTATTTGTAGAAGAAATTATGATTCATGTTACTTTAAACGTTGTGAAAATATTATCTTAGATTACTAATTTCTTTTGATTTATTATGATCCCTTGATTGATTATGTGTAAATTTAATTTTGTGTTAAAAATTAGAAAAGGGTTCGGTTATTTTTCTATTCTACATATAATCGTAAAATACTTAAAACAGATCAGATTACCGAATAGGGAAATACGACTTATTATCAAATCCGTGGTACTGTATAAAATGCTATTCCAAAACGACCACTTTTCAGAGGCCATGATCATATTTTGAAGCAACCACCAAATGAGTAGCTAAAGAGAAAGCTTTTCGTTCCAAAATAGCAAATCGCTTTGCAGTTCTGAATAATAAACACATTAAAATAGGTGAAAGTCACTGCTTCGACCGTTCCTTCGGATTACACTTTAACATCCCCCAACATTGCGTTAATGTTGAGCGGATTTTTAATTACGTTATCGCTGATTTTTACAATCATTTCTGGTATGTAGATACTTCATTTCACATATGCTTGAATAGCTCTCCTGTTATTAATGGTTGTATACGAAAGTGCTGAATTTCCATTTAATCTTCGATGAGAAGCGCCATCTAAAATTTAGTTTCGATGTTAAAAAATCTCGTAGCGCCTCTGATCTTAAAACATGAAATTTAATCCTGAAAAATGAACAGGAGGTCGAAGTTCCAATATAATGAGAATTAAAGTAAAGCAAATCCTTTCATACCTGAAAATGATTAAAATACCTTCAATAATCAAAGCATCGGCAATAACATTTGGAATGAAGTTTATCTGTGCTTCAAAAAATAATTTTTCACATATCATTACATATTTTTAATTGTGTGCTAGTCCACGAGCTTTCCGACCCGTCCTAAGTAGTGGTAAAGCTGTCACAGTTCTGCAATTAACCCTTCAAGTAAAATTTAATAGGTATATATTGAATTTATTTAATCCTTGTTATATGCAAAAGAAGTTTGAAGCTTACAGCTTAGCTTCATTATTCTCTTTCTTTAGAACATGGAAACTTTTCTTATATAATGCTGCTGTTAATTTTTAGCACTAAGCTAAATTTGTTAGTTCAAATTTACTAATATGCAAATGTTAACATAAATTGTATATGTAAACATTTTATCATAATAATACAGAAATCAGACCACTTAACCCAAATTGTTTTCACCAAAAATTAGCAATTTTCATTAATTTACTGATAAAAGATAAAATAGCAAAAAATCCAGAATTATGTGGAATTTTCTGTTCGCTAATACCACAGACTCATAATCACAAACATCCCACCTACTACTATATATAATTTTACTCGGATACGAGCGCACACAATTTAAAAAGTCATGGGATATCCGTAGCGTCGAATATTCTAAATTTAAAATTTTGTGTGATAAGTTTTTTGCTTTTTAATATGCAACGTCACCTTACAACCGATCACACATCACACCACTTTTGCTAAATAGTAACTACGAAATCATGACTACACATTTCGCGTATTCAATGAGTTCATTATTCGTATATATGCGAATCGTATGCGATTAGACTAAATGCTAAAACACACATTTTAGGAATAATTATGACTTTTCGGCTATCGTAAACTATAGAATTTATGCGTATTGTACCGGTTTGCTGGTGTACGTGCTAAGTGCCTGCATCAAAATTATGATTGATTATAGCGGATCTGTGATAATAGCTAGAGAGTGTTAAACATACATAGTGAATTTTGCAAATTTACAGGTAAATACTAGTTACGAAACTTTTAAATTGGATCATCATCGATAATGGAATGGAATAATTTCAGGTAAGACGTATATTGAAAGAGTTAGAATTTACTTTAGATCACCCGTAAATTAGGTAATTACTACGTGCTTAAGTATTTTTAAATATTTTACTCGCTGTCGTCATATCGTCACATTTAAATGATTCGCTTATAATTTGGTAGAGTGATAAAATCTCAATGCGAAACACCTACGTTTATTTGTATTTGATCATTAGTAATTTGATACATAGTATTTAATTTAACCTTCACTAATTCTAATTAAGTGGTGGTGCCAAAAGATTGGGCAAATGTGCCATTTACTAAATTATTTTAATAATCGGAATCGTGTGATAATGCATCAGTCGTGTAGTCCTAATATGCACGGAAATGTTTTGAATGGCAATAATTTGGATAGAAATATGTCTCTAATCTTTATAGAAGAAAAATACTGTGAATATTACGATCAATTTAAGCCGGCTCGGCATAACAAGGAAATCTGAAAATTTTAAGAGACTTGCTAAGAACTCAGACTGTATTAAGTAACTAAATTTTATTTTTTGTTGATCAAATTAATGGGTCCTCATAGGTTACTTGAGAATGTTATATTCTCGAATACAAGCTGCGGTCTAAAAGTCGATATGTATGAATTTAATTTAACGTCACTTTCATATTGTTAATCGTGTTATTCACCGGACTAATCGTTCACAAATCATTTTAAAAATATGTTAAATACAAGTTATAAATTGGAAGTCATTGTACGACGTCTTATTTTTTAATCATTTTAATTATTACGCTTCATCATTACCATTGTTATGCCAGTTTTTAAAACCAAATATTTTCAATCAACTTGTGTTTTGTGACTGTGTATGTGCGTGCGTAACCGGTAAACCGAAGCCGGATTTAAATTCTGGGTTAAAGCAGATATAAGTTCGAGTGGTTCGGTTTCATAAAATTACAGTCACTTCGAGATTTTATTACTTCATTAAAAAACATTAAGTTGTTTATCAATTCCATATTCTGATACTGGTACGGTTGGTGGTAGGAGGGGTACATTCTAGTAAAACAATTATTTCTGATAATTCGAATATCATCCAATGTCATAGGTTGTTTCTGCTATAAGCTTAAGATTTTGAGGTTAACTTTATTGAAACAAACAAAGACCCATGGTCACATCTACCATAGATAGGGTAAGAGTTTTAAGTTTTCAAAAATTTTGAATTTTGAAAAATGCTGTAGTTTAATTTGAAAATCACATGTACGCATTCCGATGGTTCATTTTATAAAGATGTTTAGAATACTATTGTAATTCGCTAGTATTTAATGCTTTGTATAAGCTCAGCGGTTGCGTGAGCTATTGGTTGCGTGGTTCTATTTTATGCGATTTGAAAGTAATTTTGATGTATAATTTTCTTTTCTGGAAATAAATTTGGATTTGCTTACGTCAGAAACCTTTTGTGTTCTTTTTTGGAATGAGCTGAATAAATTTGCCCAAGGGATTAGGCGTTCAGTCCGAATAGAATACTATTGATTTATTTCGGACGGGAAATTTGTTTACAAAAATACCTGCTTCAATTGGGCATTTGGGAAACCTAAATGCCAGTTGAAAATTTGTCATTTTTTTAAATTTGTATGAGAAAGACAACTAAGTTGTTGTCGATTTTTGATGATATGTAATGACAAGTTACATTAGTTTCCCAAATGACACAAGTGGAAATCAGACGGGGCAATGTCTGGTGAATACGGTGGATAGGGTAAAACTTCCCAATTAGTGTTTCCAAGCTGGTTTTGTTTGACATGTGGACGAGCATTACACGCGAAAATACACAGTGATTTAGAGCACATCTAAAAAAGCTTTCTGATTAAATAAATACAGTGATTAAAGTATACAGTCTTTTTGTGAATTACCGGACCGACATTGGATATTCGAGATACCGCTTTGATTAAATATCGACCCGCATTGTACTTGGCTTTGAGAAACATCACATCAACAAAAAGGATTTGACCCACGCATTTCAATTGGACACGGCAATCTGCACTCGAAAATTTTGGACCTCCCATAACTTTGGATACGACGCTATATATTGGAAACAAAATTTATTGTGATTACGCGTACTTTGGCGCAAACAGAAAACAACCGGCAATATTTTATCATCAGTAATTGAGCTTAGGGATTGGAATTACACTGCGACGCCACTAGCATCTGTGAATTTGCTAAATTATAATAATTCCCAACCAAGCTCATTGGCGTATTCTACATGCAGAAGAATAATTTTGTCGTGTCCGGAGTAGTAGTGCGCGCGTTTTTCCTTGAACTTTTGGCTCAATCTCATCAATTTTGTTCAGTGAAGAGCCCCAGTAATGATTTTATTCGGATTTAACAAGTCATAATACACGACACCAAGCTATCTCACCAAATATACAAGATGGGTTTTTTTCCATGAATATTTAACTTGGTTGTCAATGTTGAAGCATGGGCAGATGAGTGGTCCCCATAATTTTTTCTTTTTTGGGTTATCGTAGTAGATCCATTTTACTTCACCAGTGATTATGCGATGCAAAAAACCCTTTCGCCTGGCAAGCAGCATTTCAAAAAAAATCGGCATCCAATTTCTTTGCTTTTGAATCATTCCCAACGATGTGAAATGGCTTCTTGAGTCACTCCTAATATAATTGCAAGTTGTTCTTGCGTTTAGCACAAATCTTCATCCAATAAAGCTTCCAAATCCGCGTCTTCGTACACTTTCGGACTTCCGCTACGTTCTTTGTCTTCGATTTCAAATTCATCGTTCTTAAACTTCTGAAACCACTCTTGACAACTTCTCTCACTTAAGACAGCTCCACCATATGCTTCTACTAGCATTCGATGCACAACAGCTGCAGATTTCTTCAAATTAAAGAAGTAAATCAAAAATTCCCACAAATGAGGCTTATTCGGCCAAAACTCGACATTTTCACAAGAAAGAAAATATATGATGCTGATATAAAATCGCTATTATTTTAAGGTTATGTTGTTGACAGATGTCCAATCTTAGGATATGACGTTTTACATCGGTTTACACCTTTAGAATTATGAATTACGTTTGAACTTTGAAACATCAGGTGTGCTTAACTCGAATTTTTAGATTCTAAATATTGGTAGGAGATATTTTAATGATAATAGTCATCACTACAAATTTTGGAGGCTCTTAACTTTTCTAATTTTTTGTTGATATTTTCAAAAAAAATTTTTGTTCAATATAAACTCTTAAACTACATATTACACCCGTAGTTTCAAACCAATGTGCAATATTTTGGTATTAAATTACAACATAAGAGAGGAACTTGAAATGCTTTTAAAAGTTGGCATTACTCATCAAACCTATTTTCTCACTGCAATCGAACATTCTTTGGAAAATGGCTTTAGTTATTGATTAGTTATTGATTTATAGCCGTGTGTATCAAGGGAACTGTTAATATCGTATACCGTGCCGTGATTAAGTTATTATATCAGTCAAAGAATTCAGTTAATCGATAACTTTGAAAAAGGTAAAACGGCAACGAGGTCTCACAGATCGCTATTATACCATTTTCGTTAGCCTTCCATGACTTGCATTGCGGTTGCAGTTTCATTGGATAATTGGACTAGTCAGCATATTCACAAGATGCAGCCCGAACGATTACTAATTTTTATTTTCTAAATTCAAAATTTTACTGGAGAATTGAGAGTTTTATCAAATAAGATCATGCAATCGTAGATGCCTGTTTTGCAGAGAAAGATGTTAACGCTATATGGGCTGGTAAAAGTGAAAACGGAGACTATGTAGCGTTTTTCGACAATTAACCATTTATTTGTAAATCCACTTAACTATGCTGATAAGCGTAAATTAATGATTAAAACCCACTCCTTCTAGATTGAAAACATATTTTACTCTTTATTGCATAGGTTTTCGAGGAAATAACTTTAAATATCATGATATTTAGTGAGTATAACCGGCATATGAGCGTAGGTAATAAAATATTTTTAACCTGATCTGTAAAAAAAAGTGTTTTTATATCATTTTCATTACATGTTTTTATGGGGTATGTGACGCAATGAAAAAACAGTGCTCAGAGGAAATATTAAGCTGATATTGTTAAGTTTGACAAACTCAATAAAAATATAATTACAATAAGTGCACTTGTATGAATGGAATTGGCCGAATCGGTTCGGTATGTTTTTCCCGAAGAAATTTTGGTCAACAATTACAAGACAGCTAGTCAAATTAGCTTTAACTGAAGTACGTTATGAAAAGATCTTTTAATTAAAAATCTGCAAAGCAACTAAGTCTAAACTTTTTCACCTTTTGGCTTTTTGTTTAAAATTTTGTTAAATATTTCTATTTTTATTGTCACAAAATTTATAATAGAAATAAATGTCTATGTAAAATTGGTATGCTTTATGCATTTTGACAAAAAAGCTTTTAAGTTCTTGTAATTGCGTGAGAAAGTGTTTTTGGATTATAATAAACACAAATAGCCAATTTAGATTTTTTTAAACTTATTTTTATCATAAGAACTGAATCCTACCCCCGAGAATGACAACAATTTATGTGTCGGGTCCTTTCAACCCATATGAACTGACTATCTATAGTTCTTACAAAATAAAATGTATATGATTCGAAAATATATGGCTGAATTTTGTTCAACGGATCGTCGCTTAGTTTGCCTCTGTATTAGGTACACAATGCAATATTTCAAAGAGACAAGCGCATTTTAATAAAATGTTTTTAAAAAACAAAGTTTTGAAAAATAAAAGTAAATTCCAGGATATGACGGATTATATTGCTCCTCGTCAAACCAATCTATTTTTTAAAATTTTCGAGAACTGTAACTCCTACAAACATTTATTATTCTTGTTGGGTTGAAGAGCGTCTCTCAGTTTATTTGTAGTTATATCTTAGAACGACATTGCCCCTGACGGAGCAATAGTTAGAAACATGTGGAAAGGGGAAGAGTAAAAATCACGTCAAAACACCAACGTCGCCAACCGTTATTTGGAGTAGTACAAATTTCAACGACCGCTAGAAAACATAAGGCCATGTTTTTCACCTATTCAGTAGCCCCCTCACCGAAACGTTTTTCAACTGTCAAAAGAAGCAAGTGGAACAAATAGTTGTACGAAGTGCTTCACTTAAGACTATAAAATTATAGAAGATATTGAACGTAAAATTTGTGCAGAAAGTAGAATAAGCATTTTAATCAATACTAAAACTTGCTGAAATGAACGTATAGTTCATGTACTTGTTCACCTTATAGTTGGTCAAGAAGTGCGAGTGAACAAGAACCTGGGCTACCTGGTTGTTGAAAGACTAAATAATCTCGTTAAGAAAGCAAATAAACACAAGCACTTTGCCTCTTCTCCATAATTTTGCCTTATGCAACTTTGAACACTACATAACCAAATTTGAAAGCTCAGTTTTGAAATGTAAATAGATTTCAATCCTAATAGTTTAAGATCGGTGGACAACCGGGAATGGTTTAATTTAATATGTATATTTTCAAAAACCGCGCGTTCATATTAGTTGCTTCAGTCGACCAACCGCAATTATGAATAGTTGGGTTTGTGTCCTTGCTTAATGAGTTACCCGCAACTACTTTGGGATGATTAGATACAAGTAGTTACTCTGTTAAAAATCAGCTTTATATTTATAAAACACACAATTTTTTTATTTTTTTATACTGTAAAGCGGTAACAACAATGAAATATAAAATATTTTTAATTAATTTTACACACACGCACATGAGAACGAAAGAAATTTGACGGTTGTGATTTGACTGGGAAGCAGCCGTCTTTCGTCTGAGTCGGTTGAGAACTGGTTTAGTTACGTTATCCGGGATTTTGATTAACGAATTATCATAATCCGGGAGTTTGATTAACATGATCAAGCGTCTTCCGAACAAATATATGAAAAATTGATTTTGATGGCTTAATGTAGCTTATACATATGACTTAAGCCGATTCATAAATAATTGGGTTTAATTCTGGATGAAATTATCCTTTGTTATAGAAGGAATTTTATGCAAATTACAGTAAAATAATTTATATGTTTTATATTTTGCCGATCGTGTAAATAGTTCGATCGTTAAATTTTAATTTATTCTTTAAGGAAATAAAGGGTTATCCAATTCAAGCTTGATAAAGTAAATTTTAAAAAACCACACAAAATATTCGGAATGTATTGTAATTTTTATTTCATTTTACAGATTGATCCTTGCCATTTTTAGTTAAACAAGATATCATTCAAATGTCCTCCACGGGACTTCTTACAGGCCTTGATTCTTTTGCGGTAATTTTCAATGACTTTTCGGCACATTTCGGGCGGTATCTCGGCCATTACCTTACGAATATTAGTTTTCAATTCGTCAAGAGTTTGAGGATTGTTTGCGTAAACACGATCTTTCGCGTAGCCCCACAAAAAGAAATCCAAAGGCGTTAAATCACAGGGTCTTGGAGGCCAATTGACATCAGCCAATCGCGAAATCAAACGTCCAGGAAATTTCTCTTGCAAAAGATCTCGATTTGCTCGTGTTACGTGACTGGTTGCTCCATCCTGCTGGAACCACATATCGTCTAGATCATAATCTTCGATTTTCGTAAAAAAATAATCGGTTAACATGCGGCCATAGCGCTCAGAATTGACGGTAACGGTTCGTCCATGGTTGTTCTCAAAAAAATACGGCCCAATCACACCACCAGACCACAATGCGCACCAAACAGTGACTTTTTCCGGGTGTAATGGCTTCTCTACAATCAATTGTGGATTTTCTGAGCCCCAAATTCTACAGTTTTGCTTATTAACGTATCCACCAAGCGAAAAATGAGCTTCATCACTGAAGAAAATTTTGTTCGAAAAATCAGCATCGACGGCCTGTTTTTCCAACACCCAATTTGCGTATGTTAAATGCTCCATATTCTTAAATGGCAGAATTTCAACTAAATAAATGACAGCGTACTTGACGTTTATCTTTGACAGATGTCGGTATACAGATTTCTACTTTATCAACCTCGAATTGGATAACCCTTTATCTTAACAATATAGTTAATAGAGATTCAGGATTGAGTAATTTTTAAATTTCGAATGTCAATTAATATTTTTAAGTAAATATAGAATCAAAATATCCAAAATTATATTTGACGCTTTGAAATTGATGCACGTAGTTTTTCACACCAAAAAAGGACGCTATTCGAATATGTTTGGTTAAGCACCGAGAAATTATTAACCGATAACAAAAAACTACACCAAACATTTTGAAGCATTGGCTTTCTTCAATAAAAAAAAAATTGTACTTAATCCATCCTCCATCTGATGATATTAAAATGACAAAAGCGCTTATGGAACTACTAACTAATTAAATATTAAATGGAATGAACTAAATAAATCTTAGATGCTGTTATTTATTACAAAATAATAGAAGTGTTGTTAAGCAATGCATCTTATAGACACAATCAATATCTTAAAATGATTCAGTCCATAAAAGTCTTGCTAGAATTTCGGTAGTTAAAATGACAGCTTTTTCTCTATAAAGACCATTTTGGTTTGAAAAGTTATGAACAAGAATTTCCGTATCGCTAAAGTGGGTAACTATTAAAAAATTATAATTTCTTTTTTATCTTTATAGTTTTTGGTTCTTGTGACCTGCCGCCCTAAATGTGTTTATTGGTTAATTTGGGTTGTGCAACCAATACTCACAATAGATCAGGTGCACAGGATAACCAATATTGTTAAGAAAGCATATACGAAAAATTCTGCTGAACGTTATTTCCAGACGTTGCATAAGCGTTTGACAAGTTTTGGCACAAGGAAACTTTTAATCATATGAACGAACTTTCCTACTGATCCAGTTTCCTAGATTACCTGCAAAGTGGAGGCATCAGAATAAAATGAAACTCGATATCTATCCGGTTTTACACCTATACTGCAGACCAATGACTCAATGACTTTCCTGAGTTAAAAAATAATGGTGTTACAGCGACTTTTGCTGGTGATACAGCCGTTTAACCTGTTGCAGAAACTACCGAAGAATCCTCACAGAAATCACAATCTTTCAATCAATCAGCTGTTAATCAAATAAATAATTGAACCACACGCAACACATGGCGAATTAAAGTAAACGAATCTAAATCAGTTCACATCAATTTTACGAGCGAAAGGCTCTCGATCATTCCGATTATCATAAATCAAGAGATAATATCGCATGCAATCTCAGCTAAGTATCTAGGTATGCTCCTAGATGCTAAGCTTGAATGGAAACAATACATCAACAAGAAATTGAAGAACTACACAGAAAAATCTTTCGGATGATAGGAAAAAAAATCTGCTTTGAAATATATCAGAATATAGGTTGAGGTCAACTCACAAATAACTCAAATATGATACGCAGACCCAAAATAACTCTAACCTTGAGCTAGTGTAAATGTTGGTGTCAACAGTTTACCTAAGTTAATCTAAGATAAAAATTTGTTTTATCTTAATTTTATCTAAAACTTAGGAACGCCGATGACTGGGAGCCACCCTGGGAGTTTATTAGTTAAAGTTCTCCGTCAGTCTATGCCATTGGTCTAAATGTAGTACATCAACGTTGTACACAGGATAATGGTAATGGATAATTATCTAGAGAGATGGGTCAATCTAACAATTCTAAAAAATTGAGTGATGGAAGCGTGTCAAAAGTTTCTAAATTTGATTGGGCAATGAGTCTGTTGATAAAATGGACTGTATGAATTTGTCCAAATTGCTTTCGGTCTATAATCGGGATAACGATCAATCAGTTATTAAAGAATTTTCCTGTTGTTTAATTTAGATTTAATTTTTAAATTTCAATTTAAACTAAACATTTATAATTACTTTGTCGTTGTTGATTGTTTACATTACACGGTTATCAAAATAGTATTTTCGTTGTCTTAGATCATTTTCACTTGATTTTCTACGTCGAATTGTTTTAGGTACGTAATTGGAATCAATAATTGAAATTATCTGTCTCACATATTTTCTGCGTCTTTCAAATGGAAACTCGTGGCAAGTTAGTTCGAAGTGTAAAGTCATTAAGCTGAACTTAATAGCTGAACTTCTAGTATCAAGTTATATTGTACATAAATCGAAATCTGAATTGTTGTTGTTTATGAGCTTCGTCACTATACCCTAGAAAATTCCTACTCATTCAACAAACATATTTTAGATATTATGAATGAATTCATAATTTTTGTCAACATGTTAGTCATAATATTTAAGGCAATTTAGAAATGGTGTGAGCAAGTGATGTAATAGGCAAAATTCTGAATATAATATAATGAAGAATGAATACGAATAAACAATTTATAGCTCTACAAAATATTATTTATTACGATTTAAGTCACAAAAATTAAAAATTTTCAAATTCCTTTTAAATATTCGTGACGTAAACTTATTCTGTTACCGTAAATATGTACGAACCCAGTGGTAAACTGTTTTGCTTCATCCGTGAAAACTGTATTAGTTGCCAGTTTTTTTTAAAGAACTAAAATAACATTGAGTGGTTTGAACTTCGTTAACGTATAAACGAACGTTACCGTATGCATTGCTTTGCACAAAAATGTTTCAAATTTAGCATATTCTCTACTAATTCATTTCTAAATATATCATGATATATTTCGATCTGATCTTCGTGCTGTTTCTGATATTTTAGGTTTTCGCGTTAATATGATCGTGATCTGTTCACAAATCATATTATATGTACTCGTTTATAAAGCCGGAGATGAGGGAAATTTTTCACCACGTTCGATTTGTTGATATAGTTCATGTATCGCGACTATCTGTTTGTGTGGGATAGCGGAAAAATTATTTTTACTTGCTAAAATCACCTGATAATTTTTAGACGGTTTTCATGCCAAATTATTTGTTTACAAAAACAGAGAGTCATATAAATATCGTCTTACCGTGTTTACATTTCTGAAAAGTGGTTCCATAAACAATATTTTTGTTTGTATAAAAATGATGATGCAGACCGTGACGTAAACAAATTTCGCCGCCAATAAATCTAGAAACAATTATAAATGTGAGATGATAAATTTTCGTTCACTGAGAAAATCTACATTGTTGTTAAATATTTAACTTTCTCCTCCAGCGTTTAATTAGCGTCTCTGTCTCTAACTGCGGTGTTTATAAACATGTATTATGATATCTTAGTTTAGGTTTTGTGTTGCTTACGCTTATACATGGTATGAACACATGGTGGTGGTATGTATGTGTAGTCTGGTAAACAGAAACATGTATTAAAAAAAAATATGTATGAAAAGAAAAGCAATAATTAATTCACCAACCAACCATCATTGATCAAAATCGATCGTACGATTTTTTCTCGCTACAATAATATGGAATTGTGTTTCATCGAATTTGTTATTGTTGTTTTCTTGACAATTGGCACAATACATTTATGCTCTGTGTGTATATCAAAATCTATAAAAGTGACTTGCAAATTTATGATCGTATTCAATATCGTAGTGCATATACAGTGTCGGCAATTAAAGTTAATTTCAATGAACTGTAATGTTCGTTCAACAATTTTTTAGAAAACGATAAATCCGTTCGTCATATTTTGACACAGTTTTTGTAATTCAATTTTTTTAACCGTGGTGCTCACAAAGGGATGTGCGAGTTTTACATAATTCAGTAATAAAGATTCGATTTTTGCAGGATGGACAAGTCCGGAGTTACTACGTATTCTGAAACGAAAGCTAATATATTTTATTAGAATTAATATTTATAAATAATAATAATAATTAATGTTATTCAAATTAAATTAAGCGCTAACTGAAATTAATCAATTTCAAAATAAATACTGAGAAGTGAATGATTATTTTTTTAAATCATTTTATTTTAAGTTTTACAATTGGAAGAGCCAAACATTGCTTCAAAAGGTTCCACGAAGACAACTTTTACTGGCCGAAGATAGATAAACTGGGCGATTATTAAAAATCGATCGGTTTTTAGATCGACTGGAATAAAACAATAATTGAGCTGAATTCGAATATTCCAGTGACAGCGAGATTTGTACGTCTCCGTTTGAATCAGTATCTCAAGGGGTTCATTACTCAAAAATAGACTTCGTGGACAAACAAAAGCGGATGATGTTTGCAAGAATGCATTTAAAAAACCCACACATTTTTATGAAAAAAATGATGTATAACTGATGAATCTATGATCCTACGATCACGAGTGATGAATAAGTAAGTAAAAGAAAGTATACGTAAGTTGTCCCTGTAGATGTCTCATAGGACTCCTCTATTTTACTACAGTGTGTCCTCTAGGGATTTGTTTTAGCATTTCCTTATTCGTATTTTAAGGAATTCCTTGTAGCAGTACCAGTCCTTAGCAGATTTAGTTTACATGGTTACGAGTGTTTGAAGACCTTTCAACCACAACTATGGTCGAGGTTTATCCAGAGATCTACTAGGAGGACACGCACGTAATAAGGCCTTATTTAAGGTGTCGGATAGGTGGCTCCTAGGGCATCAAGCTCTTGTGATGAATCAGGTAGGTTTGGAACCCAATGGGTTTTGTTTCCAATTCAAATTGGAGATAATTATGATTAGAAATGGAATGTTCCTACGACCTGGAAGGGTCACTAAACTATCCATAATGATATCTGAGACAAGTGTAATGTCTAACACTTAAGTTTATTTCTAGTTATAAACGTTGGTTTCGTCTGATTCACATTATTTATCAAAACTTCAGTCTTTGATTAAAAAATCCAAGACAATTTTTTGATCTAGATCAAAAGCCGCTTTTTATAAAATTAATCAATTTACCAAAAATTTCTTCGCACCTTAATTTAGGTTTGTTTATGCTATTTACGACTGCTATGAACTATAACCATATTGACGAGATTATTAATCCAAAATTAAAGTAAAAGAAATAAAAACATACAGGCGAATGTTCCCTTTAAAACAAAATAGCCTGAATAATTTCTAAAAAAATTAAATTTTGAGAAAAAATTGCCGATACACTCTAATTTAATTTTGAAGTGGAACACTCACTCGTATATCAATCGATAGGTTTGAATAACCGATACACCAGAAGTAAACAATTCGGAAATTAGGGGTCCAATTCCAAAAGGTTATGACAAACATATAATAACGTGACATCAAAGCGTGGAAGCTTTTCAAAAGCAATTCATAAATCGTACAGACAGGTGACAAATGTTCTTATTGACAAAAATAATAGATATTTAACACAACTTTCTGCTACTTGTTCAATGATTTCAATAACTAAGTCCCTGATCGAAGTTAATAGTTTGCCAACGTCACAATCACAAACGGTGGAAAAAACTACTTCGGCGGACGTAAAATTTGGAATTCCCATCTTCAACACATATATATTATTTTACAAACAATTATAAAAAAAATATTAATAAAAGTGTACATATGAGTATAAAAAAATTCTTCAACAACACTTTTTGTTATCTACGACTCATCCATCATGAATATTCATTTTACGAAATTGCGATACTTTTATCACACCACCACGCGATTACTAATCAAATACGAGCACCTACGTATAAATTTTACATACTTTTAATTTACGATACATACTTATCGCGCTTATAATTATAAGTCTTATCATAGTACAGGCATGAATCGTTAAAATTACCGAGTATTCGCGATCGTACGATCGAATTAAACCACCGCTTGTTTGTGCTTTAATACGTTATCATTGAAATGTTTGTAAATCCATAAAATTAAATGCGATAACGACTACATACTAGCACAAAATATATGATATTGGAAAAGTCCCTTACAAAATTTTAATTGTATTTAATCCAAATATGTACTACTAAATATTAAAGTACTCGTATTTATGTTGTTTGTTGTTTTCTATGTCAAAATGACCTAACCCTATATATTAAAATGTAAGCGGAAATAATTAACTTTTCGGTTTAAATTATTTTCCATATTGGGGGTTATGGTCCAGTTACCTTCTTAAGTTTTGCTCTGAAAACAAATTTATTTAACAGAGATTTAAATCTCTATTTACATAACATACTTGACATAGTCGCATACAAAGTAAAATTATGCAAAATTAGCTGTTTATCGGTTTGAGATTATTGTTTTGAATAATAAACCGAAGTGACGGCAAATACGGGTAGACGAAAGAAATATAACCTTATCGCAAGAACATGTATGGTGCTTGCATAATGTAAATAAACATAAAACTTGCAAAATATGCGCGAAAAGCACGCAAAAATAAATGGAATTGAATTACTTGTGACATGTAGAATATGTAAACAAATTACTTTAGAACTGGTGTTTGAATTGGATGAGTGTGGCGGAAATGTTATGTCGTTTAAAGATTATGATTGTGCGCACGTTTATTTACCCACTCACCGCACCACTGTTTCCATAGAGATTCCTCTAGTTGGAGGATACCAATTGTAGCTAATGATGGTAGGGGTTCACTTTGACATGGTAGCATTCTTGCAACCATTCATCACTATAAATTATTACTGTAGGCCTTTTTGGAAGTGAATTAAAACTCTATTCAGTTAATTCAGGAGTATAGGATGTTCTAAGATCAATTTTTTTCGATTCTATTGAAATTTCCGCCTCTAACATCACGAATAAAATAAATGTTTTTCATTTTTCAGGTTCGACAACAATTTGAAAAAAAACAATTCCCCGAAAACGACAATTAACAGAACACGACAAATTCAAAATAATTCACCGAAAAAGCAATTGAAATTTTTTTGAAAAAATAATTCACCGAAAATGATAATTTACCGAAAATATTTCAAACTCTTCGCATATTATTAAGGAGTTGTTATTAATTGACTGAAAATTAAGATACTGAAATAAAAATCTCGAAACTTTAAAATTCTGAGATTAAAAATATTTAATAACAAAATTTCAAAAAAAAAAAAAACAAAAAAAAAATATTGTTAACGATATTACAATTAGAGTTACAAATCTAACAGTCTAGGAACACGAGCCAAGATAAAGTTATAACGGATGCAACAAGTAAAACTCAGGTAGTTATTGACTACCTTAATTCTAGTACAAACAAACTTAACAAGAAAAAATAATGACACTCTATTTAAGAATTGCTACCTGGAATGCAAATAGCCTTGCGCAACGCATTTCAGAATTACAAATATTTTTAAACACAAAAAAACTTAATATATGCCTAATCTTATAAAGACATTTTCCAGAACCTCGTATGCCAAAATACGTGATACCTGTGCTATGAAGCTATCGTTATTAAAGATAATATTAAACACCACAAAGAATTAAAAATAGAGGAGGAAGCTATGCTTATAGCTACTGTATCTATTGAAACCAAAAAAAACAAGAGCTGAAGTATATCAGCAATCTACTGTCCACCCAGATATAACCAAAAAAAAAAGAAGACTACATCAAATATCTTAAATCGCTTGGTAGTAATTTTATTATTGGGGGTGACTTTAACGCAAATAACATTCTGGGGATCGAATAGAACTTCCAAAGGAAGAGAGCTATTAGAAGCAGACATAACATTAAAATATGAATTTCACTACGGTGCAAATCCAACTTACTGGCCTACGGATCCAAATAAAATTCCTGACCTTCTAGATTTCTATGTACACTACGCCAAAAAAAAACGAAACAGACATTTTTTTCGAAAAATACCCAGATTTGAACGCTTGTATCTTGGTGACATAACACCTTTCAAAAAAATATTTTTGTTTCTAATTGAAGGAAAGTTGGTCTTCTTTTCGATACGAATAATATGCATCTGTTTGAGACTATAAACGAACTTGCTCGATATTTCATTTCCAAATCCAAATTATCCATTTTATGAAAAATTAAAAACCATGAATATAATGCTGTGGAGACCTCTTTGTCGATTAATTCACACCAATGGACCGAAGCGCCTAAAACGAACAAAGCCTTTGGAATTAGTGTTTCTCTGAGTCGCTGAAATCAAAGATGAATCGATAGGTGTCATACAGAAATAAAGATTTCTTAAAAAAGAATGCAATTAGAATTGTTTAAATAAATTAAAAATATGGTTCAATACACCAGAAAAAATTTGAGTTTTTGTAAATTGCAATTCGCTTAAACTAGAACTGAGTTCGTGTGAATTGTAGGGGCTAACGGCTTAGGTAGCTCTCAAGAGCACGCTACGAGGGGCTTTTTATTTCTATTTCGGGAGCTTAGGAGTACGGATCTATAAACATGACGGGAATATAGAATTGGCGCTGTTGCCAATTATAAAAGAGCCATTAAATTCACTAATTGGAACAGTTCAGTTAATTAAATTAAAATTATATTAAAAAACAATGAGAAGTTGTAAAGTAATTTAAGTATTTTAAATTATGAGATTTTTCATTTCAGTACTTTTTATTTCAATATTTTGCAAAATATTTGTTTCAAGATTTTTAGTTTTCTTTGTTTTTGGGATTTAAGGTGTCGGTTTTTCAGTACGAAATATTTGCTTTTTCTGTTTGAATTTCTTACTACAAATTAGTTAAATTCCTTCTTTAAAAGGAACAACCGGAAGGTGGTATAAAGAAATAATCGTTTTAGGTGAATTGTCGATTTCTATATGAAGTGTCGATTTCAGTGACTTGTTTTTCGGTACATTTGTCGTTTTCGGTAAATTGATTTTTCGGTGAATTGTCGTTTTCGGTGAATTATCGTTTCCAGTGTTGTCTTTTTCGATAAATTATATCGATTTCGATTATTTGATGATTTCGGTGAATTGTTGATTTCTGTAAATTGTTGAGCTACCATGTTGTTTCAATTGCGATCGGGGGCTTCTATTTGGAATAAATTATTTGGTTATCTCTTTTTTCAATATATTATCATTCATAAATAAGAATCATTCATAGAATAAGAGTACACAAAGATAAAGTTTTATTCTAGTAGAAATAATTGAAAAATGAAACAAGTTTGAAATTTTTGATAGTATCAAAGTGATGTAAACGTTGCCCGACCCAGAATATTCAGATAATTCTCCTCAACCGAATATATCTGGCTTTGTATATCCGTTATTTTAGAAAGACGTCATGTTCATTTAAATCTTGCAACCAGGACGAAACGAAATTTAACTAAATTTTGGGTGAACGTTATGAATTGGTGGGTTTTGAATGAAACTATGAATTATAAACCTACCACAAACTATGCTTTAAATTAAAAAAAAAATCAATAGTATTGCAATCCCTTTTAAAAATGTGACCATCTAAAAATTTCAAGGAAGTGTGGAATGTGGTGTTCGAAATTATCTGATATAGCTAAAATAATTAATCGAAATGTAGATTAGGTGTATTGTTCTGTTAATTCAAACTGACAGTGATTCGAGAGAAGGATAAAGACAATGTCCAAAATCAATCTACTAGAGCTCGATCATCCAGCGTTATATACCGCTCCGAGGTACTCTTATCCTCCGGCGGCAACTTCAAGGGCTGTATACATTGTTGGTTTTATTAATCGTTTCGTTAAGTCGTCGTAGGTTTAAGTCATCGTTTTATTCTTCATGCCTGCTTTTATTGTTCATGCTTCATATGGTCGGCACTTGCAGTCATTTTGTATGATACGATGTGATCACCAAGTTTTTTAATTTTGTAGCTTTCATTCTGCTTCATTCGCTCCAATATCACTAATATGGTACTCGGTGCGCTTATTTTCTTTCCGAAGTTCTTTATTTATTTTTTTCTGCTGCTCACGTTCAATGAGAAAATCGTGCTTCCTCAATAGCCTCCACAATTCGTCAGTCTTCTGTGTTTCACATCTTTATCATAAATATTACTTCTCTATTATTCTACTGCTTTAGTTGCAATATTGCTTTGCCAAGTGGCGTTTGAAATTCTTTGCATATGATCTGTTTATCTGCACCACTTATCATCACCACGTTTATGGGCCATTTCGCTAAAACTGGTATGATGTATGTATGTCGTGAATAAAGAAGCGGTATCTATTATGAAACTTTCTGAAGTTGGGTTTTTCCGTTGTCGGAAATTCGAATCAGAAATTTCCGAACCTACATGACAAATTCCAACTGCCGCCATTTACTTGTCGATTTTTTTCCAATTGAGCATGTGTGACAAACAAATGACACCTTTACCGACTAAATGGAACAGTGGTTAAAGCTTTGGCGTTTGGGTCGGGAGGTACCGAGTTCGAATCCCGATAGAGGCAGGATGCAAAAATTAAATGTTAATCAACAGATTACGATCTATAATTGAAAGGAACACAACTACGACCTCCTATCGGCGTGCAAAATTCATGGGCTGTGACCCATGAATTTGCTACTATAGCATAAAATTGCTTCTATACCCGCACGTCTTCGATTTGGCAGTAATTGCGTAAAGTAAGACAGACGGAAAAATGAACCGTGCAAGAGCAGGGAGTACTTCAGCTCCAGAAAAGATTACATGGATTAAAAAAAATCACACGGTTAGTGATATTTATTGATTTGATTATGATAAGAAAACATTTAAACAAGGTACCTTACATTTAAAACAATTTATTCTAAGATACAATTGCTTTAAAATTGGAGTTGGATTATTTTGCTATGAACCAGAAAGATAATCCGACAACAACTTGTCCGTCAACGTCAAACAACAACATAAATGTAAAATGGAAGGAAAAGACAATATCATCAAGGTGCGCATCACGCCTTTAATTATTGTTTTTCTTAAAAAATGATCTCTAAATATTTTATAATATTTAATGTCTCGTGTAATATTTGACCCCATCAGTTTCCTCGAGTTTTAAATAAAATCAACGGAACCTAATTCAACACTCTGAACACAGAAACTCGGTTCCACAGATTTAATTGTACCTGGAACATCGAAATAGTTTTAATACTCGTCGTTTGCGTGCAATACAGACACAATTACAAATTGTTCGCGTGACAGGCTGTCGAAACGAACAGCAGACTGTCGAAACGATTAGCTTTTCCGTTATTGTCCAGACTCCAAATATACCAACTTTTGAAACCACGCTCGACGATTTCATGACCCATATGATTCAATTCAGGTGGGAGAGCCAAATTAGGATTATAAAATGAATTATATAAAAAATTCTTTAGCCATTCCAAATTGAATTTGGTATTAAGTTCTTGAATTTGTCCAACATGAATGAAAGTCAATTTTCTTATGATGCCGAAGGAAGAGTCGTCAGAAATGTAATATTTATTGTAAATTTTGGTAAAGAGGCCAGGCACGAATTTTACATTTTATGTTTCTGGGTTAAATAAAAGCTCCCTCAAATTCTAAAAATAGTTTTGATTTGTTAAAAATATGATTTTACAATGATGATTTTCATTACACCTGAGAAAAAATACTTAGTGTGAATATCAAAATTGCGATTGTTGATATTCCGTTTTTAATTTTTAGCGGAATTTTTAAATTATTTTGTTGTTTTTGGCTTTTTTGGTTACAACGAAATATTAAGCTACCTCACTATTAAAAGAAAAAAATTATATAAGCGAAAATGTAACTTAGTTCTCAAATCCCACTCATTTGGGAAAAGCAACTAATTTGTAATTAAATTATTAATTTTTATTTATTTTATTTTTTCATTTCAAACATTTAGAGGCCATATAGGTGCCATGTTCACATGCATCTGCGGCGATGTTATTAAGTTTGGTTGAGCCCTAATTTGAAATGTTTTCTTATCTGAATTTAGTTGCAGATTTCTTCACATATCGTTTTGATTATCAATTCCATAAGTTTTCTTGCATGTACGCCTTTCCATTGTAAATGGTTTACGTTTATTACATGCGTCGACCTGGTTATAAAATTAAATATTGTTTTCATCATCATTTGGTTGTGTGTAAAATTAGGCAAATATTACTGAACAGGTTTGAATTTAGTCGAAGCATTATCTGGGGCAGTTCATTTCCGGGGCTAGGTTTTGCAGTCTGTTATATTTGTTTTATTTATTTTAAGATACTAATGAATCGGCCGACGTGGAATTAAATCTTCATCGTTCAAATATTACGTTTCAAGAACACACAAATCATTAAACTACGATACAAATGTTTAGCGGAATGCTGGAGGTTGTGACTAAGGTTGCGTTTCACACGCTCCTATAACTTCACAAATACTGCGTAATACCCGTATTGCCGCAAACCGCAAACGATTACTATTATTATGAGGTACAATTAAAATACTCGATATACGTATATACTAACGTTAAACGTGATTCTAAAACGCTGCCAAGCCTCCAAGTAAATGCAAAACTATAAATAATTATTAATTATATAAAATTGAATGTAACATATTTTATCGCATGTAGACATCACTACTTATAAAAATAAATTGCTGTGTAATGCAAATTACGATTATTTCATTTTGCCGCATTGAAAATATTTTAATTGAAATACAACAAGCAACAACAACCAATTATGCCATACAAACAACTATTAGTCGTAGCTCGTAATTAAGTAACAATTTACTTGGAAGTTATGTACAATAAACATTTTATTGGTTATTTAAACAATAAATAAAGTCATCAAATAGCGGCGACCAAGTATCATATGATTTAGTCAGAAATTTTAGAAATTGTGTGCAATGTAGCTAGTCTTTGAGAACAAATAACATTTTAAGAGCCCTTCAAAAATTTAGTCTTTTTAGGCCGTTCTTCAATAGGAAAGCGATTTTAAAAGCTTTTGGTATTTTCATTTTAAGTGTTTGAATGCTGTTATTGTTTTCCGGTTCTCCGCTGTATACTTTATACAGTTTTATGCATGCACTTTTACTGGGTGCGATTATTTCTTGTTTATAAAACACAGGACACATCAAGTAGGAACTAGCTACTTAATATCTTGAGTGTTATTCTATTTGAACCATTAGGGTCAGGTGTTTTAATTAGCGAAGACTTACATCCTGTACCGGCTGTGGATTAGGGAACCCAATTTAAAAAAAAAATCCATCAAGTGCCCTATGAACAATTCAAGTTTGATAGTAGGTTTTTCTTTTCGTAATATATGGAATTGAAATGAATTATATTTCCTAGAATGCTTGAGTTTTGCAAAATCGGGATTGATAATCCGTAGACTGTACAGGCTATTATAGGACTCTTCGTTTACCTATAGTTTTGCTGGTCGATAACACTAGGCTAAATTGTCCAAACACGATGTTTACTAAACTATCAATCATTAAAATCTATTACTGTATATGAGCCTAAAATTATCACTAGTACTATCCATCAGTCTAGGTTATTTTCAACGATCAGATATACTTTGGACCACTGTTAGCGCGGAACCCTTGTAGCAAGTGATGCAAATTGTATTTTCTCGGGCTGCTCCGAAACCGCCTCATAAATGCTAAGGATCAATAGAGACGCGGCTCTCTTAAACCAAATAACAAACAGGATTAAAATTCTGTTGGTTTTAAATAGTATTAAGTCATATAATAAGGCAGTGAACCACGGCTTTTCGGTCCCGGTCTTGAGGTTTTAGTTTTAAGGCTGGCCTAAAACTTTGTCACATTCTTAGTAAACTGGACTGAAGTAAATCTAGCTGTAAAAGCTTTCATTACAATTCAATCCCAAATTCCTCAGACCTATAGAAGGTATTCACACCAAACACGAATATCGAATGTGACTAACCATTTTCGCAAAATTGCAAAGTAGCGGGACTTTAAATGCACTATTATTTCATGTACATAGGGCGAATAATCCATTTGATCTCCAATAAATTGATAACAGATTTGGTGCGAATTTTTATTGGATAATCTAAATAAATTATCATTCAACGTGAAATATTTATTTATTTAAGTACTCATTAATTTATATTTTTTAGCGAATAACGTTACTCGCATTTGCGAGCGCCTTTGGTGTCAGTACCGTCAATGATCTTTTCTTGTAAAATTTTTGGAAAAACAGGTGCGTTCGTTCGGGTCTTTTAAGCTGTCGTATTCTCCACAGTGTATTTCAAGCGGAAATTGATGAAAACTACTTACTCTTTTGTTTGTCTTATTCACACAGTATTTAAAGACATTTGTCCCCAGTTGTTACTGCTATTGTTAAATCATTATTGGGTTGAACACGTAATATTTTAACGCACACACTTCTATTAGTTTAATTCTGTTGTCGTTTCTAAATCTTCAAAAAATTAAAATAAAGAAATCCGATCAACTGCAACATATAGATTTAAACCTATGGCACATAAGATTCGTTTCGTTCCGAAAACGTAAACTTAATCATCCAACAACGAAACGAACGCGCTCTAAACTCAAAGCTTTTAGAATAATATTAATTTGTATTGAGGAAGCGACACTTGACGAATGGTATTGCTCTCACTTGTTTGGATGTCAACGATTCACTCAAACAAAGGCTGGATAGATCAAATACTGGCCCCCTACTTCAAGCTTCACAGATAAATCGAAGTACCTGGGTCTTGTCCAGAAAGATCCTTTTTTGTACTTTATTTCTATGATAATATCATTGGGAAACGACGAAATATTAAAACGCACATTATTCATTGGTTCCGTACCACGACCAATACGCTCTTTTTATTATATGGGGTACTGCTTAGGGGGTGGTTTTATATGTTCTGGTGTCCTAAAGTTCTTGATAAAAATGCAACGAACTGCTACCTTGTGTATCAATGGTGCATTTAGGAGTACACTCTTGCGCTTACGATTCTCTGCCATCTTATACTCTTCGATATCCTTGATAAACAAATGGCCACGAGCTCAGGTATAAGGCTTAACCATCTCAATGTGAACCCCCGAAAGACATCCCCAAAACTTCCGAGTAAAAGTGTTTGATCACCAATCCACTAAGGAGAAGTTTACGACTGAAATTCTTAGTAAAGAAGACTGAATGAGGAGAGCATTTCTGAACCATGATTGTAATAATGTAAAATGTAAGAATCGTCTCTCATTTCTTAACGAAATGGCAGACCTATTCAACATCCACCTTACGTGGCTGCCAGTTTGGTTCTATATTACGGAAAATTTAAAAACAATCGAACTTGCTCGTTTATGTAACACCTGCCTCATTTCATTAAGCAGCTGAAATTTTGAAATGCCACTTGTTACGTGCAAACTGATGATTCAGGAGGGAACAGTGAGACTAACGAATGGAAAATTGATTTGACCGGACAAGTTTTGCAGTGGTTAAAGCTTCGGTACTTAGATTGGGAGGCACTGGATTCGAATTCCACCAAAGCAAAGCAAATTTAAGTCATCGATTACGTTCGGTGATGTTAATAAACACAACTAAGAGGGTCTTGCAGTGCAGAAGTCAGAATTGCGGAATTCAGAGCCGACTCACCGTTCCTGTCAGTGTACAGGTTGACATGGAGCTTGTAATGTGCAGGTGGTATTCTGTATTTGTGTGAGTAGGTGAATGGGTGGTGTGTGTGTGTGTGTGTGTGTGTGTGTGTGTGTGTGTGTGTGTGTGTGTGTGTGTGTGTGTGTGTGTGTGTGTGTGTGTGTGTGTGTGTGTGTGTGTGAATGAAAACTGGGTAATCAATGCATATTAAAAAAAGAAAAATATATGGGCTAATAACGCCTCGTGTGTATAACTGAGCAAATTTGTTCAAATCCAGATCAGCCTAGGTCCTGAAGGATAATATTATTGCGGAAGCATCATGTTAGTGTGCGTGTGGGTTCTATTACAATTACATAATACTGTCTCATTCGAAAACACTCGAGCAGACTTGGTATTTCCTCATGCATTTACTGTCACAGCTGCGGAGAGGACGGAAAACGAGAATACTGGTCGTTTCCTTTGCATCCAGCAACGTCTAGCACTAAGCAGAATGAAAATTCTTGAAGGTCCCCTTCTAAATGGCCTGATGAACCTTTGCAGAGTGGACGTCAACGCTAGTCTACGCTTTGTTGGGTAGTTTCATTGAATAGAGAAAAATGCCTATTTGTTAACTTCTTTTGGAAGACTCATACCGGGTACGATCGTCCTTCTATGCTACTCTGTGCCGGCTCGTTAAACTTTTTTTGGGAGGCTTATGAAGACTTAAACGAGTACAGTACTTTCTTTTCGATACGAATTTGTTGTTTGTCGTTCCATTAATGCTACTTTATCCCTTCTTTATGTTGAAATCATTGAGTCAAATCAAGGTTTTGAGGCACAAGTTTAGTTTCTGCAACTACATTATTTAGGCAAAATGAAAATATAAGAATCACATAATTTGATTAGAATCAAATGCGCATTTAGGGTCACGAAAGATATTTATTTTTGAAGCTTTTTGATCGTAGTTGGTCAGAAATGATCAATTTTATATTTTACAGATTATGAATTCAATTAAATTCTATATTCTAGTTGACAACTTTCGTTATATTATTTCTAGATTATTCATAGAACCGGGCTCAGAGAATATATTTCGGCGGTATCTTTCGCCGTCGTAATCAGAAGTACCTTTGACGATATGAGTGATGATGAAGAATCCGGCTTCCACCTCGAATAGTTAAAATTTTATCGAAATAATTTTTTTTTATTATTTATTCAATATTACAACTGATTCAGAGATCGTCTAGTAATTTATATATCTTAAGTTAGAACTGGCCAGCTCCAGCGGTTTCTACCTTTGGAGTCGTCTCATTTCATTGGTGGTGGCCAACTTACGTCGGATATCTGCATATTCATGTCGATAATCGCTGTACGTGTTTCTTTGCCTGTTTATTTATTTCTTCGGTGACGTATCCTTTCTTTAAGTGCCTATGAAGGTTGTCATTCTTAGCGTACGCAGCACTTTATTTTGGAAGCATTGTATTATTTGTACATTGGTCTTCTTGGCACAAACCCAAAGTTGGATACTATAGGTCCATACAGCCAGTACATTTTGCTATATTTGATGTTTAACTTTCTTGTTTCATAGTGTGCTCCTTCCATCTTTGCTTAGCTTCGAGGGTCTTGCCAAAGTATTTAACTGTTTTTGCATATGGATTTGGGTGTGAGGTAAGGACCCAGAAAATCAAGTTAACATTTTAATAAGATTCGCCATTTTTTAGTCCAGTTATTCACTATGTCAATATATGCAGTATATTAGGGCTTGCTTCTTGCTTTCGATATACATTTTCCAACTGCTATAGTTTAGCTGTATCGTCTACAAATGTTGCTACTGTGGTACCTTGAATATTCGGTCTCTCGTATAAAGAATGAACAGAATAAGTCCAAGTACGCTACCTTGTGGTATACTTGCTGACATTCTTTTTATTTCAGAGTACTCGTTTTCAAGTTTTACTCTAAAGTGTCGATCTGCTATGTAGGATTTAAGAATTTGATAAAATTGCTTAGGCAGGTCTCGATGCTGTTTAAATTCAAGTCCTTGGCGCCAAACTTTGTCGAAAGTTTGAGCTACAAGAGTGCAATAATTATTTGAACTAAATAATTATGTCATAACCTGGAGCTCTTTTGATACTTAAGTTATTATTGATTTCAGTTTTTAGTTCCAATAAGGTTGTGTGTCTTATGTTAAGCTCATCTACTTTGTTTACGACGGTTGTATTTTCAATTGCTGTTTGTCTCGGCACCGGTTGAAAATTCTTTTCCAAATGCCAAAATTTTGGCCCAGAATCCATCATCATGTTTGATAAGTGGCACATGTATTTTGGTTTTTAACCCCTTCGTTGCTTTCCAAAGTGGTTAATCGTCATTCTTTAGTTCATAAAGACCTCAAAGTCGCTTATTTGTGCTTTCGTTCTTCATTTCCTTTATAAATTGTTTTAATTTGTTGCACATAAAATTGAGAATATTTTTATGTTTCGGAGCACGAATCTGCTGTCAGATTTTACTTGCTTTCTGTTTCTCTCTAACTAGTGCTCTGGCCTCAAGAAGATAGTTATGGTGGATATGGATAGTTAGGTGAATTTTCCCAAGCTGCTTGTTGGACAGAATTATTGAATGCTTCTAGTTCATTTTCCAGCTACATCTATGTTCTAATTGGTTCGCGGAGATTTGTTCGCTCTTTCACTAATTTCTAGAATAATTCCCAATTGATTTTATTGTTTGTTAATTTGGGTGAGTTATCTTTTTCATTATCATTGTACGTTCATGATTATCGAAATCATGATCGATAATATCGCAATATTGTTTGTGAGCATTTAAATTAGTATTGGGTAAGTTTAAATATGTAAATATTAATTTTGCTCTTTGACGTCCACTAACGTTTTTGTTAACGTTAAAAATTGATCCTACGTTGAGGTTACATAATAATGTAACTTTTATAGTCTTTCATTTTAATGGAACAATTTGAAACAGATGAAATCTTTAAATATTTAGTCAAATATATTTACATTTCAGACGCAGCTCGTTTCGGCCAACTATTATCCACTTCTAAACTAATAAAATTAATTAGTCGGAAATTTAGGCAAAAAATCTTCAGCAGGCATGCAACATAGTTAGTCGAAAATTTAGAAATAAAAATTGAACTGCAGGCACAATAGTATAACCCGCTATTCCTTCGTAAATCAAAAAACCAAACAATCACAAAAGTCCAAACTACAAAAATATAAACAACTGCAAAATATTATCAATATTATATTGTACACACTTGTTTTGTAGTGTTCAGTTGACAAATTGACCCGCGCACACGGAGCAGTTTGATAAGATTTTTGACAGTAAAAAAATTACGTATTTTTATGGTCCAATGTGATATTAGAATGTTCTATAATACAGCTCGGTGAATTATTATTAGTATTTATTTAGCAAAACAACGAAAGTATTATTTTGGTCACACTCTTTGTTATAATAATAATGTGATGATAAAAAAGTAAACACGAGCCAAATAATTGACTAATTTTGATCCGAGATTACGCATTTATAGAAATTATTACACAAGCCGATCAAAGTATACATACCCGATTATTATCGCGTGGAATTTGCAAAAAAAAACAATTGTATTATCATTGTATGGAATTTGACCCAATTCAAAATATATATTTTAGATTTTTAGAGCGTGGATTTGTTTTGAAGACCCATATTATCATATACACTGCACCTTGAGGTTGCCCGCGCGCTATAGAATATACAATAAGCGGACGTCAATTATTTTCATCTCATTATTTCAAAGTGATACAAATATGTACCTCAAAAAAGATTAAACCGTTTGAAAAAAATAACATCCTGACCCAAAGCATGCTGATTAAATTTTGGTAAATTGGGATATGTGCTTTTTAAATGTCATATGTTTACCTCTTACATTTTGTACTTTACAGACCAATAATTTTGGCATATATAAACCAATATATTCTCGAATTTCAACACAAATCAGTAACAGCTTAAGTTGTAGCGTAGTAGCACCGTTAGGAAGTATACATCACAGCTGAACGGAAAATTAATTCATTCAATACTAGGTGTAACTAACAAAAATCTTATCATTAATAAACCGAGAAAGTGAAAGCCACTGAAGGGAATAAAATTTATATGCTGCTTGCCGTGTCTATCGTTGTTATATCGCAATCGTAAGCAATCTTTGTGTATTATTATTCAAGAATATGCCACGTCAAAGACTTTCTTGTGGCTTCCCAGTTTTAATGGAGGAGGAAATGTTACTGTAAAATTCAATTTTCAATGATCCAATATTTCAATGATTCAATGTATCGAATCCAATGTTGTATCGCTGCAATCTTATCATTATAGACAAAGTTCTGTTTATCTTCTGGGTTTTTTCAAAAACAATTTTACTCGAATTTTTATTGCATACGATAATTCTATAGGAAGTATCAGTTGCCCATCCCCCGTCAAATATGTATTTATATATAATCTCGTTATCTTCTATTTTCGCAAATAAAGTCACTCGCATCCACGACTCGCGTGTGGTTGAATACCGCCTGTAGCAATCTTATCCAGTTTGTAAGGTTCTAGAAACAATAGAATAAAAGGTAAACCTGTTGCTGCTTTTCTATAAAATTTGAATTTCGATTCAAAATTATAATATAACCCTACCTACCAAATTTCTTAATTGCTTTTAAAAAAGTTTACCGATATTGCTCGACATAGAAACTTTCCAAAACCTTGTCTAATGCATGTTCGAATCCCTCATCAATCTTTAAAGTGGCTGAGTACAGCACGAACACAATCTGGAACTTCCTCCAAAATGTATGTTCGAATTTCAATCCCGAGCCGCAATCGTATGGTCAGAACTAAATTTCATCATTGTTCGCTACGAAATGGTGGAGCTTGGTCCAGTATAGGCAAATTACAGCATATCGTTCAAATAAATAAATTTAATTTAATTTATTTAATGGGATTTCTGTGAATCATTTTAGGACCCTTGCTAAAGAAAAGAAATTTCTTAAATTATATATTACACATGATTATCCTTATTCGAATTAACGCAAATTTGGTCCATTGAATCCTAGCTACCAGCTTCAGATCTACTGGATAAGGCATGTCGCTCCCACGCAATAAAATTTGTAAAACAAATAAGCAACGGATGCGTGACGTGGATGATGAGGGAGAGTTGTTGTCATCAGGTGCAACAAGAGCGTGAACGACATAAAACTAAGTAAAAATAAAACAACGATTTTGTTTTGCTTTTATTATGATAGTTTATTGTATTATTTTTGACGCTGCCAACTAGTACATATTAAAGTATTCATTACTGCTAATAATTGCCTTGCACCTTTTATCCATACTATCAACCAAATTCTCTCCGGACTACTCGCACTAGACGGCTCGGCTCAAATTATGTGGTATATTTTAAGCTTAATCTTCATGATTGCCCATAAAATTCGATCGGATTGGCATCAGGTGACGGAGATGACCAATCCAATGTTGTGATGTCCTTTTTGAGTTTAAATTCCGAACAGAGTATGTTACGATGTTTTGAATCGTTGTCTTCTTGCAAGATCCAATTAGTGTTCTCCGCTCCAAACCATTTACGGACAGATGGTAACGAACCTCGTGAAAAAATTGTATTTATGAAAATTTTAGGTTCCGTGTGGAAACGATTAATTTACCAAAACCTTGCTTGGCGAAGCATCCTCATACAAGGGGCTTGGGCGAGTGCTCCACAGTTCGAATAATCATTTTTTTTTTTTGCTTAGTTGATCAAACACGCCTTTTAACATCAAAACTCCAAAAGGATGACTCATCGGTAAACACAACTTGCTTTTCAATGTGTTTTTGTGTTAGCAGTGGTTTGACCAAAGTATTTCAATATACGTAGCCATGTTCCATAATTCCATTTCGTAGGATCTTTTTTGGTATAATATAATTCTTTCTCGCCAATTTTTCAGCTGCATCCAACGTAAGCGAAGAATTTTCATCAAATAACTGTATGATGGCGTCATCCTCATTTTTTGTAGTGGTTCGGATTTTGCCTCTATCTGGCAAATCGTCAACATTTTTATACATTGAATAATGTGTAATCCTCTTCTGTACTGTTCTGTGTGTTTCGACTTTTTTATATTTTTTGCTGCACTTGTAACCGACATTTTTGGTCCTTTCAAATATACACTTGAAAACGTTGCTTTAGATCGTTTTTGATAAATCGCACTCATTGCTTTCATATGATATCCGCTAAACAGTTTCAGTTAAACTAATTTTTGTTTTATAGCGTCAAAGAAGAAGCAATAGAAAACGGGTTTAACTCCTGCCCATATTTGTTCCTATAGTTTTAAGTACACGCTTTTGTTGCACCAGTTTACCAATTTTTCACTAAGGTTTTCCATTTTAATTAAATTTCATCTCATTCTGAAGAGGAAAATTTATCACAATTTTGTTTGAGTCACTGTGTTTCGTCCATATTTTCGAATACACAAAAATACACAAAATGGAAAATAAAGTTTTGGGATTTGGAGTGCAGAAAATTTTAAGTGGCTGGTATGAAGCTATGCAATGATGCATAAGCCCTGGTTTGGCTATTATGTGAGGTAGAACATGAAAAGCGAACCACGAAAGAATTGGGAATGCTTAGCTCCAAAACAGATTGCAAGCATTATAAACAAACAATAATAATTTCAGGTTTTTTAAGTATATGGGTCCTGAAGGTTAATTTTATATTTTGCTCTTATTTCGATCTTCTGCGATTTAAAAGCAAAGCATTTGTTTCATTATGAATCATGCTTGATGCATTTAGTTGTTTCTTAGGAGTTTGAAAGGGAAGCACCCAAACAGATAAAGAGCATCTATATGCACGGAAATAGTATAATCACAAAAAGTGGATGTCTTGTACTATTTGAATCTAAAAATGTTGTCAGTTAACAACACATAACAACATAGATCTTGTCTACTGCAAGCCTTACCTAGTATTGGAATATCCAGCGTGTCATTCGCCAACGACTTCCCTTTCCTTGTGAAATATACTGTTTTCATCTTATCCTTCTCTCTTATAAGCACCTTTAATTGAGTAATATTCTCTAGCTTCAGTTGGCAGCTAAGTATTACCTCGAATTCCAGTGCTAAGGCCAAAACTTTCATTTGGATTCTTCTGTCGGTTCTTGGAATTTCACACTTTCATCTCTAACTACATTTTTTTTTAAGAATATATTATGAAGGTCAATTAATACCCTCTCTTTTCATTCAAACACACACCACCCATTCACGCTATTACAGTTACCACCTGCGCATGGCAAGCTCCATGTCAACCTGTACATTGACATGAACGGTGGGTCGGCGCTGAATTCTGCACTCCAACAGAGGCTCTTGGTTGTGTTTATTAACATCACCGATCGTAATCGATGACAAAAATTCAATTTGCATCCAGCCTCTGGTGGGATTCAAACCCAGTACCTCCCTTTTCAAGTGCCGAAGCTTTAACCACTGCACCACTTGTCCGGTAATATTAATAAATGTGTCCATACTGTGGAACCGTGCAACATAAGGACGTTTCGAGAAGCACGCCGCACCAATTTTGGCATCTACCTGTCTAAGATTTGCAGGTAAGCTTCACTTAGTTGACGCTTTTAGGTACCACCAGATTTTTTCTTCCAACCGTCCAACTGCATTATCACGTTTACCTTCGAAAGAATTCATCTCTTCTCGAAGTTATTTGAAAGGTGCTTCTTGCAGGGTCTTCTCAACTTGTTCCAGTGTTTGGCCCAATATCGCGGAGAGTTGATCTTATTAACCCTTCTGTCCTTTAATGTGTTAAGTTGAGGATCAGTTAAACGCGTTTTATAACTAAACTGGCATGGATATACTCGTAAATCACTCAATATTTTTAAGTTTATCCCTTAAATTTATTTTTCTTTGGGAATTTTTCTATTAATATCGATACCAAATAACCAGGGCTCTATTATCGTATTTATATTTTGTTACAGGATTAGCTAATCTCTGGTGTGCTCCATTGTATAGATAAGTGTAAGATTAGCTAAACGGATTCAGCTAAACTCTATTAGTTAATCGCCCATCCATCAAGAGTATTAGACAACTCGGCAAACCGATTTTAATTTGGCACCTTGCTCCCCGAATTTGGTCCTTCTTCCTAATTGGACGCATTGTTAAAAATATTTTCAAATGTTTTGGTTCAAATTGTTTACATATATGCACACTGCGGTTCACTTGATTAGGCACACTTGCAATTTTACTTTTAAATTTAAATTTTACTGTAATTTCTTGCGGAACCAAGAATACATTTTTATTGAGAAGAAAAAAAAACGGTACTCAGTAACGGTACTCAGTAAACCAGTAATGAAACTTGAACATAGCAATCAAACTGCGCTTTTCTTTGTTTTTGTTTGGAATCTAGTTTATATTAAACAAATTTTATCGGTTCATTTATCACGCGAACGCATTGTAAAATTTAAGTATTTGTGAGTAAATTTTGTTGTAAGTTATTAAAAAAAATTTCAAGATTTTCAAAATAAGTATTCATTAATAGACAAGGGCAAAATCGATGCTCACCGCTTGGAGGGATTTTCCAACCGCGCCATAGTTCATAAAATCGAGAGTAGTGAGCATGCTGTGCGAAATTATTTAAAAGACAGTGCATCATAGGAAGGAAGGTCGGCGACAGTTCTGAAATGTCAGCAAATCAACAGTTCGTAGAGCAATTTTAAGTTAGAACACCACTAAAAAACCATATACGCAACCAACAAAGATTGGGATTCACCAAACAGCACTGACTTGAGATGTGCATCCGCAAACAATGAATAATAATTGGAAAAAAGTTGTTTTTCGAATGAAAAAAAAAATTAACTTAGATTCATGCATGACATTCGCAAAGAATAACAATTTTTGCCTCGCTATCATGTGTAGCGGGTAGTTTCTTAAACCATAAGAAACTCCGCATAATGATTTACCACATGGTTAGCCAATTGATTGAGTTATTCCAAATTATACAATTATCTTTTATACGCAAATAATGTGCATAACTTGTGCATAGATCATCGTACAACAATACGTACAGTTTTGTCGAAAATCGATCTCGTCAGGGCATACCATCTCATTCCAATTGTTCCTAACGACATTGACAAAACTGCTATTATCACTCCATTTGGCTTATTCGAATTTACCCGAATTCCATTTGAACTCAGAAATGCTGCACAATTATTCCAGCGTTTCACCAACGAAATCGTAAAAGAACTCGATTTCGTCTTTGTATATATCAACGACATTCTCGTTGCTTCAAAAGACGAGAAGCAACACCTACTCCATTTGGAACTACTCTTTCAAAAATTATCAAAGTACGGTGTCAATAGCAATATTGCAAAATGCATGTTGGGGACAAACAATCTTGACTTTCTCAGTCACAAGATTATATATATTGGCATTCTGCCGTCTGACGGACGAATTAATGCAATTAGAGAATTCCTAGCACCACAAAACGTGAAACAAATTCAACAATTCATCGACATGGTAAACTACTACCACCGATTTATACCAAAACTTGCAGAAGACTTGCTCCTATACACACGCATTTGGCAAGTCTTCTCAAAAGCCTAAAACGCCTCAAAATTTTTCTTGGACTGAAGAATGTCAACAGCTTGGAAAATGTTACTCTAACTAAATAATAAGACCTGGGAACGTCTTGGATTTTTCTCCAAGAAATTAACAGATGCAGAAAGAAAATATTCCGCATTTGACCATGAATTGCTTGCAAATTTCCAAGCAATTAAACATTTTCGTTACTTTGTCGAAGGTCGGGAATTCACAATATTCACCGACCATAAACCGCTTACTACAGCAATTATCTCTAAAGTGGAACGAAATCCAAGGCAAGCACGCCACTTAGATTATGACTCTCAATTTACGACAGACCTACAACACATTCAAGGCGAAGACAATGTGATCGCCGATACACTATCTTTGACTTCCGACCAAGAGTTTACCTTCGCAGCTACTCGGTACGACATCACAACGATTACAAAACCGCAAGCTTGCGATCAAGAACTACAAGACATACTCTCTAGTTCTACAAATCGACGCCCTTCAAAATTGGAAATTAGATAAATTCCCATTAGCTGATTTTATAATTTACTGTGAAATATCTACAGGTAACAATCGCCCTTACATTCCAGAGTCATTACGTCAAACCATTTTCGACACTGCATAATATTTCACTTCCAAGTGTACGAGCAACTCGTAAACTCGTCACTTCAAGATACTTTTGGCCCAGTATGAACAAAGATGTAACCCTTTGGGCTAAATCTTGTTTATCCTGCCAAAAATGCAAAGTACAAAGACATACCAAATCACCTCACGGGAATTTTCAAATTCCACCAGATAAATTTGAACATATCCATTTAGATATTGTTGGACCACTTCCACCATCTAATGGATTTACATACATCTTGACCTGCGTTTATCGTTTTTCGCGTTGGCCAGAAGCCTACTGCATCAAAAACATCTCCGCATCAACAATCGCAAAAACGCTCGTCGAAAATTACATTTCTAGATTCGGCGTCCCGGTCGACATTACGACCGATCAAGGCACACAGTTCGAATCCAAACTATTCGCTGAGCTTATGCAACTCAAACAGCCCTCAAAGCCCGTGCAAATACCGTCAATTGGAGCTCAGAGATCCCAATCATATTGTTGGGAATCCGAGCAATAGTTTAAGATGATGAGAACTAAAAGGTCCTCCAGCAGAACTGGTGTACGGTCAATTCACCCGATCAAATATCGGGAGTGAGGAAAACTGTTCGATTCATTGTACAGGACACATAAAAACCAAAGTGAACTCATAAAATTTTAACATATAAACACTATCCATTCTCGAAGAATATAGTCAATTAAAAATAAAACCATTTTTAATTTACAGAATTCACAGAATAGCAGAAAAAACGGAAAGGGGGCAGCAGACAAAAGATACACTGCTCCAAGATATCGAGCAGGCGATTCAAACCGGGATGCGACATATCGAAGCAACGGACATCATGTTCCAGCAGAATCCTTCGTGCGCAACCCAAACAACTGAACAATCGGATCAATCTGGCGGAGTACGAACATCCGCGCCATCAGAACAATTCGGTTCAAAACAACCCACTCCGAAAGAAGCAACAAAAGTTAAAACCACAGCCACGCAGACCATCACCAGGGTGGCAATGAAGTCCAACAGAGATTGGAATGACTGGAAGAAACCGTATTTAAAAAAAAGTCAACCGCGTTCGTGAGGGTTAGCACAACGCGTGACACAAATTCGAAGCGCAGCATGGGCCCAGCAGAACCGCGAAACACAGCACAACCTGGGTCCGTGTTTTGCTGGTTCCATGCGAGATTCGCACACGAAGCACAGAATTGTACCAAATCGTGTCAATTCAAAGAAATTTGAGAATCAGAATCCCGTATAAAGCAACCAAAAAAGAATAAAAATATAAATTGGTTATAGAGGAATAAATGGAATACTGAATTAAAATTAAACGGGTGCATCAAAATTATTTTGGTGCATGTAAAACTCAATTTCATAAACTAGAAAATTCGGTTTTGGAGGTTTTAAGTGTTTTTGTTGGATTTAGGCGAGAAGAAAAAACCAAAATTACATTCCGCCTATTTCGATTTTGGATATTGCCGGTGCAACACCAACACTTGTGATCAACAAAAAACAAATTATTTTACTAAAATAAAAGTTTTTATTTAAACTAAAACTTAGAAAAAAGTTGTGTTTTATTTTTTTTCATGTATTATTTATAATTTATTTACAAAGTGCTCCATCGCATCTTACGCTTCCACTTGCGCTTTACGCGCTATGTCAGGTGTATCAGCATCAACACATGCCAGAAAAGGAGGAGTAATGGTATAAGATGCAATTTCATATTGGAGCGCTATTAAATTGTATTTTGTTTGCAACAAAACGACTAGAAATTTATATAAGGATATGCTGCAATCGGTTTTCCCTGGAATTCAGGAGCTATTTAGGCCTCTTCAGTGGATTTTCCAACAGGATAATGCGTCCATACATAATGTCCGTGCTCTAAAGTCGTGAATTGCGAGTCAAAACGTTGAGTTATTACCATGGCCATCTTATTTCCCGGATTTGAACATCATCGAAAACTTTTGGTGCTGGTTCACCCGCGAAGTTTATGAAGGGGCAAACAATACGAATCCAACGAAGAGCTGATTGCAGAAATTGAAGCTGCCTGGGCAGAGATTTCGTTGGATTACTTAAAATCTCTATATGATTCTCTCAAGGACAGGATTTTTGAAGTAATTTTAAAGAATTGGGGTAGTACACATTACTAAAAAATAGCTAGAAAGATTAAAGAATTTATTAATGACTGAACCGAAAAAATAACAATAAACGAATAGGGATTTCTCTCTCTTCTCAATAAAAATATTTTCTTGGTTCCGCAAGAAGTACAGTAAAATTTACATTTAAATGTAAAATTGAAAGTGCGCCTCGATCAAATGAACACAGTGTATTTGAAATTTAATTCAAGCCTCCGTATTTTGAAGGACTCATGAATTTCATTTTTATTTGTCAAAAATTTGAGAAATCAGTTGTATTTTGGTTGTATGTTGGTCGCTAGAATTATAAACATGGCGTAACCTCGACTTTGTATATATCAGATCGCCCACACTACTCTAGAATGACTCTTCCAATGACGAAGCCCAAAGTTACAAAGTTAGTTTAGAAGTCAAAAAGAGTATTTTACGTCTCGCAGCCTTAGAAGAATTATCTTATCAACCAACTTATCTAAGCTCGGCGCGATTTAAGCATTATTACAACGTTTGGGCTATACGATTTTCCAACCAGTGTGAAATTTTAATCTTCTGTCAAAAATGTAATTTCACAGATTAACAGTTTTCAAAAGTGTGTTTATTATTTTATTAATAGTGTACAAAAATATATAAAAATGAAACAAAGTTCAATTTCACTAATCTTAGAAAACCACTCTATTCGCAATGTTAATCATTTTTCTAAAATCTGTAATAAATACGCCGAGGGTCTGTTATTATAATATTTAGGAAATTAAATCTTTACAGCAAATACAATCAGATAGCATTCACTGATCTGAATAATCATCTCTAATAACTAACGATTTCCCGTGTTGAATCGAAATATCATCTTGTAGGGTTTATAAATTGTCAACAAAAAAGACATCAAGCTGTACTCAAATTTACAAAACTCATACATAATACAGTTTACCGAGTTCAATGGCCTCTAAACTAAACAATTGGAAAGGTAAACTTTCAAGATTACGATGGGCTAAGTAATTCGTCTTCCGCAATAAAAGCGAAAAAACAATAAAACAACCGTCAGATCAATGCGAATTCATAAAATAATGAAACAAGTATTTAGTAAGATAGAAATGCACGATAGCGCCAAATAAGACGCAAGAATCGCGATCAATCGGAACCATCTAGATTCCAGGCCACCAACGTGTTATTAAAAATATTTTTCTCACTGACATTCATTTCTCATGACTTTTTGATTTCAGCATTCTTCGCGATTTAATCTTTCTTCTACCATACCATACATATACGAGTACACCATTCCTTTTTTAATTATTTTTTGCTACGAAATTTTATTATACTCGTAGTATTGTATCTGGTGTGTTTGCAAGTACGAGTACTCGTACATACATAACCATCAACTTTTTTCTTTATTTTCCGGTCTTAAGATGTTTTGTATGCTGTTTTTCTCTTTTACTTATTTTAGCTTATTATGTGTACATAGTACATTCTTATTATTACGGTTCTTATTATACACAGCATAATGATAATCACAATAACAAAATAAAAATTAAAGGATAAAAAATTCATATGATCGTATATGATGATCATGGTTGGAAGAATGCAACTAAATAAATTAAGACAGTCGAGAAGAAAACGGAGGGGAGGAATCTGTGTTGATATTTTTATAGTTCAAGTAATTTTACAAATAGATAGACTGGGCGGCTGGAACGATAGTTTAGCGCAGAATTATAATAAATACATACATATAGTTTATTTATAGCAAGTCAGACCATTTTTTTGTACAATCACTTGTTAATAGGAATTCTAGATCGAGAATGGAAATAAAATGTTAAACAGACTAAACCAGAATGAATGTTTATGTGTATAGACATGTTATAGTTACATAAATGTGTTCGCTATTCAATTTATGCTGCGAGAACGTTAATTGAACAATTTGTTGCTAAGCGCGCAACAATGTTGTGTGTGACATAAATCTATAAAAATAGCAATTGGCTTGATGATGCTGTTATTTTATTGAATACAGGAGTAAGGTAATGCTAGTTATGGATTAGGATTTGGGTGAAAGTCTAGTCTAGTACGACGATGATTTAGGTGACCAGAATTCAGTTGAACATTGGTAACCCCTGGGTTGCGGAATTTGCTGGTATTCATTTTCCAATTGCTCATGTTCTGCTCCATCTTAGCATGTTACTTTGTAAAGTTTAGGTGAACCAATTTTGATTCTTTAAGAAAAATGCACCATTTTGCATCCAATTACAGGGTAGTTTTTTGAGTTTTACTTATTGCTTCCGATTTTTCTTTTCCCTATCGAAATATCCATCGCATCTGCAATATTTCGAAAATCTTTCAAATATACCGTTGGTGGTATTTTAATTAGGCCACTAATATACAAAACATTTGTAATACATTTTACTCCTAGATCATATAACTAAAAACAATTAATCGGCTCATGAAATGTTCCTTAGTTCATGCTTATCATTTATATAATACAGGCTTCTCCATTTTGAATGAAAATCAAATGAATTTTAATATAAATGGAACCGACTGCATCAAAGTCCTGGTATTTTAATTAAGCCGCACAGTGAGTAGGTTGACTTAAATAAATATTTGAATATAATATAAAATAATATTTAAATAAGTTATAATTATATTATTTTCCATTACTTTTGTGCACTTTTATTACGAAATTTTACTTTAATAAATTAAAATTAATTAATTGAATTAAATTGAAATAAAAAGTGAGAATATCTTTTTCTTTATGTGACAATTTTTACAGTGCCACCAAAAAGCAACATTAAGATCACTCACCACACTAAAAGGACGCTGGAAAACCCAATAAATACATAACAATGGAATACAATACAGGTACAACAAAAGCAATACACAACCCTCTCAGAAAATATAATTACACAGTGCCATATAAGGCAACAAATAAAATGGAAACCGCCTAAATAATAAAAAGGAAGGTAATGTAATGAATACATGCAAACTGTATGTGCAAACTAAAATGTAACGATAGCGAGACGTTCTACATCGGACAAACTGGTCGGAATTTTATTACACGATTTAAAGAACATGTAAAAGATGTGGGAAAACCCATAACACAATCCAAATACGCAGAACATCTGACGCAGTAACAGCACACTTACACAGGATATGACAACAATTTAGAAATCCTACACAGAATGAAAAAAGGCAAAAAATAAATAGCATAAAGGTGTCCAAAATTTATCAACATAGGAACACCTCACAATTATTGAACGATAGGATGACGTACAACGAAATTTACGAATATATAAAGGAACATTTTGCAAACCAAAATTAGAATTGTAAAAATAGCTGACAAAGAGAGAACTCTCGAAAAAATTATCACATAAAGAAAATAAATCCAAAATTATATGTAATAATTTTGACTTTTTAGTGTTTTAATTATATTTTTTGACAATATGGGTAAGAATAAAAACACGACACCTGGAGAACGGGAGGCAATTTGGAATAGTTATCAAACATATGGCAATGTTCAGAAAGTGGTGGATGAATTAAACTATTTACGCGGAAAAGTGAGAAATGCTATTGCATTTTACAAGCAACATCATACATTTTTGTCAATCAAGAACGTAATAGAAAACGTAAAACTTCAGTAGCCGAAGACAGACTTCTCATAAGAATGAGCAAGCAAGATCCGTTTGCTACTTCAACACAGATTCGAGCAGATTTGGAATTCAATTACGGAATTAATATTGCAGCGAGAACTGTCAGAAAGCGGCTTCAAGATAAAAACTTTCGTGGATGGAAATCCAAGAAGAAACCGCTTCTTTCGAAAAGAAATATTGGCAAGAGAATTGCATTTGCTCGGGAGCATTTAGGTAAGTCACAATAATTTTGGGACCTCATTGTTTGGAGCGACGAGAGTAAATTTAACTTGTTCGGCAATGATGGTAGACCATATAAGCTTAGACGTCCTCCAAATCAGGAATTTAATCCACAGTACACAATAAAAACTATAACACATGGCGGCTCTTCCATTATGGTTTGGGGATGTTGCGGGGTTTTACCAATCGTAAAAATAGATATTTTTAACAAACAAAAACCCACAAACAAAAAATCATTGTGGGCTCATGTTAAGGACGCGTGGTGCCAAATCACTCCAGCTCAGTGTGCCGCTCTTACCAATTAAGTATGTTAAGTAATTAAAAATTAATAAAGAGAACCAACTTAATAAGAGTATTTGAATTTTACGAGATAAAATAGTTGTTTTATTTCTAGTGGCTTAATTAAAATACCACCACTGTATTATTACGAATTTTCCCTGTCAAATCCGGTCCATATCTCTAGATTGGGACTATCGTTATAGAATTTGACGGTTACAACACCAATTCTCGAATTTCACATACTTCCGGAATTTTCGCGAAAATATACCGGAAATAATATCTGTATAATTTCCAAATAGTTACTGAATATTTATACCACTACTACACTTAATACACCATTTATAATTTTTAATTACACCACTATTTTCACTTAATACCACTTACTATTTTCCTGCTATTCACTTTCGCTTTTCGCGAAAGATTAGCGTACTGAATCTTTTGAATAGAGATTTAGGATAAAGGATAATAAATTAATTGCCAACCCTATTCAGGCTCCTAGTCATGAATTTGAGGAAATAGTGATTAATGTTACTCTAATTAAAGTAATTGAGACTATAATAGTTTGGTGAATAAAAATTAAAAATAAAAGGATTAAGGCCTGTATAAATGGGGTATGAACCCAGCCTTTTTTATATTTTAAGGTATGAGGCACACAAGTTTTTGATACTTTTAAGGATAGTTTAATTCTATTATTCGCTATGCCACAAAACTGTAATAAAATCACCGTTAGTGTCACTACTCAACTCCAGATGTCGCCAATCTTACAAAAAATGTTGATAAAGTTCTAAACCTTAAATGAGCCATTTTTGTTGAATAAATGTCTCGCAATAACGAATTAATTGCCCTTTAACCCAATATTCGTGATCGTAACATTACCCCCACCTAACCCTGTTCGCTCCGAACAAAATTCAAACTTCCGCCTCTGTAGGTTAGATTGTGTAACGCAAACCAATCCAACTTCACGTTCGCCCTTGCCTCCCGATGCCATCCTACCTTGCCATTACTCTTCATGAACCACTTTATCTCAACTGAATCGTTGACGACAATTAACTCCATCACCGGCACGCCACGCGCTTCTTCCATATTCGGCAACTTCTGCTCATACATCCATCCATCCATACTGTTTTCCTTGCAAATAGCCAATGCCTCCATTGGCGACGCCCTAATCTAGTCCCCCTTCGTCTGTATCGATGGCTGCCCTAACAATCACGAGTGGTCTGTCAGCCATCTACAATTCTTACTCGCCTTGGCCGGTATCTTCTCCAGATATATTTCAATGTTCTATCAAACGGAACTTCCGATCCAAAAATTACCGCTTCAATAATCCCTTATTGATCTGGTCAGCATTCATTCAATTTATGTTTCTCCATCCCATCTAAACGTAGCTGCCACAATTGCTCTTCGGCATCAGCCGAGAGCATCGCCGCACCTGCAACGAGTTTCTTATTTTTCTGTAAGTAATTTTAATTAACGACATCATTCAAGCTTTGAAATCTGAGTTCGATTTTCTCCAGCTCCGCAACACCTCTAGCTTCAGCATTATCACTTTCATTAAGTTTACTGCACAACCTTAGTAACCTAAGGTCATTCTCCATTACATAAGCAATCCTTACACCAAAATTGTCGGTATCATTCCCCCCCCCCCTCTCCAAATCCCAAGTAGCTTGATTCGTTCTACTTGAACTGTGACTATATCCCGGTTGAATTGTTTATAATTTTCGACCTGAATCAGCTAATTCTCCATATCTGTTGTTTCTTCGCCACCACTCGATCCCATAAAGCCATTTCAATCCAAACAGATATACAAAATATGAATATATAAAGTCAGGTATTTAAGAGTTAATTCCGACCTGAGGCGAAAATTATTTAAGTCTAAAACAAATATATTTCTTGAGAACGGTTGATACTCTCAGAAGACGTCTATACGTTGCTTAACGTATAGACGTCTTGCGAGAGAACCAACCTTTTTCAAGAAATACGTTTGTATATTCAAGAGTTATTAGAATTTGTTAATCGAAAACAACGAACTTAACGGATTCAGTTCTGTCATTTATTTATTTTTGTCACCGGAAATTTGCAGGACAAAAAGCAGAAAATTAGGAAATCTTGCAATTTTGATTTGCTTTGGTTTAATTATTTTGATTTAACCAGAATGATTGATAAATACGTCATATGCTACAAAACAGCATAAATGAGTTTGGGCACATAGTCACTAGTTGTCCTTGAAAAAATCAATACGACTAGAGAAGGCTGTTGTCCTGTTTTTAAAAAATTGGGCTTTGCACTACTTGTCCATATGTTAAGTAGCCAACGGATTCATCGAAAATTATTATGCTTTTGCAAAATATTTGTTTTGAACGAAACAAGGCATTGGTTGTTGAAAAATTTTCAATTTGGATGGGTGTAAGCCAATTCTCTACCAATTATGACTAATTACGTTTTTATGATTAAAATGGGTTTGCAAAATGGCCAATTTGGATGGAACTAAGCCGTTTCCAACCTATCGAATTAAAATTTAGTTATTATGATGAGAATGGGACGCAAATATAAACACCGACTGTCATAGAAGTGGTCATAGCTTGAATGGGACTACGTGTGTTCTTGATCTATTGGAATAAAACTTGGTTTGTATAGTGAAAATCGGATTCCAAGATGAGTTCCTGCAATGATTCTACAAAATATCTAATTGGAACAGAAATAAGAACTTAATCTCTAGATATAGCTATCTGAAATGAATAGAACAAAAGATTTTTATGAAGATTGTAATGAAGAACTGTATGATGCAAACAGGATTCAAATATGAGTTGTTCTAATAAATTTTGAATTTGTTCAATTTAGGTTTTATCCCGTAGACAAGTTTTTACTGTTTTTCTGAAATTATAGGTTTCATCAGAATCGCATCTTTTTATTCGAGCACCGCACACACACACATATGGCATATTTTTTGTGAACTGTCGTTTCCGATAAAGTATCGTTTGCGGTGAACAGCCATTTTCAGTTAATTATTATTCGAGTAAATTGTCATTTAATTGTTAAATACAGCTTTTGTCTTCTTTTGCTGCGTAAAATTCAGATCCTCTTTTATTTTTAAAGGACTATTTGAATTTTTTATTATGTAACCTAATTATTATGTAACCTTAGGGTCCTAATTTTTTGAAAACTGAAGATTACATTTCTACTAAATTAAAATATTAGTTGGCCAGAGTTGGTCCTTACCATTACTTGCCCATAACATATACAAACATTTTCGGTTTAGGAAATTCTGAAAAAATTATTTATCTCCTTTTAAAGTTAAACTTCTTTTTGTTTACAAATTCCTCCATATTATGCATGTAACTATAAGTAGTGAAAGACTAATAATAAAGACTAATTTTCATTCCATTTGCAATGTCAGTGTAGTCAATTACCTTCATCGTAATAACAATAATTATACATCGACTATTATTCATTGCAACTGGTTATCCTGTCAATCTGGCATCATAACTATGATTAAATTTATTATGCGACTTTATAGCGCTACTTTAAGGTAAGAATGCCGCTATAATTCGAAAACACATAAAAAATAAAATTAAATTACAAAACACAACCGAGAATAATGAAGATCGACAATCTGACTTAAAAATTTATTAGAATGCCCGGTTAGGGCGAATAATTGAAATTGTTCCCAAATATTTTTCCATGATTGATGCATCCATGGTAAATTTGTACTACATTATAGTCCCTCTAATTTATTTAGCATAATGGGATATAGTGGCAGAAATAAATATTTGAAATTTTCACGACCATTTAACATACCTAACATCGTTATAAAGGCAAATAAAATTAAAATTTCAGGGCTATTTCAACTCACGTGTTTATAAAACAGAACGCATACTGACAGGCAACGGTCAACGATGTAAAAAGCTTCTCTAAAAATAAATCAAACACGCATAAATAAGAGATTGACTTCGATCAAAACAAATTAACGTCTTCTTAAATTCTTAATGTTCGGTGGTTTGTGTGTGCGCAGTGCGCGCTCTCGGCGCTATAAATACATAAATTTATCTCTAGTTGGTTTATTTATTAATTAAATTTTTTATTTATTTCGTATTCTTGGTTTGTTTCTTTCTAATTAAATTTTAAATTTATGTTTTTTAATTAAAAATAAGAAATTTCGGGTTCTTTGGTTTTCTTGTCGTTGTGTTTATAACTATTAATAGCGTATAACTTTTGATGTTTGTTATATTCGGCTAATTAAGTTGGAATTTCATGAATGAAATCTAGATACAACCGAAAGTCAATTTGTTCATTTTTATGAGTGATGATTTGTTAGATGGAAGTTGGTAATTAGTTTAATTAGATGCTTTGCTGCGCAACATCAAGAATAATTTGTTCGTTATAGAAAAGGTTTTTGTCTAAGTGTTCTTCTAATAAAAATATTTGGCTAGAGCAAAGGAACTATTATTTCGCAAGATTACATATATTTCAAGTATGAATGATGTGCTTATTCGGTAAGTTCCGCCAAAAATGCCCTTGGTTGACTGTTTGATCGATTGGGAGTGCGGGGGAGGAAGGAGACCGAGGACAATTTTTCATTTAACGGGACCGTATAATACTCGTAGGATAGAAGGGCAATTGATTGCAGACTTAGCTGGTTCTAGCATTCTAAATAAATATACAAGTAAAACAGCTAATTAGTAATCTGTAATGTAAATAAGATAATAAATAGTCCAACCCATTTATTATTTGTACAAGGTATGATCGTACGGATTCTAGATCAGCTGCGAAAACAAGTCTCAGTAATTCCAAAAAGAAATACCACCATTTATACATAACATCTAGCTAAATCTTGTGGATAAATACATTTAACAACTTTTAAACAATGAGTTGAATAATGGTCGGCACAAAAGGTTTAAGCGTTGATGCTGGCGAGGCTGGAGCTTTATTAACTTTTGAACTATCAAGCAAACTAGAATAATACTCAGTATATGGCCGGGCGGTACAGAAAATTTGCCCCGATAATACCAAATTATTTCAAACATTTTTATATTAAATGTGAGGTCTCCGCCGAAGGAATTGGTAGTCTTGCTACAGTAAGAAGCGTGAAGAAATCCCTGCCCGATATTAAGCGTCATGACGTGTCTCTATTATAACTGATCATATTAGTTTAAAATGGCGTTTATGTCAAAAAGGTTTCAGCGGACGCCTAGCAAGGTAGAGTTTGAAATTACAGGCTTCTCAAAATGTCCTGACAGATGCTCTATCGAGAATAGATTGCGATCTAAAATCTGATATTTCCTTATTAGTTAATCGGTCAATCCTTATTAAGATTCGGTGACTCCTTTCATTCTCCATTCTGATGCGTCTTTCCAGCTCCATTTATAGGCTATTTACTGAAGTAGTCTTTGCACTTAATCCATTAAAACAATTGGTTCCGTACTCTGCAATCACCTTACTGCATGTGAAGTGTCCAACATACCACGAAGCTCTTCATGTACGTGTTGATAAATACGTTGTCCATGAATTACTGCGTTTTTTATTTCTTCCTGAACTGTCTGAATATTTAGGTCCCTATGAAGGTCATCATTCCTAATGTACCACAGAGCGTTAACTATACTACGTAGCACTTTGTTCTGAAAAGTTAGTATTATTTTGGTGTTGGTTTTCTTTGTCAGAGCTGAATTCCGTAAGTCCCTACAGGCTTTAGCACCTGTTCATATAATAGCAATAAATTTTCGGTTGACAGTTCCGAATTTTTCCCGAGCAGCCAATACATTTTTCGATATTTGATATTAAATTCAACTTTTTTCTTTTTAACGTGCTCTTTCCATCTGAGCCTGGTATCTAAGGTCATCCCTAGATATTTAGCCTTTTTTGCATACGGAATCTGCTGACCGTTAATGATTAGAGCTTTGTAGCTGACTTTTAGGTTAGTAAAATTCACATGGGTGGATTTCGATTCATTAAGCCCGATACACCACAGTTTTGTCCATTTTATGATTTTATCACATGCTTCTTGAAGTTTCGTTGTCGCTTCCTCGATAGCGTCTCCTACTGAGAGAACTGCAGTATCATCAGCAAATATTGCAACGGTATCATCGTTTAAAGCAGGTAAAGAATAGGTCCCAAAACACTACTCTGCGGGATTCCTGCCGAAATCTTTTTTAACTCGGAGTATTCTTCTTCATATTTCACCCGAAAATGGCGATTCTCTATGTATGATTTTAAAGTCATACAGTATTGTTTTGGTAAATATATTGTTTGAAGGGGAAACCTCTGTGCCACACCTTATCGAGGGTCTGCGCCACATCTAAGAAGATACTAGAGCAAATCTTTTTCCGCTCTAATGTATCCTCAATGACATCTGTAAGTCTATGAACCTGCTCAATCGTTTAGTGTTTCTCTCTGAAACCAAACTGATATTCTGCGGGATAAGGTTTCTTTGTTCTAAGGTTCTTTTCAATCTTTTGAGCAATATCCTCTCAAACAATGTCGCTAGTGTTGGTGGAAGTGAAATTGGTCGGTAAGATTTTCTATCATTCAGTGGCTTGCCCGGTTCCGGAATCATTATTACTTCTGCTACTTCCCACTGCCTTGACACCTTTTGTGCCTTTTTCAGGCAGCTCCTTTATTATTTGCCCTGTTATCAGATTGTAACCAGGAGCTTTCTTTGCTTTTTTGTTCTTAGTTTCAGCTTTTAGTTCTTTCAATGTGGGCCGAATCAGCAGTGTTTTCGTAAGTTGCATGAATATGTTGCGAACTTTATGACATATAAAATGAAACTTTCAGTGTATTTATTTGAATGTCAACCGTCCATAGCAGCGAATTTATATCGATCTTATGGGTTCTTATTCTAGATCCTGAAAGCAGAAGAACAAAATTCTGCTAATAATCTTGGATCAGTCACAACATTCACTTTATTAAAATTACTCTCAAACAGCACTTCAATAATAATACTTGATTATTTAAAAGATGGTGTGTTTCCTCTCTTCGGTGTGTCTGAGTTTATCTATTCTGACAACGGTGCGCAGTTCACTATCAAGGAATTTAGAAAAATGGAAAATTATTGAAATTAATCTAACGCGTCCGAATGTTAATCGCACTATACTTACGGCTGGCTGTACATTCGTATATACACAATAATCACAAGTTATGGGTTATAGGCATATCCAAGATATCTGCAGGGACACTTCACGACTTCATATTTTGTATATTTGGATGTATGGATATTATCGTAATCATGGGGACACCTACAATATCCTTCGCGAAACAAATTGCTTAAACTATTCTGAACTGGCCGAGTAACTCCTACGCTAAAGACTTTCCTTAGCCCATGTTAACGTTCGAAAATTTCTTCGGCAAGCTCATGGAAAACATACAAAAGCCAATAACTCGAGAACAAAGTTCGTTTAAACCCGGTCAAAAAGTTTAAGTTCTTTAACATTATTTAATTAACGTTCCAAATACTTTTTCTGCTTTCCTGGCCCAAGGTTGGCGGCCTTGCCGTTTCCTCGGATGTAAAGGCAATGTCAATTATGTTTTAACTGTTTAAAAAAGGCCTAACTGATAAGCTGGCCTCTGGTTGGCGGCCTGCTCGAAACCTTAAATGTGAAGGTAATATCAACTACGTCTTAACTGATAAAAAAGGCAAGCTGTTAGATAAATTCCAAGCCATGAATATAAATAAAGGGTGTTTTTTTAAGAGGTTGCCGATTTTTTTTTTGAATAAAACACATATAAAATTATGAAATGACCAAAATTTTTTTTTATTTGGTAGATAATTTTTTGGCATTTAACATTTAAACACAATTTCTGGCATATGGCTACCACGACTATTTTTCACAAATGTCATTCTGGAGGTCCAATTTTCCAGCACTTTTTCAAGCATTTGAGGGCGTATGTCAGCAATGACACGTTGAATATTGGTTTCCAAAGCGTCAATCGATTGAGGTTTATCCACATAAACCAATGACTTCACGTATCCCCACAAAAAGTAATCGAGTGGCGTCAAATCGCACGAACGCGGAGGCCAATTCACCGGACCATTTCTCGAAATAATGTTGTCGTTGAAAGTTTCTTTCAATAAGTCGATTGTTTCACGTGCTGTATGGCAAGTGGCACCATCTTGTTGAAACCACATTTCATCCATATCCATATCTTCAAGATTTGACAACAAAAACTCATTTAACATGGTTCTGTATCGATTTCCATTCACGGTAACGCGTCGTCCTTCCTCATTTTTAAAGAAATATGGACCGATGATCCCACCAGCCCATAGACCGCACCAAACAGTACATTTATCAGGATGCATTGGTAATTCTTGAACGGCGTGTGGATTATCTTTGCTCCAAATGTGACAATTTTGTTTGTTGACGTATCCATTTAACCAAAAATGCGCCTCATCACTGAAGAGAATTTTACGGTAAAAAAATGGATCTTCGTTCAATTGATTTAACGACCAATCACTGAATTCACGGCGCAAACGATGGTCGTGTGGCTTTAATTCTTGCACCAATTGAATTTTGTATGGCACCAAACCCAAATCTTTACGTAAAATTTTCCATAAAGTCGATGGACAAAGTCCAATTTGCTGAGCACGACGACGAATCGATAAATTGTCGTTTTCTTCGACACTGGCCTCAACGACAGCAATATTTTCTTCTGTACGAACTCTTCTCATTCTTGTCGGTGGCTTGGCATCCAAAAGAGTGAATGTAGACCGAAATTTGGTAATTACGTTCTTTATGGTGGTCTCTGACGGACGATTATGTGCACCATAAAATTCACGAAGTGCTCTATAAACATTTTTAATTGAACACTGATTTTGAAAATAAATTTCCACGATTTGAAAACGTTGTTCTGGAGTTAACCTATTCATAATGATTTGCCAAACAATACTGAGTAGAAATGCCACTTTGAGCTGTCAAAACAACTGTCATAAAATAAAACGACATCTATCGGAAAAACAAACCTCCTAAAAAAACACCCGTTATAAAGGGTTAGGGAAAAAGTTCGTGGCCTTTTTTGGGTAACATTGAAACAATGAATTTTCTTATTTCAAATGATCAAATGATTATATTAAACCAAATAGGTGCCATTTTGATCGATGACCTTTTGCCATTTTTCCGGTAGAGCCATGATCCCATGAATGTTGGACTTCTGTAGTTTAAAGGCGCAAAAACCGGCACAACTCATTTTCGCAGGCCCCTTTTGAATTTAATGTAAAACCGTTAAGATGGTTCTGCAAGGACCGGAACAAATGTTAGTCCAAGGTCAGGACTATGTGGTGGGTGCATCAAAACTTCCCAGTCAAGCTCTCCCAGTTTGTGCCGGGCCATCAATGATGTGTGTGGTCTAGCGTTATCATGATGGAACACAACGCCCTTTCTGCTGATCAACTCTGGACGTTTTAACATAATTGCTTGTCTTAAACGCATTAGTTGCTGACGGTAAAGTTTAGAATCAATCGTTTGGCGCAGTGGCAGCACCTTATAATGCACGATTCCTTTCCAATCCCGCCAAACACACAGCAATACCTCTCTTGGCGTCAATCCTGGCTTTGATACCGTTTGGGAAGCTTCACCTCGTTTCGTCCATGATCTTTTTCGCACAACGTTGTCGTAACCTTATCCACTTTTCATCACCAGTAATCATTCGCTTTAAAAATGGCTCGATTTCGTTCCGTTTCAACAGCGTTTCGCAGATAGAAATCCGGTCAATTAAATTTTTAACTGTTAATTCATGTGGTATCCAAACGTCAAGCATTTTTTTTTGTATTCAGTCATTTTTAAATGGTTTAAAACTGTTTTGTGATCAATACTTAGTTCTTTACCAATTGCATGGTTGCTTATATGCCGGTCTTCTTCAATTTTCTGAGTGCTCTAAACCTGTACCAACCAAATTAGACCGCCTCAATGAAACCTATACTATAATATGTTACACATTTATTACAATAAATCCCATACAGTTACCGTTTTCGAGGAACGAGTGGTCGGTTTAGCTTACAATTAAACCTGCACCGCCAAAGTTGTAACTTTTGTTGCAGCTGTGATATGGATGTGTGTGATTGGATCAGAATTTATTACAAATTAATTACATTGAATAAGTTAGTTCAAGACCACCCCTACAACTTGCCTAAGGGTAAATTTCACCCCAAAACGAGTATTTATTTCAAAAACGTTAATTCAACCAACTTTAATATTTTTTTTTACACCAGACTGCCACCAGATTTTGGGGAAAATGTTGCAAGAAGTCTTGTCGAGAGTAGGTCGGTCATATCCAGGTGTGTAATAAATTATTTTTGTGTTAGGTTACACGGAATTGGCTCAAAACTGCAGTCTCGATAACTGTAAAGGTCGATTTTACCACGTTTAATAATTTATTACGCCAGACCGCCACCAGATATCGAGTTAAATGTTACTCTGTGGGCATTGTGTTGGGCAGGTCAACCATATCCAGGTGTGATAAATTATTTTTGTGTCAGGATACGAAGAATTGACTCCAAACGGTAAGGGTTTGAAATTTTTAATTTAAAGGACGATTTTACCACCTTTAATAACTTATTACACCAGACCGCCACCAGATATGAAGTCTAATGTTCCTCTGTGGTCGTTGTAAAGGGCAGGTTTACCTTATACAGGTGTGTAATAAATTATTTTTGAGTCAAGTTACACAGAATTTTCTCCGAACGGTAAAGGTTTGAAATTTTTAATTTAAAGGACGATTTTACCACCTAAAATAAATTATTACACCAGACCGCCACCAGATATTGAATCAAATATTACTCCTTGAACATTGTGGTGGGCGACTCAACCTTATCCAGGTGTGGAATACATTATTTTTGTGTCATGATACGCGGAATTGACTCCAAACGGTGAAGGCTTCAAATTTTTAGTTTAAAGGTCGATTTTGCAAAATTTAATAATTTATTACACCAGACCGCCACTAGATATGGGATCTAATGTTGCAATGTGGTCGTTGTAAAGAGCAGGTCAACGTTATCCAGGTGTGTAATAAAATATTTTTGAGTCAGGATACGCGGAATAGACTCGAATCTGTGAAGGCTTCAAATTACACACCTGGATAAGGCCGACCTACTCTCGACAAGACTTCTTGCAACATTTTCCCCAAAATCTGGAGGCAGTCTGGTGTAAAAAAAAAATGATTAAAGATGGTTAAATTAACGTTTTTGAAATAAATAATCGTTTTGGGGTGAAATTTACCCTTAGGCAAGTTATAGGGGTGGTCTTGAACTAACTTATTCAATGTAATTAATTTGTAATAAATTCTGATCCAATCACACACATCCATATCACAGCTGCAACAAAAGTTACAACTTTGGCGGTGCAGGTTTAATTGTAAGCTAAACCGATCACTCGTTCCTCGAAAACGGTAACTGTATGGGATTTATTGTAATAAATGTGTAACATATTATAGTATAGGTTTCATTGAGGCGGGCTAATTTGGTTGGTACAGGTTTAGAGCACTAATTTTCTGCATGATTTCATCGACTTTTCCAGTGGTTGGTCGACCAGAGCGAGATGAATTTTTGACATCCATAGTTCCAGAACGAAAGCGCTTGAACCATTTCTATGCCGCTGATTTTGCTAAAGCACCTTCTCCATATACAGCACAATTTTTTTCGCAAGCCTGAGCCGCGTTTTTACCTTTGTCGTAATAAAATTTTAAAATATATCGAATTTTCTCATTATTTATATCCATGTTTAAAATGTTGTAACTTTTATTCACTTCACCGATTTTAATGTTTTGTACGAGTATGTCAAAGTACAGTATAAGTTAAAATGTTACCTTTCAAACACACATGAATGTAAAGCCATCTACCGGGAAAAGGCCAAGAACTTTTTTCCCTACCTATTATAATGCGTACAATACATTCGGCTTACATTCAGTTCCAAGCTATTGTTTAGATCAAACGAATATTTGAACCTGTGGTGTTGCGTATGCTTTGGATAATCCAAATAAACTAAATAAAAACAGTTGTACAGCCCTGAACTTTTCAATAACATTTAATGAGTACGATTAGTAGATGAACAAGGTTAATTTATACAATGTTCTTGCAACTCTCTAACACGAGACTGAAATAATCGGAATAATTTGTAATTTAGTTGATCATTTATTTAATTTTGTGCTAAGTGGATTTACGAAATTCTTCCTTAGAAAAGACCATTCAAATCAGTTTGAGGTCCCACAAAAAACGACTATATAACATATGACGCGTTAAAAAGACCCACGTTACTTTTTAACCAAACAATTAATTAATTACTTCAGTTTTAAATTTGGGGAAATATAACAAAAATATAAAATTACTTGCACGGGAATCACTCAGTGTGAATGAGATGAAAGGTTGTAGTATAAAAAAAAATTAGTTTGTTATCATATAATTCACTAGGGTAACGAGTGTTCTACATATATAGAACACAAAGTGTGATCATTGGTATAAAACTTCATTGAAAATTTAGCTTCAAAAAATAACTTTGTCACCATCGATAATCGAACCCGGAAGGGAGGTCGGAACCTCTTAATAACAGTACACGAATTCCAACCTAGGGTGCAAATGTTCGTTTGTTTTTTGTTATTTTGCTTTGTTGTTTATCGCAGCCTTCATGCATTTTTTGATGGATTGCTAAATTTTAGAGGATGGAATGAATCCCCGAATTTCTCTGAAAGCCACCCAGCTTCAAAGATGCCTCAGTCGCTAAGATTCCATTAAATTTCACCGCTCCTGATAAGCCCGAAAGTTATATTAGGCATTTATTAGAAACAGAGGATAAACATAAGATGGCAACAGTTCCTGGGCTATCTGGAAATCCGATATCACGCAAATTTATGTATATGCAATAAATGATGTTAGAAATTAATTCAAAATTTGTTCAACAAAATTACACTTTTGCTCTAATAGCACCACTATATAGCATTGAAATAAAGGAACACTACCAGACGGTCGTGAAGGCCCTTCAAGAGTATGCAACAAAAATTAAGCGGCTAGCACAATTAGCGTATTAACATAAGTCTGCCGGTTATATGGAAGGAGCCAAAATGTGTGCTTTCATTGATGGTATTCGAGAACCAGAATTGATGAAACTGCAGAAGCCATAATCAAAACGTCAATTAAGTACTGTCGGTTTAGATGAAAACCGAGAGAAAAATTGGGCGGTCGACAGTCAGATGTAGATCGCCGTCTACACCGCTCATCGAAAATCAACGGAAGAGAATGCTTTGACAAAGAATGAGAATCCAGGTGTGTAGTCACAAGAAATCGATATTCGAGAACGAATTATTGCATATTACTCAAAAATCCTATCGAATGTGCGAAATATTTTCAAAATGTTTCTATTACAATAGAAAAAATTCATTTACGGACATTGAGCGTTATGGTGGTTGCTATAATATAAGAATCCGAGGACTTAATCGACGTAAGATTGTTGAAAGTATAACCATTGCTGATATCATAATTAGTCCCGATGTAAATTCACTCAGAATGAAATTTTGAGTCTGTTATGTTCCAGGAATTTTGACAGTTGTCCGGCATAATTTAAACAAGAATAAAACCTTTGGTCGTCGTAAATCAGAAGGTATGTTGGAAAATTTAATGGTACACTGGAGAAGCATTGAGCACAGGATGCTAAGTTTGGGGTTATGCATAAAAATCTGTGCGAATAGGATCGGCCTATACATACAATTGCGTCTGATGGGTTATCGGTTAGCGGTACACGATGCTACCGGAGTGACACCAGCCAGAACAATTTTAGGAAGTAACCTACAAATACTAGCAGATCGCGGCTATTCCTTCATCAGCGCTATGTGACCACAGTCAAGGTTACGTCGATAGAAATAAGGATTTGATGAGGGGATAACAAATTCGATTAGCAGGCGAACGGATGAAGGCTACATTCATACATATGACCTACGTGCAAACAATAAAACTTTCGAAGAAGAACAATTCGATACTATCCTAATTTACGTCTCTTTCATAATAAATTAAATTTAACGTTTTCCATTTTTCAGTCACGATGTTTCTATTACAATTTCTCGTTCACCTGTTCGAATAAAACATTAAGTCTTTATACGAGTACTCTTATTCTATCATCTACTTAAATATACCGGGTGATTTGTTTAAGATGAAATTTTCAAATATCTCGGAAAATAGCGCTCTACGAAAAAAAATGCCGATTATCAAAATTTAATCATTAGGAGGAGACATACATTAGTGCTAAAATTAGTACTCCTCCTCCTCTTTTTGTAGGTGGGGCGAAAGTAACTTTGAAATTAAAATAGGAATTCTTATTTTTTATTGCAGATTTGGATTCTACGGCTTAAAGTACGTAGGATTTCTTTGAAACATTTTTTATAGATGGCGCCATCTATCATAAATTATAAAACATGTTTTAAAGAAATCCTACGTACTTTAAGCCGTAGAATCCGTACCTGCAATAAAAATAATTAATTTCAAAGTTACCCCCCGCCCCACTTACAAGAAGGGGAATGATTAAATTTTGATAATGGACATTTTTTTCGTAGAGCACTATTTTCCGAGATATTTGAAAGTTTCAGCTTAAACATATCACCCGGTTCAAATCCAGTACAGTCTAGGATGTTCACTCTGTTTACAAATAGTAGAACAATAAATGCAAAGATTTAGTTATACTTGTGATTCGGCACGCGAAAAATTTTGGGAAATTATTGTGGGAGTATTTCAAGAAGTAAGTGCGAATTAATATGGTGTTGTTGGGTACCATCAAATTTATGGTTGTATTCGCAATCCAGTGAAAATACCCTTATTTTACAGGTCTAGTTCGTCTCTAATATCAGGTACTCTCCATTACGTGAATTAGTATCCAACATAAGGTAAATCATCGACCAAGTGGCTTCTTATCGTTTTTGTGTGTAGGCGTTTCTTCATTATGAAATCCAACATCTTCCATAAATTGCATTAATGTTGCTACTAAAATCAATTTGTCCAAAACAAATACCGAAGCCGTTAATTTTAGTATAATTACACGTTTTATAATTCAACAAAGGTCGGTCGATTGATAAAATGTATTATAAAAACTACTTCAAACGGTATACTCAATTAAGGCGCATATTTATGCATTGGCCACTTATAGATTAGATATTTTTCGCGAATAATTTGTTTGGTTCAAATACGCATAATAATAAGGTATGTAATCGTTGTTTTAACTTGGTTAACCGAAAATGAATAAAATTTGATAACTGGCACTGCAGCCTTCGGAATGCTAATATCAGGAAGGTTGCCATTATATTCGTGTGTTTCTTTTTAGATCTGAAAAATAGTTATTAGGTGCACAACTAAATTTCCGGGTTTTTGTTGAAAAATGAAAAATGGAAAATTTCAATAGGAATATAAAAAATGCTTTATTCAAAGTATTGTCCTTCGCTATCTACACATTTTTGCCATCTCTCTGGCAATACATGAATACCACGAAGATAAAACGACGCGTCTTTGTACCGAAACCATTCATCTAACCAATCTTGCACTTCTTTGAAACTGGCCAAGTGTAGCCCTGTCAGTATCCTTGCAATATTACTCGTTCGTGTCTCGTGTCTCCGTTTGGCCATTTTTCGAGCAATGCATGGTTCGGATTGATGAGTTGTTGTCGGTAGCATTGCCCATTGACAGTTTCGCCCTATTTCAGCAGCCTCATAGTACACGATTTCTTTCTGGTCCCACCAAACGCAGAGCATTGTCTTCTTTCCGAATGATTTGGCCGTGCCGTCGATGTTGATGCTTTACCAGGGGGAAAGCAGCGGCTTTTTACGTTTGCGATTCTTAAAAAAGATCGACTTCTCATCTCCCGTAACAATTCAATGCAGGAATCACTTTCTTTCATGCCGTGAAAGCAAAATTTCACAAGTATCTCTTCGATTTTCCATCTGTCTCTCAGTTAACTCATGCGGCACCCATTTTCCCTCCTCTTCAATTTTTCCTATACCATATAAACGTTTGGGAATACCTTGGGAGTCGAGTTTAATGCCTCCGCAAGTTGATCTTCAGTTTGCGTATCATCTTCATCCAATAACGCTTGCAGCTCGGTGTCTTCAAATGATGTTGGTCTTTCAGAGCGCTTCTTGTCCTCATTATCGAAATCGCCACTTCTGAAGCGTTTAAACCAATCTTAGTAGTTTTCGATAGTGTGCATGTTCTCCGTAGGTTTTCTCAAGCAAATGGCGTGCTTCAGCTGCATTTTTTCAAGTTGAAGCAGAAAAGCAAAGCTTCTCGCAAATGCTGTTTGTTTGGCACAAAATTCGACATTGTCGTTCTTAGAAAAAATATGTTTGCGTTGCGATATGTGCTGGTATTACAACTGGTTATCGTTAACAACTGTCCACGCTATGAACAAAATACAATTTCTGACATAAATGAAACTAGATACGTCGCTAGCACCATGTATGTGTGAAACCCTGAAATTTAGTGGCGCATCTGACAACTATAGCTGCGTTTTTCTGAAAAACAATCGGGTTGAGTTCGCGATAGTTTATTTTTAAATTAATTTTTTTTTTAATAACGATGTTCTGTATAGTTCTGAAGACTTCCGTTATTATACAGAACTATTCAGACCATCGATGTTACCAGAAAACTATGCAACTTTTATGTTTGAATTTTTTTTTGTTATACTTAGATTACTATTTAAACTAGGTTATGTACATCCAAAGATCATTTTAATGGAGAGAAACTAAAAATTCATACCGTAAATACTCGTAAATTGACCGAAACCATCCAAAGCTCATGATGATGGTGGAAAGACAAATAAGCATCATGATGCAAAGATGAACGCGTATGCAAATTATAGTCAAAAATCAAAAATGACAGTTCTAAAAATAGCTATTTGGAATGCGAACCTTTCTTATCGTACAAAATATAAACATCATGTTTATATCCGAAACACACTTCACAAAAATTTTTTAATATTACCGGCTATTCCGTTTATGACACCAAGTATCCGGATGGAAAAGCACACGGCGACACATCAGTCTTAATAAAAACATGATTAAAGCACTACGAGCTCCAGAAATATGCTAAAGATCACATCCAAGCTACAACTATCTGTTTGGAAGAATGCTCTGGGAAATTTTTAATATCGGCTGTTTACTGTCCACCGAACCAACCAATTAAAAAACAGCAATTTATCGATTACTTTAATCAGTTGGGAATCAAATTTCCAGCAGGAGGTGATTACAACGCTAAACATGTGCAATGGGGTTCGAGGTTGACGTCACCCACGGGCAAGCAACTCTACGAGGCAATACACGAGAAACCCTAGATTATTTATCATCTGGATATCCCACATATTGGCCCACATATAGAAAGAAAATTCCTGATTTAGTAGATTTCTGTGTAATACGAGGAATAGCACGCACCAATGCGCAAGTCGATTTATCATCAGATCACTCACAAATAGTAGTAACACTAAGTACCCAAGCATTAAAAACTGAACCACCTCAACGTTTAACAAACAAACTAACGAAATGTTCTCTATACAGAAACATAGTAGATGTAAATTGTCATCTGGATGTCCCACTTCGCACACCAGAAGACATTGATGCCACGATAGAAAACTTAGACAAATAATGGAAATGGCAGCAAAAAAAGCTACTCCTGTGAATAAAAATCCAGAAAAAAATAATAAGCTTTCAAGTAACATTCAAAAGTTATTGACAGAGAAGCGGGCAATTCGGCGGCTATGGCAGCTTCACCAAACTCCTCTGCATAAATGGAAATTAAATAGAGCTATTAAAGCTCTGAGAGAAGCTATACAGGAAGAACAAAATATAGGAATACAGAATTACCTAAGTGAGCTCACAGCAGCAGAAAAAAATAGTTTACTCACTGTGGAAGGCAACAAGAAATTTAAAAAGGCTAAAGAAAGCTAAATCGCTTTCTCTAAACCATCTACAAAAAGTGTTCACCTCAAACGAACAAAATAATGACTGTGACTGACCACGGTTTACTAGGGACGAGTCGAACCCAAATGGGATCCAGCTATTTACGAATTGATCTTACTTCACCCAGTACAAATTACAACTGAATATGCGTCCAGCTTTTAATTTATTTCACTATGATGCTACATAAAATATGGCCTAATTTTAGGCACAGGTGTTCACTGTTGGTGCCACAACTCAAATTCATTGGCCCCTAACACGACAAATTACAAATGTGGGATCCAGCTAATTACGAGTCTGTCTAACTTCACCCAGTTCATTTGACCTTTAAACATTCGATCTATGTGATATTGATTATTCAAATTTTTTTCGGCGAAAATTTACTGTTAACTTTAATAACATGTAATTTTCGGCTAATATCAACAGAATTTTGTACTACCACCTGATACGAAATCTGTCGATAATGCAGGGTTTTTTCCGGCTGAAATTTTCGGCTAACTTCAGTAGCATGTTTTTCACAATAGTTTAACAATTTTCATATATTCGAATAATTATAGCCAAGTTATTGTAAGTTGAGCAAACAGTCCATGTAAAATCATAACACAAATTCATCAAATAAAATGTATACAAATTTTGACAGCCGGAATCAAAAATATTCTTTGTTTTTTTTTGTGATAAATGAGTGCGTTTTATGGCGAAAGCTATAATAAATATCGTGATGTTTTGTTATCATTTTTGCCCGACTGAATACTAGGACTATGTGATTGTTAGAATATATGTCAGCTAACTTCGTAACAAAAATTTTGTGATGACGAATGTTCGAGAAGAAGGCGGAAAAATAAAAAACAAAACTGGAAAAAGCAAATAAGAAACGAATAAAATTCCGCTTCGATGTAATAATTACAACTAAATATGTTATTTTCGGATATTACGAGGGCGGATTGAAAATGAAGCTACCTAAGTAGGAAAACAAATTTTTTTTTGCCAAAAACCATTTATTTCTCAACATAGTCTCCATTTAGTTCGACACACTTAGTAAGACGATATTCCAACTTTTTTATACCATCTGAATAATACGATTTCGGGAACCCCTCAAAATACGCGTTAGTTTCGATAATCACTTCTTCGTCTAAGATGAATCTTTGTCCTGCGAGCCATTTTTTCAAGTTTGGAAACAGGAAAAAGTCACTAGGAGCTAAATCCGTATAGGTGGATGATCAACCAATTCGAAGTGTATTTTACGTAATTTTAGCATCGTATCTAATGCAGTGTGAACCGGTGCGTTGTCTTGAAGAAAGAGCACTTTTTTCTTCTTTAAATGTGGTCGTTTTTCCTTGATTACATCAACCAATTGATCCAATAATGCACGATAATACTTTCCTGTGATTGTGGATCCTTTTTTAAGATAATCGATGAGCAATATTCCGTGTGCATCCCAAAATATAGTGGCCATAACCTTGCCAGCCGATTTCACTGCCTTTGCCTTCTTCGGAGCACTTCCACCAGCTTCCACCCATTGTTTCGATTGATTTTTGGTTTCAGGTGTGTAGTGGTGGACCCACGTTTCATCAACAGTAATTAATCGACGCCAAAAATCAACAGGATTACGCTTTATCATGTCCAAACACCGCTGTGAAGTGGTCTGTCGAACTCGTTTTTGTTCGACACTGAGCAAACGCGGCACCCATCTTGCCGATAGCTTTTTAATATGCAAATGTTCATGCAAAATGTTGAACACACGTTCATATGATATGTTTACCATTTCAACAATCTCACGCAACTTGACTCGGCTATCATTCATAACGATATCGAGGATTTTCTTGATATTTTCTTCAGTAACCACCTCTTTTGGCCTTCCTGTTGATGGTATTGTTGCAGTGCTTCTTCGGCCGCGTTTAAATTTAGCAATCCAATATTTTCCCATGTAATCTGAAGGAGCAGACTCACCGTAATGTTTATTGAGCTTTTCTTTTGTCTCTTTCGCCGTTTTCCCTTTCAAATAATAGTGTTTAATCACTGCACGAAATTCGTTTTTTCCCATTTTTCAAGAAACACAAAAGTTGCTTACTTCAAACGACTACAACAAATAAACTAATCGATGAATTTGGGTGAAATTAACAGCTGACGTTTGACAGATCGCAATTTCTAAAAAACAAAATTTTGTGTTTGTGCTGCCATCTAGCACTAGGTAGTTTCATTTTCAATCCGCCCTCGTATTTGGTAAACCATCGACTTGGTTCGTCATCATTTCAGCTCAGAGGCCATTAGTAAATGTGGCTCTGGTAGAATGTACCATAATTCCGAGTTGATGAGAAAAATCCCCCAGTTCTAAATGTAAATATGTATCACAAAACTTCTAACATTTACGTTTAAATATGTGTAAGTGTACGATCATGATCCAGCAGCAGTATTGACTGGATTTGGTAACGTAGATTAACGTTGTTGATGAGTTATAATGAGTTATAGTTCGCGAGATACGAAATTTCGTTAAAGCCCGATGTCAAGATTCATGTCCTCATTAGTTGGAAGAATCGCTGAAACGTCGTCTCCCGATTCGATTAAAGAATTTTGTCGATTAAACAATTTCCCGATGACAAGTTCGTTAATTTTTAAACTTCCGAGGATTGGATTGAAATTACCTGTAATTGAGGCTTGGCCTTAATCACATCAACATCTCGTCGGTGTCATCGACATCGATTATTACCTGGGTTTAATTTGAATAAATGTAATAATTGTGATGGCTTTCTACGCCGTGTAAATTAGGTTTTTTCGACTCACTACTCATGGCACGAGTGTTGTTTTAGTATCTACGCAAGCCGAAATCATATCAGCTATGGTAGAAAGAGCACAATGCAAATTGTATTATTGTGCACTGTCTGATTTTTAGCCGGACCAATACAATGGAAGACGGATTCAATAAAGCCAGCCGTAATATGACTTTTACAGCAGAGACCAGCTGGAGCCATATGAGTTCAGTGGGAAATAATGATAGCTTAGCACCGATTCTGTTTGAAATTTTAGGTATTGCACAATGTTGTAGAATGTATTGTGCTCATTTTGCATTGGTCCGAATCGCTCACCTCGCTTTATAAGGTTATGGTCGATCTTTGCTGGCTCTGACTGCACTGTAGTGGTTTCGACCAACACTGTAATGGCACTGATACTTCAAATGGTTCAGGTCGGTGTAGTTGGGATCCTTCTTAAAATTTAGATAGTACACCATAATGAACTTTGCTTCGCACTACATGGCTACGAACCACTACTATTGTTTTGTCTCTTTGATTAATATCGGCGATGTTGACCATGTTGAACTGTTGTGCAAGTATCTCAAACTATGTAAAGGACTGGGTTTAATTAAACAATAGCTGCGGTAGTTTCTAACCTACACAAATTATTCATTGAGACGCCGATCATGCTGCGGAGCCGTATTACTGTAACTAGATGTAAATAATAAAAATGTTTTTTTTGCTTTCGGTTCTAGTGAATGTTACTACGAGTGGATTATACACGGGTGAAGTGAACTGATTAGATGTTCTACTTGTGGGAGGATCTGAACAAGTATCCGGTAAGTATAGTTAATTATTTTATTTCTGTTTCGAGCTTACCACAAATCAGAGCTAACAGCGCAATTATAAACTGTTAAAATTGATTATTGGTGACCGTAGCTGAATATATTTCTGTCCAGCTGGTACTGATCAATACGACGACCTGTTTTTCAGGCGCTGTTGCTGTTCGTATTGCGTTAATAAATGTGTAGATGTGAATTCAAAGTCCGCTGGATTTTCAAGATTCTTTTAATGCAGCACTCACGAACATAAATTTACACAACACTATATTTATTAAAGGGAACCATTCGATAAGTGAAAAAACCAAATTAGTTATAATTTTATTTATTTATTATTTAAACTGATTTACTCTTAATTGACGAGAGTCTTGTCTAGTACATATTTACAACTATTCCATTTAGAAACTGTACTAATTAGTACGGTTGACTACAGCTAGATTTAACTCTTCCAACATAAAAATGCATCTTGGATTTACTTTTAAAAGTTCAGCCAGAACAGATCAAATTATCAGACTCAAATCTTTCGATATAAACGCAACTCGGTTCGAGCACCGTGATCTTTATTATAAAATTAGATAATGATCAGAGAGCACAGACAGCAAATAGAAAAAATGTAACCATCAAACTTAAATATATTGCAAAGATAAAAATTCAAGACGGTTAAGTATGGTAGCCCAAATTGCAGATTAGCCATCCCATGGAAAGATTTTATGAGGGGAAATGGCTCTGTTAGATTGGGCAGCAACTTAGAGACAAATAAACTGGAAAGATTGGAGACAGAGAGAACTGGTAAGTTGCAACCTACATAGGGTGATCCTTGCGCGATCGTCACAAAGATGAATAGTGCGCTTTATTCGATTAGAAGGAAGCGATTTAAACCAAGTATGGTGCCCCTTGGTGTAATTTCCACTATCCAAAGAAGGAAACTTTGATCGGTCGAACAAAGTATGAGAAGTATTCATTACATTACAGTGGCATCTATTAGAAACATTGTAGGCTAAAATAATAGTCTTTGATAATACTCATTTACTATATAGCGACATCGGACTACGTTTAAATAATTCGTTCTAATTCTGATAAAAAATAAGCCTTCCATACTCTTTCAGCATCATCGCAAACAATGTAAAAACAATAAGTTGTACAGGTGTAAGCAAAAACACATTTTAGTTCGGTTGAGATTATTTACTAATTTTATTGTTAATGCAATTAAAAGCAAATTTTGTCTGTTTTCATGATTTCCCTAATTAAAGGTGCTTGGTAAAAACTATAAAAGTGCGCAATACAAACATGAAAGGTTGATCGTGGTCGTTAAAATTGACCTTCACTTTGTTCATAATAGTAAGCGACATTTACTTCCGCCATGTGAGTTATTACAGATCTACATGAGAAGCAACAAGCTTTAAATATTTTCTTGTACATACTCGTAAGAGTATATTCAAATCAGTTAAGAACTAATTACAATTTTCCGTAAACAATTTAATTACGCCAACGACAACAAAAAATGTTTTTAAATGAGAATAAATTACATTGTAATTGGACAAAAGAATGTAAAGAGCGACGAAAAAATTAACCACAGTCGTAGTGATCTGGTATGGTAAGTGTAAATTGATCGATCGATCATAGGAAAAGAACCAAACAATTTTTTTAAATAAAATGCTTGACTAACCACATATTTTGGCCGATGTCCCTTGATTGATTGATATTTGATACAGAAATTGTAGTCATGGGAAATAACAAGTAACAGTATTAGTTACACATATAATGATCGTACCAATCATCACATTTCATAATCTAATTAACAAAACTAAAACTATATCGAGTGATTACACAGAGTTAACGGGCAATTTAAAAAATCTTGTACAAACCCAAATAATTATGCCGTGTATGTATAGTGTTCAAGTAGTTTGTAAATATTGACCGACATGTCATGTAAAATTAGCTTTCAATCATACAAGAAAGTTATTTCGAAAAAAGAAAAACCTAAACACAAAATGTTAAGCTACTCCAATTTTGTTTTGTTTTGATCTTTAAAACACCGACGACGACGTAAAGTAAATATTTAAGTTAAGTGTTACTTAATTATTTTTGTGTACACCTATAAATAAAATACAGAAAACGATAACAAGGAGTTAATCAGGTAGTTAACTATAGTGTTTTATTATTTAGTTAGGACAGATTTTTTCTAAACCAGGCCACCCAAATGTGATACATTTTAATGAACTACTAATTGGATAATAGGCGGCCGATTATTTAAATATAACAATATTGGCGATATTTTACTTCAACCTTAACAAATTAACAGGTTTACGAATCTTTACACAAGTACAAGCAAGCAACTCAATGAGACAAGAAGACAACTAACAAGTTTTTAATAAATATTTCTAAAATTAACTGTTACTCAATATTTTCCGAATGCATCACTTTTCCGGTAATAAATCCTAAATCAGTATCTAGTAAACCCAGGCGATTAGATTATTTTTCCTTTCAGCTAATAATTACCGAGGCTTAGGTTCTCGAGTCCACGAAAATTTGGTACGAAAAATTGTCCCGAGTTTCGGCTCTGTCTAACTTAACTGTCAACTAGCTGACCTTTCACGTCCCTAAAGCTAGTAGAAGTCATTCAGCAGAACATTACAGGCTAATTTTTATTTATATTTTTTATTTATTGAATATTACAACTAATTCAGAGACCATCTAGTAATTTGTTTATTTTAGATTAGTTTCTTGGTTGATGATGAATAACCTATCGGTTACTCATTTTACAATATTTTCTTATTCGAATTAAAATTTCTTAATTTTCTATTTGATGTTTAACTTTTCTGTTTTTCTTCTTCGTGTGCTATTTACATTTTAGCTTAGTATCGAGGGTGTTGCCAAGGTATTTAGCTGTATTTGCATATGCAAATTGGTTTGAATTAAGGACCACGGAAAACATTTTCGTTTGTAAAGTTGGCACATACTGATTTGACTTCATTTAGTGTCCGTCTCGCCAGTCGGAACCATACCTGCCGGAACCAAACCAACTATGGTACAAGTGTGTTGTGTATCATTGTGATTTTCCAGCCGGAACCTTATATAGCCCGCCGGAACCATACCCTCTAGCCGGAATCATGCTCTACAGCCAAACCAACTAAGGCACAAGAAGTACAATGTATTAAGCATCATTGTGCATTATCTGATTGTTCAGCCGAAACCCATATTAAGCCAGCCGGTAGCAGAGTTTTATCATCCGGAACCATTAGGAGTTTGCAAAATGACCATAATGCACTTAAATAGTTGTGAAACATGTAAGCTTTCAGACGGAACCATAACAAGGTCAGCCGGAACCACTAAAAAAGCAGCCGGAACCTTATAAAGCCAGCCGGACCATATCATCTACAGCCAAATCAGCTATGGTACACGAATCACAATGTACTATGTGAGTGCACTATATGATTTTTAGCCGGAACCTTATACATCAAGCCGGAACCATACTCTCTAAAGCCAAAATAACTATGACACAATAAGCGCAATATACTGTACATCATTATGCTCTGTATAATCATAAATATGGTATAATGTAAAATCAGATACATTCGGAACACATATTAAGCCAGCCGGAACCAGACTTTTATGAAAAGGAACCATTAAGAGTTTGCACAATGAGCAAAATACACTTAAATTTTTGTGAAATATAAGGAGCCGTAACAAGGTCCGCCGGAAGCAGTACAATAGCAGCCAAACCATAAATCCAACCAGAACTGTACCATCTACAACCAAACCAACTATGGCACAAGAAACACAATGTATGTGCGTCATTATGAACTATATGATCTTTCAGCCAGAACCTTGTAATTCCAGCCGGAACTTTATAAAGCCAACCGGCACTAAACTAACTATGGCACAAGTAGTACATTGCGTTGTGCACTATCTGATTTTTCAGTCGGAACCCATATTAAGCCAGCCGAAACGACAATTTTACCAACCGGGACCATTAGGAGCTTGCACAATTAGCACAATGTACTTAAATAGTTGTAAAACATATGTTTTTAGTTGGAACAATAACAATGTTAGCCGGAATAACTACAATAGCAGCCAGAACCATATAAAGCCAGCCGTAACCATACCCTCTACAGCCAAACCAACTATGGCACAAGAAGCATAATTTATTGTGTATCATTGTGTACTATATGGTTTTTTAGCCGGAACGCATAAGCCAGCAAGAACCAACGTTTTATCAACCGGAATCATTAGGAGTTTGTATAATGCTCCGGCCGAAAAATCATATAGTGTCCAATGAAACACAATGCATCGTGCTACTTGTGTCATAGTTGGTTTGGCTGTGTAGGGTATGGTTCCGGCTGAAAGCTTATATGTTCCACAATTATTTAAGTGCACTGTGCTTTTTGTGCTTCCCATTGATAAATCTCTGGTTCTAGCTGGCTTTAAATTATTCCGGCTGACTTAACATGAGTTCCAGCTCAAAAATCAGATAGAGCACAATGATGTACAATACATTGTGTTGGCGTGACGGACACCCTCATTTCGGTTTGCTCACTCTTTTAATCTGATTCCCAAATATCTGCTCAAGTTTACACACTCAATTCCATCCGATTCGTTCGAAAAGCCATACTATTATACTTTTTCGAGTTTACACGGAAATTCATTTCATTCAAATTTTCCTAGGACACCTCAGACCCATAAGAACCTGAAAAGTTTCCCCGAAACCACGTAATCAAATGGCCTTTCAATATCCAAGACCACCGCCAACATGAAGCATGTTTTCATATTTTTGTGTACCTCCCACATAAACTTGTCCACACATTCATTAGCAGAGTGGTTTCTAGGGAACCCAAAAGTGGTTGCCTGCAAAAAATGACTCTCGTTCAAAAATTTATCTATTCGTCCTTTTATCATACCATTCACGATTTTAATAAAAACATTCAATATCCACATTCGCCTGAAATTTGTTGCCAGATTTTTATCCTGATCCCTTTTTGAAAAGGTACAACTCTGATTTCCTTTCATTTTTCCAGTATCGGTATTGATTGAGAATTCGAAGCAAGGCCATCTTGGCCAATCACATTATAACTCACGCTGTAAGTTCCGGGGTAGTAGATTTGAATGTTGCAAAAACCTCTCGGAACTCATTCTATTCAAATTCCTTATATTCACTGTCATTATCATGTTATATTTTCATTGTTAGTTTTTCTTTTCATATTCATCATCAACAAATCTATGTTTCTATGGCACAAATTACTTCGAACATCCATCTTCACTTGTAAAGAGCGCTCCCATTCTTTCTATCTCCTAACACTTCACTTCTGCCTTACATTTCTATAGCCCTCACTCTATTACACATATCTCATTCTTCCTCAGTTGTGCTCCTTTGTGCCATTTGGGACACTTAGGCTCGCCAATTTTTCCTTTTCGCTCTACGGATAGTCTTTTCCTCCTACATTCATGACATATACATCTATTGAACTCACTCAATGCTATCCGTTTCCTATCATACCAATACTAGATTTCGTCTTACCATTCATCATGACCTTACGGTCTATGTCGACATTTATACCACCTAAACATATCTTTCTTGATCAAATAATGAATGCTACCAAACTTTTCATCCGTAACTATTCAAGTGGCTTGTGCCGCCAGCCCGCTAGAAATTGATGTTAAGTCTATCGCACTGGCTGTCGGTATTCTAGTTAACCCACCATTATTCAGGAGTACGAGATCAAAATCCAGAATAGGACAAGTCAACAAGTTCCTCCATACATTATTTAATTAATAATAATAAAAATAATAGATAATTATTCATTAATTTTTTTTTAAAAATCCCTCAGGCTTCTTTCTCTATCATTCACTGATTCAATTGGAGTTTCATAAAAACGCACAAAAACAAATTTCTGACCAGTTCCGAGTTTTGGCAGCAATGATCTGGATGTGCTCGAAACACGGTATGTCACAAAGGACTAGGCTGATATTGTTCCGCGGCGATATCGCTACACTGCCGAACCAATTGCGCCTCGGTCTACAAGAAATTGTACCGATTTACACGAAACGTCTTAGCCTTACGCTCCCATGTTTCACACAAAAACATAACATTCACATCATTTTTGGCGAGATAAGTCCGCAACATATCGCTATTGACATACATGCTGATGATTTTTATCAGGCCAATTGTCATACATTCATTGGATCTTCTCGTTCGCTCTGTCATTCAAAGAAAATGAAAGGAAAAAATCGAAAGAGGCAAAATGAAAATCTTTCTTTTCAGCCTTCCTTCTATCATTGTTCAACACTCATCACCGTCTTGATCGTTTGCTCCAAATGTTCTTATAGTTCTGGTTTCGTTGTTATCTTGTTTTCGATTTGTAACTTTGTCTTACTATTTTGTCTGATTGTTGTTGTTGTTATTATTGTTTCCTTGTATCTTATTCTGATATTTTATTATCCATTTGTTGTTGTGTTTCTTTTTTCAGCTGATTGGGAATTGTTGTTGTTCTTAATGGCACTGAATACGTTATTGCTGATTGTGCTCTCTTTGCATTTATTCGAAAAGACTTGTCTCAGGCCAGTTGGTATATGTCAGTCAATTTCTTGTTTTTATTTCTGCAATTGCTTTCTCTCTTTTAAAAATGTAACAATCCTTGTTGCTGCTGGGATGTTGTTCCTTACAATTTACTCATCTAATGATACCACATTTCTCGTGTCCGTCTTTCAATAAATCGGATAAAACCATGTAGCCCTAAACAGAGACATTTTCAGTTATTACGAATTAAATTTAGTTTTATCGAGCGGAAGGAAAATTTAAATAAAAATCAATGAAATCCCTGCCCCAGAGTTCATTATCGGGAACTTGTTAAAGAACGATTTTTTTCTAATTTGGCCTAAAATTAGCTTCTAGTGTGCACATCTCTAAATCACGTAGCCCTGTTCCAAAACAGGGATAAAAATAAAAATAAAAATCATTGAAATTTTCAGCCCATCATACATTTTCAGGAACGGCACCAAATTTTTCTAGGTGGTATGTGCATCTCAGAATCTTACAGTTTTTTGATAGTTTAGTTATCATTCGATGAGTTTTATTTAGATTGCCATCAGTTGGATTTTTTTTCGATTTTTTTAAATTATACTAGCTGAGAAAAGAAAGAAAGAAAAGAAGATAAAATGAATACTCAAAATGAATTAAGTTCAATAAGCAAGGCGCAAGGCGTCTGCTTTATTGAAGTAAATCGAAATGATTCGCGTAGCATAGTTGCACTACTTTCTGTTAAACTATTTACTAGAAGTGTTGCACTCAGGTCGATTCCCTACACTGAAGCACCTTGTGGTATACGACATTTTTCATTTTGTTATCAGGTGCGAGAACGAACAAAGCGGATGGTTTGCTGACACGTGAACATGCTACGTACAATTGACCGTGACAGAAACATTCATTTTATAGATTTAGGCCACAAACATTCAAGGATTGGCCTTGTCATTTTTTAATCGTCATGGCGAATGCAAGTCGAATCGGAAATTGAATTCGTTTAAACTCGAATGGCATATCGGTTCGGATTATCGGAATTCTCGGAATGAGAACTTCCCCACCTTTGAACTTTACTTTGAGTATCGTTGCGTGAATCACATTGCCCATGAGTTTTCTTACCACCAACCTCGTTCCGTTACATAGTTTTGGTTGGTTCAGATATCAAACCATAATGACTACCGAGCCAACCTTCAGTTGTGAATTGTGCAGTTATTATTTAGTTATTAGTGCCAGGCAGATTCAATGAGTTTAAAAATTCAGTTGGATAGTTGGTTGCCTCGTCTTCATTTGTTACACAGTCGATAGATTTGAAGGAATGCAGTAGACCAACGATTTGATTATGAATTGTGAAGTTTAATAGTGAATTACTCGTTCACTCAATCAATTGTGATTTTGGTGGTTAGAGAAGAGAAGGGTAAGAGAAAACTTCGGCATATGGATCGTTTAGCAATCGTCAGCTTAAGTTTCTTCACATAGCGCCACAGAGTCGATGATTTGAGGCAAGCGTTTATTTCATCGGCAGCGGTCGATCTTGGAATGACTGGTAGGGTTTAATGGAAATCGCCAGACAGTAGAATCATTGCGCCTCCAAAACATCTTGAGTCATTACGCAGAGCTTTCACATCCGATCGAGTGCTTCAATGCGCGTTTGTGCGCCATTGTGCATTCATCCCAGATGATGATTTTACTTGCTACCAAAACTTTGGCCATTGCTGAGTGTTTTTCAATGTTGCATGTCGGTTTTTTATTCGTTTGAAGGTTTAACGGCAACTTTAATGCTGAATGAGCCGTCCGGCATCCTTCTAGCAACGTGGTCGCTATCCCAGAAGAAGCAACTGCTACAGCAATTTCGGATCTCGCACGAACAGTGGTCAAAATCAATAACATGGGGAATGTCTTCCCAGTTCCACCGGGCGCATCGAGGTATAAAAAAGTCACCTTTTCCATCATCAATTGCCTTTATTAAGGTATCGTACACTTCTTTCTGATGGCGATCGTATTCACGTTCACGTTCCAATTCTCGACTGAAAGCGTCGTTCATTCCACGATATGGCGTTGGCATTCCTAACTTGACTAATAATCTGCCGCACAAGAGGTAACACATGTCTTCGATCAAAAGCAAAGCCTGGTTATGTATCTCCTCAATCATCTGGAGATTAGAATTCCCTGAACTGACACGAATTCGATGCAAAATGTCTTCTGACATGTCATCCTTGTAATTGGATTCGTTGGGAAGCATGTGGGAATAGTGATAGTAAATAATAATGCGCGCACAATCACAAATGTGATAACTTCACAAAGTGAACATTTTCGAAGACAACTTACATTTTGAAAATCACGAACGAACACAGAATTCCACAGAATTACGAACGAATCCGCCTGGAAAATCAAACACGCAGCGCAAAATTACCCATTGGATTGACTGTCGATGCGCGCACAATGACAAACTACATAACCTTTTACAATGTGCAATTCATCAAATTGAACTCACTTCTTTGAAATCACTTTTCGCTGATGAATTTTAGAAAAAAATCGCTTGAAAAGAATTAATTGAATCGAATTCAAATATAATAACTGTTGAAAACTGAATGAAAATTGGTGAAAACTCGAAAAAATGCTGATAAATCGCACCGTACGTGCTCAGTGGTATGCAACAGAGACTTGAAATACTTAGACCAAGAACAAATGAAAACAACAACAAATCGCATACAAAATCTAATTTCTTAAGCTTGGCCAGTTGGAGAGAGCTGAATATAGAGAAATAATATATGGTTGGTCTTTTTCATACTTTTCCAATGCGCGAGAAAACTTCTCGAGGCCGAGACGAACAAAACAAAATTCATCGAAATCAATCAATCCGTTCTCGAGATATCAAAAAAGCCGTGCTATTTGGGGCGGAGACAAATCCAACAAATCAAAGATAATAAAAATCGGTCCGGCCGTTCTTGAGTTAAAATGGTGTAACTAACACGACTTTGTTTTATATCGTCGGCTTGCTGCAATAGTGACGCAAATCAAAAATTAGCAATTTTGAGATATTCGAACAAAAATCCAACAATGTTTTATCTGCTAAAGTATCACTTCAAAATTACTCATAATTTTTAATAGATGTCACTAGGGTCGTTTTGTAATTTGATGAATTTAAATAGAACATTTTTCTAAAACTGACACATTAGTATATAATACGGACTCGAACTAACAAAAGCTAGCCGATTTTGCATAACATCGTCATATTTCGTGTTTCGCCGGTATTATTTACTTATTTTTTATATTATAACGCTATATTTTGTATGTGCCGTTTTGACGAGAATACGTCTTAAAATTTCCTTTCAGGGAGCCAATTCAATAAACTGATGATAACAAAATCGGGGGATACAGTTTGATGCTGCAGCTATATACCTACGAGTATCATCTACATCCAAAATTTAATTACACCACTCGCTAGCTAAGGATCAAAGAATTCGTTACGTTGAGTGTGGACTGTGATGCATCGCTTGCGGTGGAGAGGGATGCACCGCCATTTTAATTTTCGCCGTTTGTATTGTGAGCCGGTATTTTCTTAACCGATTATGATGGGATTGGGTATGTTGGATGAAAATGGAATTCTTAAATGATTCGTGGAAGAAGTTTTGGAATATGGCCACCTGGAGGCAGAACTCGGTAATTTTAACTGGTTACGATGAGATTGGGTATGTTGGTGAAATGGGATTCTTAAATAATTTGTGGAAGAAGCTCTGGAATAGGGCCAGCTGGAGGCGGAACTCGGTAATTTCTTAACCGATTACGATGAGATTGGGTATGTTGGATGAAAATAGGATTCTTAAATGCTTTTTGGAAGAAGTTCTGGAATATGGCTTGCTGGGGTGGAACTCGGTAATTTGGATTGAAATGGGATTCTAAAATGATTTTTGGAAAAAGTTCTGGAATATGGCCTGCTGGTGCGGAACTCGGTAATTTGTTAAGCGATTATGACGGGATTGGATATGTTGGTCGGAAATGAGATTCATAAATGATTTTTGGAAGAAGTTCTGGAATATGGCCTGCTGGTGCGGAACTCGGTAATTTCTTAACCGATTGTGATGGGATTGGGTATGTTGGATGGAAATGGGATTCTTAAATGATTTGTGGAAGAGGCTCTGGAATATGGCCACTTGGAGGCGGAACTCGGTAATTTACACGAGGTACAGACACCCACTTTTTTAAGTTAAAATCTGTAATTTTTCGTTTGTTAAAGATTTATTGAACAACGTCGTATTTTGGAGTGTGCCGTTTTATGTAATAAGAGATTCGTTTTTTTACATTTTCAACCCTTAATGCATCTGCCAGAAGTGTTATAAGCACGGAATATTTTAATTACTCCTAGATATGCACGACACAATTATGCAATAATATTATATTATTTTTTAGGAATAATGTCACAACTCGAAATAGGGCTGTTTGAGCCCTAATCTTATTAGGGGCAAGTAAATATTCTAAATGCAGCTCTGAAAAATTAGATACTCTTTAGACTGATAAAAAAGTTACATAACAAAACAATTACATTTATTGTTTAATTTTTTAGTAATTAAAGAATTACTACCAAAAAAATCTCAAATCGATTTCCTGAAAAATATGCGTTTTTGAGATGTGACACTGTTGCAGCAAACCGACGATATATATAGATGATTGAAGTCGAATCGAATTTAATAAATTTGATTACTTTTTGTTTTTTCATTAATTTTGATAAAATTTCTGGTCTCTCTTTACTTCACAAAAGAGCAAGTTGGTTATTGATATGTTAGTGTTGCCTGATTAAAATTGTTTATTTGCTGGGATAGAACGCTTGGGTAACTTCATTTATGTACACTTTTACTATTAAATCGGCCAGTTTTTGCTTTCATCAGCTGAATCATGTCTTTATCAGTTGCGGTAAGAACAAGCAAATCTTCACTTCCTATGTAAATTTTATTTCGACGTGCCTTTTTTATAACTAAAGGCTGCTCAAATGTTGAATTCATTAAAATCCGGGTATGTGTCTAATTCGAAAATGGAGAACTAGTTCGCGTTCGCCAAATTGCACATAGGCATCGTCGCTTTATACGCGCTCCTTGTATTAGTTTTTTATTACTTTTTGTGCACTAAAATAATTTTCCAATTCCAATTGGAAATTCTTCTAAATCTTATTAATTTTACAATTTATGTAAAAATTAACTAAAAAATTATTTGTTTTAATAGCTAAAATTCACTATTTCTACATAAAGCCAGCTAGTGTCACCGTAATGTAGTTTAAAAAATTTAACATAACGCTACTAATTACACCAATTACAGTTTGTTGCAAACTCTGTTGGTAGAGCATGAGCACTTAATCTCAGGGTTGAACTTTCGAAGCATACATTGGGCGAAATACTTTTGTTTATCCACTAAATCATCAAAATAAAAATATGAAGTAATCAGCAACCAAACTTTAATTAACAATTTCGTTTCTACTTACAGATTAACCGGAAGAACTCTAAATTAGCTCATGATTAGCTAAAGGGTAAATCGTATTCCGATTAAACAAATCCAACAACAAATACCTAAATCAACGAAGAGAATCGAAACAAATTAATAATTTTGCCTGATGGCATAATATTATTTGAACGAGCATCGAACCATCATCGTTGAAGAAGAAAAACTTATTTTAAGAACCAGCCGCGATATAAAAATTATAAGACACGCAGACAGAAAGACAACGATGGTTCTAAAAATAACCATAGAAAGTAAGTTGCATAATTTTTTTATCGTACGATCAATTTTCGCAACAAACATTTGGCTGATTATTTTTTATTTAATTCTTGGTTTTTCTTATTTATTGTTGTTGCCTTTGATAAATAAATTGAAATCGTGAGTAGCAATGTAGAGAAAAATTACCAGATAAATCTTTAACATACGATACTTACTATATACTTTTATACTGAGGACCTTATGCGAGGCTGCGTTTTCACAGAAATTGGTTGGATATTTTTCATAATTTTTTTATGAATCGAATGAGCGAGCATTGGCTACATCGAAGTACGTAATATGATAAAAAAAAAATTTGTATAATGGAAAGGTTAAGGTTCTTTTATATATGCAGCCGCAGCAGGTATGATTTATGCCATTTTATCATGGATTAAAGGTGATTATAATTTACACAGATTTGTATCGTTTAATTTTTGGAATTTCGTTTACTTTATACACTTCGAGAATTTTTTGTAAGGTGTTTGATGCAAATAAGATAAAGAAGGGCGCGAACTGTTTAACGCAGTTAAAATTATACGATTTCGTAAAATTGGTATGGTATATAAGAAATTCAAGTGTCTAAACGCACTCGATGGGCGCTCTCAGGTGTAATTGAGGATTGAAAACGGTCAGGATACATCTAAACCACTATAAGTACTTGTTTCAATAGATCTTTGTACTTGACCGAAGTGAACTTTTCAGCGAAACGTGTAGCTACACAAATTAACGAAAAGTGTAGCTACACAAATTATCGAAAAGTGTAACTACTAATCTGTTACTAGATTCATCAATTTGGCCTCCAGGTGTATTGATTAAAGAATTTTTAAATTATCACCGATAATCTTCGAAGCATGTTTTAGTGCCTCGCTCATCTCTAATGATATAAATTTGTCCTGCACATCTGTAGCGCAGCCATGTCAACCAACCATTTTAAATTGCATTTCCAAATTAAAGTCTATCATTTCAAATACTAATCAATAAAATTTGTCTAATAATACTAACACGTTGACTACTCATAATTCTAATTTCTGTATAGGGTGGGCCAAATAATTTTTTTTTTAAAATGCAATAAAACAAAAAGTTCTCAATATTTTTACATATTTATTTTTTCATTGTAAAGAACAATCCTTCCGATTAATTATGGAATACTATTTCATTCATATGACTGCCTCGGCTGGCCTTGACATACCCCATACGGTCGGTCCAATTTTTTGAGCACATTTTCGATGATATGGGGCATTATGTCTTCAATGGCAATGTGAATATTGTTCTTGAGAGCGTCAATCGTTGCTGGTTTATCGGCGTAACACTTATCTTTGACGTCACCCCAAAGATAATAGTCCAACGGCGTCAAATCACAGCTCCGAGGCGGCCAAATCACATCAGCATTTCGGCTGATAATTCGATCTTCGAAGACAGTGCGCAAAAGATCAATTGAAACGTGTGCTGTGTGGCACGGAGCGCCGTTTTGTTGAAACCAAATGTTGCCTATGTCTCCCTCTTCAAGTGCCGGGAACAAAAAATCGTTTATCATGGCGCGGTAGCGCTCACCATTGACAGTAACGGCGGCTCCTTGCTCATTTTCAAAGAAAAATGGCCCAATGATGCCACCGGGCCAAAATCCGCACCAAACAGTCACTCGTTGAGGATCGGCTTCTCTACGATCACGTGCGGGTTCTCCGTGCCCCAATTGCGACAATTCTGCTTGTTACATAGCCGCCAAGATGGAAATACGCCTGATCCGAAAAGATGATTTTTTTGCCAAAATCGGCATCTTCTTCAAGTCGATCTTAAACCCACTCAGCGAACCGAAAACGCAATGGGTGGTCTCTTTGTTTCAATTTTTAACCAATTGAACTTTATACGGTGTCATACCAAGGTTTTTATGCAGAATTCGTCGCAATGTTGTGCGTGAAATGTTCAATTCTTAAGCACGATGACGAGTTGACGTTCCCGGTGACTCACGCACATTCTCGGCTACAGCATCAACATTTTCGGGTGTAAGCTTGTTTCGGCGTTGTACGGGTGTTTCTTTAACTTTATTCACAAAATAATGCACATATGAAGCTCGCGGCGCTTCGTTTCTTCCGAAAACCGCACGCAATTTTCGCACACATTCTGCAACATTACCATGATTTTCGAAGTAATGTTTCAATATTTCCCAGCGTTGTTCAAGCGAATACACAACCATTTTCGTTCAGGGGAAGGATAAAACTAACTTTCTATCAAATCAGAAGTGACATAACCCTTACCATACTCAAAATAACCGCTAGTTCAAAAAAAGTTAGATGGCCCACCCTGTATATCTAATTCTAGGAATCACATCATTGGTGGTACCAATTTCATCAATAACGGTCTAAATCTAAAAAATTTTACCTAGGAATTTTAGAATCCAATTACGATATAATAATTACATCGCAAACATGGCTTACAGCTGATTTTATTAATGCGGAGTTTTTCCCTCCGGACTTTTGCATTTTTCGTTGTGATCGGTATAGCTTTAGTACAAATCGCAGAGGTGGCGGCGTGCGTAAGTCTTATTGCTGTGAACTTTTATATTCCGACCCAAGCATAGAATTTATTGCGGTTAAACTAATACTTAATACATTTCATTTAATAATTAGGATAGTTTACTTTCCACTTAATCCGACTACGGCTTTTTGTCACGATTTCTTGATAGTGTTGATTTCATTATTTTTGGCAATTTCAACTTTCCAGAGTTAGTCTGGATGATGGACATGATTCCAGCTAATACTAACGATCATTCCGCCTTAATCTGTGATTTTATGGCAAACATAGCCGTTTCTCATATTAACAATATACCAAACAGTTGCGGAACTGATCTGGACTTAATTTTTTACACAAACAATAGTCGATCTTACAAGCTTGAGCCGCGCGATGGCCTTGCCGGATCTTCGAGTATTTATCACACTTCAGTTTCAATCCAGGTTTCCAGCGGATTTGCTCTGTATTTCATTATGCGAATGCCGACCACGGGTTCTATAAAAAATTTCCTAGCTGAAGTTGATTGGACAGTTGTTCTATCGAACATGAATATCAATGGTGCAGTAGACACATTCAATGAGTTGTTAAATATTTCTACACGAAAGTTAGTAATAAAAAAGCCTCACGCCCGTCATTGCCCATGCATGGTTCTCTCAAGAGCTCAAGAAACTGGAGGCCCTGCCTAATAAAGCTCACAGGATATATAGGCGTAATGGTCTAGCTTTCGATTTTACTCAGTTTTAGTTTCAGCGCAGGCAGTTCTCTTATCCTAACCGATTCCTATACAATAATTACATGATTGATGTAGAGATCGATTTACGCTGTAGCCCGAAGAAATTTTGGAGAATTGTGAAACTGAAGAACCATAATAACGGCTTACCGTCGTTTGTGGAATTCAGTGATCAAAAATCCGATAATCCATTAACAATCTGAAATTTCTTTGCCGAATACTTCAGTAGCGTTTTTGTTAAGGATATCTCACAAACTCCAATGATACCTATCTCTAATAAAACAAAATTGTTTTTTCTAAGCTTGATGTAAAGTGCAATTGGTTTTGCGCCCCTTTATGTCAATTGTTTAACATGAGTCGCATTGCTATTCTGTCCTGAATTCCAAAACTGTTCGAGATTGACTCTGTCAATAAAGTAATCTTCTTCTCTTCTAAGTAATTAATTACCAGACGTCAGCATGAATTCTTTGCGGGCCGCTCAACGGTCACTAATTTGGCAGTTTTTTAGAATAAATTAATCAATTCCATTGCTTCAAAAATTCAGGTCGATGTGGTTATACCGACTTCGCTAAAGCTTTCGATAAACTCAATCACTGGTTATTGTTTAGCGATCTTAATTGCGACATTATTCCTTCAGACTAATGTCCTACTTATCAAATCGTATAATGTGTGTCAAGATTGATCTTACGTACTCAGAGTATTTCATTCCTTCGTCTGGTGTGTCTCAAGGAAGCCACTTGGGCCCACTATTATTTTTATTATTTATTAACGACGTTGTGGACTGTTTCATATTCACTGGTTGTACGAGTATTTTATTTGCAGGCGACATGAAAATATTTGCTAACATTTCATGCGATGGTCTATATTCCAACTGGGCTTGGAAATGTTTTGCGATTGGTGTGTTACAAATTATATGTTTTTGAATGTGGATATTTGTCAAGTAACCACATATTGTAGATCCAAGTCTCCAATAGTCTTTGCTTAATCTTTAAACGATGGTATTTTGAATAGAGTTAATATGATTAACGATTTGGGGGTTATTTCTAGATCTGTTTTAACGTTTAACTCGCACATCGATGCGATTATTAATAAAGCCTATTCAATGTTGGGATTTATTAAGCAAAATTCTAAAGATGTTCACGACTCACTTACTTTTAAGTCACTGTACACTTCTTTCGTTCGTTCTCAGCTTGAATACACAAGTGTCATATGGTCCTCGTTCTATGACTGTCACTCTAAGAGAATTGAGTATACAAAAGCAGTTTCTGTTATTTGTTCTCAAAAAATTACCTTCTTTACAGCGCGATGATTATAGTCTCTCACCTCACCTTGACCGTTGCCGTTTCATGGGCCTTCAGTCACTGGCTTTTAGGCGTACATGTGCCATTGCTACCTTTGCACGTGATATTATTTGTGGTACAGTTGATTGTGCTGACATACTTTCAACGCACCTTACGTCCACGTGAGTTTCTTCGAACTCCAACTGCCTACAGTAACTACAGCTATCATGGTCCTGCAACGCACATCCAACGAGATCTTAACACCGTTGCTGAGTATTCTGATTTTCACATTTCTCGCAATGCTTTTAAGAGGGCAATCGCTGCTCTGGAGTTTTGACTTGGTGCCACCATTGTTTGTTCCTGCAATTGCAATTTATAATTATTAATTGTTGTTAATTGTTTGATTTTATTGCCATTTTTTGTTTTCATTTTGTTAGAACTTTAATTCTTAGTCTCAATTTGAGAACTATGGCCGATTAAACGTATTTCAGAGATGAGCCCACCACGTGTGGACATATATCATCTAATAGCGGACGAGTTGTGAGTACTGTTGTGTGAAAGTTTTAAGGCGTAAATTTTTGAAAAATTCGTCAAAATATTTACAACACTATGGCCGATTTCAGAATCTCTGGGATTGATTCTCTGAGATTTCTGGAAGCAGTCACAGTGTAAAAAGTATTTTGAGTAATATTTGATTTATTTATATATGGTTAACTGTTTTGAACAGCACAATTTATCCAATATTATAAGGCATATGCCCACACTTCATAACATCTCTAAGATTCCAGGAATCGACCATATTTGGAGTGCATGCAGATATTTGGACTTTTTAGAATTTTTATTAAATTTACGGGTATAAAAATTATCGAGGAGCCACCCCAAATCTTTTTACTTTTATGTGGTTAACTGTTTTGAAGAGCTCAATCCGTTCGATATTAGAAGATATATGACCACACTTGGTAACATCTCTGAGATTCCTTGAATTGGCCATAGTGTAGCAAATATTTTGACGATTATTTAACTTTTCCAAGAATTTGACATCTTAAAATTTGTGTGGAGCACCCCAAAACTTTGTGTGTGGTTAACCGTTATGAACAGCTCGACTCGTTCACTATTAGATGACATGCGCCCACACTTGGTAACATCTCTGAGATTCTTCTCTAATATACATTTTTGATGATCGTTTTTAGCAAAGGTTTGCTATTTATACTTTTTCATTGCTACACTATTTAGTAGTTATACTTTTTGTTAATTTGGGTACCTATACTTTTCTTTAAATGTTCACTTCGGTTTGTACTAGATAAGTTCCGCAATTGTTGTTAATGCTTCACTGCCGCGTAAGATTACTAATGCAAGTAATCTGAAGATATTTTAGTAATTAAAGCCAACATCAACATACATATATATTAAAACTTTTAAAAATCCTATCCGGCGGGGTCAAAACCTTTTAAAGATCTCATCCATAATTTCCTTCAAGAGAAGTGATCGAAGAGTGGAAAGTGAATATCTATTATAGAAAATATTAAATATCATCATCCGCACTTCAAGGATCCAGTGTCCAGTTTTATAATAATAATAATATTTATTAAATGTGTTTAAGCTAATGCTTTTGTACACATGAATATTTACAAAAGTTATACATGAATATTTACAATAATTATATTACTAACTTATATAACATTAACACAAAAAAGAGAAAAAGTAATTAACCAAAGCAAAAAACTGAATTAAATATCTACAAATATGTACATTAATTATTTACATTTTGATTTTGCATAATTAATTGTAATAAAGATTTCTTAAATATACTAAGTGAACTGATGTTGTTTAGTTCTATTGGTAAACTATTCCATTTGATAATTGCATTTATTAGTACAGAATTATTATAAACATTTCTTTTATTAATAGGCAAATTAATGTTTCTTGTACGTAAAGACCTGGAAAAATTTAACTTTTCATACAAATACAACGGCAAACCTGAGTTAACCAGATGAAAAATAAAAACAAATGTTCTATAATCAAATAATTGAAACAAATCATATCCTAGAATTGAACACCTAAACTCCGAGATATGGTCGAACTTCCTAAGGTCATGAACATATCTAGTACAATTATTAAACGTAACTTCAAGTAAACATTTAGAAAAACTGTCACATTGATTGTAGATAACATCACAATATGTGAACATAGGCAAAACCAAAGTCTTAATTAAATATTTACGGAGGTTAACTGAACAAAACTTTCTAATCAATTTAAGGGAATACAAGGCATAATTAACCCTCTGGCAAAGAGAGCTAATATGATCATTCCAAGTAAGTTTAGAATTCAAAAGCAACCCTAAATCATTAACCACTGGAACAAAGGATATAACATCATTATCTAAGAAAAGTGTTGGTGTAACATTATGTCGATCATTTTTTGAGAGTAATAAAGCCTTACTTTTAATCGGATTTAATGATAACGAATTATTTTTAGCCCACAAAGAAACATTTTTAAGATCTGTGTTAAGTTTAATCACTATCTCATCTAGCTGTGATAAATGACCACCAATATAAAGTTGTAAATCATCAGCATAAAGATGAAACCGGCAATTCAAAACTTTCCATGGTAGATCATTTATGTAGATCATTTATGTAGATCATTTATGTATAAAGAAAAAAGTAACGGACCTAAGACCGACCCTTGAGGTACACCTAGTACCATTTCACCATACTTCACAAATTGTTTACGATTACTCAAATATGAGTATATTAGATTAATAGCCGAATTAGAAAATTTATAATACAAATATAAATTCTGAAGCAAATGAATATGATTAACACAATCAAATGCTTTAGAAAAATCTAGTAGGACCAAAATAGCAACCGAATTTTCCTTGTCCAAGATAGCAGATAAATCATCAATAATATTAACAAGAGCAGTAGTGGTACTGTAACCTGATTTGTACCCCGACTGAAACTCACTTAGCAAATTAAACCTATGAAGATGTTCCTGCATTTGGCGTTGCATGATTTTTTCTAGAACTTTTGACAGAGCAGGCAAAATACTAATAGGACGTATATCTTCTATATATTGGAAATTACATTCTTCTTTGGTAACGGAATTATGGACGCCACCTTCCATAAATTAGGAAACACAGATTTTATCAGACATTGGTTAATAACTAAAGTTATAAGAGGGAGAAATAAATCGATAAAAAGTTTTAAGACTTTAAAATCTACCATATCATAAGCCAATGAATCAGATTTAATTTCACGAATAACATTTAAAACAATAATTTCGTCAACACAATCAAATACTACTCATAATAGATTTAGTATCAGGTAGTGGCAAAACTCCCAAGGAATCACGAAATTTAGTGATTCCAACTAAAATTTCTTCTGCTGAAAAGTCAATTCTAGCATCACTAGTGATGCAAGAAACTCCCAATTTTTTTAAATTATTCCAAGTTATTTTGGATTTTTTCAAATTTCCAAAATAATATCTTTGTTTGGCTTGGTTGATGTATATATTTGTTTTATTTCTAAAAAATCTAAAAGATTGTAAATCATTATATAATCCAAACCTTTTATGTTTTTTAAAAGCTAAATCTCTACGTTTCATTAATTTAATAATATGAGCATTCAGCCATGGTGCAGTAGGCATTTATTTATAACAATTTTACGAGGCACACAAGTCTGGTCTAAATGTAAAAAGTTTGAGTTGAAATTGGCAACAATATCATCAACCTCAGAAGAGTAATACATGGTTTGCCAATCTAACAAAAAGAAATTTTCAATAAAATGTAGTTGATTAATCGCCTTATAATCAGAAACAACAGTATACGATATCTTACTCCTGGTGTTACAAAACTTATAACTTGCAAATATTAAATTATGATCAGAAATAGCAGGAACTTCAATTTGCCCAAAGGAAATAATATTATGTTTATCAGGCTCATAAACAATAATCAAATCTAAAAGGTTGTTAATTCTAGTTGGACCAAACGGTAAATAATATAAATTATTAATTTGTAAGCAACCACTAAGTCTATTATTGCTCAACATGTTATAGTTAAAATCACCACAACAAATAATTCTTTCATATCCACATAATTGTTCATCAAAAATATTTTGTATATTAACTATGTCACTTGAACAAACAGGAGAAGGGTTATAAATAATCAAAATAAGTATTTTTCCAAATGTTCCAACAAGCTCAGAAGATAAGAACTCAACTTTACCTACAGAATTAGAAGAAAGTTTGTTAATTTTAAAGTGGGAACGATAATAAATACAAACACCACCTCCACGGGAATCAGTACGATCAGCTCGCAGCAATTTGTAGTTGTTTATTTGGAATGAATTGTTTCTATTTTTCTTAGTGAGCCAAGTCTCAGACAAAGCAAGAAAATCAAATTCATAAATATGTAAAAAGAATAGTTAGATCATTAAAATGTTTCACCAAACTTCGAACATTTAAGTGACCAAATGTCAAACAAAATTTTATATTTACAGACAAATTATCAAATGGGATTAGTTGTGTTATTGCTTATCGTAAAAGAATTATTTAAAGTGTTATTTAAGATGGGTTGGGTATAGATGCCGACGTCCAAAATTTTACTTTTGCAGGTCGAGTTGACCAAAAATTTCCGAACTCGAAAGGTTTAATACATACACCAACAGGCCAGGTAGCAGGATCCAGAGCTTTTACTTTCAAATCATCTCTACACCCCAATTTAAAACATACGAATTCCAATTTCTGTATGTTAGAATTTTTCGGGATCAACTTATGTACTTTGCAAACTTCAGTTTGTAAACAGGATTTAGCCATACCCAAGATATCTTCTTCCTTAGTAGTAGGGTCAAACCGAGAAAGATGTATCCAAAACATCTTAGGAACAGGAATAGTTTTAATACCAAAGCTCTCAACTGACTCATTAGTACCATGAATCAACTTTGTAGGTTTAGTAGGTGTAGGAACATTAAGAGCATAACTAGAGTAAGGTACATCTAAACATTTAACTTCCGAAGAAACAGAATTAACTATTGCTTGTTCACACACTGCAGGTTCAGGTATAACGGAAGTAGAGCCTCTGGACATTACCACTTCTGCAAATGTCTGTGAACTTCCAGGGTCCATTGATGATAAAGTAATAAATTCATCATCGTGAATGTAGGTTGAAGATAAAGACGTTGTTACATTCGTAGAATCAACATCTGACCGAATAGGTTGAGTAGTAATTGCTTCTATAGAATTAATGGCACCAAATGTGTTACAAAAATTGTTCTCCATAAAATCAGTTGACACAGTGGATGCAACATCCACTGCATCCACTCCATTTTAACATTGATTAAAATTGTCAATGATGCAATATTTGTTGTTAATGGCCTAATAGCACTCGGCAGAGCATGTAAAATAGCATCAGGAATTCGTTTATCCTTAATATTAAGAAGCTCCAACACATTCTCAATTAGAAGTCTATTTAATTTAATTTCATCCAACAAGTTTTGATTCAAATTGTACCACGATTTGGCTTTTATATAAATATCCTTAAAAGTTCGGTTACTCACCAAATCTCTACAATCATCACAAAACCAAAGTATGTTCCCAGATTTAAAACTTTGACGGTGACAAGCACGATCCACAGCAGCACAACTCAAATGGAAATTTTTGTCACAAAATCCGTCACATTCAATCTTGTCGACACTAACAGTCAAAGAGCATTTTCCACATTCCATTTTACAAAATGTCAAATAACATATAAATAGAATATAAGAATGAACTAGTACAACTTGACTAGTATAGAAACTATAAACACATATATTTTATATTTGTCAAAATGTTAACTTAACAAAAAAAAAAAAAATATTCAGACAATATAACTGATCGTCAAAAGATAAATGTCCACCATACTATTTATATATATACATTAATTAAACTAAAACTATACACAATATTATATTAATTATTAAATATTAAATTTTATTAACACAAACACTAAATATTATTATATACAATTAAAATTAAATTAAATTTTTTTAAATTTTTCGTTTAGAGAAAATAAAACAGCTGGTACCCACAATGACTACTTTGTTATATATGTACGGCCCATAACACAAAAATCAATACCTCCGGTACTTAATTGCTACAAGTAAACCAAGAATTAAGACGCCCGTTCATTCATGCTTTTATTTTAGTTAATGTGAATGGTTCGATTATACTTGACGATTTCCTCGGTAAATTCCCTCTTTTTTTGTTAATAGCACAGAAAACTGTTGATTAAATCGGGAACTCAGCTGTCAATCAATGCTTCGACAGTTTGGATCGATACACCCACTCCTATACATTTTACACTACGACTATAATATGCTTATTGATATATGCTACGACTATAATATAATTTATTGGCCAAGCACTCCGTGGTACTCGTCACAAAAACAGCATACACATCTCCCGTCTCTTGTCGCTACATATGATAAAAACTAAAGATCTCGAATTATGCAGGTGTCAGCAACTTATTTCGGTTACAGTGCAAAACTCCATCATGCATTTGTATGGAAGCTTGGCCTTCTCGCTCCTCGTGGATGTTCATATGGAGGTACAAATTTTTGAACGTTTTATCAATGAAATCATTAAATGTTTCAACTTTTTCATATTCTCATATATCGATGACATCTTCGCGATATCGCAAAATGAACACTTCAAACTTCACACTGACAGCTGTAAATAGTCACTGAGTTTAGCTCAATATGAAGAGCTCCATATGCGTTTTTGGGGACGTGTAGCAGAGTGAGATAATGTGACAATAACTTCACCATCAACGTCATGGAACCATTATTTGAGTTAGTGAAAAGTTGAGTGACCGCATGGACAAGTGAAAGAAAGTGTAAAATTGAGTGGCAAAGATAACCTTTCTCTCCCTCTCCCAACATGCCAGTATGTCTTATCAAGCAGACCTGTCTGATTCAATCAGCCATAGCTTCATTCACGGAATTCCCCATTCAAATTACATCAAACGAATTTAGTAGTTAATCGGCATAGTAAATTACCGTCATAGCTAAGCTCGCCCAAATTCAGAAACACTTGGTCACTTGGTCAAAGAAGCCCAGGGCAACACCTTCTCTTCGCCCAGAGAATGCCAAGTTGCATTTTGAAAACTGAATTGGAAACTTCAACGCTGGTTAGGAGCCCCTGGGATTTCTTTCCAAAAAGCATTCGAATGCCGAACGAAAATATTCAAGATTCGACTTGTGAGTCGTAAAGACAATGTCGTCTTTTAATAATTAAAACACTTTGTAATTATTTCTACCTTATCTTACGGCTACGATCACTTCAAGTGACAGAGATAATTTTTACAAATCAATCAAAAGTAAAAACGAATTTTTGTTTTTTGAATTAAATTGTGCCTAGCACTGTGTGCCTGACAACCATTTTAATGTCTAAATTTCCGACTAGCTAAATTGAAGGCTACGAGTAATTCATACCTGCTATTGATAGGTGTCTCTAATATTCATATAATAAAATGTGCCTGATTGTTACTTCTAATCTTCAATTTTAGTTCAGGCTTATCAATTGCTGATTAGAAATATTGTGGCGATTCATAAATCTAAATTTTAATTACCAAATTTTAATTAAATGTCAAACACGATTTGTTTTGTGCCATCTATTAACGACTGGTATGAACTAATCATCAATTTAGATATTTAGTTTTATTTTGTGTTTTAAGCTATTTAACTCACGTCACTTGAACGGACTTCTTAAACTACAGAATTTCGACTAACACACAATCATAAAGACACAAAAAGCAAACCTAGAACTTCATAAAATACTTTCTGGCACCGCATGTCACGCTATACAACGCAGTTACGCCGGAAATTTGAATGTTTTACACAATGTTTCTGGTCGATTCGATCATTTCAATTATATTTACTACTTGGGTCCTACTTCCTAAGACAAAACGAATGGTATGACAGCACAAACCGTTGCCACAACGTTCGTCAACAATTATGTATCACGATTCGTTCCAAACAACATTACATTGATCAAGGAGTGCAATTTGAGTCAACGGTCTTCGCCGAGTTAACAGAACAGAGAAAACTGAAAGGTGGTCTCAGGGATCGAAGCTCAGAAATTTCAATGGTTTTAAGAAAAGATAGTAAGAGTGCTTCAGGTAAAATGGGTTAAGAGCAAACCACCAAGCTCTTTATCAAAGCCATTGAACAGGACACCACCATGCAAAGTTTTATTTTAACGATCACTCGACAATCAAGATAAAGCTTTATATTTGCGAGGGATATAGTTCATCACAAAGGTTTCAATACATCCCCAGACATGTTTGGTGCAATGCATACTGAGCAACACGTCGGTTTCGATTCTACACCTACTGTGACGAGTAGTTTGTGTCTGAATGAAATTGGCATACATTCCAAGAAGAGAGAATATAACAAATTCACTTTAAACTACGGAGGTAGCTCCGCCATCGAGTCCGGATACATGCCTTCGTTCGAAGTTTTCTTACTTCTCTCCAGGTCCGATGGTGTCCAATAGCACTATCTACCCTTGACAGCAGGTTTCTGATAATATCTGTGAAATGTTATAAATCAGGTTATGGACTTCCATATATTTACCGACAAGTATTATGATGATAATAACATATTCCTGAAAGTAAAATCGGATTCCACTTCACTGGACTAGTAATGAGTCGATTAAAACTGTTGCAATCATTTCATTGCACGATGCGTTATGCAATTTCTTAATCGATCTGCAGATTTCTTCTATTGTTTTTGGATTCTTATACTTCGTGGAAAATGGGTGCCCATTGAAAGCACCAGAGCATCCTGAATGGTTCAATTTGAAGCATATTCTTGTAAATATTTAGCCACAAAGAGTACAGAGCTTGATATTTAAGGCGTAGATTAGATCGAACGTTTTGCAATTTGGGATCGTCCAATTAATACCATTTGCAATGTCATTCGTACCGGCTGGCCGCCTGGAATCTTTCGCTGCTTTAGAAGCAGTTGAACGCGAACTATTGGGTGTGACACCTTTCAGTTGATTTTCTAAGATAGGGCGCAAAACATCGATTATATAGTTGACTGTGTGGGCGGTGCCGCCGTGCTGTTAAAACCAAATATTGGCCAACTCTTCCTCTTCAATCGTAGGGAATAAAAAGTTAACAAGTTAACATGACACGATAACGGTTATTGCGGCTCCTTTCTCATTTTCCAGCCACTCGTTTTGGAGGTATTGGCTTGGCAATTTTGCTTGTTCACGTAGCTGCCGACGTGAAAATAAGTTTCGTCGAAAAAGACGATTTTTTGGTAAAAATGCTCTTCTTCTTCCAACCGAGAATTGGTTTTGTTTTCAACGTTGATCAAGCGTATAGAGACTCATTTCTTTACCGGGAATATAATACTGAATTTCTGTCATTTGACAGATGACATTAGACCTATGAGCGGCGAAATAACCGCTAGTTAAAAAACGAACCAAAAGATGCCGCACCCGTTAGATCATCTTCAAAAACTTGACATTATTTCGCCGATCGAGTATACTTAGAATGGGCAGCATCTATGAGAAAAGGTTCGCGCAACTCATCGGCAGTAAAGCGTTCAGCAAAATCGATTTGTCAGCCGTTAACCTACAAACCGAAGTTGACGACGAATCAAAGCGATTCCTGACAATCAACATACACAAGGGGCCCTTCACATTTCCAGCAAATCGTATAGATGCTATGCTGGCCGGACTTGCAGGATCGTTTGCTTATTTCGATGATATTCTTTGATAAGCTGTGGTAAGCTTCGTATAGAGAAATGCGGTGCGATATTTAATTCCTCTTATTTCTAGACAGAAATCAACTGAGAGACTGAGCCTAAATTTTTGCACTACTAGGACGAGCAGACTCGCAAAGCGGTCCTAAAACGACTGGAGGAATACGGTTTCCCAGTGAAGTTAACCAAATGTAATTTTTTTGCAATGAAGTCAATTATTTGGGAATGATCGTAAATAGGCAGGGCATCACCACAGATCCATCGAAAATTACTGCAATAACTTCGATGTCGGCCCCTGAAAAAATCGCACAACTTTGATCGTTTTTACGAGCAATAAACTTCTTTTGGAAAGTTTGTTCGCCAAATGGATGAGTTGCAATCTTTATTGGACCGACTCTTGAATACAAATATCAAATGGGAATGGTCACGCGAATGTCAACATGCATTTGACAAATTCAAATCTGAATTACTCCTCACTAATTACGACCCAGCACTTCCTGTCAAAATCTACACTCATGCTACCAACATTGGAATCGGAGCGCCAATTTCCCAAGTCTATCCAGACAGAACGGAGAAAATGGTTTCGCTTGCGTCGCGAACTCTAACAATAGCTGAGAAAAATTACGGTCAAGTGGACAAAGAAAATCTTGATCTTGTGTACGCTGTCAAAAAGTTCCATCAGTACATCTACGGGAGACGGTATTCACTGTCTCATCACCCGGATAACTATCGAAAATGAAACGAAACGCGATGGAACTCTTAGAGTGATCGTTAATTATTTGAAAACCGACTGCCCAAATTCTAAAGCGGAAGTTTCAGACGATGACAAATTGGCGCAGTTTTACAACCGACGTGAATCACCGTCAACTGCTTCGGAATGTGTTATGGGCTTATTTAGCTAAAACCAGAATCGACATTCGGCTACGATATCGAAAGCTGATATTACGGCAACTGTTTAAGGCACATTTGTACACCGAGGCAATGAAAATACTCACTCGAGCATATGTACATCACAGAACTCGTGCGCGAGAACACCAAATCACCTATCAAGACATTTATGCAATGGTGGCTACGTGCAATTTGTCATGGAACGGTACCTGGTCAGTGTTGATTCCCATTCAATATTTCACGACGTCCACGAATGCACCACCATCACGTCAATGACTTGCATCGAGAAGATGAGCGAATTGTTCTCACATAATAGCAATCCGGAAACATTGGTAATCGATAACGGAACTCAATTCGTCAGCAAACAATTCAATGATTTCTCTCATGCTCGAGGAATTAATCACCACTTAACGCCGAGCTATCACTTGATGTCGTACGGGCGAGCTGAGGGATTTGTCGACACAATAAAATGAGCACTAAAAAGCGGAAAGGAAGGGAACTAGCAAGAAAATACTTAGCAAATTCCTCCATGCATATCCATCACCAGCAGAACTATTCGTGGCTCGTCCAATTCGAATGGAACTCGACTTGTTGAAACCTACTCCAGAACACGACATGGAACGCGATATTCACAACATCGTAGTTTCTCTCCAGGCGACAATGTATACGCAAAAGTGTATCACCGCAACGAACAATTTTGAGAATGCGGTATCATCAGTACGTCTTATTGGCACGAATCGCACGTTACGGTATTATGCCAATCAATACCGAATCCGATCAATATTGGGTCAAATTATGGCACCGATGGCATACGATTTCGCGAAATTTCAGGATTCTTTACAAGGCCAATCACAACCATCAACACCAGTGTTGATGTAACCACAACAACTGAACAATTCTGTGGAAGCTCGACTACAACAACAACGACGGCCACATACTTACTTAGCAGACTACGTCGCCGAACAACGAGGGAGATGTTGGACAGCGAATCGTAAACTCAACTTACTATGTAAGTACACAGTATTCTAAAATGAGTCCTTCGCCTAGCGGGCAAAGAGAACATTATTATAAAAAAAAGTTTGTATTGGCAGTCAGACCGAACACACCATCTAATCTATAATCGATATAAGTAACAGTTTTGAGTATTCCAATAAATTGGAATGCATTTAATATTTAAAAAAGTACTTAACATTTGTAGGCGACCCTCCTGGTGGCGGAGTTTTCAATAGAATTAAATTATAAACAAAGGTTAATTGACTGTTCTATCGAGGGCCGCGTTAATATGCTCATATCTTGTTATCTATTATGCGCGACGATTATGATGGCATACTCAGAATCGGAGAAATCTATACGATGACCTACCATTAGCCTGCAGATATCGGCCTCAGAGGTTTTAGTGTAGACTTATATGTTCTAAAACCAACTATCGGTTCATTTGGCTTCGTAGTGCTAATCTCCATTGTAAAATATACCACCAAGCGTGATAATTTTCATTCCTTTTACCTCGATGATTACCGGCAAATGTAAATAGGTAATTAAATTTCAGATGAATTAAAAAAAATTACAGTTAACTCGCACCATAAAAAATGAAGTAGAACGACCAGGTGTAAATAAGAAATGATATAGATATAGATTGTCCAGCCTAGAACACCCTGTGCGTCTAAATCGGAGATTAAAGAAAAAATTATTATAAAACCAAACATAAAATTCCACTTAAATAATCGTCAATTCAATACCGCGATCCCCAATTCATTCAGTTCCACTTAAAGATCATCCAACTTATATACAAAACGGTGACATCCGGATTCTATTTTCATATAAACGCGCGCGACAATAAATCGAAATTGACATATTTATCCGTTTTGTTTATTACTCGACTAGTCATATACAGTTGTTTACTTTAAAATGCATTCATGAATAAGAAATATTGAAGAACACGTGATTTTAAAATTCTTATTAATGATTTTAATTTGATGTGACGAACGATCTCTTAATTAATCTTTGATGTAATGTAAAAACGTTTATAAGTCGTTTGTTTACTAACAAATACTACTAATTGAAATTCATTCCGTACTGGGAGGTACGTATACGTAAGTAATAAAGAGGTTGACTCAGTGTGACGTGCCTGCGTCATCTTTGGATCATTACTAAACAAGAAAGTATTTATGCTCGATCGTACGATCAATTGAGAAGATTTAACATTTTTTTTTTGATTTTAAATAAACATCGATCGTACGATTTTCTAGTTTTGTATACTGTGGCAAAATATTCTGGGAATCGGGCGGTATTTATTTCAATTGAACAAAATTCTATGAAGCATTTTTATTTTTATCCTCACTTCTTGACGTAAGCATACCCCGACAAACCGCGGTGATTCGTTGCGTACATCGCAACGTGTTTATTTTAAATCGCGTGTGTTTTAAATACATTACACGGTGTAATTTATTCGTGTCTACGAATGATGTAATTTGTCGGTTAGCTGCCCTAATGAATTTACAAGGTAAATTATAAATAAATTGATTAATTCGATCGAGGAATTGATTGCAACGAGCATGGCGTTCCATTGATTCGGAATAACTACAAAATCGGAATTGTTTGAAATAAATCGGCACGGCACACACACACACACACACACACACACAAAAGGTAATAAAACTGCATAAAATCGAAATTTCATTGTTCGAATAATGTACAGATGCCGATGGTACGAGTATATTATAGACGAGGGAAGAAATTAATGATCTGTACAATGTTAGATAAACTTGCTGGGTACACGTAAATCTATCTGCGTTTTTGTGATGCAACTATATACTCACTCGTACACATATCTATGTAAAAAGAAAGCATAAAACCAAAAAAATTATGATTTCCATAAAAAGCGATTTATTTGTTTATGTTGTTTGTTAATCTCACATAAGTGACGAAGGGCCATTAGATGTAAACTCTGTGCGCAATATACAAAATCGAGTTACAAATTTTGAAAATATTAATGTTGATGATTGACAGTTAAAATGACGTAAATTGTTAAGTTGTAAAATGTATAAACAACTCAAAGGTTGTAAACTAAGTAAAGGCGCGTAGAATAAAAATAAATCTTCGTTTAAACGGGCCGGTTCAATTTATTTCTTCTGTATTTACAATTAATTGAATTTATTTACAACGACAATAAATTGGATGTCTACTGTATCAGTTAAATGTTGATTTTTTTCGCAAGAGTATTTGTTACATTACATATATTCACAGGCCATTGATGGGTTGTTGTCTGCCCAATCGAATTGTATTTAGTTTCTATTAGTGCAATTGAACCAGAGTTCAAATATATAAATTTAGATTTGTCAAGACAGAACCAAAAAAAATGTTGAAATTTAATAAATCGCGTGATATTTTATTGGGATCGAGATTGTCTTGATTATAGATGAACAGCAAGCATTGCAAGACTCAACTGGTTTATAATATAAATTATTATGCCGATGAATTACTAAACGTGCCCACTTCAAAATTAGTATTTGAAAGTGAGAGGCGCGGCTCTTGTATAAACAATTGTAAAATAGGGCATGTGACTATAGAGTGAGTGTATACGAGAAGGATGTTTTATTTTGAATTCAGATGCAGCATTTTAGGAACTGCGGAATGTGAGCTTGGGAAAAATGTGTCCAACAGGATTTCAACCTTTTTAGCACCGCAGGATGGATGAAATATGTAGATGCTTATAAAAGGTTAAAAAAAACAAACGAGAAAGTTGCGACAGAGTATAGCTGTATGGGCGGTTTAGCACCCTGCGCGTCCTAGTAGATTTGAAGTTGCTCCATAGATCAAACTGCCTTGTCTGTGTACTGCGGATCTCTGCACAGATGGAAATTTCTTTTTCTACTACTCTTTAGGCTTGGTCTCCAAGGCATAGGTAATCAACGTGGGACTTTGTTCATTAGACCTGATCCGCAACACGTACGATGGCCGTCAGGCCTGGCTCTCAAGACGTATCGAAAAAACGTGCCACAAGCACGAAGAAGGCTCGTTCCCGGAAAGCAATCTCTAGGGACATGAGCACAAGCAAGAGTGGTCGCCTCGGATTGACTTACAAAACCAGGAAAAGAGCCTGGAAAGCTCTAGAAAACCTCAGCAACATTCCGTTGGCGGAGAGGACGATGATGGATATGGAAACGATCTATTATTGGCTATAAAAATTATTGAAATGAAGCAGGAGCGTTCGGTTGAAGGCTCTCTACCTAAAAGGCAGAGATCAGAGGAGGAATTGCAGAAGAATGCAAAGAGGACTAGAATGCAGGAAACTGTAGCTTACAGGCCTTTCAATGAGGTGTCAAAAGAGCACTTAGCCAACCAAAGGTCATTGTACAAAAAGGCTGTAGAGACCCTAGGTGAGATCTGGTCTGGTACTAGACTAGAGTAGCCGCTAGAGAGGATATTTTCTACAGACCTACGGCAAGAGTCTAGATCCCAGCGGAACCAAGCGACTCTAGAGAAATTTTGGAAATGATACAAATTATGAATCCAGAAATGCTAATAGGTCAGCTATCATCGCATGTTAAATGGAGAGCAGCTGACTGTGCTGTCACACTGTTTCGAACCAGACACACTCAAGATTTATAAGAAAGATGAGGCTGACATTTTGAGGGCGCCGATTCCGGTAGAGGGCTTGCCTGACAACCTGAACATAAAGGATATGGTTGAGGAGGTAGAAACGCTCTCTACATACAAGGAGATGTCCACTTCGATCCACTTAACCTCCATCACTCCAAGGCCTCTTTGGCTGCGCTCATGTTCAAACTAACAACAGAGACAATAGACAATGTCCTAGTACAAGAACCTTGGACTTAGGATTCCTAAATATAAACTGAAATACGCGGAGAAGATAGGTGAAATTCGTTCATGCATTATTCTTGCTAAAAATAATCTGAATATCTTTGTTGTCAAATTAGAGTAATGCAGGCTAATATCAGCTTACCTTCTCCTTACATTATTGGAAAGATATCCCACCTGCCATTTTAGGACTAATTAAAGGAGGCGCAAAAACAAAAAATTGGAGTCATCTGGGAAGTGATGTAAATTCCCATCACACAATTTGGAGAAGAATTATTACGAATGAACGAGGTGATTTACTCCTTGATTTTGTTTTCATAATGGGACAAAACCCATCAAAAAACCTAGCTAGAGAAACCGAAGAAAAACCGACTGGGATATTTTTAGAACTATTCTATGTAATCCACTACCGGTACCGGTTCCAAGCCCCTCTGATTCAACACAAGAGCTTAATGTCCTAGTGGACCAGGTATCCTCCAACGACACAATAAGTGCGTGTCCTCCAAGTAGGCTTCTGGATAAACCTCGATCACGATGGTGGTTGAAAGGACTCAAAACACAAGGATCCAAGGAAACTAAAGCTGCTAAGGGGTCGGAACACACTACAAGGAAGTCTTAAAGTCCTCAAAATACAAATACGAATGAAAAATGCTAAAACAAATGCCTGGAGCCTGTACTGGTTTAACATACAGGAGTACTTTGTGACGTCTAGGATGTGTAATGTACTAACACTAAGCGTCACCACCCCGAGTTTTCTCCAACGACCGGTTGGTTCTTCGGCCGTAACTAGCGCAGAATCCTTGGAGCTACTACGGGAAACTCACTTCCAGGTCGCTCCGAATCTGCGTCACAAAGGCCTGGGGACAACAGAGTCATAGGCATTGTAAGCCGTATAGTAGATGAAAAATCCTGTGGGCTATAAATAGCTTTAAGCCTTATATGTCGGTAGAACTCGATGATATTATACCGGAGGATGTCCTACAAATGACACCCTAGCTGGAAGTTAACTTCAATAGTAGCCTAGAACTGTGTCCTAGTAAATGGACTGAATTAAATGTAAAATAAGGTAGGAAGAGCTTTTCATTGCAGTCCCAAAAGCCTTAGAAAAAATAAAATATAAAATAAAATCGCTCGAACATAAGTAATGCAGAGGCGATCACGCAGGCACTCTTCTCTCTGTGTGTGGACGAGTCACTCAGCGGCTGAGTAAATCAAATGCTAGAGAACAGTGTCTGGACGGCCAGCCTATGTGGGGCCTCCTATAAAAGATTTATGAGTATAGAGACACATGGAAGGTGGTGCGTTATCCGGCTTTAAGGTGGTTGCTTATGCAGATGCTGTTGCGAATGGTGTCTTCAGTAAATATCCTTGCACCTTTAGAGAACGCATGCAGAGTGCGCTTGGCATTCTCTCTAAAAAGGCTAACAGTTGTCGTTTAAATGTGAACCCACACAAAACAGAGTTGGTTATTTCCTCCATTAAATACAAACTTCCTCAGATCGACTTCCTAGCTTAAATGGTATTGGAATGGCCTTCAGTGATAAAGCGAAGTATCTGGGCCTCATTTTGGATAGCTAACTAAGCTGTAAACCTAACATATTAGAAAGAGTAAAGAAAGCTACAATAGCGCTTTGCTTCTGTATAAATGCCATTGAAAAAAGATGGGGTTTGGAACCCCACGTTGTACATTGGCTCTATATTTCTATTATTAGACCCATTTTATTATTTGGGGTTCCTGTTTGGCTAAAAACCCTGGTGAAAGTACAGCCAACATCTGTCTTGTGTATTAGTGGGGCTGTTAGTAGTACATCTACTCAAGCACTGACTGGAGATTCTCTCATTTCACACTCCTAGATATCCGAACTAAACAAATGGCAGCGAGCTCAGTAAGATGCTCCAATCATATTTACTTACGTCGAAGTAGCCCAGAATTGTATCTCATCTCTTAACGAGATAACAGATCAGTCCAACATCCACCCGAAGTATGTAGATGTCAGGGCATTTCAATATTACGGGAAATAAAAAGGCGGATGTACTCGCCCGACAAGGCACCATCTGCATCATTTCACCAAGCAGCGCAGATGTTGATATACCGCTCGCTACGTGCAAATTACTGCTTCAAGAGGAAGCTAGAAGCACAATGAACGATATATGGTCGTGAAGATTTAAACACGCGAAAGTGATAAACAAAAGTTATACAGTCAAAAATAAGTGAAAAACACAAATGGGTGCCGGTGACGAAGATAACGAAGGAGCGCAAACATACACGCAAATGCTACAATTCCACGTTTCCCAATGCCGAGACTGATCGACAGTCTAAATAGCATGCAACTATATTTTGTAACCCTAGAATACTGGTTCGAAGCCAGCAACGTTACCATGGATAATAAAAAGTATTGTTCGGTAATGGCACCAATTCCGCTAAGCGATCGGGGAGCTATACAAACGGATATCGAACAAGTCGTGAAGTGATTAACAATGTACAACTTGGCGATACAAAACCGACCCAGTTGTATCAAAGATTAAAAAATTTGGCATCCGATTCGTTAACGGAAACTGCACTCATCGAACTCTGGGCGGCACGTCTACGCAGCATCATGTAATTCGAAATTTACTTTAATTTCCGCGGTACCAGTAATTCAGTGAACGCTAATAGACCACGTGCGCGTTCCAACTCCCGTTCGGAGCATCCAAATTGTTGGTTCCATTGGAAGTTTAGCGCTAAAGCAAACCGATGCAGCATGCCGTGCAATTTTGATGCAGCGAAAGCCGCTCTGTCAAATAGTAAATGATGCCAACAGCCTGCGTCGGATTAAGGTTACGAACAGCCGAAATCAAAATTCATTAACCGACTAAAAATTTTCGAACGAACATCGGATTTCAGTCATGCCACGCAGTCGGTCGTCAGGCTATTGTATACCATCGAAAATCAAATTGTTCGCAGCAAACGGCACCAAAATCAAAACATTTGGAACTACAACACTGAAATCCTCGGATTACGACGTGACTTCACGTGGAATTTTTTAATCGCAGACGTAACAACCCCAACCAACGGTGCAGATTTCATTACAAAATACGGATTGCTAATTGATATGAATGGAAAAAAAATAATCGACTCGTTCACTCGCCTAATTTCAATTTGTATGCGCGTCGCCGTCGAGGAGACCACCGAATACAAAACATACCAGTTGGATTTGAATTTATGCTGGTCTACTGGAAGAGTTCAAGCAAATTGCGATGCTTCCACCGCCAGGAACGCAAATTTCTACCGCTATAGTACATCGAATTATCACGACAGGACATCCTGTATACACTCGACCTCGACTTTTGGAACTCGATAAACTCGAAAAAGCACGGAAGGAGTTCGAATTATTGGTGAAAGCCGGAATTTGTCGACCATCAAGCAGTAGTTGGGGAAGCTCGCTTTACTTGGTGAAAAAGCCCGATGAATCATGGAGCCCATGCAGAGATTATCGCGCTTTAAATGCCATCACAGTTCCAGATCGCTACTCAATTCCGTATGTGAACGATTTCGTTGGCAATTTGCAAGAAAATGCCATTTTTCAAAGATCGACTTGCATAAAGCCATTCATCAGGTTCCAGTCGCAGAAGAGGTCATTGAAAAACGGCTATTACGACGCCCTTCGCACTTTTTGAGTTTAAGTTTATGGCGTTTGGCCCTACGCAACGCTGCATAAATCGTACTAGCGATTAATTCACCAAGTATGCCGTGATCTCGAGATTGTGTTTGCGCATATCGACGATGTGTGCATCGCTTCGACAACGCCCGAAGAGCACCATGAACACTTGTGAATCATTTTCGGGCGATTGTAACAATACGATTTAACGATAAATGTTGCCAAATGCGAATTCACAGCAATCTATTTGGCCGTTAAACAATTCAAATTCATGCTGCAAAGAAGAAGTTATCACATCTACGTCCCAGGCAATTCGAAACGAGTATATTGCGATTACTCCACGAGTGACATTCGTCCATACCCAGAACTCTGGGAACTTGACATTACAGCAATTCTCTGCCGCAACACCGAGAAATGGGCAACGCATAACAATTCTCCTCGGCCTTCGATAAACGTATAAAGAGTCTTTGAATGCAACACCGGCCGAACTCGTTTTCGGTACAACTCTTCGCATTCCAGGTGAATTTTTCGAAGAGCAGCCATCAAAGAAGACAGACACAAACATTCATCGACCTGAGAAATGCAACGAGAAACATTCTTTCAACAATAACGGAGTGGCACGGCAGTCCAAAATTATTCGGGCATGGAGATTTGTATACAGTGATGAACGCCAAAATATTTCCGCGTGCGACTGCCTAAGCTCAAAGTGAACATTACAATTGATCGCCTTAAGCCAGCGCATCTGTCGACAAGTAATATACTGAGAGGTATGGCACTGGCAGATCCAAATCCAGCAATGTAGGTTTGACCGACAACAAAAGGAGCAATAACTAACGAACCGGATACTATTACTACGGTACCAGAATCGACGAAAAGTTACTCTATTCGTTCGTCATGTGTATTTCCCGGGGAGATTTAAATAAACACCTACTTTCGTCTAGGGGTACTGTAGCCAAGATACGTTAGCCATTACAAATTCAAATGATCAAAAAATTGTGGCAATAAAAATGCAATAAAAATATCAACAGTGGAAAACTACAATAAAAACTGAAAAAAACAAAAGTGGAGAATAAAAAATTAGCAATAGAGCCGGACGTAAAAAATAAAAGCGCATGCTGTAGAATTTTTTGGAGGTTAGAATAAATTAAAACTAATTAAAATAAAATTAAATAAATAAAAATATTGTTTTAATACCAAATAAATATAAGAGTACATACATATTTTATATTTATAAATGAAATAAAAATACAATAAATTTGCCTTAACGATAAATCGTCCATTTAACGAACAAAAATAAAATACTTAAAAAACATTAACTTTCAACATGCGTCTACTCAATTAAACAAACTTTTATACACTGCCATCTACATAAAATAAAATCAAACCAAATAATTTATTTAAGACGCCAACCTTTAATAAACTTTACAAACTGTCGCTACCTATATAAAATATGCACGTACTACAACTCCAATCTGATTACATAAACACTCATATTACTAACGCCAAAATAAAATAATAAACCAAACGAAACATAAAAATTCATCTTGATTGTTTATTTTTCCAATTTACAACAATTTATTTTAATTTACAAAGTTATTAAAAATTTTTTGAATGTATGTATTTATTTTCTTGTTTACGATATTCGAGTGTACACCTACAAAAACAATCGTCATCATCATCCTCAAAGTTAAATAAAAAATGTCTTCTTTCCTTTTCCCACTAAAAATTCATACATATGTTTATTTATATACTGTATATGTATATACCGCCACAAATGCGCTTGAAAAAAAAAATCACATCAGTATACGTTGTGTCGTTTCTTTATTCACATTAATTTACTTTACATCACACAATAAAATTAATTGTTAAACAATGTTGTTTAATTTTTTGAATAAATAATAGTGGAATATATATAAATGTCGTGAATAGTTTTTTTTTATATATATGAATTATAATTAAATAATGTAAAACTTAAAGAGGATGTAGATTCGTTTTATATACATATATAATATATAAAGTAGTGTGCGTTTCACTTTATATTTTGGTGTCTGTATATAACTATATATATATATATATATATAATAAATATATGTACACGAGTATTATATACGTATACGAACGAAATAACGACGACGACGACGATAGTAAATCTGAATACAAAAATCATCATTCTATAATCATCAACATGATGGCTTATAACTTATACATAGACGACATTTTATTCTATTAACAAATATAAAAAAAAAATATAAATTAAATAATTTGTGTTAGTGCTTATATATATATTTTTATTATTATTTTAATTTACGTGAAAATTCTTTAAAATTTGTTATAATTATTATTATAGAATAATAATAAAGTGCGCTTTTTTGTGTTTGAAAAATTGACGCGTTCAAAAAAAAAAGTTTTGTGGTGAAAAGGTTAAAAACGAAAAAAATCGAAAAAATGTGTGCGGCACAGAGTAATCCGCAAACCAATTTCAGTGGATATACATGGAGTTTTGCGGATAATTCAAGAGCTGAGTCGGTTGTTGAAATATCACCGAATATCAACTACTCTGTCTCAGAAGCGGTAAGACATCTTGGAACATTATGTAGCACAATAAATTATTATAGTATAAATTTTTTTTTTGACTGATTGTTTGATTGTCTGACTGTGATTGATAAAATTTAAATATGTTTTTTATGTGTGACTTTCCCGCGTTCCTTTTCGCAAACCCCAACACACTCATTACTTTCGGTTTATTTTAGTAAATGTAAAGTCAAAAATAGTATTAATAATCAAATATAATGATATGTAGGTACATATATAAATGCATGTCGTGTATATGTACATTTACATTATATTATGTATACAGATGTGTTATCTCATCACAATCGTATAAAAACGCAAATAACAAAAATATAATAATATAAAAAAAAATAAGGAGAAAAAAGCATTTGACTGTTTTATACGTTGTATGTGAACGCAGTAAAAGGATATAAAAATGTATGTACACTTCGCCATACACGTACGACATGTATACATATACAGCACAGGGTGGCGATCTTGGGATGAGTGAATTCGTCTCATCCACCAACAAAATAAATATAAAATTCACCTGTTTTGAGTATGTCCTCGATGCCATTGTCTGAAAACACACTATCGTAAACAGGCGTCAAATCCGTCAAAAAAATTCAGTCTACATATTCACATTCTCAAAAAATATATTTTTTGCTTCAACGAAAACGTAGATTCTTTTTTTTGCTGTTTTATTTATATAATACGAAAATACCATAAAATATATCAAGATGGCGTCTCTGTGTTGTACGGAATCACACAACACACCCAGCCAACATTTTCTGTATATAAAATACCAACATGGCCGACTACAAGCATAAGAAAAATTTTTATATTATGTATACGTACGTATATATACATATTAGACAATGTATATTATTTACATATACGTATTATAAAATAGTTTTATATTCATATGTGATGTGAATTTTTTTTAGAAAATACGTATATAATTAAATTTAGTAGAAAAAAATACATAATCATCATCATTACTATGTAAAGAAAATTTGTTCGGGTTGTAATCGTATTTGTTTTATAAATACATGTATATTCGTTTCGTGCCCATTTCGATGAAAATTTTTGGCGTTATTTAGGTATTCATAGTTTCTTGTGTGTGTTCGAAAGAGACAAACGATTCACTACCTAATTTACAATGGAATTTTTTTTCAAGTATTGTGTTACAATGATTCTCAAACTTTTTTGTATGTATGTTTCGTTATGTACGTACAGTATTTTTAGAATTTTACAAGCGCGTCATCGACATATGCGATATAGGTATATGTATATAGGAAAAAAAACGCAATGGGAATATGTGTAATTATATACGTGTATTATTTGCAATTAGAATTTTTATTTTGACATTTAAAATTAATTGTTGTTAATAATTACCGCGAAAATTAAATAAAAACCACCTTGTGATGATTTGGTCTTGTTTCGTTTACTTTTTTTTTGGAACATTTTATATAAGGTCACATATCCTACTGCTTTATACAACCTAAGCGTGTATATAGCGCGATTCCCAAGATTAACGACTTCGTGGTCGACAGCATTTTAAATGCTGCACATGATTGCGGTTTTGTACTTTCTACCACTCGCACGCGTTATCATGTGAGTTTAGACATGTTTCTTGATTATTTATTCCTTTTCATTATTTACTTTTATTGTTTGTTCTTCACCTTTGACATGGAACGATATCAAATGAAAATATCTTGTATGCTGTTGTACATAAACGAGGCATTCATAGTAAAAGAAATGCATCAAAACTATTTTAATACAATGACCTTCGTTTGTCTCGCGACTGTTTGAATGCGCAATCTACCTAGCAAATATTTGGTGAAAGTACATCCGGACGAATGTGATACGTTCTAAACTAAAAACAGTGTCAAATTGTCATTGTGTTAAGTTTTGAACTGCGTTGATCTGTTTAATTGGACATAATTTTAAGTTTCAGCTATTTTAGGCTTTGGCATCATTCATTCCTCGAACAATGCACATACATCCTTATAATGGCGTGAGAAATGAAAGAAAAAATTATCATTTCCTAAAAATTATTTTCAGCCCAGTGAAAATAACAAAATGTGTTACAGGTTTTGTGTAAAGTTCCTTTTCTAGTTCAGTTCTCAGTCTTATCCGTTCCTGCCTCTACTCTGCTGAGTAGAGAAATTCCTTGGAGCAAGATTTTGCTGGCTATCCCATTTATCAATCATCTTTCTCGATGCTCTCTTAACTGTTTTATTAATATGTTTGCCGATGATGTCCAGTTTGGTTGTGCAGCCAGTATCTTGAAAATAATAATCTTTGAGCTACCTCTACTTGGAAATTCGATCTAAACTCAAGCTAACCAGTCTACTAATCCCATACTAGACAAGATCAAAAGGCTCATCTTGCGTAAGCTTTATCTTGTCAAAGACTTGTTATATCGCCAACTTCTATTCTAGGCGGCTCAATTATTTAGAGGATCAAGTATGAGTAATCTTTATGGTATGAGAGAGGGACTGTTTTAACTCCTGCGTATGTTTAATTTATTCAATTAGGTTGCACAACCAGGTCACGTTAGCTTTTTACAATTTCTTTGTCATCCGTTTCTTTGATTTTATGAAGAAAATTTTTACTTTGGTTCACAAAATTCTAAGGAAGGGATTTCCGATCTACTTATTCTTTAAGTTTAAGAAATTTACTAATCCTTTTGAAGTGAACCTTCTCTTAATTCCAGCCCACTCTAGTGGTATCATGGAGAAATCTTTATGGAACTCATAGCACCATCTGTTAGGCACTGTAGTTCGGTTGTTATCTTTTCGAGAATGTGAAGAGCCTAATTGTGGCCTGGGTTGTCGCTTCCTATTACATAAATTTTATATTTTTTTGTATGATACATACACTGCAGTTCACTTGATTAGAGGCACTTGCAATTTTACTTTTAAGTGTAAATTTTACTGTAATGTCTTGCGGAATTTAAAATATATTTTTATTGAGAAGAGAGAGAGAGAGAGAGAGAGAAAGTAGTACTCAGTAAAACAGTAATGCATAAAAATTTAAACAAAGCAATCTAGCTGCATTTTTCTTTATTTTCTTTTGAAATATAGTTTATATTAAACGCATTTTATTGGTTCACTTGAATAGACGCATTATATTGTAGCTGATCAAGAATTAAAATGGGTAGAAAAAATATTTTACATTCGGCAGAAAGTTCAAAAATCGCGAAATTTTTTAAAAGACAATGCATCGTACGGAAGCTATCAAGGAAGCTCAGTTCTGTCTGATGCCGCAAGATTCAGAAAAATTCATAGACTAATGACCAATTCAGCCTCACTAACAAATTCAGAACGGCAGCTGGGCTTAATGCGAGCAAATCATCAGTTCGTAGAGCAATTTTAAGTGCTTCATTTTTAGAATTCAAAAAATTAAAAAACTCCGCTAAACCCTGTACCCAAGCAGCAAAGATTGGAATTCACCAAGCAGCACATGCCTTGGGATGTGCATCCACAAACAATGAATAATAAGAGGACATTAGTTTTTTCGGATGAAAAAAATGTAACTTATATGGACCAGATTACTATAATTATTATTTTCATGATATTCGCGAAGAAGAACAATTTTTGACCTGCCATCATGCCAGGAGAGACGGAGTAATGGTATGAAGCGCAATTTCATATTTTTGGCGCTATCAAATTGAATTTTGTTTTCAATAAAATGACTGAAAATTCAAATAAGGATAGGATGCAAACAGTATTTCCAGAAATTCAGGAGCTATTTGGGTCTCCAGAAGATTTTTCCAACATGATAATGCACCCATACATAATGCCCGTGTTGTAAAGTTGTGGATTGCGAGTCAAAACGTTGAGTTATATCCATGGCCACCTTATTCCCCTGACTTAAATATCATCTAAAACGTTTGGGCTGGCACAATCGCAAAGTTTACGGAGGAGCAAACAATACGAATCCAACGAAGAGCTGATTGCAGCCTGGGCAGAGATTTCGTTGGACTACTTAAAATTTGTATATGATTCCTCTCAAGGACAGGATCTTTGAAGTAATTTTAAAGAATGGGGTAGTACACATCATTCAAAATAGCTAGAAAGACAATAATAAAATAAAATAACATTAAAGTTTAATTTATCTTAAAAAAAATTGAAAGGCAAGTTAATTTGCTTTCTCAGAATAATTATCGATTATGGATTTATTGAGTAGAGATTTCTCTCTTCTCAATAAAAATATTTCTTTGGTTCCGCGAGAAATTACAGTAAAATTTAAATTTAAAAGTAAAATTGAAAGTGCACTATGGATCTGTCGCGGACAGTAATTATTACAATATATACGTAAACGTTAGATTTATAAATTTAAAATGTTTGTTTTTGATTATATTATACTATTGTAAGTTCTGGACAAATTGAAAACTAGATTGGGTCTTATTTTTGTGGTTGAATTAATAAATAAATAAAATGAGTACAAAATATGTTCGGCCTTATATGTACTAGTTAAACCGAAATTAAAGTAAGTAGAGAGCGAATACTGCCGTTGTCCATCGTCCAACGTACAAGTTTGGTTATAAATTTCGCAGAAATCGCAGATTCCGAGTTGCCTCAGTTGTATAATTCTATTTGAGCTGGATGCAATATTTCCATGTTATTTTGGGTGTATGTCTAATATAGTTTATTTTAATAATTATAGTATTTTAAAGTATACAAACAATTTTTGCCTAAACATTGAGATAGCTACATTTTTTTAGTGAGTGTTACAAGGGTTGCATACACCCATTGGCTTACGAAAGGAGTCTGAAATATTTCGAGTCAACTAGAAAATAGGCCTTCAAAATACCTGCTAACGTTTCAGTCATTTTATGCTCAATTATAGTTGTTATACAATCGATGACGGTGCTTTTTTATAATGGCAAACATCGAATACTATGACTTAAGTTTTTGACACTACTCTTCGTAAATGTTAAAGTTGGTAAACGTGGCTTCTTAAGCAAAAGTTCAAAACGCTATCCCAATTCATAATCATAAGTAAATATATTTATTTACTTTAAGCTTTTAGAAAATGGTAATACTAGTGTTTTCCAATGCAAATTTCTATGTCAGTCAAAAAGTGTAACATTTTTGGAGGCTATGTTTCTCAGAAGCCATCTGTCAGTTCGCATCGCATCATTGTTTTTATTTATTTGAAAAATTGAATTCAGTGAAAAAATGGAATTATCGCGTGAGAATTTTCGTCTGATGTTTTTTACTATTTTCGAAAGGGACTTACTCAACAGTGCTTCGAATCACTTCATTCGACATTTGGCGACGAAGCACCATCCTTGGCTAGTGTTTATAATTGGTACAATGAATTTAAACGCAAACGACGTTCACTCAAAGACGAGCCTCGTGAAGGTCGTCCAAAAACAGCTGTTGTGCCAGAAAATATCGATGCTGTGAGAAAACTGATTGAAGAGGATCGTCATGTGACTTATCGTGAAATCGAGGCATGCCTAGGCATTAGTAACATCAGCGTACATACGATCTTACATGAACATTTAAAGGTGCGGAAGCTATTTGCGCGTTGGATTCCACATTTGTTGACAGACGCACAAAAAAAGGTTCGTGGCGATTGGTGCCACCAAATACGTATACAAGATCATGACAGGTGACGATTCATGGATATATATAAGCGTATAAGCCATAAAGAAAAGGGCAATCGGCTGTTTGGGTCTCCCAATTCGAAGAAAAACCAACAAAAGTTGTGAGAGCTCGGAGCGCTGGGAAGCAAATAGTAGCGTGTTTCTTCCCGAAAACCGGTCATGTGGCTCCTGAAAATCAACAGACAGTAATTTCAGCTTGGTATACAACCATTTGTTTGCTGGAGGTTTTCAACAAATTGAGAGAAAACAACCCAAAACGGCGAATCACTTTGCATCACGATAATGCAAGCTCACACACATCACATCAAACAAGCGAGTATTTGAGCACTCAAACTATCGAATTGATGGGTCATCCGCCTTACAGCCCCGACTTGGCACCCAATGACTTTCCTGTTCCCAACAATCAAAGATAAGATGCGTGGATAACAATTTTTATCGCCTATCATCTTCGGAGTGGCAAAAGTGTTTCGATAAGTTGTTTGAGCGTATGCAAAAGTATATAAATAGATCTTAAAGGCGAATATTTTGAAAAGCAATAAAGCAATTTTTGATGAAAAATTTTAATTTGTTATTACTTTTTCTAAAAACTTTTACGGCAGCCCTCGTAATATGATAAACTCATTTACTAAGGCCGCGGAACTCCGCACTCCATTGCAAATTAATTTTCAAAATTGCCTCGTTTATTAAATAGAGTACATTTTTTCGAAGTAATAAAATGTTTTGCTGGTCTCACAACTTTAGTAATTCTAATAGCCGCAACCGCCCAATAAGAGTTGAAATAATTATATATTCAAAGTTGAAAAATATCGGTGATATTTACATCCGGCGCAATGACATTTTTAAATTAATTTTACTTTTAAGTTTAAAATAAATATTAAATGTGAATGATTACATATTAAAATAAAATTTATGACATGTGCCAACTGCATATATTAAGTTTTGAAATTATACATTACCACATGCATCATTGACATTCGACAATTCGTAAATGCCGTGGGGTTTTTAAATTAAGAATTTGTACTTCTGAATTCATTCTTAGAACTGCTGGAGTATGGTATGCCGATGTTAGGTTTATTGTTTTTTTCTGTGTGTTCCTAGGCAATCATCCAAATTTATATAATCAATGGTTGGTTGACGTTAATGTTGTTGCATTTTCTCTTTCTTTTAGTCACCGAATTTTCTTGAATATGTGTATGTATTTCTCGTTATTTTTTGCGGTCCACTCAAATCTTCGATTATGATTTCATCGGACGCGTTATTTGATAAACTAATATAGGTCATAAATACAAAAAATATAAATTTAAAAAAAAATTTAAATTAATGAAATTAATTTTCTTTGACGTTCCAGCCATACTCGCCTTAAAATTTGTAGTGGTTGTTAGAATGAAATCGAACAATTTTCGTTATTCTATTTGACACCTTTTTATTGTTTATTTTTAGATGTCATGTCTTTGATTTTTTTTAGTATGGAAAATTTCACTTCAATAATTTTTGTTAAGCGACAATTTATATTTAACGAAGCTTCGTTAAATCTTTTAATTTAAATTTATTTTTCTATGGCAGAAATGACATTTATCGCAATCTTAATTTATTTTAAATTTTGTATGGTTACCACTTTAGTCATTCAGTCAACGCAATCAATACAATTTGGTGTGTCATCAATGTGATCGAAATAATTCATGGGCTTGCCTCTACGACCACTTTCTCCATTTTCTATATTACAGAATTTGACGAATTAACCGGGAAAATATTTTTAGATTTAGGCGTGTATATGTTTTGTGGCCAACATTCGATTTAGTTTTACCAAGTACCTACATACTAAATCGTAAATATACCCATTAAGTAATAAGCAACTTCTTATTTTAATCAACACCAAAACGATAGTAACAAGATTTTTTTATCCGCATTTTTTGCTACATACGAAATCCTCTGGCATAAACTATTAGTTTCAGCGGACTAAAAGCACTTGGATCTTACAATTTAAGTAAAATAAATAAACAGATAAATAAAATAGACGTAGAATTTCAGAAGGTGTTTGTAAATTGTAATTATCAGTAAATTTAGCATATTGTAGTTCGGATGGTATTTCTGCAAACTTTTCTCATTTCCAAACAGCCAACATCTCTCCATTTGTCTATCAATGATCACAAGTTTCCGAGAAATTTAGTAGAGAGAAATATGTTTTGTAGGAAGGAAGAATTCATACCCAAGATCAGATTATTTTTTGATTGTTAATTGCAGTTATTTGATCGATTGTCATTAGAAATAGAAGAGAGTAGAAATTAATAACATTCTGAGATATAAAAAATTACCTATTTACCGAATTTCATCCAGAATATAACGCTTCTAACATCGGCAACAAGTGAACATTTATTTTCATATTGCCCAATATGATATATCGCAAACACAATTTTTCTGTTAGTGCTGGAACTATCATAACATTTCATTATCACCAAGCATTCGAAATCTTACCAATGTAATTCAAATTACTGTTCAAATTTTCAATGTAAGGAATAGGACCCTCGAGGTAAGGAAAATTGAAGATCCGTAACACGGTAGTTCAGAGAGTTTTAACATTAGTTTTAGATGAATGTCGATTTTGGTGAGAAGTCTGGTAAAATTGCAACAGAGGGCGCCACAATCGCATATCTCAGATGTTATGTGTCAATACCATCTGACACTAGACCAAATTAAATTTTCAGGTAGATCTGTCATTTAGTTCAGTTGTGACAGCCATTGAAAACAGACATTCCGTTGTTTTTGTGCAAACATGGAAACAAGTGAATATCGTGTGTTAATTAAACATTATTTTTTGCTCGGAAAAACCATTACGCAAACCAAAACAAAGCTTGTTAAATATTATGACTCTTCACCATCGATTAAAATGATTCACAAGTGGTTTACTGATTTTGGTAGTCATACAAGCACAACTGATGTCGAACGTTCAGGTCTCCCAAATGAAGTCACCACACCAAAAATGGTTGACAAAATCCATGATACAGTATTGCAAGACCGCAGAGGGAAAATGCGCGAGGTAGCTGTAGGCATCTCAGATAAACGTGTGCGCAATATATTACACGAACATTATTACACGAAAAAGCTATCCGCGCGTCGGGTGCCGCGTTTACTTACAATCGATCAAAAACACAGACGTGTGACAACTTCAGAGGCAGGTTTGGCGATGTTCAAACGAAATAAAAATGAGTTTTTGCGTCGTTTCATAACCGTGGATGAAACTTGGATCACTATACACTGGATACCAAAGAACAGTCTACACAGTGGATTTCTACTGGCGAATCTGCGCCGAAGAAAGCTAAGGCGGTATAATCAGCCAACAAGGTCATGATCACAGTTTTTTGGGATGCATGTGGAATAATCCACACCGATTACCTTCAAAGAGGGAGAACAGTCAATGGCGAATATTACTGCAACTTATTGGACCGTTTCAACGATGTTTTGAAAGACAAACGTGCAGTTGCCATGGCCAAAATCCATAAATTACGCTTCGAATTGCTTCCACATCCGCCATATTCTTCAGACTTAGCCCCCTGCGACTATTCCTGTTTCCGAACTTGAACAAATGACTCGGCGGAAAGATATTCCGCGGAGGAGATCATCGATGCAACAAACGCCTATTTTGAAGGGTTGGAGAAATCGTATTATTCGGAAGGGATCGAAAAATTGGAAAAACGTTGGACTAAGTGTATCGAGCTAAAAGGCGACTACGTTGAAAAATAAATTTTTTTTGGCCGAAAATATTATTCCTTGTTTCATTTTTACCAGACTTCTCACTCCGCCCTCGTATATGTCTATGTAAGAATCGATAATATAAATGGGAAGAATTTAAAGCTTTAAAGATACAGTGGGTAAAAAAATAATAGGTTTGAATGAAAAATGCACAAATACCGCAGTTATCAGATGATTAGAAAAATTAAAGAAAACTGGATGATTGTATTTTATAATTTACTCACCACTTTACATTTTAAATCCAAAACTTATTTTTTTAACATAGGTTCATGCTTTATTTGATTGAAGTTTTTGTTGAGTAAAAAAATAATAGGTGTAAATAAACAAAATCACAAAATTCAATTAAAATTAATTAGTTAAAAATTTTCTCAAAACTGTCTCGCATCTTTTACGCATCGAATCCACCAATTTCTGGCACGTTTCGATTGGAATGGTTTCCCACGCCTCTTTTATAGAACACCATAATTCATGTTTAGTTTTATGTTTTCTGCTCGCGATTTTCGTCTTAACTTCATTCCAAAGGTTTTCAATGGGGCTTAAATCCGGCGATTGTGCCGGCCACTCCAGTAGGTTGACCTTACTTTGAATAAACCATTGTTTTGCTCTCTTCGAGGTGTGTTTAAGATCATTCTCCTGTTGGAAACTCCAAGAAGAGGGCATATTTTCATTTGTGTATGGGAGCATAATATTATTCAATATATCGCTGTAGACATCTTGCGTCATAATCCCGTTTATCCAAAAAATCGGACCTACACTGATCCAGGAAAAACATCCCCATACCATGATTCTTCCACCTCCATGATCATTAGTTTTTTCTGGTATATTTTTTCGGTATCCCACTCTAGTCGCAATACCGCTTGGCAAACTTTATTCGATTATCCACGTTTTTTTACTGAGGTGTGGTACCGTTATGGACGACCACACAACTAAATTTTAATAAATTTTAGAAAATAATAATTTACACTAGATTCCACTAATGTTTTAATACACACCTATTATTGATTGAACCTAGTTGATTGAAATACCCATAACAACAATGGACCGATACGAAGATACGCTTAGATTGTTTTTTTACAAAAATATATTTATAGCGGGATATTTTTTCATTGGTTGACGCTGTTTAAAGCTGGAAAAATCTGCTTAACTGGTTAAGCCGGCCCTGAAGGAACTTCCTCTTCCTAAACAATAAAGTATTATTCATGTCAGAACAGCGATCACCGATAACTGTAACAACATTTTGCGGCCTTATTAACTTAGCATTGTCAGTGCTCCAATAGCGGCGACTCTACCGAGCTGTAAAACATGAACGCAACTGCAATTTCGTCGCCGTTTACGAAAAACAAATCTTTTTGACGAAATGTTAACAAATATAATCAAGGCATTCCGAACTCTTGTGCACAGTGTCGATGAAAGGTAATCAACCATTTACTAACAGTTTTTGCCTAACTGCGCAAATATTTTCTGGAATGAGGTTTGACTACATTATCGCTCAGTCTTTGCTTTAATCTGCCCTGTTTTGGAAAATAACATTTAACTGATCCCGACATTTTATATTCCATAAAAATTTTCGTTACACAACTTTGTGATTTATTATAGATGTGCTGAATCTTGTGCTGAAACTTTGAGATGATAGCACTGTAACTGAAATGTTAGTTTGCAACAACACTTTTAAAAATGGATTGTTTAACTACCACTCAGTTGAGGCTGTTTTCCCCCCTCTTTGGATATGTTAATAAACAAAATTTCCGCACATAGAGTTGGGCAAATCCTTATGCAATTCACGAGTTACCATTATATACCAAAAAGTGACGCACATATTGCGGTGATTTCAACAAAATTGAATATATTATGTGGAAGCGACATTTGGTTTCAACCAGACTGCTCTTACATCCAGATACTTATCTCAATCTCATTTTTGTGAAATACTTAATATTTTGAGTTTATCTATCAGAACACTTTATAGAAGACATCTATTTAACTGCTATGGAACGTTAAATTATCATTTAACGGGAATTTTTTTTATTCGATGTTACCGCCAAAAACAACCTCCACTAGTGATATAAAAGCGTAAAATAGTGCCACAAAATAACCACATTGGCCGCATTGTTTAACGTTGTGGTGATGACAGCTGTAGGCTATAACCTTAGTTTAATATTTGGTATAGTCTCCTTGGGGGTTTTAATGCAGTAATTCTATTAGGAATGCTTGTCGTTTTGGCTGAAATGCCTGCCATTTTATCTGAACTCTGTCCCAAATATCGTCTACAGTTCGCGCGTTATCTGATAAATCAGCAAGATATTTCTTAAGATTCGGGGGACTGGGGTAGGCTTTCAACATTACGAACCCTCTATCCCAAAGACAGTTTTGTTTAATTTTAGACGACTTGGCTAAATTGTGCTAAATTATAGTTTTTTGGTATAGGTATTTAAACGGCATTCTCAAGTTTAGGATAAGTGTTCCTTAATGACTGAATGTTCTATGTATTGGTTTGGGGAATTTTCTTCAAAACCGGGCAGCCTGATAATAGTGAAACGAACCTAGGGAGCGTTAGAACATTGTTGTTTCAAGAAAAATACTGCGAAACGGTTAAAAACAGTAGAAAAATTTAATGATAGATTACGAAATCTCTATGGTTGAAAACTCCTTCAAACGAGAGTTTGTTTTAATATTTCTTTCTCTGACTATATAACAAAGGTAAATTTAAAATTAAAGCCGCTCGCATTCCTTTATGAAAGTTTGCTTTGAAGGTAGTTTCCATGTCGTAGACAAAAATTGAAGTATAAGTATACATCGAATTCGTAACCTCATATTATAGTATTTGGTTCTAGGTTTCTACCAATTACCAACGATTTCAAAGTTTAGATCTTTGATCCTTTTACTCTTTGAACGACGATAATAAACTTAAATTTCATCCAATGATCACAATTATATCCACGTCTGATTAAATATAACCAAGGCTAAATTTTTTTGTTGTAGAAACTTTTCATTGGGTTGGCTCAAACATAAAACACTACACTTGAAGTAATTAATAAAATATATGGAAGGCAAATGTAATTAAAAAGTATTCACTTCCGTACAATAGAAATAATTTTCTCTTGATTTACTGATACCTGTAAAGTTCTTGGCTTATCTCATAAACATATATTATAAAGTCGCTGGTTCATATTACATACAGCTTGGAAAATGTGCATGCGTGTTCCCGTTGTCACAAGGGCTGCTAAAAGTAAATAAATCTTGTGAAATACCTTAAAAATGTCGGCTATAATGGTTGTATCCCGCAGAAAATAATCCTACAGTAAACAATCATAAAGGCGTTCCGCTGAATGCAGGAGAAAGTTTTATTTTTTTCCATTTAAAACCGTTCGAAAAACGAATTAATTAGAAACCCAATGCAAACTGTTTTTGTTCCGTCTGCGCAGCTGGTAATGGGGAAGCTGAATTAAGTATTGGGTGTACAAATGTATTTCCGACCTTTTTTCGTGAAATAAAAGATATTAGTTTGTCTAGAAAATGAAAAGAATGAAAAAGAAAGAAAAATAATGTTTTATTCAAAGTATACTCCTTCGGAAGCTATAACCTTCGCCCATCGTTCGGCAATAAACGGACCTTTTTCTGACGTTTTCATATGAAGTGAAGTGCTGCTGTGACAGGGCTGATTGCATCGACCGGAACAAGTGGTAATCAGAGGGAGCAATGGCTGGTGAATACAGTGGATGGGGTAGAATTTCCCAGTTCTGCCTGTCCAAGTAGTTTTTGACAAGTATAATAACATGTGGCCTAGCGTTGTTATGTTGCAACATAGTCTTATCGTGCCTTTTGTCCCATTCCGGTCGTTTTTCAGCTAGAGCTTGCTTTAAAGCCATCAGTCGTCGTCGTTAAACTTGTCCTGTAATGGTTTCACGCTCGTTCAGCAACTCATAATAACACCCTTCATATCCCAACAAATACAAAGCATCAACTTTCGAACCATGGATATTTGCTTTTGGCGTCGGCGGCCCTGGTTCACCTGGCTTGACCCACGCTGGCTTGCGCTTTGGATTGTTATAATGGATCCACTTTTCATCCCCAGTGATGATCCGATGCAAAAACCCCTTCCTTTGTTGTCGTTGAAGCAACAATTCACACATTTCCCGTTCTTTCAATTTGTGTGGCACCCAATTTCCCAGTTTCTGAACCAATCCCATTGCCTGTATACGTTACGAAACACGTTGCTGGCTAATATTCAACTCTTCTGCATCAAGCAATTCTTCCAAATCTGTATCAAATTTTTTTGATCCGTCTTCACGTTCTTTGTCTCTTACGTCAAAATCACCAACTTAGAATCGTTGAAACCACTCTTCTTTGCATGTTGTATTCGATGGAGCATGTTCATCGTAAACTTCCACAAGCAAACGATTTGTTTCCGCTACACTTTTCTTCAACCAAAAATAATGAAGTAAAACTTCCCGCAAATGCTGTTTTTTTGCACAAAATTCAACATTTTTTGAAACATGCATGAAAATAATTGTTGTTTACGCTTTGAACAAATGTCACTAGTAATTATTCAAGCTTGACATCTAACCTCCAAAAAACATGTATTGCCCGATTGAATAATATGCAAGCAGTGATACTAGCGACACCTCTATAAAAAGGTCGGAAATACATTTGTACACCCAATATATTCTGAGGAACATTGTATTTCCATCACTTTCCGTCACTGACGTATTCCATCTTTAAGTCTCTATGTAGGTTATGATTTCTAATTGCCATGAAGCGTTGCCAATGCCATGCAGCACGTTGCTTTGATTATATTGATCATGTGAACATTGGTCTTCTTGACACAACCACAAAGTTTGGATATCATAGGTCAGTACATGTTAACTCCACAAACCAAAATATGCTAAATTTTGTAAAAAAAAGGAAAGGCACTGCTGATATTCTCTTTCATTCTTGAGCTATAGTCTAAAAAATACCGGGAGGATGTTTGCCATATTCCACACACCATAATCCGTTTTTGTTTAGTATTTTATGTAAAAGGAATTCTCAGTTGTTTTCGCGAGCGGCATTAATTATTTTTCGTTTTAGATTATAAGTTTAGAACATTTGCATTAAAATCATCGCACATAACAAAATTGAGTTCTACCTAGTGATTTAAAAAATCGACTGTAGTCCTCTTATTAAGTTGATGACGTAAAGGACAATAAAAAAAGATTAATTGTTTTAACTTGTATTATTTCTATCTCGAGGCGCTTCATAGTGTCTGATATTTGTCTTAACAATTAAGGTAGGTTCTCACGTTAACAGTGTGTGAGAGATAAAGGGTGGTTAAATTTTAAGGGCCGACGTTGAATGTGAACCACACCTAAACGTCAAGTTTTTTTCTGCATTTAATTTGACATATCTCAATTTCAGACTAACTCAATTTGAACCATGGAAAGATACACAATCGAGCAACGCGTTAAAGTTATTCAGGCATATTATGAAAATGGGCGTTCAAATCAAAATGCATATCGTGCACTTCGTGATTTTTTCGGTCAATTTAATCGTCCAAATGTGCGTACAATCGGAAAAATCGTGCAAAAATTTGAGCAAACCGGGATACACCAGTGCATGCTCGTACAGCTCGTACAGCAGAAAATATTGCTGCTGTTCGCGATAGTGTGGCTGAAGAGCCGTCCACCTCAACTCGTCGTCGTGCCCAACAATTGCACCTCTCACGCTCGTCGTTGATGAACATTATGCATAAAGACTTGCATTTACACGCTTATAAGGTGCAATTGACTCAAGAACCAAAGCCTCTTGACCATTCCAAACGTCGTCAATGGTCAGAATGGTGGCAAGAAATGGCAACAGTGGATGATCAATTTTCGAAGAAAATCATCTTCAGTGATGAGGCACATTTTCACCTCAGTGGATTCGTCAATAAGCAGAATTGCCGCATTTGGGCGAATCATAATCCAAGAGTGATTGTCGAAAAACCAATGCACCCACAAAGAGTGACTGTTTGGTGCGGTTTATGGGCTGGCGGCATCATCGGGCCGTATTTTTTCCAAAATGAGGTCGGTCAGGCAGTTACTGTGAATGGTGTTCGCTATCGTGAGATAACGAACTTTTTATGGCCCGAATTGGAAGATATGGATGTGGACGATATGTGGTTTCAACAGGACGGTGTGGTCCCACTTGCCACACAGCTAACGAAACAATGGCTCTTTTGCGCGACAAATTCAATGGCCGTGTTATCTCACGTGGTGGCGATGTCAATTGGCCGCCAAGATCATGTGATTTGACACCGACTTCTTTCTTTGGGGTTATTTGAAAGAAAAGGTGTACGTCGATAAGCCAGCAACAATTCAAGAGCTAAAGGATGAGATAATTCAGCACATTAACGGCATAGAACCTCAATTATGCCTGAGCGTCATCGAAAATTTGGACCATCGGGTGGAAGTGTGCCGCCGAGGTTGCGGCGGCCATTTGGCCGATATTTTGTTCCATACATAATTGAACCATACCATATTATAATAAAAAAATTTGACAATAATTTCCTAAATAATTTGTGTTTTATTCAAAATCAACATCGGCCCTTAAAATTTAAGGCCCTTTAGTTAAGCAACTAGAAAAATTTAGTTTTTAAATTGCTAATGAATTAAAAAATCTTTTGCTTGCTACGTTTTCTATATAGTTTTAATTGGCGCAGCTATTGATTATTTAACTAATCTTCTGAGAAAGCTCATGGATACAAGATACAGGAGGTATCAATTGTTTACCGCCTTGTGGCCTAGTTCATTTGAATCTATCATATATAAAACTTTGATGTGGATATTTAATAATATTTCGTTGCATTTTGATAAATGTCACTTGGGGAAGAAGTTGAAAGCGACAAGTTACCAAAAATTAAAATTATATTTCATAATATAATATACTTATGCATCTAATCAAATCAATGTTACATAAGAGAAAATTTTAAAACCTCTATCAAAATTATAATAAAATTTGTCTCATGCTCTACCTGCCAACTACTTAATGCTCCACAAAATATATAATATGACAGTGTGTCCGCTGTGTATTCTGAAATCTAACAGCAACACGAAATATTTAACGAAAAGAAAATCTAACCCAAATCATTAGACACGACATTTTCATTTCTAGTTTTGTTGTTGTTTTATCCAAAAAAAATATTATTGCATGTACATAGAAAATGGAGGGTTCACCGAATCATATAAAAAAAACATAAAATTGGAAAAGTTTTTATTTGGTCACGATTTTTTTAATTGTGGTGGAATTGTGCGCTGCCCTTTATGCCTGCAGCCCAATTTAGTATGTAATATAAAAATTGCTCGTTATACATACAATGGGTTGATGATAAATAATATTTTTTGACTGGCGTTATATAAATCCAATCTAGAATTATACTTATCACCCCATCAATTACATTTTATTTTCAATTTGCTTTTTCAATTCCCTTCAACATGAAACCTAAAAAAATCATTTTTCAATTAATCAAAACTGTGTAGAGCTAGACGAAAACTATAAATTGATATTATTAAAATTTGGTAACAAACAGTTTCAATTAAAATTTTCCAGTGATACTAAACCTTTTTGTGATGATTGAACACAGACACAAAACAACACAAACACTAAACAGTAACATAAAGCAAATACACAGAGAAAAGATGATTAGTATTGGGAAAAAGGGCAACAAAAAAAATATACCACGTGGTTTTGTTATTAGTTTTCTTTTGCTGTCTTCTATATATATTTTTGTACTACACATGTACTGCTACATATATGACACAAATACCAATTTTTTTCTAAATTTATAAAAATACAATCATACACCTCTAAAAATACAAAACAAACAAAAAAATGTTATAATAATAAATAAATACCACTAACCTTTCTCAACTACACGCTGCTCTTCTAACTAAATACACCATCATTGAATGTGGTAATTTTGTTTTTGTTTTGTATATTTCGGCTCGGTATAGTTGTTGGATTATTGTGTATATGTATATTATTATGGTTGTTGTTGTTGGTTGGTTGGGGTTCACAAATAAGAATACGGTGTTGTTTGTATTTATTAATTATACATACTCGGCTCGATATCATATAAACACATGCACCAGTCAATTCAATATGATGATAACAACACACAACAAAAATATGCAACAAAACAAACTGAGCTTCTCATATCATATGTTTTGATGTTTAATAATAAAAAAGCAATATGTACGAGTGTCTATCTACTATAAAATAATTAATAAGTATAAATGTGTGTTGCAGTATAATTTATTAATAGAAATATTGTACACAATACCACCTTGTGGCACACAATTTTATTTTATTTGTTGTTTATATCAACTATACGAATATATTTGTATAGCTGTGTAGTTTTGAAATGGAAATGACATTTAAACAAAGTATGTACTACACCAACACTATATAATCGTATTTTTGCATATTTTATGAAAGAGTGAAAGCGATGGAATTTCTTCTGTTGCAAAATTACGTAATTTTTGTTATGATGAAAATTAATTGATGTATTTTTATGTTTATATGGGTGTACTCGTTGTTTGCGAAATATGCTGTACTCTGTAATTAGAACCAAATTTTTAAGTAAAACTTTCGATACTTTGGATGTGAAAATATATGATATTTAGCCCGCATCCTTTCTATGTATACTCTACTACAATGGAATAGATTATCTATTTCCGATACGAGTGTCACGTAAATATAATAAATTTAGACTGCGTACATGACATCGGGACCTAGTTCGGCAAAAATACCATGGTATCGTACTGAATGTATTAAAACAACAGCAACGTTAATATTTCAACGAGAGTGCGGAACTAGTAGGCGGGGCAAAGAGCATTTCACGCAATTTGATTGGTTTTGAGTGCGGGAGCGAGTATGATGCTTTTTATTTCCGATGTCATATACGCAGCATTAGTCTTTAAAAAATCAGTTTTAAAAAGAAAATGAACTTTAATATGTGTAGCTAGTATTGCAGATAAATCGACATATTAATTTGTCTTTATTGAACATTATTTAGTTTACTGCTTTATACTGATTAGTGTATCTTACGTAAAACTGTTTAACACGCAATTCATCTTTTTTCTTCCCATATCTTACAAGGACAACGTATTTAATCCATATTATTTGATCATTAAACTGAAAATACTTTAGAAAATAAATTAGAAATCTAATCGAAACTTTAATAGGGTTTTGTTTTAGTAATCTGATCCACTATGTACATTAAGATCCGCAGCTTAGTCTTAAGTATCAAAATAAAATTTGTTTTCACCCAAATATAGCTATGCCCTCATTTATAACATTTTTGAGATATTTATAGAAAGTCGTTTATGTGGTAAAGCTAATATGCTAGATATGCAGATGCTTGTGACATAAAGCGAGAGATTTTTCATTTAAATACTAGTAAAGGGAACAAATTTTTTTATATTTTTGAAGAAAGTTTGCAAGTTGTAACAATGGGTTGTCTTTCAGTTTAACAACGCGTGATCATACCCCATCTATCGAAATTTTGGTAGGATAGAATCTAGACTAGCCACAGGGATCTGTTCTCTTTTTGCTTGCGATTCTATTCTAAAAATAAAATCGTGGACATCCAATTCAAGAGACATACCCGTGAAACAAATGTCTCATTTAGGTGTATACATTTTTGGAACCATTTGGACTGCCGCATTAGGAGCATTATACACGTCCGATGGACTATACCTTGGATTGTACGAGTCAGAATAGCCTGTTTGATATTGAGGACGCTGCGTAAAATTTGCATAATCAGTTCTACTATTATGCTGACTGATCATAGAAAGCGATGTAACCGTTAGATTGGTGAACAATTTCCCTTCGCTGACGCAATCCTGAGATATTCCAAATCTGACTTAACTATGCTAAAAGTAGCTTGTTCAAAACGATAGTTTGCCGCGCCTTCTGATATTATTGCGTGACTTAGTATTTGTCGATATTGCTTCTATGGGCTTGGGTGCAGCTATTTTCCGCGTGTGCTTCTATGATCTGCTTTTAATCGATATGACCGTTCCAATGGTGATATCTCACTTTTATGGTGCATAATTGATCTGCGTTTTTTTGTTTGGAATTAGATCATTTATAATTTTATATTGTTTGAGGCACAATTCAAGTTCACCATTGTAATCGATGATATGCGTCTTTATTGGCTTTAGTGAGGCGTCACGAGATTCCTCTTGGAGAACTTTTATTAGAGCATCTTTGTATTTATAAGCGGTCGCATCAATATCCCGAATCAAGTATTCTACTTCAATTCAAGCCTCAAGCATGTTCTTGAGAGATGATTGTTATTAGTATTATGTGAAGTTTAACAAAAAAACTAATTCAACGACTTCTGAATGAATAATCTTCAATCAAATTATTAGATAATGGCAAATTTAACCAAACAATCAAAAAAAAAATAACGCCAGCCAAGTTTGTATCGATTATCGGTAAGTCAAATGATGTGGAAGCAAAAAAAGATATTAAAAAGAATTTATCTTAAAATATGGAAATTATGGAAATACAAATTCCAAAAGTTTAATAAATAATCCAAACAAATACTTAATAAAATACTTATGCTTAACTAAATATTTAATAACAAAGAAATTTAAGTTTAAGTTTTAAAGTAAAAAATTCAAGAGTTAAAAAAAATAATATTAATAACGTTCTAAACGTGATTCTAAATTTGAAAACTGGCTAGATATAGTAATTCACTACAGTCTATCAACAATGAGATACACAGTCTTAACTGGAAGTCAAATTCATTGTTTGACAAGGTTGCAAATCTAACACCACTATAACCGTAACTTATGATGTACCCTCAACTTACTCTATGAATGAACACGTGAATCCAGATTTTAAAACAGTATTAACCCAATGGTAGACAGATCTGAAAAGATGCGTCAATTTTAACGTACAAGTAACCCTTCTATAACACGGTAGATATGTTCCTATAATATGGCGTGTTATGTGAAACCGTGTTATAAGAGACTAAAAGCTAGTATAAAAAATGAGGTTAGGTTCTAGAATATACTAAAACTTATAATTGGTTGAACAACCTCATCTTCTTCACTTTCTGAGTTTTTTTTTGCATTTAGATTTTACAATCTTTAAAGAATCTTTAACCTTGCTTTGTTTCTGTGTCCTTATAAAGCCGTTGTAATTTCATGTATGGTGATAAGCACTTTTGGAGTTCCGATTTTCATTTTCGACTTCTTGCTGTGGAAGGGTCTGTATTTAAGTAAAATGTATTCCAACTTTTGACCTTTTTCCAACGGCTAAGTTTAAACCTTGTAGTTTTCTTAGTATACAATTATTAACACCACTATCTTCTTCAGAGCTAGAATCGATTTGATTTACATGGATTAGGGATACCACTTCTACCAAATCTGCTTCTTCGACTTCTTTTTTCACTAGTAAATCTTGAACGTCCTCATTAGCCATATCCACAAAACCTTTTCCTCCGATCGATCTAGAAAGTTTTAACATGCAACCAATTTCATTTTCTGCTGATTATTTTCCAACATACATTTAATGTTGTAATTTTCAGGTCTTTTAGCGATAAGGATATGATGTTACGTCAATAGATTTTAGTTATGTCTAAAATCGATTGTAATGATCTTTTGATGTAACAAGTCTTAAAGGTCTAAATAATACTTTGATCCAATGCCTGGAGCAATGAAGTCGTGTTAGGAGATAAAACACTATTTGGACGTTAGAATGATTTAAGTTGTGTGGATGATCTGGCTTATTTCTATTAGTAATAGCGGTTTGAAGTCTAAATTTTTGTGCTTTAGAAAAGTTATCATCTCTGGCACAAAACAATTTAGAAACCAATTTCTAAATAAATCAGCAGTTACCCAAGCTTTTGAATTCGCTGCCTAATATACCGGTAATGTGTTTTAATTTACGCCTTTTAGTGCACGGGGATCCAGAGATCTATAAATTAGCATGGGTTTTGTTAAACATTCCTCCAAAGTATTGCATTAGTTCACAAAAGGAAAGTTACACAATCTTTTGATACCTTGAATCCGGGTGCAGTTTTTTAATTTTTTGATAAGAATGTTCGGTTGGGCATTTTTTTCCACCAAAGCCCAGTTTAATCAGCATGGAAAACTTGAAGCGCTGTGTGTCCTTGATCTTCAATATTTTTTTTAATGTTTTCTGAGGCAATTTCTTCTTACATTTTTATGTTATGAAGTGAAAAACACTTTTTGAACTTCTCGAATCAGCCTTTACTTGCTAGAAAATCTGGGTGCACAAATGATTCTCCATTTTCCTTAAGGTGGTAATTATAAATTTTAAGCGATTTTTGCTTAATTATATTACCGTCTAATGGAATCCGTTTTTGATAGCTATTTTCAATCCAACTGCTAAGTGCTTTTTCCATTTTTTTCAATAATCAGCGCACGGGGACGTGCTGCATACGATATATCAAAGAACCTGTAACAACAGCACTTCTAATTTTATTTTCACTTTTTTCAATTGTATTTTATGGGTATTCCCCCAATACATTCAATTGTATTTTATGGGTTTCGGCGCGAATTTGTAACAATGGGTTGCCTTTCAGTTTAACAACAACAAAAATAATTGGAGTAGCATCTCCCGGTCTTGGGGGAGATCACACTCAATTAATCACGCTTGTGACCATTGTACAAATAAATTACCAACGAGATACAAAAAAAAATTCCACCGAAACTATCGCACCCGGACGCTCATCACCAGAAATAACTTTCAGCGATCAGCCAATCCATAAGTTTTTTTTCTGTATAATTTTTCTTTTAAACTAAATAAACTTAAAATTAACTTACAATTGCTGGTTTGTTTGAAATCGTTGTCTTGAATCAGTCAACGTTGCGTTGCGGATCCGATGGCAGTTATTGCAAAATCTTCGTATCCTCCAGGTATTATTTCGTTCCTTTCAAAAAACTAGTAAGGCCAATCGTTTTTTTTCGATTTGCCTCCAACGCACCAATAATTAACATTCGATAATTTTTTTTTGTTGTTTTAATGTCATAAAAAGTTCGGTGAATTTGTAATTCCTAACTCTTTAAGATAACCTCAACGTTTACTTATACTATTATTTTCACATATCGGTGTATAGTTTTTTCATAATCCCAAAACGTGAAATCTAACCGAAGCACGGTTAATACTCTCTACTGATCCATTGAATCCTACTACATAGTTATCACATGTTAGGATATAGTATTTAATAACATTTACAATAAAAACTAAATGATACTAAATTCTTGGTACTTCAATGTGTGTTCGTTGCAGATCAAACGGTACACAGGTTTAGAAAATCAAGAAAAATTGAAAAGTACCCGGGTTGAATCTCGATAGGTCGACATAATGCCCATGGTGCTTTTCAACATTTGGTTTCCATCGGTGATGTGACTGAACACAAGTATTATGACCCCTTGTCAGAGTACGGAACCGAGAGAGCGACCTCTCCTTCATGTCAGTCGTATTAGTGATTTCTATCAAGAGGAAATTAAATCTGCTGAACAAAATGCGATGGATAGTCTACTATGGAGCAAGGGGTCAAACCTGTAAAAATATTGGATAAGTCTATACTCGTCTACATATGGTAGAACAAGAAAGCCACGCTACCTAACGGGTTTCCCAATAGGAATGATACAATTTAAAATGGTTATACGAGTATATTCAACACTGCGTATTATTTTTTGACATTTCTTATGTCATTTGTGTTCAGTAGGTTATGCCATTTAATCATGGAAAGATACACGCTTCAACAACGTTTAGAAATTTAAGCAGAATTCATGCGCAAGAGAGTATTGATTTGGGAGCAGCAAGTGTAAGAGAAAATCCAAATTTATCGGTTCCATGTCGTTCTCAACAATTAAATCTTTCTCAAACAACAACATGGAGAATTTTAAGAAAAAAATTAGGTTTACATCCTTACAAAATTCAACTGGTTCAAGAACTGAAGCCATTCGACCACCATAAACGTTGGTTATTTTCTGATTTCGTTAATGGAGAACGATACAGAACAATGTTAAATGATTTTTTTCCTGCTGTTGTTGAGAATAATCTGGAAGATATGTGGCTTCAACAAGACGGTGCCATCTGCCACACAGCCACCTTAACAATCGATTTATTGAAAACAAAATTTGGCGATGAAATTATCTCAAGATTTGATCCAATTAATTATCCTCCCAGGTCGTGTGATTTAACACCTTGTGATTTCTTTCTTTGGGGATATGTTAAGTCACAAGTTTATGCTGATAATCCAACAACAATTGAGCAATTAAAAATCAACATTGAACGTGCTATTGATGAAATACAGTTAAATTTATGTGAAAAAGTGATGATAAATTGGGCTGACAAAATGCAGTACGTACGGAGAAGTCGTGGTGGTCACTTGAATGATGTTATTTTCCAAACATAATGGCATAATGTAACCTTTGAAATAAAAAAAAATGTTGGTCTCACTGAATAATTTACGTGTTTTTTCTTTAATTTTTAAAATGTATCATTCCTGTTGGAAAACTATACGGTAAGAAGAAACGTTTTGATTAAATTGATCGAACCTCGATGGTAGATGTTGGTGTGGGTCCTAAATCAGTTGATAACATACAGACAACTGAATTATCAATCCATTATGTTAGGTAAATTCCAGTTTCGATCATTTTTATGGATTCTTAGTACCTGCGTTGCTTTTTTCTTATTATTTTTTTATGAGGGATCGAACAACTTTTCTTAATTCTATTCTCAGATTTTTTAAATAAGCTAATAATGGTAAGCTTGTATATAAACTGTCAAAGTAGAATGAAAATGGCAATTGTTGAACGTTTTCAGAAAAATTATCGATCGTGTTCACAAGAGGAGCAGCACATTTGCCGAATCGCTCCTCATATGATGTGGTTGATCTTGGATTTTTGTCTTAGTACACTTTAAAGTTTATCATGTGTACCCGCTTGGAAAACCTTAGATCCAAAACGCAACGGCTTACCATTTATAAATTGATTGCATTCGTGCTTTCCGAATTATGCGATCATGGTTTCGTCGAACGATAAATGCTGGGATGGAAATGCTCTAACATTTTTGATTTAATGTGTTCAGTTATATGTCTTAGTTTCCATATCTTATCATTCATATTTTGTGCACTCTGCAAAATGTCCTCAAAACGATTTCGACGCATGCTGTTATACACAGTATTATTGCGTCAATCGCTTTCATTGATCCACATGGCTCTGTAACTACATTGTTCGTTGTACTGGCAGTAAATTATTGGTCAAGGAATTGCAGTGGATTTGGTTAGAAAAATGGGTTAATTTACTTGTCGACTGCTGCTGAATAATACTATCTACCAACCATTTAGTTGAATAACAATCAATTCTAATTTATTCCTTTGAAAATTAGGTTTTTTTTTAAATTTGCCCTCTTGAACCAGAATAGATTTACTGTTTTTGAAAATCATTTTAAAGCGTAAAGATAAGGTGTCCAGAAAAGACGTAAACAATTTTAGCAGAAATTAATGTGTATTTCAAATCCAAAAAAAAAAATAGCTTCATCGTGTCGCTCTTAATTACTGACACCTTCAAATAGTCGAGCCTGGTGATCTGACGTTCTTCTTCATGTAATCTGAAGCAGTGATTCGTAGACGGGAACTAGGTCCATTAAATGTTTTATTGTCAAAACGTGTGGTACTCAAACATCCAGCTTCTTTCAGAATCCCGCTTCTTCATTAATAAAAATGGTTTGCTATTAAAATTGCACGGTGGTTCAAAATCCCCAAAAACGGGCAAATTATAATAGCGTTCTATGATTTATTTGGAATTTCGTATAGAGCCGACATGAATTGCAAACAGTCATTTGAATCGTGCAAAAGCTAGCGTTTATGGATTTTTGAGGTTGAACAAATAACTAAATACAACAGCTCATTAATTTCGGTCGCTTATTCAAAAATTAGATCAAAAAATGTATAAAAGTTATTTTAGTTTAGTTAGGATATGTGAGGATGGAAGAAATAAACTTAATATTTTCAGGAAATACGCAATAATATGCGGTATAGATATTATATGTTTCATTTGATTTGTTTGGAGTTAATAAATGTTAGCTGTTTCAGATGATAAAGTTTTATTTGATTTCGAAGGAGTTTTTCTTAAGCTGGAAATTAAAGAATCCGACTACACCAGAAGTCGATGGAAAACCTCTGTTTTCTATATAATGCTCTTTTCATACAGCCTCTCACTAAAACTGAAATATTTAACAATAAACATTTAAATTTTAGTGAGGCAATATTCCGAAAAAGTTCAATATGCACAGCTTAATCTGCAAAATTCAGATACCGATTACTGTTTAAAGAAATGCTGTGCTCAGTTGTCATCTTTTGTTATGAGTTTTGGATAGCAATAACAATTCTCAAGCGATCCTTAAATCTTTTTAAAATTGCTGCATTTAGATCTGTGGCATCTTTTTGCCATCCAAACGTGCTTGACATTTCCTATACATAATTTGAATCTTATTTCCTGTGACAAGCATTTAAAACTGCGTTCCACGCTTGCAACGTTGATATTTCTAGTATAAATAATATTTTTTACGGTATGGTAGTGCACTTGTTGTTCTCGATAGCGAAGAAGGTAGTGCGATTCCCAGTAGTAAGTAGAGAAAAAGTTATGACTGAGAGTTCGGTTTTTTTAAGTTTTCCGTTTTTGGATTAGTTATTAGATTTTCTCCTATTATGTTGACCAATAAACATGCAAAGTAATCAAATGTTTTCGTCGCGACAACGCTACATAATTGTTAGATCTCGCCGGATCAAAATCTTTTCATTAATTCATGAAAAACTAGCATTTTTGCATTTTTTGTAATATTTCATCGAAATTATGATTACGACAAAAACAAAAATGGAAATATTGTACATGAGTTTTCTGAGTTCTAAGAAATATTTGGGGCTACATATTTTTTTTAGTTTTTTCAAAGAATCAATCTCATTCCAAAAATGTATAATTTGTTGTAATTAGTTTCACTGTTAACTTCCATTATAAGAATGGCCTCTCTAATAATAGGGGGAATGGAATTGGTTGGTGCCAATAAATGTAAACAAAGGATTGCGAAAACTGAACTGTTTTATAAACACCTAAAATTAAGGCTTGAGACTTAAACCATAAATATTGCAAGGGTGGTGTTTTTTGTGCTCTTCATCCAGGCCAGTCGGCAATTTGATCAATCAGTTATAGATTGAGGTATGTCTTATAATACTTATACACCTCCAAGCAGATTTTCTAGAATCTGCAAGAATTGTTGTTTGAACATAAGTTATATTAAAATAAATATGTACTTACAAATAAATAACTATTGTTTTCATTTTTGTCATAAACATCTGGAAACTAATGTTTGGTAAACAATTGTTAACAACTGTAAACAAGGTGAATGATTAGAACAGGTGGAAATAAATGTAAGAAATTTTCGCCATTAGAACAATTGTTAGCAATTTATTTTGTGTCTCGATGGAAAAGAAGCAGAGCCACGAACAAATGCAAACCAAATTTTAGTATTGCCCAAAATATTTTTGTTGGCAGTTTTTAGTTCGACGTACATATATGTTTTTGATAAAACACTTGATCTATGTATTAAATTAGCAAAGTAGTTTAAAAAAAAATAATACTTTTAATCATGCAGCAATAAATTAACTTCTGACATAGTATAAAATGGTCCTTTTCTTTCCAATCATTGTATGTTTCTGCTAAGAGCACTAATAAGATATAATTATTCATTTTAGATTCGATCCGTAAGACCAAGCTGTTGGAATTAATGATAAAATGACAAAAAATAATGTGTGTCTAAAATCACTATTCTGGAAGGTGTGAAAGTTGCTGCCTCGAAAAGGGTTTTCAGTCTTTTTTATTACTCGTCCTTTATTACGTGTATAGGTGCCGGATCATAAATTATAAAAAATCGTACGGAAACTACCGTTTAGGCACTGGTCTGGGTTTTATTGGTTTTAAATCCTATATAATCTTACCGTTAAAATGACTTGGACCAAGCAATAATTTTGTTACCAACACAATTCTCCATTTTGGCGCTGGTGGCAAATTATTCGTTTATTATAAAATATGTGCAGAAAAATAGGAAATCCAAATAATTTTCTTTGATGACCACAATTAGTGAAACAATTGAAATTTATCCTATCTATTTCTAATAATCCTTATTTTCAATGTAACTAAAGATGCAACCGAAGATACAATCGGTCATAGCATACACACACATTTTTGACATTTTCCATTCCTTTATTTTCGCATAATTTCAGTTTAGTTTTGGTGTTGAACGTTAACCAATCTACACGTAACTTTCTGCGCAGGTGCTCAATTCAATTTAAATCCCACGAATGAGCTCCGGCCATTGAGTAGTATTAATATTATTGCGAAAGGTGGCTACACTTCTGCTTAAAATATTATTTAAGTAATACTATCGTCATAGCTCTCTCAAGCCAAACCAAGTCTCTTTGCCAAATTAAATTTGGCCCTTCTCCAATACATTCACATGAATTTGCCAGACGCCAAATGGCAAAATATTTTATGTTCTAGTGAAATCAAAATTGATTTATTTTGCATAGTTCTAGTAAATACGTGAGACATTTCAAAGAAAACGATACGATATGCGATTTACTGAAAAAACCGTCAATCATTGCAATGGTAAAGATTTACAGTTTTTTTTGTTGTGGTCGCGTAGTGTCTTGGTATGAAGTATAAAATAAATATTGTTTTAAGCGCCACTATTCTATTTTTTAAGGAGGACCATATGCTCTTCACAAGGGTTTTCAGCAAGATCTAAAACACAAGGCGAATTTGGAGCACCTCAATCATCGAACTTAAATTCGACTGAGCACCTATGAAAGGATGTAAACCGAGAATTGGGTTAATTCCCAACTCTAAAAAATAAACTGGAACCAATTGACATTTTAGAAGAAATCAATATTAAGTTTAATTCCTGATAAAACGTATATATAAAATAGACATAGATCAATAGGCTATGTTTCAATTGTTGGATGAATTGTGACCATCAAAATGAACTATTATAATTATCGATTTTATTGTACACCACTATACGTTGATAATGCCTTGCAAAATACCGCAAATCCCATCGCAATTCCTTCATGCAAAAATTAGTTTTAAATCCAAAAGCCACTTATCTAAAGACCACGTTAATTTTCCGAGTTGGGTGGCTCGAACCATCTCGTGAGGTTTCATTCCCTAGCATTTTATTTTTATCTAAGCAATTCGAGTGTATAAAATAGATGTTACCAAAAATGATAATACTTGAAAGTTATATCATGTAGAATATGAATATAAGTACATATTTTTATTTTTAAATTATAAGTAGTGAAATGGAAACATGTTTCCCCTTACAGTGCAGAAACCGTCATTTTATATTTTCCTTATTTTTTTATTATTAATATTTAACTTATTTGAGCATTTGGCCGGATTGTGTACTGAATAGATAACCCGGGTTGCGACAAGATGTCATCAGTTTTCAAAACAACCAAATATTAAATTTCCTTTCTAGTTTTACACAAATTTTTTTACGAAATTTGAAATTTTATTATTGGCTTAGAATGCTCGATACTGGTTGCGATGAAATGTTATGTCAATGGAAATAAACCTTTTACTCTTATCCACCAATCAAGTATAAACTCTTTAACTTTCTTAAATGAAATGTGTGGTTTTTACTTCGTTGATCTGGAAGCCAATATAAAAGAGCATAGTAGGAGTAAATATATAGCAGACAACTGCGCCGGTTATTGTGCCGTACACCACCTGAAGTTATTTCGGATGTCTTCAAAGTTTACCTTCTAAAATCATTGCACTTTAATAAATCCAAATAAAACAAAACGTGTCATAATGTGTTGTTTTTTTTTAATACTATCTTACGACTGCTACTAGCCTGCAATAAAATTTCTCAGAGCAGAAGTTTTGTGGTTTACCGGCCTCTTTGGACGAGAAGTACTTTGGACAAAAATTTCTAATGGAAACTAGTATAATTGTATCCAATTGTGGTTCTTAGTTGTAGTCAGTAGCTATTTCTTTTATGTAGCGTTAATTGCTGATGTCTCCATGGCCGATGTTGAACGATGTTTGTGTTTGTGACTCATTTGTTTACCTAATTTATTTAAAAACAGGAAGTTTCTGTAATGAAATATATTTCATCTTTTCTATAGTTGTTTAATTTTAAAAAAACATTAGTCCGGTCTTTGGAGGTCTAGTCGGCCTAAAGTAACCCACCTGAATTTTTTGATAACGATTCTCAGTAAGAACTCAAATAAAATTCAGATTAAAGAACACAAAATACCTTTTTTCCACATAAAATACAGTTTTGTTGAAGGTAAAATTTTCTTTTGTAGGATTAACACTGGTTGAAATTTACAAAATACTTATTTAAATAAATTAAAATGCCAAAATAATTTATATTTGTTTTGTATAATTTGTAGAAACGACCAAGTTATCAATATAGATGAAATGTTAATAAATTAAATTATTTATTACATCGGTCATAGACCTTAGAAAATGAAGAAATACCCAATTTTAAGTGCTAGAAGCGAACAATACACACAATTACAGATAAAAGAAACCGAATGACCGAGTTCGGATCACATTATTCTAAGAAAGTTTCAAATGAAACCACTTTTAAACCAAATAACGTAATAGGCGAAAAGTAGAAACGTGTCGTATTTACACATAATCTGGCCAAATCATGGATATCATAGCATAACACAGGGCTTTTTTGTCGTGGCCATCGTGTTTTTCATATCTTAATATCTCGAAAATCGTATGGGCTTGGAGATGTGTGAGTAAGTGTTAAAATTAAAATAAACTCGCACGTAACGCAGTTGACTTAAAGAACATTATAATAAAAGGGATATCTTTGTAATTTTACAAAATAGTTTAGAATAAAAATAAAATGATTGTAAATTAGTGTGATTATCGTAAAATCATCTAAATGTATTTGGGGAAATAAACGAAAGATAAGTAAAATGATTGGCTGTAAACTCGTGCAAGCTGAAATCCCAATAGAAAAAGAATGATTGGAAAAATCGTGTAAAAGTATATACACAATTTTGTTCAACTTTTCAACTTAGTCGAAAATTCGAAATTCAAGAACATCCTTTATATTTTCCCAGCTTCTGAGAGGAGCATAATGGGCCCGGCCCGGCATCCTTTTTTAGAGGAAAAAAGGATCGATTCGTAACGTAACAAAAATAATATTAATACAGAAAAATGAATCCATTCATTTGAATAGTATGAAAGTATAGTCCTAAGTGTAAGTTTGTTTCAAACGTACCTCTGAGAAAATCTTCCAAATTTTAATTATTTAATCCTTCGTCTCGACTCTAACTTATTATTTACACTTATAGTAACAGGTATGAATTGAGTCTTTCTAGCAAAATTAAGTACCACTCTGTTTTATTTTTTAGCAGTTTTGCAAACTCAGTTCTCCAATTACGATTTCCTTTTAAAAATACGATTCGAACGAACTTTAATAAATTATCTGAATACGGTAAAATTCATTATCACCTAAAAATAATTGCATCGAAAATAAAAATAATGCTCACGGCAACTTAAAATATCAATAAAAAATAATTTCAATAACCGAGTTCAATAACCTGACAACACATTAATAAATGTATACACTTGTATAAATACTATCATAAACCATACATATCCGTATAATAATAATACATTCAACAATATTTGACATTGACCTTGCACTTGACATACCTATATAACTATGCAATTTTTGCACACATTTGTGTCTCAATACACACCACATACCAACCAATTTTCTTTTTATGGAATTCTCACTACCACAAGTCTATCCATATCGAAAACACTCAAATCTCACGCACAATTTTTCATCTAAAAATGAAAATAAAAAATCATAAACATTTCACACACATTCATACCGTTAAACACATTTGCAAAAAAAAAAATGTAAATGAAAAACAAATACTCGAAAGTACTCGATGTCGTTGTCGTTGCTCCAAACACAATCATAATTATATGCGTATTTGAGAAGTGTAGTTACCCAACACAAAAATAAAATGTTGTTTGGTAACTCATCATTGTGTATTTTTTTTTTCGTTCGTTTGGGGTAACCCTTTTTCCTAGTCTCTAGTAGTATATCGTGTGTTCCGTATAGCTCCCCAATACAATAACACCCTAGAACACATACGCGATGGAAAATACAATAAAATTTCACATGTGCTCTGTTTCCTCTTGTCGCTCGTTACACACAAGATACAAATATGTACACACATTTTTCTTTTTTCATCTTATATTTTTCACGCGTGTTAGTTTTCATCATCATCAACATACTTTTGGTGTTGTTGTTGTTCTTGTTATACGAGTATACCATTTTCTACCACCAATCAAGCCGAGAAAACTAATGTATATAGAATATGTAGCACACCACCAAAAAAAAATATATTACACCACCATCATCAAATTACACACCACCACTATCTATTTTATGTAGCATAAAAAAATTTGCTATCAGAAAATACAACAACAAAATGTTAAACATAAAATCTTTTATGTATATGTTTTTGTTTTATTTTTAATTTTGCATATAAGTATGTATGTTGGATTCTGTTTTCTTTTTTTTTGTCGGAAAAGAGATGGAAATGGTGCATACACATGTATATGTTATATGTTTCCTTTTATGTAAGTATTATGATTATTACATGTTGATTCGAACAATATGATTTGAAGAAAAAATTTGATTCTTACTGTATGTTATAAACCTACATACTTATGTATTTAATACAAATAAAAAGTACCTACACACCACACACAAAGCCAATTTATGATAATAAGCTGTAAGTATACAAAAGAAAGTCGTCTTCAGATCTACACGCAAACACAATAATGTTTTGTTTACATTACATTATTTACTACTTAGCTCATCGTCGCGTACCTCGTTTGTATTCCTCTTACATTGTTGAGAACACGATGATGATGGTACGTACATTCAAGAAATACATTTCTTTGATGTTTATCCGCGTGCACTCTTATCTTTAGATTTTGTCTCGACAAAACGGTTTCGCTAGCCGGCATCATCATTCCGTAGTTCTCGATCGATTCAAGTATATTTGCTTATTCTACCCTTGCTCTAGTCTAAATTAATATTAATACTCATAAGACCATTCTCACATTTAATATTAAAAAAGGGGTCAAAGAAACACAAGTATTTTTGCTGAATCCATTTTTTATATCCTTGGGTGTATGTTTGGCAATGCTAGTATGTTATATATGTTAAAAGGTACCTAGCCATTCATGATCACCGAAATGTAAAATATTTCAAATTTTTTTCGTAGCTATTATGTGCTGGGAACTTTTTTTTGCAAGAAATGAAAATCATTTGTAATAAATTCAAGAATTTTTGTTTTCAACAACGTCGTCTCACAGACTTTTGCTTTGTTGCAGTTTTATTCAAATCAACCTCTATTCTTGGGTTGAAGAGACTTGAAATATTTTTTTCCAAACAAGGATTAAAATATTAGTTGCGGAATACAGTGGGTTTAGTCTCTTGGGCGGAGAATAACAAAATTTATTTTGGCTGTAGAAATGACTATGCTTAATTGATTAATAAATAGAGTCATTTGTCAATGTCTCAATGAAACTATTGCTCGAATAAGGACGGGTTGTTTATACAATAAATTAGGATTAGTTTATGCTTTTCCCGATTCTTGTATAATTCGCTGGGTAAAATTTCTTAGTCCAGAAGCTACGATATATGAGTAATTAAAATCAGTCTGAAAATTGAATTATGTGTTGGTTTGTGGTCAGGTCAACCGTATCTTGGCGGTCAGAAAATTTTATGGGATCGTTCACGGAATTTCAGTATTTTATAATAATTCTCAATAGATGCCGTCAATCCTTTGAAATCCTTTGAAACGTTTTTATTACTTTGTTCGTCTATTTGGATGACAACCGTATTGGTATTCGTCCACAAAGTCTGTTCGCCGCTATAGATTGATATATGTGAGTTCTATGTTTTTTCTAAATGCCTTTAAATGTTGATAAATGTCTTTTGGACATACTAAATTTCATCATTCTGATAAGCAGAATAATAATTAGTGTACTCTGACTGGATCGACCATATTCCACCACTATTTCATTCATTTACTGAAGATTTGAAAATCATATATTTTGTTGTTGTTTCTCTATAAAAACGCTTAAATATTCTGAATTTTGTTACTGTGGTTAAGAATGAATATAATTTAGTCCATAGTCCTGTATGTTAAAAAATCAAAAAGAAGTTACGCTGTATCGCGTACAATTAATTATCTGGTTGTATTGGTTACTCTATTTAAGTTTTTCTCATGAACTTTTATTTGGTCGTTGTAATCTTTTTGAACCTCGGTTGCTTTTTAATTTTTCTGTCTACGAAATGATTTTCATGAGAACATTGATATTCGACAAATTTTAATTACACCATCAACGTCAAGCAACCATTGCTTGGGTTAGTACAAATTTGAGTGAACGCATAGGAATATCCTATAAAGAAATAGTAAAATTAGAGAAAAACGAGATCATGCTTCCCGGATGCCTGCATGAAAATATGTGAGTATAGTAAACAAAAAGTCAACTATTTTGGAGGACAACCACCGTTATGATTTGACGCCAGACGGCAGACAAATTAGATGCCTAGTTATCCCTTTTTTATTTTATTTATTTATCTTTAATTTGTCCTGGGGCCTAGGCATTTCCAACTCTTTCGCGGTTCGCTTTTCTCGTCCTTACTTTTTTGCCATTTCCAAACTCTAATCTCGTTAATGGCAGTCCAGCTTTCGGTATCAAAACGTTTATAGGTTCGCCAAAGAAAATATATTAATATGTCTCCGTTTGTTTCGCTCAAAGGATCATTAAGGATGAGAGATCTTTGCTTCTCAAATTGGAATTAGTCAGCCAATTGTTAGAATGTATTAAGAATGCTCTAGTATTAAGAGCGATGTTACTCGCCAAAAAAAGGCCGTTTTATTATCAATGCGGCGTTGATCGGCGAAACATAGTACCGCCTTGTGATTGATCTTCTCTTCTCTAAAAAAACGGCGATTTTCGCCTTTTTCGAAAGATAATTGTCTGGCAAAGTCCACTGTTTTGGCGATTGTTCCATTTATGGCGTGTAGTGATGGACGCATATTTCGTTAACAGTCACGAAATGCCGTAGACCCTTTCGGAGTGTGCTGAAATATGTCCAAACAGTGCTCCGAAGTGGTCATGCGGTTCCGTTTTATGTACCATTGGTACCAGTACCAATTCAGTTAGTGATATTTTGTCCGCGTTAGATATTAACAATGTTAGCAATCTCTCGGAAATAGAAGGAATTGAATCAATTACAGATATCGCATTTAATCGTAAATTTTGATAGTTGTCGTTCGAAAGGTGGTATACATACTATTACATATATTGCCCCTTAGAATATGATTTTGAATATACCCGGTCTAGTTTCAGCCAACAAGCCCCAATTCGGCTTTTTAATTTATTAAGCGTAACTTTTATTTTTAGGTCTTGAACATTTTTCTTGCAATAATTATTCATAGTTGTTCAATTGGTATCGAACACGGATTGACTAGGTCAATTTTTATTGTTGAAAATCCATTCTTTAATAGTTAACGATAAACTGTGAGGGTGGTCTAATGCATAATTGGCCCCGGCCAATATCCTGGTCGGAACTATTACAAGGTGAGATAAATTGTGGAAAAGTTGCCGGGTTTGAATTTTACAAACCGGAACCATTCGAACGCTTGCAAAATGAGCAAAAGGCCCTTTTTTGAAAAGCCAGTCTGACCCAGATTTTGAGTAGCTGGAAACATAAGCGCTTATGCATAATTATTGTGGACATTTAGTACAAAACCATCCACATATTCTAACTGTATTAAGTCAATTACACGGTCAACTACACAGTTTGTTCTCAAATTTTATACGGAATTTGTTAATTGTGTAAATTGCAAACGCTGGATGAATGGGCAAACTGTATTCTTTTTTCCGGTCGGCACCGTAATCGTTTTGGCTGTCTTTACTGTAATGCTGGCTGACTTATTCAGAATTAACAATGATCGTTATGCAAGCGCGAAGTACTTTCGACTGTGAAAAATCCGGTTCATATCCAGATTTCGATTTTAAATTTGTATGTTGCGCAACCATTCAAAATTCAGTTTGCTGCTTTAATTTTCTCGAATGATCCCGACTTATAAGAAGTTGCTTCCCGTTGGCTTTTCATGAATCTGAGTGACAGGCATTCTAAAGTCTTTAGCCTTAATAATTATGATATAGATTGTACGTTCTTATTGTATAATGGTCATGTTGATTCCAGCTAATTTCGAGTTTTTATGGTTGGTTTGATTCCAGGTTTTTTATCGTTCCGGCTGAGGTCATTTATTGCCTATATGCATGTAATGGAATACATAATCACAATACTGTCTTATCTGCTAGTGTTTTCTCTAGAAATAGGATAGCCACATAGTTTCTGAAATTTTAAAGTTCAAACAGTTTATAATTTTACTGATTCAAGCTAATTAAATCATGGTTTAACTTCTAAAAGTTATATATCTAGGCTTACATTTGCGTCTGGGGTAGTATTGGGAAAATGAACCATTATTTGAGTTATCAGAGTTGAGCACCAAATATTGAATAATTTGAAATCTAATACTAAATCAGAATAGCACGAGTTTGTTGAGTATAACTGACTCCTGCGTTCCAGTTGTGAGCCAGAAAACGAAATCCCTTAAAATAAAATGCCATAAAATAGAATGTCGGATGAAATCGTGAAACTTGAATTCGCGAAACAGGAAATTCTAAATTACGAAATATTGAAATCAGCTCGGTAGAAAATAGCTGATTTTAAAAAGTTTGGGTATTTTTCGGATTTACGTTTGAATTTTACAATTATTAAAAACACCCTTTTGCATTTTTATAAACTTAGTATTATTGATCAAACTTTGAAATAATTTAAAATTTAACTGCGAAAAATGAACAATTGAAAATACTCTTGAAATTATCTGCTTTTCAAGTTTTATTACTACTCTCAAACTAACTGTGTATATTTATGCTAAATCCAGTCGCTATTGGGCACTGTAAATTGAACATTACAACCTCGCAGATAAACTATGACATTTGACTCGACAGTATCAGTGGACACTGCCCACCCCAAAAACCAATAGATTTTTAATAGAACACAAATTCAAATTTGTTTTACAGAAAGAAATCTAAAGGAATTACTGTTGGATCAGTAATATTTATTTCCGTACATCGCCTGAAATAAATTTTAAGAACATTTTCAATATAATGCTCGGTGTTGATTTTGACACCCGTTTCGGTAAAAACAGCGAGCACTTCGCTTTTTCTAAAATAGCTCTCCAAACCATAACTGAAACATTTTGACACGTTTACACGAAAAAGGAGAGGTACAAGACCCTCTCGAAGTAAGAACATCTTTTCATTCGAAAATATAATTTCATCACCATGTGCCAGGAGCGTAACATCTTAGATTTTGCAAACCTAGATTTCTGATTCTTGTTGATCCTTGTTGAGTATGCGATACATTGATGAAGGCCCCACATTCAGACTGACTTCGAATTTGTTCTGTACAGTTTTTACTCATATTTTTGTGTGAACAGGATACGAGTTCGGTATAGGAATTTGCGATTTATAGCAATGAGCAACGCTCCAATAATTGATTGGACTGTAGGACCAATTACTCGACAAGATGTGCCGTATAACGCCGTTCCTATTCCTACAACCTGTTTACACATAACAAGAGGGGATAGGTAATGCATTTTTTTTAGGAAGGAACGACTCGAAGGGAGCATACGGTTTAATAGGTTTGATGGTTAACAATGGTATTGGTTTTCAACCTCTTTAAATCAACACCTAAGAAAAAATATTATTATTTCGCATGCATCTGGAGATTTCGTGAAATACTTTTCAGCTTCCTAAACATTATAAAACATTATAATTTAATTATTCCCAAGCTACTGAAATTAAATCAAATTAAAGAAATGCTTATGGTCTTGAAAGCTCTAAAAATATTTACTATATAGTTCCAATTTCGTATTCAGCTTTGAGGTGTTCGGTTTTGATTTTCTACCCTATTCCGATTTAACTCGATCTGGTATCTGTAATACAACGAAACAGGTTTCAAATTTGAATTTATCAAGTTTCATGATGAAATAATTATCATTGATCAACGTCTTACATTTACAATTCTACACGACCGACACACATTCCAACCGAGGGTTAACTATTAACAAATTCGTTTTATTATTTTACATTTTGATTTCTGAGAAATTTTCAAATTGTGCAAACTAATTGTAAAATTAAGTAAGTTTAAAATTTAAAATATCAACTAAAATTAATCGTTTTTTGTGTGTTGTTGTTGTCGTCGTCGTCGTCGTCGTGTATAGTCACATTTTGAATGTACTTCATCCAAACCTCGTCAAAATAGCACCAGAGAAATCAATCATTAAAATCGTTGAGGTCTAATCCAAAATAATATGGTGGATACGTACATACTCGTATTATATACGAAGAGCAGAACATTAAGTTTTTATTAGCATGCAAGCTCAACAAAATTTTAAAAACGAAAAATTAAATTTATCTGATTTCATTTAAATCTCTAGCGACATCATTTTCAGTGCAAACCACAAATGATTTTTTGAAGTTGTATGTTGAGTATGCGGAATATTACAAGAAAGAAAGTAGATTGGGTTTTTTGTAAAATGTCTGTGATTCATGTATATGTATGTTATGTACAGAGTGGTACATAAACATTATACGTTTTGACCACAATTTTAAATTTTCATCAAAACATATTAGTCATCACATCATCATCATCATCATCACGGCCGCATATGATTAATATTCACACGCATGTCATAAATTTAACTCGTTAATGTTAATTTCCAAAAAAAATTGTGTGATTTGAATATTAAAAGTTTCGTGTATTACGAAAAATTTCTCAATACAATAAAAATCGTCTGCCTTGTCATGATCGGCTGTATTGTGTGTTGCGATGAAAAATGGACGATAGAAATGAAAAAAAAAGAAAAAAATTGGTTAAGAAATCAATTCCTTGATTCATTGAATACATTTTCCAATCAATCATTACATTTTTGCCACGCTTAAATAATTTTTGGTTTGGTTTCGTTTACTTGAACGTACACAATGCAGTATTTCATCGTTGTATCGCGTGATGGGCAGTTGTTGTTGTCGAACGAAGGGAATTTTATTTTTATTTTTGTAATCAACTATAATTGAGTTCATTGTTGAGAACGGAACGCCGAAACATAATATAATCAGCAAGGCGAGTTCACGGAGACAAACGATCTTTTTGGTCGTGGTTGTGTTGCAGTTGCAGTTTATTATACATGGGGCTCCTGTTTTATGCATACAAATAAAGCGAAATATTTAATCCGTCAACGTCAATTATGTCAATTAAGGTTATGTATAATAAATAACATAAAAATAGGTTGATGACGCAAGCATAAAATGTTGTTTGAATGACGAATATGATGTATTATACACACACACGTACAAAATAAAATCAGTTCAGAGAAGGAGACAAAAACGGACATCCTATAACGAAATAACTAATGTGTACAATTCAACTGGGAGTCATTTATTGATTTAATTTTCCAACCGAACTAGCCAATATGTAGATAATTTAAAAATTTGCATGCTAAGTATAAAGAGACGATATTATGGGAGTACTAAGAATCACCCACCGCTCTGTGTAATTTATTGATTGCATTTTGATACAAAACAATCATATTTCGATTTGTGTCGTTTGTAGTTTTATAGAGTCAACCCACATAAGTAAACTCGTGCTCACAATCGCAACGTTAAATTTCTGCTCTTTGAAAAATTACGATATTGACTTAAAAATTACGAACAAACAGATTATCAATAATTGTTTTTGGCACGAGAAACTAAATTGAAATATGTATGTATAGCTACTCCAGTTCGTTTAAATTGGGCCAATTAAACATCATTAAGTTGTTGGAAAAGATCATTTGTCATCATGGAAGTAGCTTGTAAAATGTATAACTCGCAGCGCAGCGGTTTAGTATACTTCGCTGGGAAATTAAAATCGGCAAATTACTAAGCTACTATCTATGTTAATTAATTACTAATATTAATAGAGATTTATTACTATAGTTTTTATTACACAACAATATACATAAAGATGAAGGTTGCTGATATTTGTATCCAAGGTTATTTTCTACATTATTTAAATACATGTAAACGAAATTATTGGTGTTAGGTTTATTTCAGATGGAGGTAAGGGTAATATGGAATTTATTCGAATGATTAGAATTGGAATGCTGGGTTTTCGTAATTCTTAAAAAATTACTTACATGTTTCAAATTATGAACTATTCTAAAGGAAACCTAATAAATTTCGGACGGAAATTTTTGTCCGATTCCTGCGGATTTCCAATAAGATCAAACATCTCTTCATAAACCGGTCACTTTAAACAATTCGTAGACATTTATAATCAATGTTATCCATCATTCTTCTGTAACCCTAGCTTCTTACTCATAAAAGTAACTCTGACGATATCTGGGGTTGTCGAATGTACGTGTTAAAGGGACCAATATGAGCGGTGTTCATTGTGTCAGTTTTAGGCATATTTATCTGTAATTTTCAAACATTCTTTACATTGTGGACTTTTAAATATTTATTTATAATTTTAGTGTAACATTAAGCTTCTTGTCGTTGTTTCGACTTTCAAAACGTTTTGAGGTTTTGTAGTAGTGTGCGTTCTGCACAATATGCAGAAAGTTTTGAACCATGATGCAACAAACCGTAGACAGCGCTTACTTCATCAATAACTCTGATTTGCATGTAAATGTTTCTAGGCTAAAAGTTTCGTAATTCGCCAATTCAACTTAAATTGTTAATCCGAACAGCACTTGAATTTGATACTCAGCTGAACCACAAGTTGTGACTCACTGAGGATCCCATCTTTATATATTACTGTCGTATTGCTTACAACATAACTATCAAAAAATAATTAATTAAAATTGCAAGGCCTCTCCGTTTGATTTTTGTATAACTCTTCACAGTCACATGCCCATGTGCTTCCTGTAGCAGCCTGGACACAGGCTAGAATTTAATGAATCAATCATTCGTTAATCTGAACAATAATACTTGATTTCTGTAGCCTTGTTGAGGTGAGTTTGAAGTAAAGCGCTTCTAGAATCCTGTACAATCCTCTTCAAAGTTCCAATGCAAATGAGCAACTGTTACTCAACAGAAGAGTACTGCTGAGATTTGTTTCCTCAATTCAGAACAGAGAACCAGACCTAAAACCCCAAAACATAACTTAGAATCAACGTCTCTACTTTCCGAACTTATCCTATCGCCAATATTACCAATCAACAAATCTTCTGTTATACAAAGCCACGGACACGTTGCTTGGCACGAAGTTTAAAATTCCAGTGAACGTAAAATTTTCTGAAAATTCAAAGGTGTTTAAATGCGGTTAGGTTTAGGTTAGGTTTCAGTGGTTGCTTACTGCACACTTAGGCCAATTTTTAGGCCCATTGTGATACCACTCATTCACTCCACATCATTAACCCACCACCTACTTCACCTACTCACACAACTACAGTATACCACCTGCACATTGCAAGCTCCATGTCAACCTGTACATTGACATGGAAGGTGGGTCGGCGCGTGACACGGAATTCTGCACTCCATCAGAGGGTCTTAGTTGTATTTATTAGCATCACCGAACGTAATCGATGATGAAAATTCGATTTGCATCTAGCCTCTGATGGGATTCGAACCCAGCACCTCCCGGTCCAAGTGCCAAAGCTTTAACCACTGCACCACTTGTCCGGTTAAATGCGGTTAAAAAGCAGCAATTAAGATTTCACCACACCCAATACCCCATGATGATATTGACATTCTTTTGACGCGATCATTCTATTTTTGTCATATATCAAAAAATTAACGTTTCATTGTTGTTTTGACCAAAAGAAAAACTATTTTTGTGTGGTGTACAGAGACGTACGTATGTCATTTTGTGTAGGACAGTAATCTGTTTGAACAAGGAAAAATACATAAAATTTCTTTTCCATGTTCTAATGACACGAGAAAATTGACAAAATAACAGGACATTAATAATACATATAACTATTCGTCATGGTTTGAGGCCCCATCACCTTATTGGGAAATTCGGTTGGTTTATAGGGAATCGTGTAGCCTCGTAAAATGTTAATTTCGTTATTACCGACTTAAATACCGCATATCTACAGTGGGCTCCACTGTTTATTACAAGGGGGAACAACTGTTTATTAAATTATAATCAATTTAGAATATTTCTATGAATAAAATAACCATACCAATTTTATTAATTTTATTTTTTATTGAGTGTTTAAAAATAAACAATTAAAATACAATGCCAAAAGTTAGTTCAAATAAAAATAAAAAATTGATATGCGTTGTGTCTTCCCAGATATCTTATATATTTATAAACATATTCCTGTTGCGTCTCCTGGAAATAGGAATCCTGCGGTCCCATAAATGTTCCATAGGGTTTAGATCGAAATCTACTTCGTTATCCTGAAAATATTCTTTAGTTATCCTAGCTGTGTGCTTAGGATCATTGTCCTGTTGGAATTTGAAGGCCCGACCTAAATCCATTATTTCAGCAAATTGTTGTCGCGTAGAATATTACAATAGACCTGTGCTGTCATTCTGCCTTCAATTATTTGCATCCGACCCACCGTTCCAAGAAAAACACCAACCAAACCATCATACTGTCACCGCCATGTTTAATAGTAGGTTGCAAGTATTTGTCATTATAGAAGATTTCACTGCTAAGTCAAACTTCGATTCATTACTAAAGAGACTCTCTTCCAAAAACTAAATGGCTTTTTGAAATACTTTTTGGCAAAACCTAATCTTCGTGTTTTATGAATAGAGGATAACAAAGGTTTCTTTCTGGCGATGTGTCCTCGTACATTAGCATCATGCGGGCGTCGTCTGACAGTAGTTTTAGAAACCAAAATTCCCGCTTCCTGTAACTGGTCTTTGATCTCTCGAATCACAATCTTGGGATTGATTTTGCATTGGCGCACTATTTGTCGATCATCACCAGAAATAGTAACCCTAGGACGTCCCGATCGAGGTCTGTTTGCGAGACTAGGTCCTTCTAAGCTCCTCGAACACGTTTTGGGCTAATTTTAAACAAATTACCCTCAGCACTGAAGTTTTCCAATTTTTCGTATTCACACACGACCTTTGTTCTTTCTTCTATGGTTAGTTTTCGCCTTGGGGCCATTTCTTATTGAAACTGCAATCAAATAATCTAACAATACCTAATTATTTAATAAAAAGTACGGATACTGCACTAACAATATTATTAAATTAGTATACAATATAATATTTTAACAGTATGAGTATTGGTAATCAACAGAAGTTTCTACTTCAACTGACTTATGACGCACTAAAATCAAGTAGTCAACAAATAAACGCAGATTATAAAATGAAACAAATTATATTTCGGGGAAACCCCATTGTAGTTATTAGAATAGTGTATCAAAAATAAATAATTAACAGTTAAACATTTGAAATCAGGGATTTTGGACGATATATGTGGCGTCATAGCTAAAGTTATAGCTAACTGTATATCTCTACCGTCAATATTATTGTTCTATGTCCTGGAGTTCTCTCCACAACATGCTCAATGTGGAATTGTCGGCCTCTGTTTCTGCAGCAACTATCTTGTCATCTATTAAATTTTTACCAATATCGGCATCATGGTCCTCGTCATACTATTCAACAACCTCTTCAGCGTCTTCAATGTGTGTTAAATAAAACCGGCACAGATAAGGCAGCATAGACGATTCGTTGGAATGTTTTTTTTTAATTTGCTGATAATACCGAATTTATTTGTTAGACCAATTACTGGTATACTGAATTGCCGATATTCCAATCCATAGGCCCCTTCTTACATTTGCAGCAAAAACGACTTCAACACGTCTCCCATGTACATTGTCCAATGGCTGCTTTAGCAACTCTAGTGTTTGTGCCTCCCACTGATAAATTTTTTGATTTTGTTTGAATCCGATTCCCTCATTTTTATTTGGCCTTCGGATGCTCGTGTCGAATATACCGACTCTTAGCCTGAAAAGTATTGCGCCCCGAAAAAATAGATACGTCTTATTTATTGTACCTGGAAAAAACTCTACAAATTTCAAAATATGGGCCAGTAATGTTAAAATCTAGAAAATACGGCAGTCGTGGGAAATTGTTGAAAAAGATGTAGAATGTTAAATATCCCTATTACAGCAACTAGTTATTTTGCCGACAAAAACGCTTTAAAAATTTCTATTTTGTCACGAAATTTTCCAAATAGCATTTACCCCTGAGATATATGCAATGCGACCGTCTTGAACCAAAATTAAAAACATGATTTCATACTAATGTTGTTATACTCAACGAGTGTTCAGTAAGGTATGGAAAGTGACGTGTTAGACATTTGAAAAAATCTCAGTTAAGTCTCAAAGATTATATTTTTCCGTATAACTAAATTGCTATACGCACCACAATACTATCATTATTATTTTACGGGCGCTACATCCGTTGTAGAGATTTGGCCGTCTCATAGTCAGTTTAGTTTCGGATTAATGTTTGATTAGTTCATTCAATCATTAATCAATAAATTTACTACTACGACGGACAAGTGAGTTGCATTTTTTGCTAATTTGACATCAGACGTTACAACTTTGTTTATTTAAACAGCTAATTTGGTAAAATAACTTCTATCAATGTTATATAGTCATTTTTGGCACTTAGCTGCTACGACAGCAATAATAACGTAATATGTCTTTTGAGAATACTATTTTGTTGTTATGATTAGCGTTTATATGTCGTGATTCAGCAAAATATATTTTATTACAACTTGTTTGCTGCTACTATATTTTGCTCTAAAACCTAAAAACATTTCATTATTATTTGGATGGCTGTGCCTTAGGGTTAATCCGCTAACACTAAATTTAACAGTTTTTTTTTATATTGGTGACAGAAGTATAAATTCCTTATGAACACAACACGCCACAACAAACCGAAGGCCAAATTTTATTTAAAAAAACGCCTAAGTAGTTATTAAATTTAATTTTACTTTATCACACAATATTGGATAGAAATTTAATTTCAATACTTGAATGTTGTGCCGGTGAGTATCAATGATAGTGTTTTGATATGCCCTGTGAAATTTGTGTTGTATGGTGGTTTTTGATTTGCCTAGATGCTTTCTTAGAACTATCGATTCTTTGTAATATTTACAATGATAAGTTTTCTAAAGAACCGTCTCTCAAGTATTTCCAACCGTAGAGTGATAATACTCTGTTAATGTATTAATTGGTGGACTGTATGCTTAGAGGATCGTAGTGTCGTATTACACTAGCAGCGGTACTAGATATTTCAGTTGAAGAGGCTATTTATCATATAATAATAACGCAAAAATTCTCAACTGCAAATTTAAGGTATACCTGATCCTTTCGTTTATGTGTTTCGAAAGTTAAGTAACACCAGACACCACGAGAATAATGGTGGTAACATTCGTCGGTTTTACCTTGGATTCACTTGTAACGTTTTTTTATTTATGGCGACGATCTGATTGTATTACTGGGAGACCAAACCGTGCAGTGGGGTTTGACTCAGTTTCATTGACTCCAATTTTAATGTTTAAAAATGTAAATGTATAATTTAAAAAAAAAATTTCAAGAAAAGAAGGAGGCTTGAATATGTTGTGACCAACAACCAAGCCTTCTTTTATCAGGAACGTATACAGAGATCTCGAATACACCACTCTTGATTTCTAATGCGAAAAATTAAACTTACGGGACGTTTGATAAAACTGTCTTGTATACTAAAAAACATCCCTGCTTAAATTTCAGAAAACCAACCCTGGTTGGTTCAAAATTTAATCATTAAATTTATTTAAATCTGTTAATTCTTTGTAGTTTTTGTAAATACTAAACCTTCACTTCATTGCAACAATTATAAAAGTTCCCATTGAAACTGCCACTTCCGGTACTCAGATTTTCAACTTTCGCAAAGATCTCAATTAATGGAAAAGTTTACGTATGACGTTTTTTTCGAATATCAGTCTGTAGATATGACGAATTTTGGTGAAATAATTTTTTTTCAAAACTCGTTATTTCCTTTAAAATCTACAAAAAATGATCAGAACTAATTTTGTTTGAAATTTAATTTACATTATTTTTGTTTTTAATCGTTTTTTTTCATAAATGCTATATACTTTGCTGCAAAACATTCGCAAAAGACGAAAAAGCTTCTATGGAGGCTGCTACAACCGGTGGATCGATTTCAGTCTAAATTTATGAGAAAAGCTTAAGTATGAAGTTTCATCCTCATCAGTCAATCCGTCTGGGCTGTAGAGAAGCTACAGACCAGGTTTCCCAGGAAATAAAAAATTGTTATGTGAATTGTGGCCAGAATCAAAAACCCATAAAGTTCTTTCCCAATGTGTACTCTTGGGGGAACTACCCAGTAATACTAAGGCTGTAGTATTACCACATAATACAAATATAACCAGAACAGACATTGCGTAGGCCGAGAATTTTTTTCCTACCTTAAATTTTTTATAGGAAACATAACTTTTAAATATGAATATTTATTACAATGAAGATTTTATCTTAACTAGCTTTTTCTGTTGAAATATACTGCCAAAACTTTATTATGAGTCCTTAATTATTTATTTGAAATTACAAGTTTCTAAAATAACGAATCTTTTCGAACCTTAAGTGAGCCAAGGTCAAAAAAATGAATCGATATTTTTCCGTACAAACACGTTATCACGTTTCTGTAGTTATTTTGTGGTATTACTATTGAATTACAATGTCAGGAATAAAACAGTGAATGTGAAAAGTCTACGGCAAACACTCAAAACCAAGCCCGATATTTCTAAGCAGGATTTGCAGAAAGAATGATAGAAACGACCGAAACCTTTCAAGGCTCAAGTACTTATGTTCAAATGAAAAGAGAAAATTCACGATTTATGCTGCGTATATGATATCGGAAATAAAAAGGATCACACTCGCTCCCTCACTCAAACCCATTCAAATTTCGTGAAGTGCTTTTTGCCCCACCTACTAGTTCCGCACTCGAGTTGAAATAGTTTTAACTTTGTTCTTGTTTTAATACATTCCGTATGATACCATGGTATTTTTCCGAACTACAGTTCTTATACTGCGTACATGATATCGAAATAAAACTCATCATACTCGCTCCCGAACTCAAAACCAATCAAATTTCGTGAAATGCTTAATGTAATGTACGCAGTCTTAGGAACGAGAATCAAAACGATAATATATATCATACGCTCCAACTGATATGGAACAGTCACAATACTTTTGATGATGAGCGACTGCAAAAGCTAGAATGCGGCACAGGAAGCCATCTCCAGTGAAGATACACTCAAATACAAGTATACACTATGTATCTAGTTCGGAAAAATACTATGGAACTACTAGGCGGGGCTAAAGCATTTCACAAAATTTTATTGGTTTTTATTTCCGATGTCATGTACGCACCATAAAAGTGAAGACCCACATATTGTATTTAGAAATACAAAAAAATGTTTTTAGTTAAAAAAGTTATCAATAAATTGTCATTTAAACGAGATTTTTTTTTTAAATCTTAAGACCAATCATATCTTCATTTAAAATTTTTACTCGAATTAATTAAGTCGGCCGCTCATATTTCTTAATCCAGATTAAAGTTTTTCTAAAATATTCACTATTTTTCGACCAAATGAGGAGGTCAAATTTGTTTTAGTTACTTGAAAGAGCCGATTAATGAGTTCAGCTGTTCACTGTTTTCTCGTTAACACTGATTCATTGTTATGGCTTGCGATTCGTTGACGTTCGATGGCGACGATGTAAAATACATGTAATAAACTTACGCTTTAATATATAGATTATTGATAATAGTCTTTTTATAAAATGTTCATTCAGTATAGGGGATATCTGTTATTTATTTTACAGTTGAGTGCGACATAACAAAAACTTAGTTCACAGGTATGCGCTAATATCAAAAATAATGTTCTTGTGTAAAATAATTACGTTTCCGCCAGAAACACTTCAATGTCAAACGTGCCACCAAAATTATACATAATGCAACAACAACTTAACTAAGTTTCCAAATTGAATGTTTGGTATATTTGGCTTTAAAAACCTCATAAAACCGGTCACGCATGCGAAACCAAATAAAAAATATTTTGATCGTGGGAATTATTCATATAAAAATCACAAATAAAGTTAAAATTTATGTAAGATGTTTGAAAATTAAATTGATTTCCCGCTTTAAAAGTACATAAGCATTTAATAGTAAAAAAAGGTTGTTTTGACATAACAGAAACAATTACACAAGAAACCGTACATTGGCCTAGTCAAATACTATGGTAAAAGATATACACAATCACGTGAAATTCGTGTGTTCATGTAGTAAAAAAACAATACACTTACATATCAAAACCTTATTATTTACAAATAAATTCAAATAGTGTGTTGTAAAAATAATATATGTATTAGGGAAGGTCGTTCACACTCACATAATTATTCTAGTGTTTTTTTTACCAAAACAAAAAAAAAAGTAAAACGAAACAGAATATCACCACCAATTTCCAATCATTTTTAGACTGTAGTAGTTACATATAGTAATCACCACCATCATCATCTAGGAAAACACACGTTATAAAATTTTTTGCTGCCTTTCCTCCATTTACATTCTTATAAGACAAAAAATCATTCGCAACACAAGAGATACAAACAAACACACAACATAAATTTATTTATTTTTCTTACTTACGTATCCAGACGCAGCATTTTATATATGCGGCAGCGACGACGACACAGTAACGAACCGCACACACAGGGAATGAAATAAAGAGATTGGAAAAAAATAAATACATTACCCAATACATACCGTCGTATTATATTGTTATATATATACGCGCGAGTATGTACATCAAACGAAAAACTAGTAAATATATATGTGTTATTTATTTTGCGCTGGTTCGGTGTTTTTTTATGTACAAAAATACATAGAGGATTAATGGTATTATATACGTGTGCACTTAAATATATACTAAATACATACCAGGCAAAAGATCTCTTTGTGTGTTAAAAAGCATAACAACACAACGCAATAAATCGGAGTGCGACGGTATTGTTCAATATTTTAATTCATAATGTTTTGTTTTTCACTTTTTTATTTATAAAAAAAAACAATAAATTCTTATGAATGAATTTATTAAATTTGGCGCACAAATGTTTTGTTAGTATGTGTCCTTCTCGGTGTATGCTTTTTGAGGGGAGTAAAATACAATATGAAATACACTTTGAAAGATGTAAGTAACTATGTTACGGTGTTTGTCTGATTTATTAAAATATGCTTTCATTGGAACATTGATACCTAAAATATAGGTAGGAAACCATTATAAGCTACCTTGAGGGAACCAACCAAGTCAGCTGAAAAGCTTTTCTGTGGTGCAATTTTTTTTTACAACTACGAGATTCGACACGGTAATTTTGTCGTGTTATAATAAGAGACCTTGTCGTATTCTGATTTGCTTGGTTAATTAGGCCTGAAAATTTTGCTGCAAGTAGTACAAAATGCAATACTTTCCAATTATTTATTTACAATTCCCAAAAGTGTATTCGGCGATAGATTGGGATTAGTTTTTCAGAGGAAAAAATCTCAATTTTTATAACCAAAACCCTTATTCTTATTACAATTTTATTTTACGGGTTGTAAGTTTAATTTTAAATAATATGATAACTCTTTCTATGAACCTTATTTTGTTAAAAAGCTTTTAAGCGACCACACAAACATTAAAATGTACAAGGGCTGTTTGATAAGTCAGCGACTTTTTGAATAAAAGATATTTTTTTCGACAAAAAATCGTTTCATTTCTCAATATAGTCTCCAAGCTCGATTCATTTAGTCTAGCGTTTTTTCAATTTTTTTTATTCCTCCCAAATAATAGGTTTTGTCAAGGCCCTCAAAATAGGCGTTTGTTTCAGTGATGATTCCTTCATTAAACCTAAATCTTTTACCGCCCAGCCATTTCTTCATGATTGGAAACAAGAAATAATCGCAGGGGCTAAATCTGGAGAATATGCTGAATGGAGCAGAAGTTCGTAGCCTAATTTATGGATTTTTGACTTGTTGATTACCCATATGTGCACCCGTGTATTTTGTCTTGATGGAACAGTATATGTCTAAAAGCTCTGTACAAACCGACGTGAAAAAACTGTGGCCCTCTTGCACGTACATCCGGAGAAACCCACTATCTTGATTGTTCTTTGGCGTCTTGTGTGTTGTGATTGATCCATGGTTCAAACACGATTATGAAACGGCGCCAAAACTAGTTCGCATTGCGGCTGAATATCGCCAAACACTCCTTTGATGTGGTCACACGGTTGCGGTTAAGGTCGAGCGAGTGTGAGCAATCGCGGTACCCATCGCACGGATAGCTTTTATATGTTCAATTATTCTTGTAAAATATGATGTACTCGCTCAGTTGAGATGTCTACAGCCTCAATCATCTCTTGCATTCTCTGATCGTCCAATATCATTCCATAGATTTTATCGACTAATTTTGGCGTTGCTGGCGACTTCTTTTGAGCAACCTGAACGTTCTCCGTCGCTTGTGCTGGTACGACCACAAGCACAGTCCCCATAGTATTTATAAAGCCTTCCCTTATTTTAGGTGATGGGTTTTTACGCAAAAAGTAGTGCGTAATCAGCACATGAAATTCACTTTCTTCTATTTTCGTTAAAATTCGCGAGATATATCGATTCTATCGATTTGAGCAGACTCTATTTCATTTACCAATCCAAAAAATGTATACTCATCCCGTCCGTTTGGAAATGGCTCGCTAAAATAATCGCTTTTAATTATCTTATTCAAAGACTAACATTTCTACCTAGTACAATTTCCTGACAAACTCTATGATATCCGCAATTTATCCAAATTAAAATTACTCAAACCAAGAATCGACATAATTAACCACAATAACAAAATATACTCATCTCCGCCGTTTGGCTCATTTCATTGTCTTACCTATTTAGGCTAACATTTTCGCGTAGTATGGCAAACTACAATATTCGGAATCTATATAATTATTCGAACAACTACAAAAGTCTAATCTATTTCTAAATTGATTGTTGCTCATAGCTTTTGTTGGCCTTTTAATTAGTTTTCTCTCAAAATTCTTGAACTAGGCAAAAATAATTACAAATTCAGATTGTCTTAAGAATAAGTACAGGAAAAACTAACAGTTACCATTTCTAATTTATAATCTAACAGTTTCAGGTCGAATTTACATTCATGAAAGAATGTCCGATATTTGGTCTCGTCGAATGAGTAATTTTATAAGCTAATCAGGGCGCTATCGGGTTCTGACTTAAAATAATGATGAGCAATGTTAATGATTCAATCTTTATTAAAGATTTTTCGAATCCGAGAGGTGTCTTGAATACCGAAAAAAGTAGCGTAAATAGTAGTCGAAATTTTATTGTATAAAGTTCAAATCAGGTATGTAAGTGTTAAACCAGTAACCCTACTTACCAGAAATTTTAACTCTGCTGTCGACAGTGCCTCAACCATAACACGTTCTAGCCAGGCGTGCTAAGTTTAGTATTTTACATTTTTTCAAAAAAATTACAACCTGTGGCATTATTCTGTCCTTCCCTGGGAATTGGAGAAAATACTTTCATACCCTTTTTGTTTGAATCATTTTTTGGCCTACTGATGGAATTCGCTTGGTGTAAAAAATTTCGAAATAAAATTAAATACTATGAAAATATTTTTCCCAATTCCCCCTATATTCCCAGGGAAATCCAGAAAAGTGCTACTCGGTAAACCAGTTGTTTGTATAACTTGTTTGTATAACTGTGATTTGAAATTCACGCAAATTACGGCATATCCGATTTTTTCATTGATTAGCGTTCGCTTGGAAAATATTAAGCTATCAGATTTTAATACTACTACTTACTTGAGGATCTAAAATTTGTTTTGTGATCTTATTCAATTTAAAAACAAATCGTTTAAAAATTTTGAACCTCGCTTTCAACTTGAAAAAGTAAAAAGATATTAAAACATCGGTGTGAGGTTACCAAAACGTTTGGCAGTTTGATTCCGAACTAATGAAACATTGAGAAATTAAAACATTCGGTCGTCTCATCAGACTGCATTGCCCAAACTACAGAAATATGGAAAATATTAAAAATTAAAATATCTCTTCACCCTGGTTGTGTTAAAAACTATAGTTTTCGAACACATACAAAACTTAATTTTTAACTTAACTTTTTACGCAAATTGAAGGATTTAGATTCTCAACGCCAACCGTTCGACAAATCGATGTCGAAGAAATATATTTTTAAAATTGCATTCGAAATTTGGAACGCTAAGAGACGTATAGTTGAAGGTTTCTCTAAACACTAGAAAAATCGCTCGTATTTTTAATGAGATTTTTTCCATACAACACGTAAGATGTTCGATTGGTCTACTATGGTCAAGTTAAAAACCAATTTTTGAACAAACCGATTAGTTAAAATTTTCGAGCCCAATGTGATTACTGGCCTACAACTATTAGGCCCGTTAAAGACGTGAATTTGCAGCATTTTACTATACAAGTTATAAGTTAACAAAAGTAAAAATAAATTGATAATTAATTTATTAACATATGTTGACGAGCGGGATTAAGAATCCACTATAAATTAATTAAAATATGAATTGTATTTCCGAAATAATTACATAAATTCTTAGGTTTATGGCAATTTTAAAATCGGATTTGCTAACATTTTCTATTCGCATTTATTTTGAATGAACCTCGAGATATTCCATACCGGTAATTTCCTTTTTTAATATACAAGTTTTATCTTGTATGCGTCCCATTATGGCATTAACAAAGCTATACACGTTTCTATATATGTATATTTCAATTAGCCTGCACCCACATGACCGTAACACTATTGTTGCAACACAGGCGGCTAATAAAATGTTTACAGTCCTTAATCAGTGTGAAAGTAGTCATAGGATTCCGCAATCCATTGAGCACATCTTCACTATCCGTACACACAATAGTGTATTTATTTAAAACAGCGAGGTTAGAAGCATTAATAACACATAGCGAGAGAACTATCAACTCGGAATCATGCAGATTGAAGCCAGATTGCCGTAAGATCGTAGATCATGTGAAGGGTAGTAGGTTCCAAAATTCGCATCTAGTCAGTGCACCTAGAAACTAATGGCCTCCTTACTTTAAAAATTCTGCGATAAGACGACATTTTATGTCGACGGTTCCAATTATTTGTCTCTAGGTGGCAGTATAAGCACATACATGATTCGATTTTGAAAGCAGGAAATTCAATAATATTAATTAAAAATATTTCGTTAAACGTCTAAATGTTAAGTAATTTTTACGAACATTACTGCTATCTACTGTTCAGAAAAGGAACTGTAGACATAAATTGATGACGTATCAAGCAGTACTGCCAGCTCCTCTAGGTGCATTGATCTAATTCAGAGTGAGAGGCGTCTGCGAATCAAACACGACTCAGATACACGATTATTGAAGTCTTGAGACAACTAAAGATTTTTTGTTGAGTAATCCACTGAGAAGGAATTATCGAAGTCGAATTGCGGTAACAGTTTATCATTAATCATAATGATTTCGCTAAAGCGAAATTTGATTTTATCAAGGACCACCAAACAAAGGGTTAACAAGTCAAAATATACAATTTCTAAAAACGTAAACTCTTGCATATACGTGAAAGCCATCAAGCTTCTCACATATCCCTAAAAATCACATTGCAAAATAGTCTGGAGTTACTGGACATTAAAATCAAGATACGGTTGAATAAAGATACAAAATAAATCACACTTTTGAAAAGAACATTACAACAGACAAATGTTTTTTCACTTATTAAAGAGGCATACAACAATGCACCTAGATAACCAGGCAGTACTGCTTGTTACGACATCAAATTTATGTCTACAGTTTCTTTTCTGAACTGTAGAGGGCAGTAATAATCGTAAAAAGTTTTTGGATTTAGAGGTTCCGTAATATAATGTTTAATTGACATTATTGTAGAATTTTTGGGGTTTTTCACCGCGCTTAACGTTTCACAAAAAAATATTATACAAAAATTGATTATACTGCCATCTATAATACAATTTTGGAACCGTCGACATAAAATGACGTCATATAGCAAAATGTTTAAAGAAATGAGGCCATTAGTATTCTAGGTGCACTGTATACAATATAAGTCTTATGTACAATTCATCCGTTGAACTTTGATTAATATACATACATACATATGGTACATACATAATTCTAAGTACAAAATCACATTATTCTGTAATTGTTACTTATGATATGTATTTTAAATTCAATCTAATCTGTTGAAAGCAAAAAGTGCCTCTGAATCAAACACGAACCATTTTCATTTTCTGAAATTTGTTAACTAATTTAGATTTTCTATGGGCCGTCAAATTTATTGTACGCGTTGGTTTTACGTCCAATCGTCCAAGTGTAGTAAAATATTACCAGAGATGTTGTGAAGTCAGGCACTTGAAACACTTGAGTCTTATACTTTAAAATTGCGCAAACATTATAGATTTTGCAGAAATCCACGCTCGATCTTGTTTTAGGATATTATATCCCTTAAGTCTACTCCCTCTAATCTAAACACTAACTTCCTACTTTAAATGGGTAGAAGTGAAGACGACTGAGTAAAATATTCGAATGCTTAACAGAATAAACATTTCAATTCCACCCAAGACAGTCAATTTTTATGTTCACAAATTTATTTTCTAAATTGAAATATTTGTATTATTTCTTTTATGTAAAGTATCGCAGTTAACAATTTATTAGTTTGCACTCCTCTCGATAGTGGTAGAAATCGAGATGCTATCGAAGGCACCTGCAATAGCCAGGAACGTGTTCACTAGAAACTTTAATGTTGAGCGATTGTTGTAACAAGTTCACGTAGAGCAGTTTCACACGATTCCTCTACACTGTAATCATGCTGCATGCTACAGATTTTATGACAATTCGGAAAGTAATGTAAGCTTGACAAAGTTGGGACTAGTGATCCCGAATGAGGACACGCTCATGTTGTAATTCAACAGGAAAAACCCCAAGACTATCTGTCTTATACGGAGCAAAGGAGAAAATACTTCAGCGCAAAACTTCGAAGAGTTTCAACTAAATTTTTTATTAATATGAAAAACTCTAAAAATATTTTCACGTATTGCAAATACAAAACAAAACTTTTTCGTTATTTTTAGATTAAGATCTCAACAATATATTGAAATTCCAATTATAATTTCAATGTTAATAAGAATCAGTCACTTGTTAAACGTTATATTATGGAAGGATGATATCATGAATTCAAACATTTGGTTTTATTGGAATGTCGTTGAATGTTCAACTGGCAAGCTCCAGTGCACATAAATATCTGTAATGAACAAGCAGAAATTTTATGTTACTACAACATTCAGAATGTGATGATCATTCTTCAGAATGTGATTGTTTCTTCTCAGTCGTATTCAAAATTATGAGGATTGTGTATAGGCTGGTAGATATTAGAGTGACATTAAATTGTTGTATTCATACTGTTTACAGTACAAGAACTCTTTAGAATTCAATTTTGTCGTCTAACATATCAATTTCAACTAAATCATGCGAACACAAAAGTTTCTGTAAACATTTACAAAATTCCGTTCCTAATAAAAGCTTTGAATCATTGATTTGGAATTTTCCACTAAGTTAGAAGTTATCTGCAACAATACCTTGCTCCAGATGAAGTTATTGTTGCTCAAAGCTAAAGAACACAAAATTTAACTATGTATATTCAATTTTTTAACTTGATTGTTGAAATGAATGTTTATCATTGAATTCTAATTCAACATAGGATAATGCGTCACCCTCATTTTTAAGGAACATCATATACCGGGTAATTCCCGGACGTTTACCCATTTATTTTATGTACGGTGGTACGTAAATGATCAATCCCACGATTTTTTTCTTGTTTGTTATTTGGAATATCACGAAAGTTGACTCAGCTAAATAAACGCTACATACATTTATCCCATTCGAATAATAATAAAAACTTTATTCAAGAAAATGTAAATTATATGAATATAAATGCCTCGGTTTGTATTTTTTTATAAACACAACAAATAAAACACAGCACAGTACACAAAGTATGTCATCACACAACAACAATACAAAACGAAATAACACATTTTCTTAGCATAAACGCGTTTTTTATAAAAACAAATAATTTTTATATGACCTTCCCTCCTAAGAATCCATTGATTCACTAATTATTAACGTGGAATTTGTACATGCATATATAGGTACTCGTCAGCAATAGCGTACGGTACAGCTGTACTGGTAATGTGTATCCATCCATATATCAAGAATATTGTTGTATTAATATTCGAATTTTATTTATTTGTTTATGTACATTGTACACTAATTCACTTTCATTGATTACAAAACCACGTGTCATTAGTACCTATGTATTTTTTGTGTTTATATAAAATATCTTTATGTATTATATTCTATAAATTATATAGAAGAGACAACACCAATTACATATTATAATACATATAAGTAAGATTACGTATGTGTGATTATAGTTTTTAATTGATTTAATAACATATGTTCTATATATATATATTTATATGTGTAAATACGTTTTGTTATTTTATATAAAAGTATGTGGTGGGATCAATTGCTATGTTGTCTCTATATTAAAATATGTCTGCAATAAATTTTGTGTGTGTGTACGTACGATTATAATATTTCATGATTATGTATATGTACAAATAAAGAGGAATCGCAATTTGTGCTATTTAGGTTAGTAGATTAATTTTCTTTGTAAGAGGGTGCCGAACCGGAATGGATATGTGATTCTAAATTGTACGAATAGAAAATTGTCTTCAAATATTCACTTCAGTCTCGTGACATAGGGCATTCCCATATTTATTTGTAAAATATAAATAATTTTACTCTGCTCTCTACCAGTTACCGCTTCGATGGGCTAAATATATAGGTTCTGCACTTCAAATTCACAATTTTGCAAATGATATTCAATTTTTTTTATGTTATTCATAACTTTTTACAAGTCAACCACATTTTTTTATACTTCATTGTCATTTTTTTCTAAATCAACCACAATTTTTTGCAAAGCAAATTCGTGTTTTTTTCAAAGTAACTTCAATTAAACGTAGAATAAATTCGAATACGAGTATTTTTAAAACAAATTCAAGTTTTAACATTTCAAATTCGTAAATATTCATAAATCAAAATCAACTTTTTACAAAATAAATTCAGCTCCCTATTATTAACCGAAATGGGATTCTTAAATAATTTTTGGAATAAGTTCTGGAATATGGCCACCTGGGACGGAACTCGGTAATTTAAACTAGTAACTGTAATAAGCAAGCATTTTTCTTGAAGCAAGCGGCTCGTGGTGTTAACATGTTTCTGGTAAGGTTGGATTGCCTTAACATATATCACCAGCACGTGACCCATTCATGTAATTGGTGGGTTGAGCGGCAGGCCAACTACTTACGGTCATAAAAAATCGCGACATGAGCCCTACACAAAGGACTCGGATAAAATGTATAGCATTCTTATCAACAGCGACGATGGTAACATGGAATATGATGTCTTCTATGACCTTGATTTTCCAGAACCTTTCGAACCAAGCGGAAATTTACACTTTTGAGGTACTTGCAATACAAGATCATAAATGGTCTAGGAGTGTATTCCATAAAACCACCAATAATTATACTCTTATCCAACGTGCCAAATTCCATCATTATCGATTAAGTAGGAGCTGTCCCGATCTAGGTGGCCATATTAAAAAACTTCTAGAAATCATTAATGAATCTCATTTCCATTAAACAAATCCAATTGTAATTAGTTAAAAACTGTCTGAGTTCCGTCCAAGGTGGCCATATTCCAAAACTTCTTCCGTAAATCATTTCATTTAAGAATCCCATTTTCATCCAACAAGCCTAATTACATTATAATCGGTTAAAGAGTGGCCGAGTTCGAGGTGGTATTTTCCAACACTTCTTCCAATAACATTTTAGAATCCCTTTTCAATCCAACAAATACAATCCCATCATAATCGGTTAAAAATAGGCCGTGTTCCGCCCCGGATGGCCATATCCCAGAACTTCTTTGAAAAATCATATAAGAATCCTATTTCCATACAACATACCCAATCCCATCGTAACCGGTTAAGAATTGGGAGCACTGAATTTGTTTTGCAAAAAGTTGATTTTGAATTGTAAAAATTTACGAACTTGAAATATTAAGGCTTGAATTTGTTTTAAAAATAATTAAATTTTTTCTACATTTAATTGAAGTTACTTTGGAAAAACACGAATTTGCTTTGCAAAAAATGTAAATATAAATTGTAAAAAGTTGTGAATGAACTAAAAAAAAATTTAATATCATTTGCAAAATTGTGAATTTGAAGTGCAAAACCGATAAATCAAATTTGAATTATTTACTGAGTTTTAAATATCTGGATCTTTGGAATTCTAATGGTTCTAATGGGTAAAGTTTTGTAGTGCAAAGAAGTGTGTGTTCGTACCACGAGGTAAAGTTAACTTCTCTTTAATCGGAGAATAATTGTGTTACAAGTCTAGCTCACTGTATGTGGGTTCTATTGATTCTAGCGCAATTCCTACATATTAAAAAATTGGATCCGATGAAATAAATAAATCTCCACATAAATAGCAACGGCGGACCTTATTTTATTAGAGCTGAAAATCACTTACATTTTTAAAGCTTGTTCAGTTTTCGCTTAAAAGGATGTAAAAGGGGTTTTTGATGCCAACTATTATTAAAAGTAAGGGGTTGTTTTAGGCTCATTGGTTGGTGTGGTATGAAAATATATTAAGCTTATTAATTGTTGAAGTAAGAAATTTTTGAATATACTAAAATTACAATCTAGTTAGGAAGCCAATTAGGATAAGCTATTCCTAAGCTTTTGGAATTAGTCGTAATATCAACTTTTTATGAGTAGAGCGGAATACTTAGGATTTTAACCCGACCACATTTCACCGTTAAACCTTTCATTTTAGAATACACTGTACCGAAGATTATGATCTTTGACTGTACATTAATATTCATTTTGCCTCAAAATGATTCTTAATTTAATTTAAAAAACTGTACATTTCTGTTCGGGAATGGATTCAGTTAAAACTTAATCTTGTTATATTGATAAATAAATGTATTAATGTTGGTGGCAACATGCCAATGACCAACAGAACATCTAAAGTATCCCGCAAAAAAATTAGAAACGCTATAAAAATTTGTCTTTATTTACATTAGCTTTCCACTATTCCTGTGGCACATCAGAATATGCAATATTTATCGACTGACAAAATATCAAACCTCTTAGACACCTCCCTCAAAAGTTAATTTCTACAATGTAAAATCAACTGTTTCTTAATTTTGAATTATTTCCATATTATATTATGTTAAGTTTATGTTTTAACCAATATAGATGTAAAAAAATCTACTAAAAATGTGGCCACATTAAGACAATTAGATACCTAACATTGTTTGTAATATTTGAACAAATCATAAAAAATGTAATTAAAATTTCAAAACGTTCTCCTGAAAATCGACTTTTTCGACTACCATAGTCTTGAATGCGACATCTAATGTAATTTTTATAAACTTTTTTAAATAAAAATAATAATCTACCAGGTGTGTAAATATGAAACTGGAATTTACCATTAAATGGCGCCACCTGTCAATGTACCTTTCGACAAACACGTCATCAGCGCCATTATTTTCTTTTGTCATCTGTCAACAACATCCAATTCAGAACCATACAAGTTTCATACAATAACGCATCTTTTTTTACGTGTTAAAAATGTCTAGTTTTGTGCTTACGTATTACGATTTCCGGACATCTCTCTGATGGAGTGCAGAATTCCGTGTCACGCGCCGACCCACCTTCCATGTCAATGTACAGGCTGACATGGAGCTTGCAATGTGCAGGTGGTATACTGTAGTTGTGTGAGTAGGTGAAGTAGATGGGTTAATGATGTGGAGTGAATGAGTGGTATCACAATGGGCCTAAAAATTGGCCTAAGTGTGCAGTAAGCAACCACTGAAACCTAAAAAAAAAGCTTACGGTGAGTATGCTCTTGGTAAATCACAATACTATGAGTGGTTTAATAAATTCAAAAGTGGTGATTTTGACGTGAGATACGAACAACGTGGAAGACCACCAAAAAGTTTGAAGACACTGAATTGCAAGCATTGTTGGATGAGGATGACGCTCAAACGCAAAAACAACTCACGGATCAATTGAATATGTCACGAGAGGCCGTTTCCATACGTTTAAAAGCCATGGAAAAGATCCAAAAGCTGGGAAAATGGGTTCCGCTTAAACTGAATGAAAGGTAACATAAAAATAGAAAAACCACTTACGAAATGTTCCTCGTCAGATACAAAAGAAAGTCATCTCTCCTGGTGGAGAAAAATGGCCTAAATGTCTTAGGTTGACTAAGGACAACCATCGACATCGATTGCAAGGCCAAATCGCTTCGGACGGAAGACAATGCTCTGTATTTGTTGGGATCAGAAGAGTGTCATTTATTTTGAGCTGCTGAAACTTGGTGAAACCGTAATTATTGAACGCTTCCAACAACAAATGCTCAATTTGAATCGAGCTTTGCGTGAAAAACGACCAGAATATAATAAAAGGCACTACAAAGTGATTTTGCTTCATGATAATGCACCATCACACAAAGCAAACCGGTCATGGAAACGTTGAAAGCACTTAATTGGGAAATACTTTCACATGCGGCTTACTCGCCGGGCTTGTCTTTGTCTGATTATCACTTATTTGCATCGATGAGGCACGGGCTTGCTGAGGAGCACTTCGCTTCCTACGAAAATGGCTCGATAACTAGTTTACCTCAAAAGAAGAATTTTTTTGGCCTGGCATCGCCATGTCCTTTTTACTAAAAATGCTGGTTTCATATTTACACACCTGGTACTTAGTATGTTGTTACATTTCCTTTAGTTTTAGTGACTTATTTAATTTTGTCAGGCATTTTGTTTATACAGTTTTTATCATCTGTTTAATTCCGACGTCGTTTTTCGAAATACTCTCAATATTCTCCTTTAAAATTTTAACGGCGTTATTTTAGCGAGCATAGATTTTAGTTTTGAGGTAAAACCAATAGTTTTCGATTGGGTTGTTCTCTGGGGAATTACCTGATATTGCTGAATTATTCAGCCATATTTATATATGGCAACACGACATCAGTCAACACTTTAATGTATCGATCGCTGTTCATTGTTTTTCAATAAAATAAATTCTAAATGCAGATCTAAATCATCTCCGAACGTGTTTCACTCTTTTTGGATGCAATCGGTCGAATATCGTTCATTAGGAAATCTTCATACAAATGAAAGGAATCTATTACAGCTTCTAGTCAGCACTCATCACTGAATTTGAAAAAAATATATTTTGAATAGTATAGAAAACATTTCTCTAAACCATTTAACTCTTAATATTTTGGCATCTAACTCTATTCCAGTCATTTTGTGTGTAAGCCTGATTAAAAGTGATTTTGGCTTTTTTGCTGGATACTTGAATTTTTTTGATGAGTTACTGTATGTAGCTGTTTACAAGTATTTCTTTGAAATTATTATGCTCTTATTTCTGCTAGAGACACCGTACTGCAATTTGCAAACTAAATAATCAGGCGCATTTCTAAAGGAAAATTAAATATACATCAATATTTATTGAGGCAGCGAGCATATTGTGGTTATGAGAAATATGGCTAAATATCTTCAGCTTGAATACATCAAAAGTAACAATTATATTATATTTAGTTGAGTTGAAGATTGACAATATTGGGAATACTGATGGCTTCAGTGTAAATTCTTTATTAGTGAAATTAGCCCAAGTTTACAAGTTTAGTTTGTTTTATTAGGCTCCAATATTTATTCATCCCAAGTGAGATGTTTTCCATTAAACTTAAAGATTTTTAATAGATTTGGAAAGTGGAAACATTTTTTCAAATTGATTTTTTTTTTGGAATGATTTGGTAATTAACAGCCATTGCGACTTAGATTCTTTTAAAACTAAGCCATTATAATTCCCCTGATGATTATGTAACCTCGATAATGAGGCGGCCAAATTCCTACATGGGATGTAGCGAAGGCGAAATAAATAAATAGAATACATTTTTATAACACTTCTTGAAAGTTTAAAGTCATAAGGCAACTTTCGCAATCGTATATCACGTTACCAAAATCAGAAAATTCATTTAAGTCAAAAAAATCAAATATTATGTTTTTCTAGCATCACAATACAGCAATACTATGCACTGGTTTAAATCCTGATTGATACCGGCAAAAATTTGAACCCAAGGCAGTTAGCAAAGCAGTAAGAAGTGGGCAACTTTGGGTATTGGAAGCTTTTTAGAATTTTATTAACTAGCAGAAAACCCAGATGTAGTTAGTATACGTTACGCAGAAACCGGTTAATTCCGACAAGAATTCGATTTATTAATGTGAGTGTTAGGAGAAGAGAAATCTTTATAATTGATTAAACCGTTGACTGTGACATGTTCTCAGAACCCTTTCCATCGACTACCAGTCTGATTTAATTGATCACGATAATGCAGTTTAGCTTGACGAATCAATTTGGTGGTGGTAAGGTTTCTAGTTTTTGTTAAAATATTAAACGAAATGCAAACAGTGCGTTTGTGTCGGTTAAAAGCGCAACGGTTCTGTTTACCATTACTTACTTGTTTTAATTCTATCATTACGTGAAATATGTATGAATCCGGGGCGCGTCACAATATAAATTATTTAACATTATTAAAAAACATACTAATTTCATCGAATTTATTATTACTCATCTATGTACATTCATACTATAAAAACAGTGTTTGACGGTTTGAGCTGATAATTTGCATCTGATGTCCGCTAAAAGTCGGCTATAGGAAACTGAATGCGGTATTCGTTCAAACTATTCACGACTATCGTAAAACTTTTGAATTTAAATCAAAGTTGCCATACAAAATATTACACTTTCTTTACGACACGGATAAAAAGGTAATTTTTCTTATTTCATATACAAAACCCACTATGTATTGTAATAAAGACCCCCTGCCTCACAAACTTCAGTTCTTCAGTTACTGACTAAAGCTCTTATCTGAAAAACATATAAAACACCTGCTAGTATTTAAATCTTTGAAAGCGGTTCTAAATTTTAGAAACTTGCAAATCTCGCTAACATTCGAGTAAACTAATAAAGGGTCTTTCAAAAGTTACGCCTAGATGTCATTAGTAAATAATTTCTAAACGCAACATTTTTTTATGTCATCTTTGATATTTGTGGAGTAGACAGATGTACAATTTTAACGATGGATACTCACACGCTAGAAGAACGCATTAAATTTATTATGAAAATCATCGATCTTTAAAAAATACGTATCGTAAAATTCATGATTTTTTGGTGTAAATAATCGTTCAAATGAGTCGACCGAAAGTGTCACGGAGGAACCTTCAATATCGATATCACTACGATCTCACGAATTAGGCGTTCATTTACCGACTGCTTGGTGAATTGTACATAAGGATTTGCATTTGCATTCTTACAAAATTTAATCAACACAAATATAGGGTTTTCTAATAAGAATGATATGATTTCTTTAAAAAAAATTGTTGCACTTGCTGTGTGGCACGTAGCCTCGTCTTGTTGGAACCAAATGTTGTCAAGATCAACTTCTCCCAAATTTCGGCTATACAAAGTTGGTTATCATCAATCTATATCGATCTCCATTGACAATAACGGTGTTATCAGCTTCATTTCGAAAAAAATACGGACCGATGATACCACCAGACCAAAAACCACACCAAACTGTCAATTTAGATGAATGTAATGGTTTTTCATGAATAATTTGTGGATTTTCTTCGCACCAGAATCGACAGTTTTGTTTATTTACCGCACCACTCATATGAAAGTGAGCCTCATCGGAGAAGATGATTTTCTTAAAAAAATCGTTATCGTTTTCAAGTTGTTCCAAGGCAAAATCCAATGGTGGTCCAATGGCTTCAGTTCTTGAGTGAGAACAATTTTATACGGATGCAAATCGAAATCCTTTCTCAAAATCCGCCAGGTTGTGGTTTGAGACAGTCCCAATTCTTGGAATCGACAAATTGCGGTCTTCAGCAACACTTGCCTGAACGGCAGCAATATTTGCATTACTTCGAGCGAATCTTTGTCTTATTGGCACTTCAACATTATGTAAAGAAAAAGTACGCTCAAAATTTTCAACAATTCGACGAATAGCCAGCACACTTGGACGATTATTACGACTATAAAATGGCAAAAGCGCACGAAAAGTTGCAATTGGAGAACGATTATTTTGGTAATAAAACTGAATAATTTGTAAACGTTGTTCTTGCGTATATCTCACCATGATGAAATTGTAAACATTACTGAACACAATGAAACAAAAAATGACAGATCATGACATTTAGTATATTACAAATGGCCGAAACGTCACTTAAAAATCATATCATTCCTATAGGAAAACTCTATATTAAAACAAACAGATCATTATCAACGCAGAACATAAACTGGTGACTTAAACTGGCCACCTAGATCATGCGAATTAATGTCACTAGATTACTTTCTTTGGAGTTTCTTAAAAATTAAAGTTTATGTGAATAAACCAACAACAATGGCACAGCTGAAAAACAACATTCGGACCGAAATTGATGAGCTTATTGCGGTAATGTGTGAGCGAGTTCTTCAAAATTTTGATTTTCGTTTAGAAGCATGTAGACGCGTCCGTGGTGGACAATTTAAATGATGTTGTCATTTTTCACATATTATTGTTAAAAGCCATATTTTTACAAAAAATAAAAATACCAGAAAAAATCTAAGTATTTCCACGTTTTATTTTAAAAAAATATCTTGACGTAACTTTTGAAAGACCCTGTATAAGAGGAAGATTGTTATGTCGACAGGCATTCTACGTATATCATGAGGACCTTGAAACTTTAATTAAAATATTAAGGACAAAGCCGTAACTACTGTGGCTGTAAACTAAAAATCTGAAATTGGACGAACATATATAAATTACATATGGCACGTTAAAAACACCCAGTCGTATTTTTTTTTTACTGGTCACCACCAGGAATCGAACCCGTTACTAAGCTAACGAGGACGACAAAGGTGAGGAGATAAAATGTGTCTTTGCATTTAGTGGCCATTAATAAAAAAGGGCATATAATTGGTTCATTTAACAGCTAGTAGCGTTTAGAACGCAGTTTGTTGTCCACAACAGTATGAAAATAGGCACAGTTTTTCATTTTGACGATGGAAGTGTTCGATCACGATTTGTTTTAAAATTTAAAAATAAATGTGAAATAAAAGAGTGTGAATGTTTAAATTATTTTTTCTGAATTTTACAAATTTCATTGATTATTTTTGAGCATCACAAAATTCCGATAGCAATCACCGATCATCTTCTGAAATTCGACCCCAGGATCCCAAAACAATGATCACGTCAAAAGCTAAAACATACTATGGTGGTCGTATTATGTATTTTTGTTAGTGGCAATTGTTTTGACTTCTTGGTTATATTTCTTTAAAGTTTTATTAAAATAACAAACTTGGCACCGAGCAAAGCTATCAAAATAGATCTCTATTTAAAGTCTGCTTTTCCTGAGGTGTAAAGGGTGTAATTTACCTATGCTAGAGTTAGTGATGAGAGGTTAAAACAAAATAATTTTTTAAACAACCAAATTCCGAACCGATGTTCTTCGTTTGTACCATTCGAATCATTCATCCGAATTAAGGATGATTAACTGTAATATTAAGAAAGTATAAATCCGCGGATAAAAAATACGGTGTAAGTTTCAAATTGTAACATAAATAAAGAGGAATATATGTACATATGTGCATATGGCTTAACATATAGAAGAACATGATATAAAAATGGCACAGACAATTTTATTGGTGGGAAGAAATCGTGGAACTTGAACAAATACCTCCTCGGGACGTTCGTATGCTTTTAGAAGCATTTAGGTAACTGAATATTTAAAACATAGCCTCAATAACGGGCCTACACTGGTAAACGTTTCAGATGTTTCAAAACACTCGCTATGTTACTCACACGATAATGTATTTTTGACGTATAAATCAATATTAATTTTTCAAGCTTGTTTCTCTATGTAGATAGGCGAAATGTATCGATTTTGTCAGTTTCATACCAGATTTGTTTATTTGCATAATGTCTTCCAAAGAAAATCACGCAGACAATGTTTTTTGTGGTTTTAGCAATAATAAATATTTTTTGCTTAGTGATGAATTTTCTTTATTTTCTGAGGTATTTTTTCCACGTTCACTAGATTCTCGAACCAAATGATAATTATTTAAGAGTTGCGTCGCCCTGTAAATGATTTTGACGTTGTGAGTACTCGGTTCTCGGATCATATAATTGCAATAATCGTTGCATCTGTTCTCGTTAATTCAAGAAAGCATCAATTTAACTTCATTGGAAACATTGAATTGACACACCTTTCCATAATTCAAGGAATTTTAATGACCGTATTTTAGAAAAAGCTTATAATCGAAATATTTAATTATTTTAATTTAAATTTAGATCTGAGTGCAACACGGTTCTATATCAAGGAAATCAATATCATTCAAATAATGTCAATATCAAAAAGTATGATTACCCTAAATGTTCATGGGTTGAAATTAGATCAACAGAACTGTGTAACCCTATACCAAACTTAAATCTTGCGAGAAGAGTGATGGAAAAATTAGTAATTCTATTTCATTTATCTATGTCAAACTATAGAGCGTTGAAATTTTATATAGGTTTCAAAATGTTGGTTCTCCTTAATACAAATTATTGTAAGCTTTGTTTATCATTAGTTAGTACGGCCTTTATATTTAACCGATGTCACCTGTGGTTCACTTGTAAGTTATTTTATTATGTCATTGATCAAAATGACAGTAGGAAAAGCGCTTGGAGCAGTGCTGATAATATTAGTGGTAATGAACTTTATTGTCTGCATATTGAAATTTAATTATTTGATTTCTAAACTTTGTGAAGTAAGCAAATTTGCTCAGACATATAACTACAATTGATATCTAGAACCTTCAAAACACGTAAGGTTCGCCAACCTATAATATAAGTTCATTCAAGTACGATTAAACCACACACATATTCGTTTTCGCCCGTTAAAAAAATCACCAACAACCATATCAATCATCAACAATGTCATTAGACTATCAACACCAACAAAATAAATAAAAATTCAACACGTTTTTGTACTTTTATATCGACAAAATCAGCAGAAGCACACACAGAGTACTAAAATAACGGAATCAAAACAAATAATATATACACATTTTGAAGAAAAAGTTCTACTGCCTCTTGTTTGTTGTGTGTGCGAAGCTCTGTAACGTTTTTTTTTTTGCATCAGTTTTAAATGTATGAGAACACACAAAACCAAAAATTCGAGCATACCTAAAAACCCTGTTTGTTGTGTTCCAGAAGAAGATGTATGTATGTCGTGCTATGTCTATGTGTGTATTTTTTTAGCAAGTGGCAAAAATATATAACAGTGAAAATAAAGCACACAACAACGAAAAATATGTACATACTGAAATACTTTTATAAAATGTGGAAAAAGCTCCCGACTTTGAATACTCGTTTATATCTCCTATGTATTAAAAATACATATCTGTGTATATATATTTTTGTGTGATTGTGGAGAAGTGTTTTATTATTCTTTTTTATATTTGGTTATTTCATTCCTCCTTTTCTATTTCGTTTTCTATCTTTGACTTTCTCTATGCCGCCAAATTAAGCTCTTTGATGATGTAAGTAACATACTTACATCAACTTAATATTAATATACAAACTTACATGTGCGTATGTGTACGTAATCCGGAAAATGTAAAAATTTTATAACGAAATTTATAAATGTGTTACCTAATACAGAAGTAGTTTTTGAATACCAATCAAATTATGATTTTTTTTTTATAATCGCCACTTCTATAAATTTATTTTAGTGGAGCTCGGCCTACATACCTACCTAGACTAATACACCATCGAATTATTATTTTTGATGGTATTTATCAATTAGATTATAATATTTATTGATAATGATGGTGTATACCACCGTACTTGTTATTTAATACGGGTTTACGATAAATTATTTTGTTCCCTCCAAAAAAATTTTGTATATTGTGTATGAACGTGGAAATAATCGAAATTCAATATGTACACCCGATTCTAGTTGGAGGGAAAACATTATGTGCACAATATTGGATTTGGGTATTTTGAACGAAATATCAACAAATCGGAATTCTTGCCGAAAATATTTTGGTTCTGAGTTTTAATTAAAATGTTCCCTGTGGTGGGTGTATGATGTAGCAATGTGCTCTACTACACTACTAGAAAGCGGAGACATTGAACATTTCACACTGTGAATTTTTAGGTTTTCTTCTAAACAGCAAGACCACATTTATTAATTTTAGTAAATTATTTCGTTGTGTCGGGAAATGATTGTAGGAATAAAGAAGCACTATGAAGGTAAACGGTGTTTTTAGAGCTTTACATCTTTAAGTTGGTAACACTGTTTTGTTTGGCAACCGATTTGACAGCTGACATTGCTTTGTCATTAGTTTGATTTGCCATTTCATAATGAATACTCTCGCCAGGGCAACGGTTTCAAATTATTAAATTTTTTTATCAAAATAATGGTTCTGTTCGCCAAATTCATCGTGCATTACGTCCATTTGTCGGTCGTCATAATCGTCCATCAGAGCGGATAGTTCGGTTAACTATGGATCGTTTTCGCACCAAGTATTCTCTAAATGATAATACGCATCCAGTAAGACGTCAAACAGTGCGTACCGAACAAGCGATTGACGCTGTACAGCGTAACAGTGAGGAAGACCCAAATCAATCAATTCGGCGTCGTTCGCAGCAACTGGAGATGTGTCCATCCACTTTATGGAAGATTTTATCTACGGATCTTGGTTTACGTGCTTACAAAATTCAACTTATGCAGGAGTTAGATCCATCCGACCATCGCACACGCCGCCAATTCGCATAAATTGATATTAATGTTGATTTTCTAAACAAAATTTTGTTCAGTGGTTGAATGGGTACATTAATAAACAGAATTGCCGGATTTGGAGTGAAGATAATCCACAAGTCTTTACCCGAAAAACTATTACATTCAGAGAAAATCACTGTTTGATGTGCTTTATGGGCAGGGGAATCATTGGTCCATATGTCTTCAAAAACGATGATAGGCGGAATTTTACAGTCAACGGTGAACGGTATAGAGACATGATTTTTAACTTTTTTGTACTCCAATTGGCTGGCATAAATCTTGCTGATATGTGGTTCCAACAGGATGATGCCACATGCTAAACAGCCCGGGATACAGTTAATTTACTCAAACAAACATTTGATGAAAGACTATTTTCACGTAATGATCCTGTTAATTGGCCATTGAGATCGTATGATCTAACTCCATTAGATTATTTTCTTTGGGGATATGTTAAGTCACTTGTCTACGCCGATAAACCAGATACGATTCAACACTTGGAACACAACGTTCGGCAATCTAATAAAGCTAGCACTGATATTCAAAATGGTTTTCTTTATTCTATTTTAATTTAAAATTGTGAATCTCTAAAAAACACCCTTTATGATCGAAACTAATTTTCATAAGCAGATCAGGACTTTAATATCCACGAAGATATTTTTGACAGATAGGTCGAACACATAAATAAGGATACCTCCGAAAGTAGAATATTGTCAAACACGTCTGCCATGCTGTTGATGATTAACATCATCAATTTAAAATGATTCTTTTCCAGGATTTTTCTTATTTCCTTCTTGGTGAATAATGAGAACTTAATTAAAACACTCTCTGTAATTCTCGATATTTTGAACACTTCTCGTAGTATTCAGCAGATCTTTATTCCAATAGATCCCAACGGCGGGAATCAAATCTGGTTATGTTTTAAAACCTACTCAACATTCAATAATACCTTTCAAATACAGGGTGGCCCAGAATTGGACGATCAAACGAAGCAGGATGATAAGGGCATTTCCAACAAAAACAGTCAAGTAAAGCTTCTTCGAATTGTTGGTGGTGCAAAAGTTATTCCACTTTTAGTGTTTTTAGTGAAATCGCATCCCCACTCACCAAAAAATTAATTTAAAAAAACTGAGAGTTTTTTAGTTTAACTTTCTTTTTTAATAAGAGTATCAAATCTAGAAATCAAAATTTTGTTAAGTGCATTTTTTAATAAACACGACTCACTTTGTGGAAAAAAATGATAACAAACATTCTGTAGTGAATTGCCCGGTGTGTGATACCATTTCTGGTAATAATCTGTATTAAGATGGGCGTCACTTAAACATCAACAAAATCTTTTTGAGAAACAAAGATACTTCACAAAACCATTGCTTTACCAACCATTGCAATACGATCTAGAAGAGTGTGCCTGGAAAGGCACACTCTTCTAGATCGTATTAAAAAGGAAAGTTAAACAAAAGAACTCTTGTTTTTGTTTAAAAACACTAAAAGTGGAATAACTTTTGCACCATCAACAATTCGATAAAACTTTACTTGGCGGAGCTCCCCTGTCACCCTGCTTAGTTTGTTCGTCCAATTTTGGGACACCCTGTATAATTTAAATTGAACCCAACCATAAAAATAAAAAGCTAAAACCATCATTCAGTAATTTTAATGTAATGCAATTAATTGTCAAAAGTGATAATAGTATTTCATCTATCATAAGCCGAATTCTAAACTTCAAATGAAAATTCCCTTAAAACGTTACCCAAAAGGCCATAAATAATGAACCATGACAGATTTACATTTATCTCTCGACGTCAGAAGAAATATTCTTCTTTCCCATGATGTTACAATATATCAAAAAACGTAAATTTATCTTACGTTTAAAAAACTAATACAAAAACTATCTAATCCCCAACTATATACATATATTAAATTTTTACGGGTACATCTAAGCTGGAATACCAAAATATTATTCTATCGTCATCGTTGAGACAAAATATATCTTCAAGAATAGAAAAAATTGACATTTTATTATATTACAGTTTTCAACTTTTGATATTTTATTATTGATTTATATATTGTTGAAAAACTATTTCTCGCTTTACATTCTCGAAAAACAATAAAACATTAAAACTAGTTAGATGTCGAAAAATAGATAGTCAATCGTGTATTGCCATTCTCTTTAAAATGTTTCCGAAAATGATTGTACTCGCAACCAAGTTTAACAAACGGATATTGTATAATGAATATTTTATCTACTCTCTAAACATAGATGGTTATGGGTGGGCTGGTTCGTTGGTCGATTGTTTTGTTGTAAATTGCAAATCTAATTTCGACAAAAAAATATTTAAATTTAAACACGGCATTACTATTGTAACTAACAATATTTTATGCTCCGCAGAGACTAGAATATTCCTCTTTTGACGTAAGATAACCGTACACATTTGTTCTATAGATTTTATTAGCAATTTCCGGCTGGGAAATGAAAACTCCCCAATACAAAAATAAAATTGTTTGATTAAGTAAATGTGACTTCAAAGGGAGCTCTTCTTCTTTTTATTTTATTTTGTTCGTCTTAATTACGCCTACAGCCGATCTTGTTATAACGATTTTCTTCTCTATATACGACGCCGTGGGACAGAGTGTTTTTGTAAACTTTTATAGCAACCGTTTGCATTTTCACCTTGAATTATGTTCATCCACGACTACGTTTTTATTTGAGTTTCTTATCTATATGCCAGTCGTCGATATCGTTTAATAAAATATAATTCCTCGTTTTTTATTTTATCTTTATGAGCTTTTTTTGTTGTTGCCATTTTTTGTTGTGTGCCAAATTGTATTTGCGAAATACAAACAGAAAATATGTAGAGCGCACACGATTGACCTGTTAGTAATATCAAGTAGTTGGCAAAAATACAACATTTTCGTTTACTTATCGAATTCCGGTGTATGTGTTGTGTCTGAGCCAAAGAGAATGGTGGTTACTAAGTGATTGCAGATGATGATTATAGACTTAAAGGAACTTTAGAGAACAAAATAATTGTTCTACGTAGATGATGGAAATATTTATATAAGAGAAAAAAGTCCCCAAGCTATCATAAAAATATTTTATACAGAAAATCTTGATAGAAAAGGAAATGTTTTCAACTTTTACAGGGATTTTGCTAAAAGACCCACTAGGTTTTTTTCTAACATATTGCCATGAAATTTTCAATTTATATTTTAATAAATACGGATTTCAGTATCTATCTATGAGGACTGTTTGATAAATTAATAAATTTAAATAGATTTTTTTATACCAAAATTCATATGTGTATTTTCAAAATGCATGCTTCCCAAAATTCTCCAAAATTTGTAACCTACCAAAAAATTACGATTTTTCAAATTGCGTAAAATGGCATTTCATTTAGTGATGATGTTTCCAGGAGATCAATGCGAATCTTTTACCACCAAGCCATTTCTTCATATTTATGAAGTAAAAGGTAGCTAAACAAAATGAAGCATTAATACTTGTAGGAAGCCCGAAACTACTTATTAACATCTTTAACTCTTGCTCAAATTTCCCTATTAAAATTGCCGGTCTTACGCTGCAAAATGTTGATTTTAAACTGTATGTCTGCTTTACAATCATCTCGTGCTTCTTTTTAGCGACCTTTTAGATTGTAACCCATTTGTATGGTATACACCTTAACTACTCAACCTTATATCTTTCTGTAATGAAATTGGTTCGGAACAGACTCACTCAATGTCGGAGTATCATTTCAGTCTATCGCCTTGATCGACTTTTCGTCCACCTCGAAGTTTCCTTGTATCCGATACACATTTTTGCTAATTATCTTTACAACTTTGTGTGGTCATTTCCGTTTGTGTTGTGCCTCTCGAGATTTGGCTCTGCGCCTCGGAGGAGTACAACATATTGTTATAAATAACTATTCTACCAACGCTAGTCGTTTTGCGTCTTGACTTTATCGCTGACGCTCGTGATGCATTAGTGTTTATTAAGATTTCATTAAGAATTGGCACGATTTGAATCGAATTGGAAGGATTTCAAAACTATTTTATTAAAATTCGAACCGACGATTTAATTACGATTTGAGATGATGTAAGTTGATTTGGAACGATTTGATTACTATTTGATTGGGTTTTGGAGCGATTTAAGATTATCGATTTGGATTTTTTTTACTAAGATTTGAGATGATTTGAAGGTTTTATTAAGATTTGAGGTGATTGGTAGCGATTTGATTACGATTTTGGATCGATCTGGATTTGGGACAATTTGATTGGGATTTGAAACGATTTGAGATTATCGATTTGGTTTGATTGTGATTTGAGACGGTTTTATTAAAATTTGAGGCGATTGAGAACGATTTTGGAACGATCTGATTACTATTTGAGTCGATTTGGGACGATTTTATTTAGGTTTGAAACGATTTGATTTTAATTTCAGCCAATTTAATTACGATTTGAGATAATTAGATCAAGATTTGAGATGATTTGGATATATTTGATTAAGAATTGAGACGAGTTTTAATGATTTCATGTTGATTTGAGACGATTTGGAGTGATTTGATTATATTTGAGGCGATTCAAGGTGATTTGGAATGATTTTATCATTTTGAAGTGATCCTCCCTCTCCTCGGTTCATTTCTCCTGTTCTCTTGTCTAGCATTCGGTATTGGTTCAGTTGGCAAAATTTCTTTGTCTGCGTCGCAACCTCAGCTCCAACTTTGCCGTGTATCGTCACAACAAATTTACTCTTGAAATTTGAAGTCATAAACGGAATTTCACCATCGAAAATCGAGAAGTGTAGAAAATGAATCTTAAACGAGCCATAACTCTTGAATTGTTCAACTCGATCGTCACGGCTATTTATAACTTCTCGCACTTTTACCACAAGAGCTCACAATTTTGAGCTTTTCTATTTTATACTCTTGGATCTATTTAACTTGCTCGAATTTCTAGTTCTGCTCAGTACGATACGAAGATCATTGCATCTCTGCAAAGTGATCACCTTTCTCCTCCAATTTGGCACCTAGTTGGTTCATGTTCGGGTTGTATTTCTACCATTCCTCGCCTTGCTGAAAGTGTTCATTGATGGTTTTCCGCAACAGGACAACACAGAATTCACTGATTACACTAATACTGTTTATGGTTCATTAGCCATCCAGTCTTTTGATCTTCAACTGGTAAGATCAGTGTTTTCTTTCTCGTTTTTTTCTTTCTTCGTGATCACTGGAACGCTAGTCTTTCCAGTTTGAATTTCAGGCGTAGTGAATTTTGCAAATAAAACATCGTCCTGTTTAGATTATTCCATTTATTACATCCATCCATGTATGAGTGTTGCAATTGTAAACCAAGTATGTGTTGTTGGCGATTTTATCGTCGCCAATTGTGGTCGATAATGATTTTACCAAGTTAACCCAGGAAACAGTCACCATGACCTTCTTAAACTACGACACCGTTTTTGCCTTTACGGAACATATAAACGAAAGTTTTTAATCTTTGGGTATATTTATAAAAAAATAAATGGCACTTTTTAGTTAGTTTCAGATATGTTTGCTAGATGCCGCTCTATTTTAACTCAAACCACCTGAAAAAATGGCACACTTTAATTTTTAGCAAAAAATCTGTCATGTCATAGTAAAGTGTTTCTAAACTCTTATTTCCCTTATCTGCATAAAATTTGCTGTGTATAGTTAAAAATAGGCCGAAATAAAATTATACTGCGACTCGAGTGCCATCTCTTGCAAAAGTCATTGACTTAAAAAATAACCTCGTATTTATGATTGTTAATTGATACCTTGACGAAAGAAGTTTATGACAAACTCTAAGTTTTGTTCCGATCGTATCTCGCCTTTATTGAATTCCAAGCCAGAATCGGATTCCAAATGCAACACATGATATACGGCAAGAACAAATGTTGTCTACTGGACATTTTTATTATAGATGCCATGAGCATTGAGAATTAACCAGTGTTTTTATTTTGGGCTTTTTAAACTACCCGGAAGTTTAAAAAATATTTCTGGTGTACATGCAACTAGCAACGTGACTTTTGGTCTCCTTATTCAAATCATACACCACTCACAGTGAAAAATTTTTACATCGTTGTCTTTATTATTTGAGATTCATTTTTTTTATTAGAAAAAAATGTGATTTCGCATTTTGGTATTATAAAACATCATATTCGCATTTAAACTTCTCTTAGTCGAAAGATTTGCGTTTTTAAAAAAAAAAAAAATAAATAATTTTTTTATAAAATGTTAAATTTCGGAAAATAATTAAAGAAAATATTTTTTTGTAAGCAATTTTAATTTGTTAAGGAATCCTAATTAATTTTACTAACATTTTCTATTTTTAACTAAATCAAAATTAATTCCTAGTGTTTGGTTAATTATTTTATATCGGGAAATAAAATAATTAACCAAACACTAGGAATTAATTTTGATGTCTCAAACTCAACTTTGACATTCGCCAATATTACAACAGCTGTTAAGGACAACTAGTGGCGGTTTAGTACTCCTACTAACTCGTCCTATCTCTCTCGGGAAACAATCTTTAGCATAATCAAGTCGTTGCTAGTTTTTATCAATCGTATCTTAGAACGCTAGGAACTCGTTCAATCGGAAATTATTTCTAATCGGGCAAGGCATGTTAGAATTTCAGATCATCATCGTTATGCAAGTCTAATTTGACCAACGAGAGTAAAAAATAGCTCAATATTTTATTTTAGAATTGAGTTAAAAAATAGTTTTAGAATTCCCACTCCATCATATACCCGAGTCTGACCAAAATTGATTAATCAATTACAATACGCGAATTTAAACAACCACATCTATCATAATATCAGTTTTAAAATAGGAACAGGGATTGCTGCGGGGATACAATTTGTGAATCAAAGTAAAGAAATAATCGTTTTTGGTAACCCACTACGTTTCCGTTGACTTAATCGCCCTGAATTAGTGGTTAGTGGAAAAGCAAGCAAATAATTTTAATTTCCAATTATTTAAAGGTCGATCAACATCGAAACATGAAATTAACGGGATAGTAAAACTATCTTTTCTTGTACGAACTGTGTTTCGTTAAATTGTTTAAATCGTAATTGGTGTTCAGCAAAGTCGCAGAACATCGATTGAATATAATTATTGAAAATGTAAACCATTGTATTGGATTTGTACGCAAGCAAGAAACTGGGCAATTCTGGTTGTACTGAACCACTGACTTTCCAGATACTGAATAATGTTAATTGCCTTCTTGTGATAGGGTTAGTAAAAGATAGGGGTTTGTGTATGCCTAAATGTTGTGAGTTTGTGGAGCGGTTGGAGCTTTCGACATTCTCTCTATTTCGTTTTTTGAGAGCTCCTTTATCAATTACCAGAGAGAGAGAAAGTCGAAAGTAGTGAAAGCGATGAATTAGATAAAGTCACGTGGTAGTTAGCAGTTATAGTGAAGTAAAAAATCGTATGCATGCGAATACCTTTATATTTTTATGTTGTAATCTAATTATTTTTTAATTTTTTTTTTTCAAAATTTTAACACAAAACACATGCTTTCTTTTTTTTTATATATAAAACATATTACATAAAAATATTATGTGCGCTTTTTGTGAATGCATACTTCTTTCTCACTGTCACGAAAAAAAATATCTTCTTCCTCATAAAAATATGTTGTGTATTAAAATAACAAAAACCAAAACAAAATATTTCTAACATTCAACCCAAACAAACAAACAAAAATTCAAAAGATGCCATACTTGCAGTTATCTGATGGTAATAATATAACAATACAGAAGGAAGGAAAAGGAAATATAACCCATGCAAATAAGGGGGTTGTAAGGAGGATGGTTTATGTGAGCGATTCATCATTTCAACAAGGAACAACTCAGAGGTACGTAAAAAATCATATGTTGGTAGATCGTGGCTCTTCACACTGCTTTAATACTAATTACGATTTTATTTTATAAATTTTATAGGGTAATTACGACAGGCTCACCAGCCACAACAGCTGTGACAACACATAAAAAACATGATGTACTGAGTATGGGTTGTGATAAAAATTGTAATTGCAATGAAAATACAACGACAGCTATAACACCGATTTTTAGTGAGTTTTGTATGCTAATTTTCTTATCAAATAATTAAAAACCATTTAGACCAGCTGGATGAATAATGTTTTTGGTTCTTGATCCGATTTCGAGACGAATCGATTTTATTATATTTTTTTTATATGTTAATTTTGAACTCGCGAGGTTAAATAATTTTGTTAGCGATGATTAAACTTTTTTCGTTTTATGCTGGCACATTTAGCCTTCGTTTAATGATTACTAATTCCGTCCATTTATTTTATATCTCTAAATTCCAGTTCAATCAGATCAATCAAATCATTCTATTGCCAATGGGATAATCGATTCAAAAACTCAAACCGTACTGACTTCAAGCGGTAAAGCGACACATTTTATGAGTCCAATTGGCCCTTTACAGCTAACCGCGGAAGAATACAGTGAAATACTAATGAAACGGGCGATGGCTCAACAAAATCAGCACACAATTACCACAACGACAAGCGACGGACATCACACCGAATTATGTTTCAAAGGTATTTCCGTTCAAGTTCAAAAGGTTATCCAGGGTTTAGAGGAGGCGGACGATTCGCAAGCAACTTCGTCGACACATTGCAAACTTGAGCCCGTTCTTAGTATTTCACCGAAACTAGAAGTAAGCCAAACATCGGTAAATTAAGACTTCATTTTAGATTTATAGCCCTTTGAACTGTTTCAGCATGAGGACCGGGATATGGAACCTAACCCGGCCACACCAAAAGAGAGGCCTTATTCATGCGATGAATGTGGAAAAAGTTTCCTACTCAAACACCATTTAACAACACATGCGCGAGTGCATACGGGTGAACGGCCACATGGTTGCGTTCACTGTGGCAAAACATTTGCTCACAAACACTGCTTAAATACGCATTTGTTGTTGCATTCAACCGAACGTCCATATCAATGTAATGAGTGTAAGAAAAGTTTTACACTGAAACATCATTTGCTCACGCATTCTCGGGTGCACAGTAGGGAACGTCCATTCGTGTGTCAAGAGTGTGGCCGGTCGTTTCCGCTTAAGAGACACCTAGTAACGCATAGTAAATTTCATGCTGGTGAACGGCCATTCGTGTGTGAAGATTGCGGTGAGAGTTTTGCTCAGAAAGAACATCTTGTGATGCATTCACGGTTTCACGGGTCATTAAATCCATTTGTATGTCCCGATTGTGGGGCAACATTTCCACGTAAATTTCAACTGGTCAATCATGGAAGAATTCATGGACGGGTGCCCCATTCGTGCACCGTTTGTGGTAAAGAGTTTTTACAGAAACGAACATTGGTGGCGCATATGCGATTGCATACTGGGGATCAACCGTATCCTTGTACGGCGTGTGGTGAAGGATTCCGGTCGAAAGCCGACTTAAATCAGCACAATCGTTTACAACACGGTGGAATTAATCCTAATTCTGCAAATACGACAATTGTGACGACACCAGATAATAAAATATTGATACAACAGACCGTGCAGGTAATTTATATTTGCTGAACTTAGTTGTAAACTTGATGTAATGTCGATTTATTTTTAAGAGAATATAGAATAAAACCAAACATTTTTTTTCTAATTTAGAAAAACCTGAAGGGTAATTTCTTACAGGCTCATCAGCAACAGCAGCAACAACAACAGCAGCAGCAACAACAGCAGCAACAACAACAACAGCAGCAGCAACAACAGCAGGCCGCAGCTGCTGCTGCTGCTGCACAACAAGCAGCACAACAGCAACAGCAGCAACAACAACAAGCTGCTCAACAGGCCGCCGCTGCAGCAGCTGCTCAACAGCAACAACAACAGCAGCAGCAGCAGCAAACCCTCACAGTGGTTAATTCAAATAACAGTATGGTTATTCAACAAGCCGCATCACCAGAAACATCTCCTCGGCCGCAATACGCGTGCCGAGAATGTGGAAGTGCCTTTAATAGTCGTGAAGCATTAGCGTTACATTTACGTTTGCACACGGGCGATAAAAGTTTAATGACAGATTTATGTGCACTAACCGCCGCACTACCTGGTCACTTTTTGGCCAATACGAATCTAAATCAAGGTCAGTAAATTAGTTAGACAGGTTTTTGTACGTATTATGAATATTGATTATACAAAATTTAGTAGTGACGGCAGTTCCAGTACAAATAATTACATCATCTGGTCAGGTTGTCAACCAAACGATACCGGTCCAATCGCCACCGCACCAACAACAACAACAGCAACAACAGCAGCAGCAACAACAGCAACAACAAACAAATGTGGTATCCACTGGTGGTGGTAATAGCGGCGGAGGTGGGGGAGGACATCATCAACCTAAACCAAAAACACATTTTTGTCCAAGCTGCTCGAAAGGTTTTGCATCGAAACATGGCCTGTTCCAGCATAGTAAACGGCATCCGAATGGTGGATGTGCGGTACGACAGCATGTGTGTGATAGTTGTGGCAAAGCTTTCTTCCAAAAGAACCATTTGATGTTGCATCAGCGTCAACATTTTGAAACCAAACCAAATTTAAGTCAATTGCAACAGGTAAGCAAATTTTCTTAAACATAAAAAGTGTTGCGTTTAGTTGTTTTTTTGGATCTTATGTAACTTTGTTTATGTAACTCCGGCTGGCTTAAGGATTTCATTCGCTGTACGATTTAAACTATAATTTATATTGTACCTTAGGAATTCAACAGCAGGAAAAATCATATAGATTACGCTGCGTAATAGATCAGATTGAGTTTTATGTTTTTATGAAATTGCACTTCAGGTAGAACGGTTTTTTGCACGTAAAATTGTCTTTACCATTTTGTTTATAGGTTTATTTTCCCAATTCTCACTGCACATGGATTAAACCTCGTCTACACTATTCTCTAGATAATCATTCTAAACACTTGAAATGTCTAAAACATTCGTTTTAGTTACCAACCTTATCCAATAATTTAGAAATATTTTTTCTGGACCATTGCCCAACATTCACTATAAATTGTATCTGCATCTGAATTAACCTGTGCTGGTTATAATCTGAACGATTAAAATTTCCAGTTCCGTTTATCTGGATACTATTTTATTTTACATGCAAATATAAAAGAGGACAATTATCCTAAATTTTAAACACTTTTTCAAACGGATTTTTTTATTATTTAATTCAGAATTATTCCGAGTATCATTTTCAACTTAATTTCACTTAATTTTCGATGGTTGTTTTTCTAAGACAATGTCAATTTTATTTTGCAGCATTTGGCATAGTGACCCATCAATCCAGATTTATCATCGCGCTTCTAAGTCAACATAGAACATCAAAGTCGAATCTGAAAGCGCGTTTGAGACTACGTGCTACACAATATTTTTGACCGAATTCTAAGTGAAATTCAATATCATAAGTTCTCATCTTACGCATTCTAAGCCAACTTTTGAGCTAAATTCGAAGTTTTACATATTAACTGAAATTTTGTGCTGAAAAAATGCTCGAGTGCCAGTTCTACAACAAATCACAGGTAAAATGCTCAGCCAAATCCTAAATTAAATATTATAATTATAATTCAAATACAAACTCAAGTAGATAGTCGTATCCTGTATCCTTATTTGTATCATAATGGAAAGCACTTCTAGGATAAAATGAATTTGTTGAAATTAAATCTTAAGGATAAGTTTACTTTACAGAGTAATAACTCTGTCACTTTGTGCCTCTGAATATGCATACGTTTTCACAAATTTTTTGCATTGACGTACCGTACCGGTGAAAATATTTTTGGTTGTTTAGAAGTTGTTCGGTTTTTTTTCAAAAAATTTAAGCTTTCCATTTTTCCATTTTATTTGAATAAAAACAAAACTGACCCTTTGGAGATAGAACACATGTTTACTTATACTCGTAAAACGACCGATTCATATATAAGGTGGGGGAAAAATAAATCCATTATCCATTAACCTGGCTCCCCATTTATAAGGCAACTTCATTAAGCCGCTTTTCCAAAACGCCTCGTTCATAATAGCACAAAACTGAGACAGCCAGTTTTCACAAGCCTCTCTTGAGGCAATTTTTACACCACCAAGAGCGTTTGCCATGAACAAAAAGAGATTTAATAAACACATTTTTATTAGCACTTGTTTTTTTATTTCGGTAAAATTCAATGCGCAAAGTTTTTGTGAAATAAAAAAACATGTGCTAAAAAAATATGTTTATTAAGTGTAAGTGTGTTTCGCCAAGTGTCTAAATAGTATTAAAAGTACAAAAAGAGATAATAATCGCTTGGTGCCAGTGTTCGCACTATAAAGATGGATGCTTAATAACCTCCCAACCAGACGTTGTCCTGGTGGAACACGGCGCTCCTCCTATTGGCAAATTCTGGCCGCTTCTGGTCGATTGCTGCCTTCAGGAGGTTCAATCGCTGGCAGTAGAGGTTAGATTTGAGCGTTTGGCCATTCAACAGTAGCTCATAGTAGATGATTCCCTTCCAATCCCACCAAATACATAGCAAAACCATATCCTGGTTAGGCCATCGGGCTGCTTCGCCGCCTTCGGTCATGGCCGTTTCCGCTTAACATTGTCGTATGTGATCCATTTCTCGACGTCAGTCATCGTCCGTTTCAGAAATCGCCCGATTTCGTTCCGTTTGGCCAAGGATTCGCATATGGAAACACGGTTCGTCAAATTTTTTTTGTGTCAGCTCATGTGGCACCCAAACATCGTGGTTCTTTCTGAAGCCAGCCTTATGCAAATGGTTTAAAACTGTTTTGTGGCCGATTTTCAGCTCAGGGGCGGTGCCCTTCTAGGGCTTGGTGCATCAGGATATCGAAATTACCGGAACGAAATCGATGAAACCATAATAGCGCGGGATTGACTGTGACAGTATCGGGACCATACATACCATTTACAATTTCAGCCGCCTGACTTGCGTTTTCGTCTTTATCGAAGCAAAATTGACACGCTACAACTCACAACTGAATCGACCAATCAACACAATGACAAAAGGATTTTTAGTACATGAATTAACGATTATAAGTATGGTCTACTGCTACAAATACATCACGAATTCCCAACCCTATATAAATTTTCTTTCGCAATCTTATGCAATTTGTTTAATTGGTTCATATACGACAAAGATTTAAAATTCAGAAACACATATCCAAAAATTTAAGCTTGCAAAATTTCAGTATTGTTCAATTTTATCAATTTCTATTTGGTTATATCTGGAGCTGTCCCACCTAATGATCGGTCTAAAACTGAGTTCAAATCGCTTGATGGTGGTGCTATAATTAATTCATCATTCATTCATTCAATACTAAGCTTACTACGGAGCGTCAGAGATAGGATTTCCGAATTTTACATTATCAAAAAATACAACTTTCCGCACTCTACACTATTGTATGGGCAACAGTTCATGATAACATCAGTCACCGGCTACAATTCATTTATATATCGTTGATCGTTGTTAAAATTACCGAATCGATTTTAATAGCGAATCCGAAATCTTACCATATTTATCAAGATGCCAAATGAATAGCCAGACACATTTAGTTTTCAATATATGCAGATGGCTAATTCGTTTAGCTTGGTACAAAGAATCACTTTGAAAATAATTATTTTTCGCACCTATTTTCAAAATCATTTTTCTCGATCCCAGAAATACACATTGAGTTGGTCTTTTCACCAACAGAAAAAATTTCTTCCTCAAACTCGATTTATTTCGTTGCTTGGGTTTTTCCAAAATCCTAATCAACTGCGAAGAATTTTTTAAATCTAAACCTACAAGGTGTTCGTTGCTAAGATTTACTAGTTTGTTTTGCATAACTTTAAGGAAAATGAAAGCAAAATGGTTTAATGATGCCGCATAAAAAATAACCTCTGTTAGTCCACCAAAAATGCTGGCTCTTTTTTATGACGTTTTCGATCACATTTTAATCGTTATGTCATTAATTTCATCACGAGTTGTTTAAAAGTTTCTGGTTTTTAGCATTAACCTTACTCATTAAAAATCACCACAATCGCATCCAATATGTCTAAAAATTATCTATTATGTTACGGGCTACGTTCTTCACTAATTGTTACCGTAACACCACGTTCATTTTAAAAAGGTAAATGCCAATAATTCCTCCAGACCATACTGTCACTTTTAACGGATGTAAAGGTGATTAATGAATAAATGGAGAATATTCTCCCCAGCAACTCATTATTATGACGATTATTTAAACTTCTGAGTCATGTGGAACTTTCCCCATCAGAAGTTCAGGAATAATTTTCGCGTGATTCTATGTCTATTGATGATGATCTCGAAAAATGTATAAAGCTCAGCTTCAGCAAGGAGTCCGAAAACGAGCTCTGTCAAATAAATTATTTGGGCCTCTTTTGTTGTTTATATGTAATATTTGCAATCTGTTTTGTCATCGAAGCACAATTTACGTAAATCATTTGCACATTGCATAGCTCCATGCCAGCCTATAGCACTGATGTGGAATATTCGTTGGTCCATGAACTCTGCTCTCAAACATACATATTGGGTGTGTGAATATGACTCGGTCATTTCTCAATAGGTGTCGCTGCTAGTACTGCTTACGTGTACTGTAAATGGGGAATCCTGGAGTGCATATTCTTGAAATTCAATCGAATAAACTCGTTGACGATTTTCTGTCAAAATACGTCGTCCCAATCGAAAATTTAAATTATTGCATTCTTGAAATTCGCAAGTGAAAATTTTCGATTAAAAAGTAGACGAAAATTTTCTACTGGTATACAAACGGTGAGTTTCATTTTCGCATACGTTTAAACATCTAATATTAGGTTGAAACTAATTGCAATTCATCGCTTCATATTCAAGATAGATTGAAAACTAATATCTGTCAAGTCATAATTTGTATTGTAGAAACAATCGAAAAACAAATTGGCATTTTTTTCTTAAATAATTATTAAAAGGCAAAATGGAAAAACCAAAACAAAGATTAGGGCATATCTCTAAACAACAAAAAGAGGCACACGACGAGAAGGTGATCGCGATGAGAGTGGTGTAAAAAAAATTCGATTAGTTTCAAAAATACGGCAAAATGTAGTCATCGAATTTTTAATAGAGTTTTTTATTCGAAAAAAATCGTAGACGATTTTATTCGATTGAATTTCAAAAATATGCGCTTTGGTATTCTATGGTATTTGCTGTCACCTGTCAAATGCAGTATGCGACATTTGGTGACGTGTAAACAACTAGTATTTGCAACTCCTTGAAAATATCGAATTTTATTCCAAATAAACATCATTTGCGGGAAGTTTTATTAGATTATTTTATTGCAAACAAAAGTACAGCGGAAACTTATCGTTTGCTTATGGAAATTTACGGTGAGCATGCTCCATCGAATTCAACGTCCAATAATGGTTTCGACGATTTAAAAATAATGATTTTGTCATTGAAGATAAAGAGCATAAAAACCACCCAAAAAAATTGAATATGCTGAATTGGAAACGTTATTTGCTGAAGAATCTTCTCAAAGCACAATCAGAATTGGCTGTAGCATTAAATGTTGATCGATCAACTGTTGCATTTACAAACAATCGGGTTGGTTCAAATAGCTAGTAACTGGGTTCCACATGAAATAAAAGAAAGAGACCTCGAACATCGAAAAACCAATTGTGAAATACTGCTTCAAAGACAACAAAGAAAAGGTTTTTTGTATCGAATAGATACTAGAGATGGAAAATGGATTTATTATGGGAATCTCAATCGTACAAAATCTTAGGTGAAGCCTGGTGAAGCTGGTCCATCGCAACCAACGGAAGATATTCATTGCAATAAGGTTATGCTCTGTATCTGGTGAGATCAGAAAGGTGTGGTATATTATGAACTGCTGGAATCAAGTTAAACTAGGTAATACGTTTGAAGCGAACTATAGAGGAAAAACGATCAGAATAAACAACAAATTAAATATTCAGCACGACAATGCGAAACCACGCATTTCTTTGATTTCTTGTATCGTATCTTTGTATTGACGTTTTAGCTTCGGAGTGTTTTGTTGGCACATTTGCATCATGAGTTGCCGGCGTTCTTCAGTTTGCTTCTAAGTATAATCACTGATCTAAGGTTTGCGTTTATATTCTGGTGTCCGAGTGTGTTGGTAGCTCTTTCAATATAGGCTTTTTCTATTTGTTTCCACTGTTGGTCTTCACTGATAGCTGCTGCTTCATTTGTTTGGAGGCTGAGCTTGAGCGTTACGTAGAATTGTTTCTTGTGTCGGCATTTTTTAATCTGTCGGTGTTAAATTTTTTCCAATTTATCTTAGTGCGCTTTACAGCGACAGGCTTAATTTGGAACTGTGTTATTATCAGTTGATTTGATTGTCACCTTATTTATGACGCAGAAGTCTGTGAGTCATAATCCTTTATTATTAAGCACAGAGTCTAATGTTTGTTTACCCATGATAGTTGTCAGATTAGGCTAATTATTCCAACCTTGCTGCTTCTGTTAAGAGTTCTGACGTTCCAATTTCCGCTTCGTTTCCGTGTACGATGACCTAGGGTTGATATTTGTGTTTGCCGGTTTATATTATTTCTTGTAGTATTCGCTTCTGTAATCATTGTATGTACTGGACTTAATGCTGATTTTATTCCTGGAGCAGTGCTGAAAATCTTGTTGCAGCAGAAAAAGATCTTTCTGATCTAGTAACTTTAAATAATTTATCAAACTTCTTATATTTTATTTAGGTAAATTTTTCTATTTAAGAAACCCGCTTAAATTCTACAAGGTATTGTCCAGATTGATTTATTTAGTTATTTGCAAACAAAATTTAAAAACAATTCTTATAATTCTTTAAACAATTAATTATGTATTATTTCTGCCGATTCTATTGTATTGCTCGATGTATTTTGATTTTAAAGAATGTTTTTTTAGAGGTTCACAATTTAAAATTAAAATGGAACAAAGAAAAACATTTTGAATATCAGTGAAACTAGCTTTGTTGGATAGATAATTTTATGTCATAAATGCTTGAATATGGTTTAGGCCATGTTCCGCCGCGGCTGGCGCGTACATGGCGTAATCTGGAGGTCCAATTTTCGATCACTCTTCGCAGCAATTGCGGTCGTATCTCGCTAGCATCGCATCGCTAGCTGGCATCGTCCTGTTAGAACCACTTATCAGCAAGATTTATGCCAGCTAATTGGGGTACAAAAAGGTTAGAAATCATGTCTCTGTATCGTTCACTGTTGACTGTAACATTCCGCCCATCATCGTTTTTGATGATATATGAACCAATGATTCCGCCGGCCGTTAAAGCGCATCAAACAGTGATTTTTTCTGGATGTAATGGTGTTTCGACAAAGACTTGTGGATTATCTTCCCTCCAAATCTGACAATTCTGTTTATTATACCCATTCAACCAAAAGTGAGCTTCATCGCTGAACGGCTTTAATTCCTGCACAAGTTGAAGATAAAATCTTCCAGAAAGTGGATAGGCACATCTCCAGTTGCTGAGAACGACGTCGAATTGATTGATTTTGGTCTTTCTCAATGTTACGCTGTACAGCGTCTATCGCTTGTTCGGTACGCACTGTTTGACGTCTTACCGGAGGCGTATTATCATTTAGAGTATATGTGGTGCGAAAACGATCCATAGTTAACCGAATTACCCGCTCTAATGGACGATTACGATGATCGTAAAATGGACGTAATGCACGATGAGTTTGGCGAACAGAACCATTATTGCAAGCATTGCTCTCGCGTGAGTCTATTCATTATGAAATGGCAAATCAAATCGTGCAACTACGATGCGAAACCGGTACAAGAAGCGAGTCCTGTGTCTATGTTTTTCTTTACACAAGGTCACAAAACACTATTTTTCGTATTGAAATTTTCAAATAAATTTTGCTTATTGATATTATTTATTGGTCTAGAACATCAGAAAGCCAAAACTGCTTCGAATTTCGATAAATCCGCATCATGTCGAATTTTTTGAATCCGAAAAAAATCAAAATCGTAATTTTTGCAATCGACCCTCAGGGTAGAATCCACGAACTTCTGTTTCATGGCAGTTCTCATTTTTATTTAATATTTCTGGTAGAGGTTTTGATTGTTGCACCTTTTTTCCTTTGATGAGACGTTTGTTTTCTGCGCTATCCAGTCTGCTTCTTTATCTAATGCCATAGACAGACTACTGGTTTCATAACTATAATTTCGATTTAACCATGATTTCGTTGTGATGAGTCATGCCTAATCATGATTTCAACTAGGTTTATACATAGTTTCGGAATGAGATATTTTTCTCATCCCGAGGCATTTTTGTGCTCCAAACGCCGAATACATCAAAAATTGAGGTTCCGGACACTAATAGTTTATCAAGCAACTCTGTTTCCTTGGAATTTTATATTTGTCATTGAGATATTTATTTGGTGGAACACATTTTTTTCTGTTCTGTCAATATAAAAGTCAATTAAATTTCAATCTTGACATTTTTGTCAATGCCTACTCCATTACTATTTAAAACCAAACGAGAAAACAAAAGAAATTGTAGTGTGTCCTTGAGTTCTCATTTATGAAATCATGATCTCAAAACTATCGTTATGAAATCAATAGTCTGTCTATGGCATAAGGTTGTCTGAATCAGTCGCATATTACTTTTGATTGCCGTGTAAGATGAGCGTTTTACAGTTTCGGAATCCTTCATTCTTATCATTCAAACTTTCTGTTAATTTTTTTAGTTTACTAGCCTTTCCAAATGAAGTGTCCTATTTTACTCTGATAGGGCGTATAATCTTGGGATTTAATTAGCTGTAAGGGATTGTGTTTCAAATACTACATTGCACCTGATTTATTAGACTTTATTACTTTTTTAATTCAAAAGGAATTATTATTATTTATTTATCTAATTCTGTAATTTTATTTAAAACAACGATCAACATGCAAATTTAATAAATATAAATTTTTATTTGGGCACACAGGTATCTCAAAATCAAACTCAAGAAGTGATTACGGTACAACAATCACAGCAAATTACGCAACAGCAATTGAATCAATCGCAACAACAGCAGCAACAGCAGCAAAATCAACACCATCAACTAAATTCCCGTGAATTAGTAATAAGTAATCAACCTGTGCAAGTTCAAGTATTACAAGGTAATACCGCTCAAGTAATTAAATACGAGATCAATATTCCGCAGGATTCGCATCAAGCGATCGAGTGAGGCCAGACAATGGCCATGTTGCACATAAAAAATCCGGATGGTACTGAGGAAATGAAAAAAGTTTATCTAATCGAGAAAATGCCCGAAAATGGCACGTACATGGATGGCAGTAGCTTAACACTCGAGAAACAAGAATAAATACATTCTATATTCTCGATGTTAAGTGTCTTGCCCGCCCTTTCCGAATTCAGTATCCATATCCAGCAACATGGCTATGTTTTTTTCGTCTTTTTTTTACGATTGGTTTTGCTCTAAATTTTATAAATAAAAAAGAGTTTTTTTTATTATTAAATTTATTATTTTAGTTACTTATTAGTTTTTATCATAACAAATATGAATTTACAAAATAAAAAACACAAACACTAGAATACTACTACTAAAATATTGACCAGTGTTAAAATAAAAATTAAAAAAACATAAAATATGTTTATGTCAATCAGCAAGAGATGTCACCGCAGTGAGTGTGCATATACAGGGTGGCATTAAAAAATATATTTTATTCTATAAATCTCAAATAATATGTATATAGGAACACTAAATAGCTATAAAATAAATAACTTTTTTAAATGAATAAGCATAATAGATATGTGGATTTTATATATATGTAGCATATATATTCTAAAGAAAAACTACTTGTATTATATAAAATAATAAATCGTGTAGAAATATTTGTATAAAAGAAAAAATTATTATATATATATATTTTGTAGAAATGAGAGAGGACCCAAAATACGTTTTTGGTTTAGTTTAGAAACAAAAAAAAAATGTTGTTTATTTCAAAATTTAAATTAAATATTTTTTTATAGTTTTGCAGCTCTATATAAATAAATGTATGGTTATTAATATTAAATCGATAAAAATATATTTTATTCCTAACATTTCTATAATTTTAAATAAGTTTTTTGTGTTACACAAATGAGTCGCTTGAATCGATAAAATGAAACATTAACTATTATTATCTACTATTAAAATACAATATACTATATTTTAATCATTTTATTATTTTAATTAAATTATAATTTAACAGTACTTTATTATTTTATGCAAAATAAATAAAAAAAAAATTATTTAAGTACAAAATAAATCAATCAATAATAATTATTAACTTTACACACCCAACAATATAAAATAAATACGTTAATTAAAAAATTATCAAAATATCATAATGTTGCCAGAAAATTTTTATTTTATCTTACTTATAAAAATATTATATAATATTCCTACATCTATAATTTTATTAGTTTTTAATTATTAATTAAATGATATACATTATACAAAATACTATGTTTTTAAAACAGACTTGCAAAAAATTCATTAATATTTTACTGAAAAACAATATAAAATAAAAATAATAATAATAAATTTTAAAAATTAAATTACAGATTTATGTATATTATGTACTAAATTATTATTATTATTATTAACTAAAACGGTAATAATAAAATTTTTGTTTAATAATTGAAAGGAACAATCTAAAAAAAGTAAATAATTTAATAAAATATCAAAATATAATTATAATAATTAATTAAGTTAAAATGAAACAAATAATTAATTAACAAACACACACATACAAACACATACAGTTAAAAAAGAGGAAAGTAATAAAAAAAATTATGTTATTTTTTAGTTAAGTTAAATGAAAATAATTAAAAACAAATATATATTATATATTTAAAAATGTCGTTTTTTATTTAGATTCGTAACTGGATTAAGTAATCGAGGGCCAATGAATTTAAATGCATCGCAATTTTATCGAAATTATCCAGCAGTGAAGATCCTTTCAAAACTACACACGTCGATTGGTCTAATTTATGGTGAAAGTGTAATTTTCTGTTTTATCGGTGTGGTTTAATAGCTAATTCAACCAATGTGTGAAACTTCAATGGTTTTATAGGAAAATGCAGCAGCTATGTTTTAATAAATTGCTCGTAATGAATAAGCAAACAAATCTAAACAAGGAATATAAAGTGACTAAAATTATGCCTTCCGGCCCAACAATTTGTCATCTATAAAGCAGTTACAAAAGCTAAAAAGCGGTGATTTTTGGTTCTAACAGCAAAATACAAGGATTTAGCTAGGTTATTCAAGGACAAAAATCTTGCGGACATGGTTTCTGTGCTAGTCACACACTGAATACGGGTAAGATTCAAAGTTAAAAATTTGTTAGTAAACTAATTTACTTGCATAGATTTTGCATAGCAAGCCAATTTTTAATGAACACATGTTTGTTATAAACCAGAATTTCATTAAAAATATTAAATATAATCAACAACAGTATAGTTCTCTTGATTATTTGAACCTCCCCAGTGGTAGTCCAGATAATCAACAATCTGTCAACAAAATCCGGCATACTCATACAACACCTGAGGGAAACCTACAAAGCTTTGGGAAGTTACAACAACGGGCAATATGAAAGAATATTCAGCAAGAAAATGCTGATAAAACAAATGTCCTACATAGAAATTACAACAAAGGCGGCGCTATGCACGAAAACCACAAACTTATTTTGAAAATCGTATAAGCATTTTGAAGTCACTGAGTACGTAGTACCAAAGAGTATTTATTTAGTTATAACGAGTGAGTTAGTTACATTAAAACCGAACATTCAGTTTAAAACAAAAATTAAATTAAAACAAAAAGTAGAAATCAAATTTTGATTTAACATTTAAAAATTTATAAAATAATTCTTCAGGATTTTTTTGAAGTTACTCGTATCTTTTGATATTAATAGGGGGGGTAGTTTTCTTTCTCCATAGTTTGTGGAATGGTGTTCTAGTGCTAAAAACGTATGGCTTCGAAATGTTCTACATGGCACTTGAATTGAGATGCTTTCCAAAATGTAAGCTGGCGCCCAAGAGAAGTCGTCTATTTTCAAGCTTGCATATTTCGTAATCCGTGCATCTTTTTGAGTAAGGAATTGTAAATTTTAATCATAATCCAAGTCACTTTTTTAACAAAAAAATCAGAAATTTTTTTTTGTGCACCACAGCATAGCTTGGATTCCAAACCGTTACAGCGTATTCCAGTTGAGATCCGAACATAAGCGAAATAGAGTAAACGTCTGAACATATCCAAACTTGGCATTCGCCTTCACAATACAATTTTCAATATGCCTATTGAAACTGGCGTTTTCAACAAATGTAACACCTAAATCCATAATCTCATTGACTTTTTGCAATACTTCGCTGTTGACTTTGTATGAAGTAGTTACGGATTCCTTAATATTCTTCTTCTCACTTGTAAAATTGAGGTGACAATAATGTCATTTTAAGTGACATTTGCCGATTAAAATGACTATAGGCGTAGGACGACTAATAATAGTAAAAATTAGGTGGCATGACTATAGTCGTCTAAAATGACGTGAGACGATTATAACAATTGGGGTGTAAGTATAGTGAGTTTCGATCACACCTGTCACTTAATCTATCGATGTCTTCTTGAAGTTTCTCCGTATCTAGCATTCCATTACCATTACGAAAAATTTTCACGTCATCGGTAAATATGAGCACGTTTCAGTTTTTGATTATCTCGGTTATTCGGTCTATGAAATCAATAAAAACTCAGATCCCGATATGTGATCCTTTGGAAAGACCAGTTGTAACTTTGATAACATTTGAAAATTGTAACCGGTTTGTTAGATGTGACTTGAATCAATCGAGTTAAAACTCAAATGGAAATAATCCTGCAGTGAATTGTTTTGACAGATAGAATCAAATGCTTTACTGAAATTCGTGTACGCTACATGGCGCGGGCTGGCGAATTCAACCAGATTAGTTGATGTGGTTTCAAAATAACAGGAGGAGTTATTGATGCATTGTTATTGTTGGGTTGTTCGTATAGTCCACTAGAACTCTTGGTTTATAGACTGATTAAAAAATGACGCGAACATGTCAGCGTTTAAGGAGCTGGAATTGTTGTAGGTCATATTATCAGGGTATCCTGCAACCTCGCGTTTATTCATAAAGTGTTTGTAAAATTGTTTTGGATTTACTTCCATTTTTTGTATCTTGTAGTTTTGTCCGCATCTAACTCGCTTTTTAACATTTTGGCATACGCTTACGACTTCCGATTTCAACGGAAGTTGAATGTTTTATATCATTGAGACTTATTTGCCAGTTGGTGAATTCTAGGTAACTTTATAGCCCCACGGTTTGTTTTTTGAAGTTATATTTGATTGGATGTAGGTGTTCTAAACTCGCCTTTAAATTAATTAAGTCAATCACAATATCGAGAAATTTGTGATTGATATCATTTATGATAAAAGTTAACACGGATTCAGAAATTTTAAAAATGTCAAGCCGTTGCTGAAGACAAGATCCAATAATCTGTCACGATTTTGAGCAATGGTGTTTATTTGGTTCAAATTATAACCAAGTGGCGTCCCCAAATAAGGGTTCCACATCTGTTGTTATATTGCATAGTAAAATACAATTTTACCACGCAATATAACCTCATCATAAATGACATTTGTTAATAGAGAACCACCCAACACTTCGATGTTGTCAACGCCCGATCGCTAGCAACTATCGTCTCACCAATTTTGGTATTTCATACAATAGCGAAAACCCCAAGCCAAGTAACGGGTGTTTAAGCTCGATAGAACTTGAAATTGTAAAAAATAACACAAAAAATTAAATTGTAATCAATTTTTTTTTTATTCGAAAGATCAATATACATATGACATTAATATTTGAAAATGATTTCGGTCATATGGGCACCCCCGCTGTTCTTGACGAAACGCATTCTGGACGTCCAATTATGGGCCACTTGTTCGAGCACTGCTGGCCGTATGTCACGAATAACACGAACAATGCTGGCCTCGAAGGCGTCAATTGTTGCTGGTTTATCAGCCTAAACCAGTGACTTCACCTAGCCCCATAGGAAATAATCGAGAGGTGTCAAATCGCACGACCTTGAAGGCCAATTGACAGGTCCATTTCTTGAAATCAACGTACCGCCAAATTTTGATTTTAATAAGTCGATGGTTGCGGTCGCCGTATGGCACGTAGCGCCATCCTGTTGAAACCACATCTCGTCCGGATCAATGTCATCCATATTTTCAAACAAAAAATTGATCATGGTGTGGTAACGATCTCCATTGACCGTAACGCGATCCCCGGCCTGATTTTCAAAGTAAATTTTAATAATTTTATAGCGTTGTTCAATCGTGAGTCTATTCATGATGATTTGCCAGAGTATACTTAGATCTGCCAGAGTATATTTGTCATAAAAATTAAAATTTAATTGTTTGTTTTATTTTTTACAATTTCAAGTTCTATCAAGCTTAAAAAAACACCCAAAAAAGTACGGATGAAAATGAAATCGGCAAGTAGCAAACTCTATGGTAGAAACAAAGGAAGATGAACAATGAACCAACTACTTTAAAAAAAACTTCCGCAACACCTACCCCACCCAATATAAGGTGGGAGCGTGATATCCCAAAATTAAGCTTCCAACTTTAGACATACCAAACTTATCAAAACCTCAACCTTGTCACATCCACGAAAAACTTTTTTTTTTTTTTTTATATTTCATTTGCTAAGGTCTGAACCGAAATCACCACGAAAGACTATGTAACAGTCATTTGACTTTCAAAATGTAAATAAAATGTCTCCAAAGGCAGCTCAATTGTATAGTTTTGTTTTAAAACCACTTTCCGATTAATATCATCTGTGACACATCATTCAACGATAAAAATTTTATTTCGGGATTCTTCCCTAGTCAATATGTGGTTTAGATATGTTTTTGCTCAACCCAACCCGGCAAAAAAAAAACTAGTGGCGGAGTACTCATAGCCGTCGATATATCACTGCCTAATGAAATAGTAGATTTGACGACGGATCGAGCAATTTCGTGTTCAAATAGTCGTCAATATTAAATCAATATGAATTTACGTGGTGTATATTCCACCTGATTCGCCTGCGGCATCGTATACTCGATTGCTGCGATACAATTATGGAAATTGCCAATGCGGTCGACCAATCAGACATAATTTTAATAACTGGGGATTTCAGTCCCTCAAATATTATTGGGCTTATGATGAAGAAACGAACGAGATTATTCCTGTAAACGTCAATTCGGATAACGAGTACCTATTATCGACAGCGTATTGGCCACAAATTTGTGTCTAATCTGCGAGATAAAACCAAATTTCGTTCGATGCCAGCAGTGATTTTCCAACAGCCTGTAAAACCCAGTGGTCAAATATTTACGTTCATGATCTGTTAACTGCTAGTGACTGCATAGAGAAAGCTGGTTTGGCTGTCGGAGAGAAAAAAACAACTTCCCATAACATTTTAGACCTTATCCTAAACGAATTACATCACACGGGCAATGCGTAAATCAGATTAAATGATTGTGTACACCTTAGGAGCTTTGTATCATCCTTCTGCGAAAGCAATTGAGTTCGATTTAAGGAGATTACAGCTATCATAGGACGGTTGTCATACTAAGCGATCATTGTTGTCGGATTCACCCAAATTTTTCAACCCAATAGGATAGTTGTCCATGCTGTTCTTGAATGGACATACATGCCTTAAGCAGCACTATGACAATACCACTTAGGATAAAAGGTCACACTACAAATCAATGGATTTATACGGTGGTGTCCACCGAAACTTCAATTAATGTCAGTTTCTAAAACCAATCTTAGAAACTAGTGGAGATAAAGGCCGGCTGTGAATTATTTGAGAAGAATTTAATGTGTTTGTCAAAAATTGAAGGATGAATTGAATTTACTAACCATACTAAAAGCAAGAGAGTTGATTAAACAGCGAGACGTTGAAGGATGCACAGAAGGAATCATATCCTGTATTATATGATGATCCACGTATGCTCATTATGGAGCGTCGGAATATGTTGAGGCAATGTTAACCACGCGTCCATATCGATCTTATTTTTCCACAAAACAAATAATCCAGTAAACATCGGAACAGCCGACTGTAACTTTGGAAAGGTGGAGCACTTGAAATATCTCGGGTTAGTTATAACATCAACAAATTACGAACAACAAATATCGTATTAGAATGAACCAAACGTCTCCTTGGAGGTTGTGACATTATCGGATCCATGAAATTCAATCTAGTTAGATGGTTAGACCACGTCGAACGATCCCCATCACAACGAATGATGACAAAACCTTCGAATATGTCGATACTGAAGAAAGCGTGCGATTAACCGAGACGAGATAGTTGGATGACCACCGTGTAGGCGACGAAAGCCCTTCACGTAATGTGAAAGCTAGAGAGAGATAGTGAGAAACATATGTATTTCGAAAGATACAGAAAAATTTATTGGTTGAACGGGAAAGGTAAAGAGTATAGTGAATTGTGTGATGCTCCATTGAAATCAGCTTTCTTTAAAAGGCTCTAGGTGATACCAGACTATTAAGAACGCTTGAACGAATTAGATATTATACTATCTCAAATATCATTTGATACTGTACTCTCCAAAATGTTCACAAAATAAGGCATCTATGATTATTTCCGTGGCGAGTTTTAGAAAGTTTCCGATTTTCTCTTTTCGATCCGGATTTCCGGATGATGCAGAAGATGCCCAGGAGAAAGAAATAGATAGATACAAATCGATGTTAAACGGCTGACGTTCAGAGAATTAAGGTAGTTGCCAGATTAATCCGTGCGACTTCGAATATGGGACAAACAACGTCTCTGAGCAAATTAGAGATCAATTGGTAGGTTCGTAAAAACACAGTGAATTGAGGAAGCAGCTTCTAAAGAAAAGTGAAAATTAGTTTAGAGGAAGTTGTAGATCTGATAAAGTGAACAGAAATTTAATAGTTCAAAAGCGAATACAAGAAAGTGAACATAATTAGGGTCCACTCCATTTCTAACCAGCGTGGAGATAGTGCCGGGCTAAAAAATGATGGGAATGTGTGCTATCGATGGGGTAAAAGAAGCAGAAACTGCCTAACATTTACTGAACAGTGAGACAAATTCTAAATATGGGGCGAAGTGACGCGAATATATCGGAAAGGAATGCGTTTTGCAAAAGGAAAGGTCGATTTCACAGACGAAGAAGGGCATACAAAGTCATCGAGAAACGAATAATTGAGTGTCGGTGTTCATAATTTAGTGAGATCGTTGTTAGAAAGTTAGGTGGGGTAAGAGTTTTAATGATAGTAGACCGTGCAGTGCTAATAAAACCAGCCAGGAAACCTATGAGAAGGCATTAAACAGAATTATGAAATATAAGGCAATTTAAATTTTTTAAAGCTAGTTGAAAGGACAAGGGAGCGCGTTAATAGTAGTGCAACTACTTGAGCTTCGGTGGAATTTAAGAATCGGGAGCTAGAAGCTGATTTACACGTAATTAAGGGAAATGTCACGTTCACCTTCAGATAGTGATAACGACGTCAGGCTTTGTGGGATGTGCGAACTACGGGAAGCCCATAGTGAATTATTTTCGAAGTTGGACATTAAGGACGCGTTTCAACAAGTAAAAATAACACCACTGTCAAGAGAAATAACCACGGTCAGAAGTTTGGGGTTTCTCAACTGCATAGCGCGGTTTATTCCAAATTTAGCCTCAGTAATTGGGCCGATAAAAAAATTAACAAGGAACGGAGTCAAATTTAACTGGGCCGATAAGATAAGAAACTTTTATTCCAGACAGTGTAGTTTATTTTGATCCAGAAGACAAAACGATGATCGTAGCATAAGCCAGAGCTTATGGATTCGAACGGAGTTCTGATTTGAGGGAAACAAGATGGAGTTGCACGAATAATTTCATTTGCGTCGAAGGGATTGACAGACGTTGAACGGAGGTGTATTCGAAAATGGAAAAGGAGGCATTGTCGTCGGCATGGGCAGTCGAGAGGTTGAAGATGTATGTCATGGGATAGTCGAAAGAGATTCGACTTTGTTACAGACTGTAGGCATTGTATATCCTGTTCAAACTATCAAGTAAACAATTGCATCAAGATGAATGTAGTATATAAGCCAGGGAAGACGTACATAGCCGATCTCGATTGAGCCGATATATATATAGACTACGCCAAAAAAATCGGAACAGAATTTTTTTTGAAAAAATACCGAGAACAAGTGTTCAATTGTATTTTGGTGAAATAACACTTTTGAAAACACTTCTTTTCGATACTGGAATCCGTTTTATTTTATTTTGTTTTTTATAACTTTTTTGAGTAAACGAAAAATTGTCTAAAGAAAAAAAATATGCTGCTGTTGGAGACTGTAAACGAACTTGCTCTATATTTTGTTCCCAAATCCAAATTGTTGCTGTGGAAATTTCTGTACGTCGACTCTGGAAATATCCATGAGAATATTCCTCAAACGGTAAATAAATATTGAAAATTAAATTGGTAGCACCTCATTGTAAGATGACAAAACGATTTCGAACGTTGGATTTTTTGTGATAATATTAGGATTATCCAGAGTCAAATATTTTCCATAGTGCATTCTCGCATATTAATCTAAATGATGTTTTGCATTTAATTACTGCCATTTTATGAACAAACAAAAAATCGAATTGATTTTAACTGATGTCTTCCTCTTTAGAATCAATTATTATTTTTATCCATGGTTTATTCCAATTGGATTTGTTATTTTTTTGTAAAATGAAATTCCCAAATAAGTGACCTGATTTTATTGAATTAATTCCATTTTGAATTCGTTTTTTCGCTATAAAAATGACTCATTCGATTGGTGACCCATTGGTGACCAAACACCAAAACGGGAATTTTTTTTCAAATTTTCGTTATGTATTTACCGTTTAATGGTAAGTGACCAAACGATGAACACTAGTGACCAATCCTGACCAAATGAATCCAATCATCAATTTTGTCAAAACCTTTAGATGGGATTCTAAAACGGCGGAGCGTATATCGAATATAATTTTTCAAGAATGTCTACTACGGCACTCGGGTACACGTTAAGCATAAATAATCTATTATGGAATTTGAAAAAAATATATGGAGCTTTAAACTATATTTTTTACTTCATTGCAGAGTATTTGGTAAAAAATCTTCTTTCATTCCTATTTCATTGGAGAACGTAAGTTCCTTCATCGATCTATCTAATTGTTTACATGAAAGGGGCTATACAGTATACATCAACATGATGTTGTATACCGAATTATAATGAACAACAAGTAAAACCTAGGAAGTACACTCGGTACAGTTGGGATTGCATAAAACAAAAGAATTTGGAGTGTCACGTCATATATTTCAAAAAAGTTTAGATTTTAAAGTGAGATTGAATGTCGTGACGTATTCTTACAACATTGAGATAACACATTGTTTTAGGCAAAGAAAAATTCGTTTTCGTTTAGTTGATTTTTCGAGAGACCAGAAAACAACCATCTGGAACATGCAACATATATTAAACGAAATAAATATTAACTGTCGGGTGGACCTTGTTTTCGGAAGTGGGAAAGTGTTGCGATATTACGGTACACCATCTAGAAATGTAGGGGAATATGTTTTAAAAAATCCCGATTTGCTTTAAATCTTTATTTTATACCAAATGAACCTTGCAATAAAAATAAAACTTGATTTCCAAAAAAATACAAAAACCATTGAAACCTCAACTATAATTGGCCTTTCTGATTGGATATTTGAGAAGGGTATATTCATTGCCAGTTGAAAACATAGTGGCTGAACTTGTGTTAATCCATAATTAGCCCAATTTCATTGAACGACCAAGTCGATTCGTAAGTAAGTATTCCAAGAAACACCGAATTTGGACCTTCTGATTACATATTCCGGTTGGGTATGTTTAAAGCCACTCGCAAATCGTAGTATAATACTGACCGAATTTTTGCTAATCCAAAATTATCCCAATTCCCTTGAATGACAATTATGAATTCTAGTGGAAGATTTTGGTCTTTGTTGTCCAATGAAATTTTACCACAATTCAGTTGCGTGTCTAATCAGTCTAACCACTTTATAAAACTAGGCTGCTTTAACTTGGCTGCAGTCATTCGTTTTTGCTCAAATATGTGGCGTTTTTTTCGATAACTCACCATGTCTTCTAACAATTTAATTTTGCCGCTTTTCCAAAACCCCTTGCATCTATTAGCAAAAAACTGAGATAGCCAGTTTTCACAAACCTCTCTTCCTAATTATTACAACTCTTCTTAATTTAGTCACTTATGAATGAGAAGAGGCCCATTGGCGGCTCCACTTATAGGTTATTTAGCAATGCCTGCTCCTGAGAGAACTGTAGTCTCATCAGCAAATATTGCAATTGAGGTAAATCTCTGGTGTATAGCAGATAAAAATAGGTCCCAAAACACTACTCTGCATGACTCCAGCCGAAATCTTTTTTTTCTCGGAGCATTCTTCCTCATATTTCACCCGAAAATGGCGATTCTCTATGTATGATTTTAAAATCATATAATATTGTTTTGGGAGAGGGATTTCTCTATGTGGTTTGAAGAGTAAACCTCTTATCGAAGGCCTGTGCCACATCTAAGAAGATACTAGAGCAAACCTGTTTCCTCTCTAATGTATTCTCAATGACACCTGTTAGCCTATGAACCTGCTCAATAGTTTAGTGTGTCTCTCTGAAACCAAACTGATATTCTGGGATAAAGAAGTTTCTTTGTTCTATATGGTTCTTTTCAATCTTTTTAGCAATAGCCTCTCAAACAATGTCGCTAGTGTTGGTAGAAGTGAAATTGGCCGATAAGATTTTCTACCATTCAGTGACTTGCCCGGTTTCGGAATTATTACTTCTGCTACTTTCCACTGCATTGGAACATATTGTTACGTTTTCGCCTTGTCACTCAAGGTTCGAATCACTGGATTGTGAATAAATACAACTGCGTCAAATTTGAACTCACACAGTTTATTTACACAACACAATTTATTATACAACACAAAATTAACAATTAATTATTACAACTATAACACACTTTATAATCACTTTAATAATCTTTCTATTTAATCTTCACTGTATCACGTTTAAAATAAAACTCAGCATTCCACGTCAACGCGCGCCTTTATATACCAAAATATTTGTTTCTAGAATAATCCCAAATGTTCTCATAAATTATACACGTACATTTCATAATAATCCCGAATGTTGTCCAAAATTTATACGAGAACATTCTAGCAAATACGTTAGTATACAAATAGCGCCTAAATGTTGATCCATACCAAATTAAAGTTGAGCAACTTATTAAAATAACTTATTCTACTCTAAACTAGATGTCACCGTAACAATATTTTTTCCTGAGGACCACATTGATTATGTGCAATAATTTACGGATGCTTTTTTCAGACGGATCCTTTATTACTTGCTTTATTGTTACAGGCCTGATATCTTCGACAAAAAGAGATGATAATCTCTTGGTGGATGCAGAATAACCTCCCAACCAAGATCCCGGAGCTTCTGATAAGTCATCATGGACCTGTGAGACCTGGCTTTGTCAGATATTGGCTAATTCTGGCCGCTTCTGATCGATTACTGCCTTCAGTTGGTTCAATTGCTGGCAGTAGAAGTCCAAATTGAACGTTTGGACATTTGGCAGCAGCTCATAGTAGATGATTCCGTTCCAATCCCACCGAAACACATAGCCAAACCTTCCTGGCCGTCAATCCTGGTCCATCATGTTTTTTTTTTTGCGTTAACTCGTGCGGCACCCAAACATCGAGGTTCTCGAATGAAGCCAGCCTTATGTAAATGATTTAAAACTGTTTTGTGGTCGACCTTCAGTTCAGAGGCTATGCTACGATAGCTCGCATGCCGATCTACTTCGATAATTTTCAGGATTTCCACAATTTCGATGATAGGCCTTCCAGTGCGTCGTGTTTCTGTGTGATTAAAATTACCGGAACGCAATCGACGAAACCAAAATTGCACGTGATTGGCTGTGACAGTATCTTGACAATAGACACCATTCATAATTTCAGCCGCCTGATTTGCGTTTTCGCCTTTATCGAAGCAAAATTGTAAAATGTAGTGAATTTTCTCTTTGTTTACCTCCATCCTAGACACGCTATAACTCACAACTGAATCAATCGAAAATCCCCATGAGATACAGTATCGGACAAAACATTTGCAACTTTTTCGGCTTACTTAATCAATTTAAAAAAAAAATTAAAGCAGTTGCAGCTATAATTTGTTTTTATTCCTCTAAATATTCAAATCTGAATACTCTCCATAACCAATCTCTCAATTGTTTCTCATTGCTAATTTTGAATTTGTTTAACCGTTCTCACATTGGCGCTGGACAAAACAAATGCCACTTATCCAAAACCAGTTTTGTTTTTTAAATTAGACCATGGGTCGAAAAATATTCAGTTTGCTCTAAACCTTGATGTCAAAAGTGCATTACGAAATTATTGGATTTTGTGTTTTTGGATACAAAACCTGAATTTTCCTAAAATGGCGGGAAATAAGTATAACAGTGTCTTCAAGAGAAAAATTATACAAGATTTCGTGATGGTATGCAGCCAAATCACGAAAAGTATGGAGTGCATAAATCCACAATATCCCGAATTATAAAAAACACATAAAGGTGGACGTCCTCGAAAAACGACTACACGAGAAGATAGTAACATCGTACGATCTTTCAAAAGAGATCCTTTTATGTCGTCGACCACATTGGTAAGTCAACTAGGATTTTCCGTCACCGACCGTACAGTAAGAAGACGAGCGGTTGAAGCTAAACTCTTTTCACGACGGCCAGCCACAAAGCCATTTATTTCTGAAATATGGTAATTGGAATGTTAATAATTGGAAGACCGTGTTGTTCAGCGACGAATCGAAGTTCTATTTAGTTAGCGACGGAATTTGTCACGTAAGACGACCAACGGAAAAACGTTTTGATCCGAAATATTACAAAAAAAACCGGAAAATTTGGAGGAGGAAACGTGATGGTTTGGGATTGTTTTTCAGGTCAGGGAATTGGTCCGATCCATCGAATTAGTAATACAATGGATCAATTGATCTACAAAGATATACTAGTAAACGTTATGCTACTATACGCAGCGTGGGAAATGCCACTTAGATGTCGATTTCAACAAGGTAACAATCCGAAACACACCTTTCGGATCGTTAAAAACTGGTTCAATGCAAATAAAATTGATGTTTTGAAGGACTGGCCGGCTTAATATCCTGACCTGAATCCAATAGAAAATTTATGGGAGGTCGTAAATAGAAAGGTTCGTCACGATAACGTCAGAAATAAGGACGAAATATTTCGAAGGGTCGAGGAAGCTTGGTTGGGAGTTCGAGAGTGTTTGCGCGTGTTTTGTCCAATGTCATACAGAAATTTTTTTTAAAATGTAATAGATAGATAGATAGTAGATTAGTTATTTTAAGAAACAAATGTGATATTTTAAAAATAAAATATGAAATAATTAAAAATGCTGTAAATTGTTTTTTCTTCACTTGACAAATACCTTTCTTATCCTTTGTCCGATACTGTATGTAACAACTTTACTAACTAATCGATCACTCGGGTATCTGTAATCGGGTCGATCCTCCTTATGCTATGTGTAAAGAAGGTGCATAGCGGGACCGGCATCATCCGGAACACAAATTTAGGCTTGGCTATACATCCCAATCAACCACAATTCAGTCTTATTGATTTCGAGGAGCAATGAACGTATTCGACCGGAGTATGTTATTAAACGTTTTGCATGGTTTCTTGAACCCTTTGTGACATAAATTCGTTTATTTTGTGCCCAATACAAATGTTATTGAACGACAGCTTATTTCGCTTTAATATAGTATCTTGTAGGAGTATTTCTAAGACTACTAAATCATTATTTATCACTAAATGTTTTTTTTTCCTGGTACGTTGGTTTTAATGTAGGAAAATGATAGACCACAATTACATTAACAGGTTGATATCGCGATACAAAACGTGTAATTATTTGCATAAAGACATAAACTACATCGAATGTCGAAAATAGTGATGGTACAACATTCCAGCCCTGCCTGGCCTCTAACATTCTATTTCTGAACAAAATACAGCATTTTCTGCGATTCTTTTTCCTATGAGTACAAGTGGCACGCTTGAGCTATATTTGTTGACTGATGTGAGCATGTTTTCATTTTACAGCTTCCCGTTTTGGTTTCCAAAACTCAAATAAGAGAAATCTGTCTTGGAGATAAGTAGCTCACCACATCGCCCAAAAAATGTGCGATGTGGGCTATGTTTATCGTACAGGTTTTAATAAAGCAATTAAATAAACCAGGGCGTACGAGTGGCTTGAGCTAAGCTTAACGAATTCGGATTTTGTCATTTAGGCTTTACAAAGTAAACCGAGGAGCTGTGATCGCAAAACATAGCTCACTTTGCTAAAAAAAATAGCTCAAGTGTGCAACGGGCCTAAACCTCCTTTGCTGCAATTGCTATCATTGAAAATACCTATATAAGTGATATTGTGAAAGTTTCCATTTTAACCATTAATTAGGGTAACACGAAAATGAAAATTGTTTGTTAGTTTATATATTAGGTACAATCCATTAATGGGAAATTAATAGTTCCGACATATTACAATTACATATATATAAAACAAAATTAACGCACAAAAACAGTTAGTCTCGCTATCACTTAACAGATGTCTCGGCACACAACTAAAATGAAATTTTACATAAACAATAGAAAATTTAATACCAGCTGACATAAAAGAGAAACATTTTGAGATAAAAACAAACCTTATCGAAATAAAAACAAAAACTGTTTCGCTCGAATGGTGGTTTGAAAGAGCACCGAGAGAGCGAATCAACCAGTTCACTCACATCATTCATATATGAATTTGTGTGTGTGTGTGTGTTTGTTAATAAACATTATTATTTGTTGTCTTTGCAAATTGTGCGGACGCGTATTTTCGTAAAATTTTCCAAAATCTGAAAAAGAAAAGAGAAAAGTTTATCAAAAAATATTATCTAATTATTTATTATATGTGCATATTAATTAAAGTGTTAACTAAAGTGTATTTGTGAATATGCAACATTATACCACTGTGCTAAAGTTTTCTTTTCAATTGATGCATTTGTTTTGATTTTTGTTTTGTTTTTTTACCCGAGTCTGTTGTGTCAAAAATATAAAAATAACAAAAATGTTTCGTGCAAGTTAGAAAAAAAAATCGGTAAAACAGGATATTCCGTATGTTCTTGTTGGATTGATTCTAATCGGGATTTAAAAAATTGTGGCGTAATTTATTTTGCATCGGGTGTATTATGTGACATCTTTCTATTGTTTTTTTAATTTGTCAATTGTTTTCTTCCATATTTTTCGTGTACCTCATCTATATAAAATCAATTTATTTTTATTTTCCATTTACTGTTAAGCTGTATCCCGTTAAATTGCAAGTGTATTGTGTGTTTGTGCGAAAAAAAACTTATTGGAATAGAAACTGCAGTTTAGATTTAAAGTGAAAAAAAAAAATCTAAACAATTGAAATTGCAAATTGCATTTACGAAGGAGGTAAGTCTTTATTTTATATTTATTACGGCTCGTTAGGTTCGCAAAATGTTAAATAACAAAATAATTAAATATTTGCATTACTTTGTATAGCTATGTCAATCGTTAGAATTAAATACGAAAATAGAAAATTAAGCAATTCATTCAAATTTTTTGGAGTTAAAAGTATAAAAAATTATTGCGCACTTTATTTTTTTCGGAAAAATTTTTTCTCCGTTATTTTTTGTTGTTTTTCTTTTTCTTTTCGTTTTTACGAAATATTTGGATTTTCAGTATGTTTGCTCTGTGAGTATGACGTTACGTGTCTCTATATATGTATGTGTTTATGTGCATGATTTGGATGGAGTATAGTGGGAGATTTGAACATTTGGGTCGTCTCACTTTTTCATATTCTCCATACTCTTCATTATTTAAATTGGGTCTACTTTTATTTGAAAGATGCAACGAGAGGTTACCAGAGTTATGCGATTGGATTCGACCTAATTTCTTTTGAAGGATAAAGTCATTTATAATGAAAATGTTTACCTCAAATTCTGCATAAACCTAAAGTTAGGAATCTTCATGTTGTGGTTAAACTTTAAGAGTTCCAATCCCATTGGAAGCAGTTTGTACAAATGGATTTTCCGACCTTCTCGAGACTCGAATTTGCTAGATAATTGATTATTGGTTTTGTTTATTGTAAATATTGTTACAAATTGTCTCTGTCAAATCCAGTTTGTATCACTGGACTGTGTGTGAATACTGCTTTCGTTTTGGCGGTTACATCAATTCTCGTAATTTACTCCATTTACGGAGTATTCACGAATAACTAAAATAAAAAAACTCACTTCAAAATATTTACAATTAAATCCTCAACCAGTGATAGCTTAAGAGCTTAATTTGTGCTCCGTTTGGATCACTTAGGGCTGCGGTATGACCACCAAAATTTTAGAGGTCAGTTGTTTTTTTGTGACGAGAAGCCTATAAAATTTTGGTGATTATAGCACTAGCCGAAATGATTCAAATAGCATGTAACTTAAGCTCTTAAGTGTTCGCTGGTTGAGGCATAACACACCACTACTGGAATATTCCAGAAAATACCAGAAATAATCACAATAACTTTCCCGCTATTATCCACAAGCCCCAAAACACAAGAATAAATAACTTCCACAATTATTTATGTAAATGGTGTTTTTTTAAGAGGTTCACGTCTTTAAGTTGCGGCAACACTGTTTTGTTTGACAACCGATTTGACAGCTGACATTTATTTTGTCATTAGTTTGATTTGCCATTTCTTAATGAATAGACTCACACCAGAGCAATGCTTGCAAATTGTTGAAATTTTTTATCCAAATAATGGTTCTGTTCGCCAAATTCATCGTGCATTACGTCCATTTTACGGTCGTCATAATCGTCCATCAGGGCGGGTAATTCGGTTCGGTTAACTATGGATCATTTTCGCACCACGTATTCTCTAAATGATAATGCGCATCCAGTAAGACGTCAAACAGTGCGTACCGAACAAGCGATAGACGCTGCACAGCGTATCATTGAGAAAGACCCAAATCAATCAATTCGACATCGTTCTCAGCAACTGGAGATGTGTCCATGCACTTTATGGAAGATTTTATCTAAGGATCTTGGTTTTCGTGCTTACAAAATTCAACTTGTGCAGAAATTAAAACTCTCCGGCCATCTCACACGCCACCAATTCGGCCAATGGGCTGAGAATTTTGTTCAGCGATGAAGCTCACTTTTGTTTGAATGGGTACGCTAATAAACATAATTGTCGGATTTGGAGTGAAGATAATCCACAAGCCTTTGCCGAAACACCATTATATTCAGCGAAAATCACTGTTTGGTGCACTTTATGGGCCGGCGGAATCATTGATCCATGTGTTTTCAAAAACGATGATGGGCGGAATGTTACAGTCAACGGTGAACGGTATAGAGACATGATTTCTAACTTTTTTGTACTCCAAATTGGCTGGCATAAATTTTGCTGATATGTGTTTCCAACAGGACGGTGCCACATGTCACACGCCACACCGCGCGGGATACAATTAATTTACTCAAAGAAACATTTGATGAAAGACTAATTTCTCGTAATGGCCTTAATTGGCCACCGAGTTCGTGTGATCTAACTTCATGAGATTATTTTCTTTGGGGATATGTTAAGTCACATTGTCTACGCCGATAAACCAGATACAATTGAACACTTGGAACACAACATTCGGCGAGTTATTAGCGTGATACGGTGTGATCGAAAATTGGATGTCCAGATTACGCCATGTACGCGACAATAGTCGAGATCGTAACATCACTCCCCACCAAAGCCTTTTTGCCCCGAACAGAATCCAAACTATAGACCGCGATATAAGGTCTAGCCCGTTCCATTTAATATCGCTGTTGCTTTTCCAAATTCCTGCACGATTGTGCAACTGTTTTATAAACTATTCTTCATGTCGATCGCCTCCATACGGCTCCTGCTCACCATTACTTTCCACCAGTTCCTGTAAGAACCTTGAGAGATATGTTCCACATATATTCCTACTGGCGGTACTCTCCTATATTCAAAAACAATGTTGAATATGCAGGATCCGTTTCTATACGCGGGCCGTTGCAATACAAATGCTGCCCACTATAGACAGCCTTCGTGTGAATTGTCAATCGCCAACTACCGCTTCCGATTACACTTGCTATCGTAGCAGTCATAACTGGTGTACCACTCCTCCAGACACTTTTCAATGTTCAACGGACTCTCATCCAATCCTAACACTTCCTTTCACTTTGTTCTGGTTAACATTTGTTCATGTTATGACTCACTATCCCGAGCACACGTAGTTGCCACAATTGCTCTTCGGTAATCCGAAAGCATCGCCGCATCTGCAACGATTTTCTCATTCCTCTTTAAGTTATACTTACCGTCATAATCCATGCGCTGCAATCCGTGTTCGATTTTACCCACCACCCCCAGCATCAGAGTTACACGTTACATTAACATTCCCTGCACAAAAATCGAAACCATCTTTGCCAGGTGATCCGCCGACATCCTCACTCACCACGGAACTTTTCTGCGTCGCACACCTATTTATCATTAATTCCATAAAATGTTTCTAATTTTCGAACCCTTAACGGAACAATTTCTGCTGAATTATTGTCTCGCCCAAGTGACCAATTCACGTTGAACTGATGCCCACCAAACCAATGGGCAAAATCGTAATATTATCCACCCCCCCCCCACTTAAGCCTTTTCGTCCCGAAAAGGATCCGAAACCATAGACCGAGAAATAGGGACTAGCTCGTTCTATATCGCTGTTGCTGCAATTCCTGGCCTTTTGTACAACTTGTCCATAGACCAATCCTTCATGTCGAACGTCCTCCATACGGCCCTGGTCCACCTTTTCGGGTCATAAATTCGGGAAAGTTAATTTATTTGGCTCTTCGTGTGGGTCAGGTTTCTAGTTTCTGTTTTAAATTATACTGGTAGTTTTGGTTATTGAGGGAGTCAGTATTTTGAGAAAATTCATTTAGGTGGTCCTCTGATTGAGCTAGAATTCCTTTATTTATTTTTTTCGACCCGAAATATTTTGATAAAAATTGGTGTTTCGAATGTTAGGATATGTTTGGATTGAGTTTACGTGAAAAATCGCAGTCTTCTACTAAAATTACGTATTTTTGTCTGTTTTCAGCTTGCTGGGGTAAAATATCATTCTACATATTTCTATTCTATGATCTAAGGCTACTAGGTTGATTGATTTTATTTATCACTAAATAATGTTTGGTGATACGGTACTTTTGAAGTCGCGATATATAACCCGTATTTGTTTACATGAAATATAATGGTAATTGATTCCTGAACAATGAAACATTAACTAAGTCGAAAGTCGAGAATAGTAATGGTGCTCAGCCCTGATTTCGAAAAAATTTGTTAAAGTGGGGGGATTGTTATTGGCTGTAAAAATTGGTTTGGAGTTTTGAGTTCCACGAAGCGAGATAATATTGCTTAATGTTGCACCGTATTGTGGGTTGTTGGGTTATGTTGGGTGATGGCTACCATTTTACGCCATACATGTTTCATCATTTGTCTTTTGTTTGATGGACAATAAAAACATGTGAGTACTGGCTCTTTTAAAAATGGCGATTTTGACACCAGTGACACAGAATAAAAGGAAGACCAGTTGTTTGAAGACGCTGAGTTGGAGGCGTTATTGGAACAAGATTCATGCCAAACTTAAGAGAAGCTCACTGAAACTTAGGGAGCGACTCGACAGGCGATTCAAAACCGTCTCAAGACCATGGATATGCTGCAAAAACAAGGAAATTGGCCTCTGTATGAATTCAAGCCAAGATACGTCGAACGTCGTTTTTTGACGTGTGATCAACTGCTCAAAAGACAAAATCGGAAGGGTTTTTTGCATCGAATCGTAACGAGGAAGAAAAGTGGATCCGCTACGCCAACCCAAAGCGCAGAAAATCGTGAGGTTAGCCCGATCATACATCAACTTCAACCGTCAAACCAAATATTCATAGCAAGAAGCTAATGCTGTGCATCTGGTGAGATCAATTCGGAGTGAACTGTTATGAGCTACTCCAGCCTAATGAAAACATCACTGGAGAACGTTTTCAACAACAATTGATGGAATTAAGACGTGCATTGAAGCAAGCTAAAAACACCCCCTCACACAAAAGGAAACTTTAGAGACGCTTCAATGGGGCGTGCTTCCTCACCCGCCTTATTTACCAGACATTGCTTCTTCCTACTATCACTTCACTGCTTACGAAGAAGCCATAAATTGGGTCGATTCTTGGATTGCCTCAAAACACGAGGAATTTTTTCGACGCGAAATCCCTATGCTGCCTGAAAGATGGGAAAAGTCGTAGCTAACGATGGACAATACTTTGAATAAAATGCATTGTACCAATTTCTCTAAATAACGCTTCGGAGTTATAAAAAAACCTCAAAACTTATTTGTACCCCCAATCGGGTGGAATCCTAAATTATTTTTTGAACTAGTCCTGAAATATGACCAACCAGAACGGAAGTCGGCTATTTATGAAAATCTGGAAGGTTCACTGGCACGTAACTAGGCAATTTTGTAATATATCAAGATGAAATTGGGTGTGTGGGATGTTAATGGGATTTTGAAATAAAGCTTGAAAAGTGGCAGGTCTGGCATATGGCCAATTGGAACGAAATCGATTAGAAGGAAATCTGACATGGAAATGGGATATTGAAATGATTTTTGGAGAAAGTTCTGAAATATGGCCAACTATTATGTAAATTTGGTTTAGTAAATGTAATTTTTTTTAGTAACGCGGTAACCCTTGTTTTGTGGAGATTAAAAAAAGTCGGTTATTCAAGTTTTATTTCATGATAAGAGTATTTTATGATTAAAGACCTGAGTTTTGCTTTAAAATAAGTAGAGGACGGAATTTTCAAAATATCATGTCTTAAAAACGAGAAGTCTGTTAATTTTCTTAATTGGTTTGAGGAATGATCAAACTCAAAAACAAATTTAAAAATGTAAATTGATATATTTCAACTGTAATGTCGCACGTACTGAAAAATCACATAAAAAATAATTATAATAATAAATATTTCTATAATCCCCTCTCATTTGAATCCTCATTTATTAAAATAGGGTAGGTAACTAGATTTTGAGAGGTTTCTAAAATTTTGTATTTTTCAAAACCCAAAAACAGACTGCACCGCTGGTTGAAAGTACAGTCGAAAAAATAATAAAAGTTATTTTTCCTGTTTTTTAAATATAACAAACAAATTACACATGTAATATTACTGTAATATTAAGTATTGGAAGATATTGACAGATGGCAGCACACAGAATAATAATGTGTAGGATGAATAGAAGCAGTAGAATAATGTGTAGAGATATAAGGTTTAATGAAAGGCAGATGCTAAACTAATAGACCCAATACCTTTGGATCAGAATTGTCTGCTTTTGGTATGAGAACCGCTTGGTTGTTGTTCCAATATTGAGGAACACAAGCGAACTACAGGCCGAAACAGTTGAAGGTAGTGATCCTAGATGAGGGGAAATCAAAGCAGAGAAGTTCTGTGCAAAAAAATCCCATTAGAACCTCCGGCTTTATATAGTGCAAGAGAGAACAAAATTCAACACAAAACGTCGAGATTAATTATTAGACTACAGACTAAAAACTTCAATGTATATTTAGTTTAGCGTTCATCTGCAATGCAGGAACAAAATTTAAGTTCACAATATCAAAACAGGCGAAGCGGGCCATCTGTAGAAACAGCTATTACGTGGCTACGACGTTAAGCCGAAAGGCATACTTTTTGACCTGGTTTTGTTAACTCTAGTAATGTCAAAAAGGCTTTCGATTTCGTCATAGAAACTTATAAATGAGAGTTTTTAGAAAATTATCCCAATCAGACTGTAGATTAGATCTTTTGGCCTTAGTTTTTTGTTCTGTAATAAGATGACTGGTTTTTTCGATTGCATTACATAATGCGTTCGACAAAAATAGTGCTTGCGGTTCAATGCTAGGTAACGTACAAATTTCCCCTAGTGACGCAGGTTGAGACTCCAGTTCGAGAGAATAATTACCAATCCGTTAATTTCTTATGGTTTAGGTTAAGTGGTGGTCCCTTAAGGAGGATATTACAAATGGTGTATCGATATAAATCGATATTCGATTTTTACCTCACAGAGTTAACATCGTATGGCTTTTCTTAAATAATTGAGGTGAGAGAAACCCGCGTTAAATAGTCATAACGTGCTTATTATTTTAGTGTCATTGAGACAAAGTACTGAAATATAAGCACTTTTGGTGAACTTCTAATACAATCGATTCGCATTTAGCCTCTCGTTTGTAAAGAACAACTTTTCATTTATTGGTCGATATATTTGGATTCACCAGCCTGACGTTGCTAAAAACGGCACGAGGACTTAGGTAACCCGGTGAATCCAAGTGTGATATATTTAAACGTTTTGTTTTTGGCCTTGATCTAAAAATTTTGGTAGCATATAGTGACTTAAAATATAAAAGTACAAAGCAAACCAAAGCTCAGCTTAGCTTAGCTTAGAAAAATTGGAGAATTGCCAAATTTTTTGTGTTCTACTACTATCTACTGGCGTATATAGGTACTTTGTAATATTTGGTATAGGTCTCCTTATTCACACGAAGGACTTGCCTATTAGGTAGCAACCAATTAGTCATGGATACCGTTAAAGTTAACCACATGTAAAAAATTCTGTAATGCTGATAGCGTCTCTGATATTCTATCTCAAAATTAAAAATTGATAGCGAACATAAACGAAAATTGTCTTTCTGAAAAGAGTCAATGAATCATTTAATTTTCACTAAAACAAAAAAATTTTTTTTTAAAACTTAAAACTTATTAATTTAATGTGTGACCAACTTGCTCATGGATTCTACTATGGCTCTCTGATAGGCCATAATCCTAGATAGATGGGACAAGACTGATGAAAGTTAATAATAGGACGAAGCTTTTGAAACTTAATAATAGGTTTTGAAATATCAGAATCTGTCACAGTAAATGGCCAAAATGGAATCGATGATAACTTATAACCTACAAATTTATCAAAAACACATTTAGAAAGTTCACTAGGTCTTACTTACCTAGGAGGACTACGATAGCTTTATTAGGAAGCATGAGCAAGTGGAGAATATTAATCAATTTACCTAGATTTAGGGTCTATCTGATGGCCATAGTAGAATCAATGAGCATGTGGGTAATTCTGAAGTTTCAAAATATTTTATTAATTTAGTTCCATATCCGGAATTTCTAATAAATTACATCTCATTTTTCTTATCAGACGAGCCCCAAATTCCGTCTGGATTTACTTAAGAATAGCATTCTACAAATCTGAGTCGTTCATTTGATCATCTCAAAATATTTGGAAAGGTTTCGTACTATACTTTACAGATTTGTAAATATATATGCACTTTAACGGCCCTATTCTATTAATTCCACGGGAATAGGGAACGGGAGAAAGAATTTACATTTCTGTTTAAATTGTTTGTTTCAGGCCTGCTGAGGGAAAAAGTTTGATGTAAATTTTTATAAAGTGGGAATAATATTTCCATAGTGAAAGTGGCAGGGAAAATTTTTCCCAAATTTATTTTGTTTTCATAAAAATTACCACTAACTCTTTACCTTAGTATGCTAGAAAAAAATAATTTAAACACATTTATTCTTTCACCAGTTTTCTACTCCCAGGGAATTATCAGTTTTCAGTAGTTTTCCTCTGCCCAATTTTAACGACAACACACCAAAAACCAAAATTGAAATCGTTTACTTCTTTTGACGTCACACACGCAACAGAAGAAAAATTACTTATTGGCGAAAATCTACTTTTTCATATTGATTATTTAAAATATTTAATCCATTTTATTTTATAGTTGTGATACCAACGATAAGGTCATGATGCCTGCGCCTTATAAGAGCGGTAAAGGAAAATCAATTTGACTATACCTGACCGTGACCCAAAAAGAAAATTTTAAAATATAAAATTTAACAGGCACCTCCAGCAGCATAAAAATATACACTTAGGTTTTCGTGCGCTAAATAAAGTGAATAAAAAAAAATATGAAAATGAAAATCAACTTGAATATGAAAATTTGTGGGTGGAAAATTGTGTACGCAAATACATAGAATCAAATTATGTATTTGCGTATATGTTCGTTCACAGAAGTCATTATGGGTTTCATTTTGTTTTCCAATTACCATAATCAAATTTTCAAATTTCACTTTTATTGTGATTACTGTCACTCTCTATTGCGTATTTGTACGTATGTCATATCATTAGCGCGCCAGGCAAGATTAGTTGCTCCGGCCAAAGATAGATTACGGTTAGCAGTATAATCAGCGGAACTAAACGCCAATAATATTAGACTGAGGTACAATTAAGGACCATAACTACTTGGTTTTATAGAGTGGTATAAATATATTACACAAACATATATGCGTGTGTACATTTACAAAACATGTATGGATACCAAGTTATCTTGCGTGCTAAATAAAATATTCAATGTCGATTAATTTAATCGATCATTTGCATGATTATATTCGATCACTTTAAATGTTTAATTAATTAATGATTGCATGTAAATATTCTTATCTATGTACATATAAATCATTAAAATAAATCGGCCTCGTTTATCTATACATTTAGAACTTGATTCTTGCCTGAATATGATGGAATTGAATATACCACATTCATTGGTTTACTTGTGTAGCTTTGAAGCAACCCGGTATCTTTTCCACTTTTACGAATTTTGCACAAATCGAAAAAAACTTGCAAATTGTAAACCAACACAAATTCACACTTTATTTTGATTGATTACCAATGGGATCAACCAATAATATATTGGGGGTACAAATAAGTTTTGAGTTTCTTTTATAACTTGGAAGCTTTTATTCCGAGAAATTGATACAATGTATTTTATTTAAAGTATTGTCCATCGTTAGCTATAACTTTTTCCCATCGTTGCGGCAGCATACTGATTCCTTATCGAAAAAATTCCTCGTGGTTTGAGGTGATCCAAGAATCGAATTTATGCCTTCTTCGTAAGCAGTGAATTTGGCTGCTCGGCCAGGCCATGAGTCATTGACCGGAACCAGTGGTAGCCGGAAGAAGCAATGCCTGGTGAATACGGCGGATGGCGTAGGGCATCCCATTGAAGCGCCATTGACGCGAACTTCATCATAAGGCGACCACACCTGAGCGTACTCGTGGAAGGGTCGAACAAAATTTGGATAAAGTGCCTTCGCACCATAAGGATCGTGGAATTCTTTCAACCAACGCTTGATGAAACCGAGCATAGAGTTTGCTTGATTGATAATGCGACCATTGTATGTCTGAAATTCAATTCGCTGTCACAAATGACACCCAAATCACGAACAGAACTGGCTCTGGTAACGACATCATTGTTAAGATAATAGTCACGAGAAAGGGAGTGTGTACTTTTCGAGAGTAGGTGATGGTTTTGCATTTGCCCATGTTCAACTCATGTTCAACTCAAGCTCGTTTTGTAAATCTTCATGTCATCGGCGTATATAGTGATGGATGAATTTTTAATTACACATTCAATGTCGTTGATAGACAGAATGAAAAGATCGGCCCAGATAACTGGCTTGGGTACATGATATGACACATGATATATATCTTATGTCTTTCAGATGGGTGGGCTCTTACAGAGAATTTGGGGTGGGAAACCAAAAGCATAGGGCTAGAGATATACTCGACGTTACTCAGAAGCTTCAAAATGTCAAAAACACGCTTACGAGTATACCCAAGATAAGCTCAGTATATGAATTCACGTTTTTGACATTTCTTTAACTTTTGACTTTGTTTTTATTTCTTTCATTTTTTGTGAAATAATAAAAACTTAAAATATAAAAATTTTTAATTTGAAAAAAAAAAAACGCGCAATTGACCTTTTAAAAATGTCAAAATGGTAGCGAAAACAAAACGTAAATTGGTTAATTATTTCATAAAATTTCTGTAAGATAGCACTTTAGTACTAAACAACAACAAAAAGTTAAAGTGAAATCAACTTTTTTGTATCACGTCTGTGAAGATAATATCAGCCTTATTATCTGTCTCTCAGTAAGGTTTGTGGTCGTGGATCGTGGATCGTGCAGAAAACAACGGTTTATAATAAAAGTACAGTGAATCATGCACAATACTTTCAATACTTAGGAATAAAAGACAATTTTATAATCGGTCTGTAATTACAAATGTCGGGTTTCCAGCCGTTCTTATGGATCGGAACTATAAAGGAACTTTCCAAATGCGGATGGAACAATTCCAAGCGGAAGCGACTTTTAGACAAGCGCCGTAAGCGACTGAGCAATAGTGTCACTGCAGTTGCTTAGGCCGATGGATGGTAGACCGTCAGAACTGGATGAAAAATCTTTAAGTTTGAAAATCTTTTGTACCACGGATTCATAATCGATTTGAATATGTATATGAAGTAATCTTCTCATCTTAAAATGTTACCAAAATGATTTGTTATCACTTTAGGATAATTAGAGGAATGATCTTTATACTTCAGAGTGGGAGAGTATCCGATGATGTATAAGAGCTATTTCTCTAGCTTAGCTAGCAACATCACCCTTATATCAATACGATGACAAAAACCCATTTTTCGTTGACCGAGGAGTTTTTTCGCGTCCAAATAAATGAGGGAAGATGACTGTATAAAATATTGCCTAAATCGCAAGGATGTCTAAGAGAATCAAAATTACAGTTTGGTAACAATAAACAAGCTATAAAACATTACTAATATGCGTGATTGAGCATCCTCGTTTGTGATTGGCCCGATAGTTGATAAACATTCACAAAACTAAATGAATAAAATGTAAACATTCGCTGTATTGATTGGTCAGTTCACAGAGGTGTCCAACGAGCAACGTTAAAGACTTCCTGGTCGACACAAATTATCCCCATTTGTTATTGACCGCGAAGTTGAACTCGAGAATTGGCCTAGCTCACAGAAATGTCCAACGAACCGGTTGCATATGAATAGTTAGCTTGAGACTTCCTGGACAAATAAAAATTATTCCTATTTTCATGCGATAACGTAAACCCGACGTATTTGTTATTGATCCCGAAGTTGATCAATTTTAGAAATTTCGACGTTCATTGTAGCATTTTGTTTTTCTATTACTACTACTTGAAGTTTTAAAATTATAAACTATTTTGGAGAAGTGTCAACATTTATTTTAGAAAAATTTAATAGAGGAATCTCCACAAGTTTTGCGCGGAAATATTTTGAATGTTGACTAAGATACAAAATGCTTCTCGCCTTTCCAATCGTCGACACACAATTTTATTTGAAGGAACAATTAATTTTAATTTTTGGAGAAATATTTGTTTGTGTTAAATGTTGATCAGTACAATTAAAAATATTTAAAATAGAAAAATTATTGTTTCTCCTTCAAACTCGACATACTTATTACAACGAGTTTCTAATAGCTCGATGCCTCTTTTATAATAGTCGGTACTCAATTCTTCAAAATAGGCATTTGTTTAGGCTACAAAATATTCATTTGAGTAAAATCTTCAGCCAGCTAGACAACGATTCAAGTTTGGGAACCGGCCGACTGTTGTGTTCCCGAGCGTTTCGGTCCACAAACCAGGTTTCAACCACTGTTTTGATTGTTCCTTGGGCTTTGGTCTGTGATAATGTATACATGTTTCATCAACGGTTACAAAACGACTGTGTCGTTGAGAGAAATTGTGTTGAGAAAAAACAACTTCTGCTAAGTTTTGCTGCTCGCTGAGCATGCGCGACACTCCTAGCTCGCACAACTTTCACATGTTCAAATAATGATGTAAAATGTAGTGGACACGTTCATTTGAGATGTTCACCATCTTAGCAGGCTCACGTACTCTCAATTTACGGTCATTAGTCTGTAAACGTAGAATTTTCTTGATCATTTCTAACGTAATCACGTCACGTTCCTGAACGATGTTCGAAAATTGTGTTCGTACAACAAAACTTAAGCTCTTGCATCCACTGTTTGAATGTTGTATTCGATGGAGCAGGCGTACTTTAATACTTATTACGCTTTTCTTTTGCTTCTTTAGCTGTTTTGTCTTTCAGTAATATTTAAAGCTGTATGGTACTTAAATTGTCAAAAACGATGTTTAGTAAAAAATCAGTTTTTAACCATAATATATCCAAATAAAATGTTTGTCTATGGTTACACTTCAAAGTTTATCGTTTTTTGAAACTCACAAATCAATTTTTCAATTTGTTACCTCTAAACAGCGAAAAATATTTGCATCAAGATGTTAAGAAACATAAAATCGAGAGATTAATGTATGATTATCAAGATTAGCCTTGAAATGACGTAGAAAATGTAAAATTTAGTTTAAAAATGTTGAAAATTTCGAGGAAAATTACGTCAAACGAAAGTTTGTTTTTACGCCGCAATGACGATTATTTTTTAAAACTTACTGTCGCTAGATGGCAAATCACGAAATAAAATTGTGTCCAAGATAAGGGGTTAGTAATTTATTATAATATGCATTGTTTACATCAACAATAATGAAAAATCATAAATTTATTAAGTAATTTTACACGTATAAACAATATAAGTAAAGTTGAGTAACAAATTATACGAAATTATGGTACTCAAACTTATTAAAGAAACAAACTAGTTGCATACATTCAAGGCGCCTTCACCGAGCGGGATTATTTTTAATCCAACTCTTTAGCCAATCAAATCTTTATATTCAACTAAGCCCTGCCCAATTTAATCCAGATTTAGTTGAAAAATGTCCATCTTTTGAGCAAATAATCTTGGTCGTACCAACATAGTAACAAGAAATAAACTGAAATATGAGCAATAATTGTGCTCATATATTTGTTGTTGTTTATTTATGATATTTTTCCATATCTCCAAAAATTGTTGTCTCCATTTCATTACAATATTTCTCGATCGTGTTAGTGAATAAATCTATTTCCGTTAAACAAATTGGGACACTCCGTGTAACTGATATTTTCGACTAATCCGATTATACCAACGCCCAATGTTCGATAAATTTTCGCACCTCGATTTGTAACCTGTAACGCTAGTGTTTGTGGAGTGCTGACTAGCACAACGCCGGTTACCGGAACATTTTGGACTAAAGAAAAGTGTATATCACCAGTTACTAAAATGTTCCCTTTAATAGCCGCTCTAGTGCAGACATAATTAATGGTCCATCCAAACAACCAGTTTTTCAGAAATTAATAATTCCATCGACATACATTTAACCCCATAATTTATTATCGGTATCATATTGTTAGAATTATTCATTTGAGATTCTTCATGAATATTCATCATTAATGGCACGGAGGGACCAAATATGTCAACATCCAGTAAACTGACCTTTTTACCTAAACCAGCTAGTTACTGCTAAATTAACAGCCGTTGTTGATTTACCAACACCGCCTTTGCCAGAGGCAACCACTACAATATTATCAACGCAGTCTAATGGTCTTCGATTTGGTAATCCACGGGCCATAAGTTTGGCCTGCCGCGTATCCACTTCCGTTGCATAATTTGTCTAAAACAAATTAAATTAAAGAACGTTTTATTTATTATGTAGAATATTGAAATTTTCGCTATTATACCACAAAATTTTTGAAGTTTGTTGGGCAACAAATTCATTGGTTTTTATAAATTGTGCTATATATAAAATCGAATATTGTTTATGAAATCCACAGACATACGTTTGTTCGATTAAATTAAAATAAAGCCCCAACTAATCGCAAACCAAGCAGACAGACATTTAAAGTAAACAACAATAACTACAAATCAACAGAAAACATATGATTCGCATGACAGCCGTAGACGAATTGTTTGGGCAAATCTAATGTGTGCTTGGACAGCTTGTTATGAAACTTCAGATTTTGATTTTTAAGTTTGGCACTTCCCAAAAACGATAAGGATTTAACATTCGTGGCGACATATAGTAATCAGGCGCGGGACTTTTCATACAAGTACGGCTTTGCCTTTCGATTGGAAGTTTATTTCATCAATATCTTCCTCATACATTGTTTTTCCGTCCTACTCAAACTTTAATACGTATTAGACATCCGTATTACGTACGTATACCGATCCTATACGAATGACTATGTGTTTTGTTATTACTCCTGTAATACCACCTACACAAGTCTGTTTAGTTGGTTGAACATGATACAATCAATAATTTGGTTTTTCATTTATTTTGTTATACGCAATAAAATATTGAGCAACTTTTTTAGTGATGTGTATTTTTTATTGGTCACCCTATGGTTTAGCTGGTTTCATTATTTTGCTTTGTTGTTTTCCTCCCGATTTGTGAAAGAGACAACTATCCATATATATGTATATACTTATAGCTATTTAGTTTGTGTATGTATTGTCATATCTTGTATATGTCAGCTGTTTATTGTTATTATATTTTAACATGAAAATATACATAAAAAGCAAACAGTACACGCACAGTTGTTTTTTTATAACTGTATAAATTTTTTTTATTTTAATTAAAAAATGAAATCACGACATTTGTTTTGAACATAAATCGTAAAAGCGGTCTATAGGACAATCGATTTTAAGGTTGATGTTTTTTTATGAATCAATGTGTGTTATTTGTAAACAGCATAAATGTTACCGTTTAAGTGCGGAATTATAAAATTAGCTGTACCTCGCTACACGGTAATAATATTTGCCAAAGGTTTAAAAATAACTTTTGTTAATTTCAAAAAAATCAGAGAGAAAAATTCATGACATTTTTAATTTATTTGTGATTATTTTTAAAAATACATAGAAAACATTTTCTTTTTGTTGTACGCTTTGGCATTTTAATTAATTGCATAATACACACGTACATGCAATATTTATACGAGTTTACTGTTTTTAATTAGATGTCATAATTTTTTGTTTTCTGGTAATGGCAGAGAGATGATATCTCGTGTTTATACCAACAGAGAGAATAATAATGCGACGAGTAAATCGCGGAAATTTAATTTATTCTTACGAAATTAAATTATTTTGCTGTAATAAATCTTAATTGCCCTGTCAATAACAGGCACTAATACTGCTTTTTATGTACCGTTTATTAGGTTAGATTTATGTAGGCTGGGCTAATTCTAATTCATTCTGTTGTTCACGTTTTTATAACAACACGAAACGCATGTTTAATGTTACTCGAGCAGTTTAAAGTGTTTGTGTATATTTTTTTAACAACCAAACAGCTGACTCTCGATAAAGGGAAATTGCAACACAGCTACAAACAAAACCTACACACTACGAAATAATATACAACACTACTAAACATTTATTATTCTCTTTCTCTGGAAAATCGTATTCTCTCGCTCGCTAAGGCCTGCAAATTGTTTTAGAAAGAGCTAACTACACAATATGTATTTAGAATAGTTATCTCATTTCTTTAATTTGTTTATTCTTTCTACTAATTTTGTAAAATAATTTCCGCATTTTTTAGTTTCCTCAAAATATAACCGTTTGGTAAACAAAAAATCTTAATTTAATTTTAGATGAGTTTTCCGAATCATTTTCTCGGATTTGACTCGAATATTTTGGTAATAATACCTTATTTTACTTGTTCAAAAATTGATTTTTCTGTTTTGTTTGATTTTAATTAAAAGCGTTTATGGCATTTAAAGAAAGAATCGGGTATATTGAAAAAAAAATAGAATATTTTATTTTGTAATCCGATGGTGTTATCTCGTTTTTTTCCTTTGTTTACGAATTGTTTTTATCGTGTTTTACATATTAAGCAGTTGTTAAGTAGTGGTAGGGTAGGCAGACAGATTAGAAACAAGACTTAATACGCATTATTGTTATTAAATGCAAAACGGAAAATAAACTGAAAATTCAGTCTATTTACAAATAAATTAATTGGTACAATATTGCGTTGCACGTGTTGTTATTAAATTAATTAATTAACATTGGCTTATTGCATATTTGACTTTTACTTTAGTCGTTCATTTGGTAAATTTGGTTTAGTAAGTAACGGGATTATTCAATTTTATAGTTGGCAATGGTTTAATGAACTTTCCGCTTGTGCATAATGATATTGTAGGATGACGTTTTATCACGACGTCGCAATTCTTATGCTAATTTTTTTCTAATTTTCATGAGCCCGTGAAACCTCATGAAATAGTCTGGTCCTAAACCAAATCAAACCGTGGATAAGTGATTATTGCCACATCAATCGAATTGGACTTGATAATTTTGTCATTTATCGTTAATTTTATTATTTCCAACATTTTGAAGAAGCAAAGTATGAAGAAGAAGAAATTCAGGCCACAGTGGTTTATATAAAAACCAACAACTTTCCTATTGTTGTGGCCGAATTGTACTGTCCACCAAGACATTCTATTAGAAACAAATAATACTCAGTTCATCACTGAGTTCTTCAAGCGTCTGGGAAAAAGGTTCATAATAGGTGGTGACTTCAATGCGAAGAATACCCACTGGGGTTCTAGATTAACTATAACTAAAGGAAAATAATTACTTATTGCTATTAAAGAAAATGGGTGTGGATCCTTTTCAACGGGAAAATCAACATGTTGGCCAACTGACCTAGGAAAAATACCTGATCTGATCGATTTTTTTATAACCAAAATATTTCTAATAACTTTATGGAAGTCGAAGAAAGCCAAGATAATATGAGCTCATATCGTTCTCCGATAGTCCTAACCCTAAGCGAGTGTATCACCCTAAAAGGGAATAATCCAGTAATAACCAACAAACATATGCACTAGGAAAGTTTCAAAGTACACCTTGAACAAAGAATTCTTTTGAAAGCTCCTTTAAAAACTATGAATCAACTGGACGACAAGAAGTAGAAAAGTTCATTACGGATATTCAAGAATTAGCATGGGAAAGTACTCCAGAAATCAAATCAAGGCTAAAAGGAAATAACTATCCAATATAAATTTGAAATCTCCTTAGGGATAAACGAAAATCCAGAAACAAGTGGCACCAGACTAGAGTTCAACAATTTGAACTTAACTCAACAATTAACAAAACAAATTCAGAAACTAAAAAATGAGTCAGTTAATTTCTACTTAAGTAAGTTGACGAATGACAGTAATACGGATTATTCTCTCTGGAAAGCAACTAAAACACTGAAAAGGCCAATAATGCCAATCCATCCTATCAGGAAAATGGATGGAACATGGGCAAGGAAAAACAAAGAAAAAGCTGAAGGATTCGCTAATCATCTTGAAAATATATTTGAACCTCGTGAATGTCAATTACGAGAAACATTCATTGGAAACATAATAAAAATTGTCGACGATGTCACCCCTACATCGCCTACTGAAGTAATAAACGGAATTAAAAGCAACTTAAACTTAAAGAAAGCACCAGGGTTTGATCTGATTACCGGAGAAATAATAAAGCAGCTACCGAGAAAAGGTACGGGAAAGTTAACTAATATCACAAACGCTGCATTCAGGTTAAAATATTTGCCAAAACTTTGGAAAGTGGCTAAGGTTATCATGATTCCCAAACCAGGAAAACCGCCACATCTAATAACATCATATAGACCTATATCATTGCTGACAATAATGTCTAAACTCTTTGAAAAGTTACTATTACAAAGACTCAAACTAATAATTGAAAAATAACCTGATTCCGAATCACCTATTTGGTTTTCGCAGTGAGCACTCAACTATTGATCAAGTACATAGAATAACCAATATCATTGAGAAGACTTTAGAAGAGAAAAAAAGTTTGTTCCGAAGTATTCATTGATGTTGCGCAGGCCTTTGACAAGGTTTGGCACAAAGGTTTTATCTACAAAGTTAAATTGGGACATAGTTCAATACTGGAATCGTATTTAACGGAAAGATATTACAGGCTTAAGCAAGAAGATGAATATTCTGAGCTTAAGGAAATAAGAGCAGGAGTTCCACAATGAAGTGTACTTGACACAGTCATCATGGCAATAGGTGATAACAACTCAGATACAACAGAAAAATTACAAACCCCCATAGAGCAAGTACACAACTGGAAAAAAAAAATGGCGCATACAATTAAATGAAACCAAATCTGTACATGTCGACTTCACAAACAAGAGATTAGTACACAAACCAGTATATTTAAATAACCAAGAAATATCACATGCAAACACTGACAATAATACCTTGGTAAGACGTTAGACGCGAGCGTCGCTAGAAAGCTCATGTAAAGAAGAAAAGAAACGAGTGGGGATTAAAATACAATAAAATGTATTGGTTACTGGGAAGAAACTCTCATCTATCAATCCCTAATATGCTTCTGCTTTTTAAGCAAGTATTGTCCTGTCTGGACTTATGGTATACAGATGTGGGGATGTACCAAGCAGAGCAACATAGATATTGTCCAACAATTATCCAAAATAAAGTGCTAAGAAACATTATCAACGCACCATGGTTCGTCAGAAATAGCGACATCCAAAAAGATCTCGGCATAGAATCCATCAAAACCGACATTATGAAATTTCCTGGAAGTCATGAACTATAGCTACTTCAACAATAGATTTAGTTAGAATGCTCAAAAGAATAAAGCCTTTTGAGTTAGGGTAAAATCAGCTAAAATAAATCTCTATCTAGCGCACAAAAAAAGCGCGATCAAATGAAGCTAAGGAGTACATCGATGGATGAACCCTTAAAGAGTCTGAGCATCCATCAACATCAACTCGCCATCCTGCGCAAGAATTGAACATTTTACGCAGTTCTATGATGAAAATTTTGCATAAACACCTCGTAATGAAGACGTTCAAAGTTGAATTAGTGCAGGAGCTGAAACAAAATGAACATCCGCATCGTTTTCGGTTCGTTATTGGGCTGCGGAACGCTTGGAAGAAAATGAGCATTTTTACTGAAAAATTATCTGTTTCGACGTAGCTCATTTTCCTCTCTGAGGATGCGTCAACAAGCAAGATTGTCGCATTTGAGGCTAATAAAATCCATACTTAATGATGGAGAAGCTGCATCATTGGTCCATTTTCTTCGAAAATGTGCAAAGAGCCTCCCTTACAGGCAATGGGGAACGTTACCGAGCTAAGATAAACGATTTAGTTGTTGTTAATCAGAATTCAAGAGGAGGATACGCACGACATTTGGTTTCAATAAAACGGATCAATTTGCCAAACGGCAAACGCAACAATCGGTCTTTTGCACACTGTCCTCGGGGATCGCATAATTAACCGTAACGGAGATGTCAAATTTCCACCATGCAACTGCGATTTGACTCCGTTGGACTTTTTTTGTGGGAAGCAGTTACGGATAAGTGTTATGCTAACCATCCAGAGACTATCCAAAACTTGACAGATCAAATCAAAGTTGCCATTGATGAGATAGGAGCCCATACAATCGAAAATGTTCTGAAAAATTGGGTTGACAGAATGGGGATTGTAATGCCAGCCGTTGAAGTCATTTGAATGAAATTGTGTTCATACTAAGTGGCAATGTATACTCTTTCTAGAGTAGAGCAAAATTAAATTTCAAACATCTAACGTTTGAAACCGTTAAACGAAAATAAATGTTTGGAAATTAATACAATTTGTGATTTCAGAAAAATATTCTCCCAATTCCCATAAATGACATATGTAGCTCGACATGAACAAAAGTTCAAAATATTTGATTATTTGGTTTGGGTAGGTATCGAAATAAGGTAAACATTTGAATTTTCGCCTAAGTAAACAACCACACACAGGTAAGCGCGGTTCAACTTGTAGTGTATGTAAATAAGCGGTAAGGTTGGTTATGAACTGCCAACCCATAAGGTGGGCTGCAAATAAAACTTCAATTGCTCCCCGAGTAATCCTATACAATTAAAGTTGTGAAATTTAACTTGATGGTAGCACTAAAACATTCACCCTCACAAGAGAACGGAAAAGGAAGGTTCAATGAATACACTGAACAAGCGCCTTGGACAATTTTTTAACTATAAATTCGATAGGTTGTCATTCAAGGTGCAAATTGACTATGGGCATCTGACCTTAGTTGACACGAAGCAGTCTCTTCACGGAAGAGATTACAATTCGTAGATACCTGCATTCTACTATTAAATCAAGCCGAGACATCATCAGAATTACTAATCGAAGAGATTAAGGAAGCATTTAAGATGATTAAAATTAAATTCATAATTTGTGATCTGACTCAACGATAACTCTAGCATGGATTAAGATCCAATCATCTAAATGGAAGGTTATCATATTAAATATAGTATTGGCTGTAAACCAGCTCATTGAGTTACTGTAAAACAGCTTAAAAATTCAGTACTGTGGTGGTACGGACCAAATTTTCTACAATTTGCGAAATGCTGCAACCTGCAACCATATCCGAAGAACACATATTCTGGTGTTATCGCCTATACATTAGAAGATGTGTGATAAGTGAATAGGGGGCACTAAAGGATTATGGGATCCGAGATACAACCCAAAAAATATCACAGGTAGTACAGGTATTTCAGTTTCCGAATAAAGATGATCAATTAAGAATTCGTCAGCCGTTATCACGAACCGGAAGGTTTCATAGGTCAAGTTGGACAAAAAGCATCCCATCATCTTGAAGCACATCATCACAAAATATGTCCACAAAAGTGTATAGGCGAAATTCAAGATGCTCACGTATACCTAGCACACCAATTAATGTTTTAAATGCCAAATAAAGGGTTCGTAACTCAACAAATGGGAGAGTCCCACAAAAACGAGTAACTTCTGCACCTGCGTTCGTGGTTAGTAATTTAATCTTCCGAAGCATTTATTGCGGTTTATAAGAGATTTACTGCTCGCAAAGGTCACTGTTTGTAATGTTCAGTGACACAACATTTGTTGGTGCTTACCACAAGAAGGAAAATGAAACTTGAAACTTTTTGAATGTTACAGAAATTAATGGTATTTCCTGGAAATATGTACTTCCAAATGCAAATATGATGCCGCGCAAAAATAATTTGAATCGAATTATTGGAGAAGTCAAGTTAATATAATATGTAGAACTAGTAACAGTTTTGTCTCAAGTTGAAGCATGTTTAAGTTCAAGACTGCTGTAAACAATATGATCAGATACATCGGATTTAACGGTATATACATTTTTGGAAAAGGTGTTCCACCGAATATCTTTCTTTAGTTATAGCAAAAACAATTAAGGAAAATTTAAAGATAGATGAGTTGGTGCAGGTAAAGGAAGCCATAACTTACCACCAACCAATTAGGTAGACTACTCCAGTTCCGGAGCAACTTCACAACCGTTAAGTACAACGTCTTGCTTATCGCGAGTTGTAATTAACAAATCATAACCCGATAGAAATAAAGATAACCCCATTATAACTCCGAAGGTAGGTAAAGGAAGCCATAACTTGCCACCAACCAAGTAGACACACTACTCCATTTCCAGAGCAAGTAGACGAAGACAAGCAGGAAAATTCATAACCGTTACGTTCAACGTCTTATTTATCGCGAGTTGCAATGAACAAATCATAACTCGATGGAAATAAATATAATCCCTGTATAACTCCAGCCAAGGCACAGAGAATTAAAACACCACAAGGTAAACATGGCCACACCAAGCAAGAATAATATTACGGCACGGTCATGGATGTGAAGTCAGGAGTCATTGCACATCAAAATTTTGTATATGTTTGGTTATCCGATTTTATTACTAAGGAGCTATAGCTAGCAAAACCAGGAATAGCGAAAAAATGAATCAAACTTTAACCAAAGTGGAACCAAAACCTCAAGTAAATTTTAAGTTTGGTTAATATTTTCGCGATTTTTTTCTTAATTTTTGTATCTCCTTAACTACTTAACATTCTCTGTAGTTTGAGGAGTGTGGCTTGTTGCAATTAATATATTTTGAGGCAATATTTTTACTGACCGGCCATACTTGGGTGTGATGTTTTCCGGCAAATTTAGTCATTTACTCGCAATATTTCTGCGTATGATTAAATTCTTGACATTCTTTGCTTTGAAATGTGGTATTAGACCGCCGTTTCTTTTCAATTGCTGCATTTCAACTCGAATATTAAGTATTGCCTTGATATTCTAGAAATCTTAAATTTTTTTCTTGGCATTTTCATCATTCTTGTACTTGAAAGTAAACCATTCTTGCTCGTCTTCTAGCCAGAACTCTATATGGTTCAGAGTCTAACTCTCATTTTCTACTAATTACGAGTTTATACTCGGCTACCGCAACCATTTTCATAATCGACTAGTGGGAAATTTTGATATTTCAACAACATTAACGGATGTGATTTAGCTGGTTGTTCGGGAACTAATTGTTTCTAGAATGAGTGTTAATAGTGGCACAAAAATCCAATTAAAACGCAAAAATTATAATACTTATCGACGAATGTTGTGCAATAACTTTAGAACAATTGGAGGCCAACAGTTCGAACATAAAAGAATTTTCAATGTTTTTGTTTCATAAAACTCAGTTACCTGATTGAAATATCTTTCAAATGATATATTACACGATCTTCAGAGCCATTTGAAAATTATTAGCCCCAATCTATGAAGCTGAAAAGGAGCAAATCTACGCCAATGATTTTATTGTCAAAAATTGTCCCTCTCCAAAATTAAGTTGAGGTGACTGGGCTTTTTTTCGCAAAATTTAACATTTTGGAAGTTATTCAGTCCTAGTTAAAGTTAGCCGAAAAGTGTCAACCGGGAAAAAACAGTCGATAACGTTGAATATGACTTTCCAATTTTTTATATATTCAGTCGAAATAAAAACCCTAAAAGTTAGAGGGCCTAATTTCGAATTATCTCAATTTTTATTGATAAAATTGTCACGTGTTCAAGATTTTGACATTTGGTCATCAATCTCACTATGTTTTTTCGAAGTAGCATAGATTAATGACCAACTTGCAAAATCTTGAACGCCGGACTATTTTATCATATAAAATTGCGATGATTTGAAATTACACCTGGTAAAACCCCTCAGACCTCACACTATCAGACTTATTATAAAATTTTTCGTAGATCCATGCCATTGAATAATTTTGTGTTGTTAGTTTGTCTTGCTAAAATTATGTTGTTTGGCGAAAGAAACATTTATTGCCGACATTCTTCGGCTGGCTATTGTAATTGTTCTTCTTTATCAGATCAGAAAATAATCCAACGGTAGTAAAATAAGCATACCAATATTTTAGAGAGTCCGTAGACGAGACAGTTCACATAGTAGTGCCATAACTTGTTTACTATGAGCTCGAGCGTCAAATTGAACAGCACGGCCCGAGTGCATCACCCTGACGAACACCAGAAGTTCTTTCGATAATGAGTCTACATATACACCCAGACGTTGTTAACTTACAGAAAGAAACGAGTTTCTCTGGTGTTCCAAGACATATGAGCGCGGCCCTGAGTTTCCGCGGTTGATGCTATCATATGCCTACTGAAAGTCTATATATAGTTGATGTACGCTTATACTCTCAACATTTTCCAGAATCGTTCCCATGATGAAGGCGCCTGACGGGTGCCGACGAATTTGGCAAGTACAACATTAGCCAACACTTTGTACGCAGTGTTCAATAAAGCTATGCCACGGTAGTGTTCACACTTTAGACGGTCGCCTTTTTCTACGGGGATGCCGTCGAGACTGGATGCATTCCTATTTTTCAAGTTACTAATATAGGGTTTTCCAATAAGAGTGATATGATTCGCAATAATCCAATTGTTGCACTTGCTGTGTGGCACGTAGCCCCGTCTTGTTGGAACCAAATGTTGTCAAAATCAACTTCTTCCAATTTCGGCCATAAAAAGTTGGTTATCATCGATCTATACCGATCTCCATTGATAGTGACGGTGTTACCAGCTTCATTTCGAAACAAATACGGACCGATGATTCCACCAGACCAAAAACCACACCAAACTGTTAATTTAGGTGAATGTAATGGTTTTTAATGAATAATTTGTGGATTTTCTTCGCACCAGAATCGACAGTTTTGTTTATTTACCGCACCACTCAGAAGAAAATGAGCCTCATCGGAGAAGATGATTTTCTTAAAAAAATCGTTATCGTTTTCAAGTTGTTCCAAGGCAAATTCACGAAGTTGAATGAAATTGTATGATGAAATTGTAAACATTACTGAATACAATGAAACTAAAAATGACAGATCATGACATATTACAAATAGCCGAAACGTCACTTGAAAATCATATCATTGGAAAACCCATTAGTTGTTTCTACTTCTTCTACTGTGGGATATTCGACAAGGACCACCCTCCTGAGCAATTCCTCTAATGGCACTAACTTCGTCAGTCCGATTTAGCAGATATCGGATTTAATTTTGTAACTCTTGGGTGGAAGTATTTAATGAGGTACCTGGCGTTAGCAAAATAGTCTCTTGATTTTCTTTGTTCCGCTTGGAAGCTGTTGTTTTCCATGCATTTTCTCATATGTTCGCGGGAAGCGTCGAAGATATTTTAATCGTAGCGTTCCTAGCACAGATATATTTTTCACGTATCTTTCACGACACTGATCATCGAACCAATCATTGCGGCATCGCGGTGGTCTTCTTCCGATAGTATTTTGAGCCTTGGTAGATATGGCTGACTGTATAGCGAGCTCCTCCTCATGAATATTGGATGGAGGTTATTTGTTATTATTGTGCTGGTCTAAATAGCAAGGTACAGCTGATTGGAGAACGCTGCAGTGGAATGTCTCACAGATGTGATCGATTTGGCTTTCCGTTCTTCCGTTATCTGATTTCTACGTTGCTTTGTGAATTCTCTTATGAGGAAAAAATTAACTTGATACAACTTAAGGCCGTTATTGTTACTAGTAAGGTGAAAGCTGTTCAATAATCGATTTATTTTCTGCACCCGTACCAATTTTTTACATTAAAGTAGCACGCAATAATTTTAATGTCATGGTGCGCGATATTTTTAGTGACTACTTCTAATATACAAGAATAGATCTTTGATATCATCTGATTTATATTCGATGTGGAGTCTGATCGTGGCTATCCGTATATTGTGGTGCATGAGAAAGCCAACTCCAAATTCTCCTCCATTCTGGTGGCCGTTGTAATGGAAAGTGTAACCATTGGTGGTGTCATGGATGCCACTTCCAGACATTGCATTTATCGTAGTGTTACATCTAGACCTTGTTTGGAGATTTCCAGGTCTTAGAAGTCTAATAACATTTTATGTTCCCATTTGTAAAGCGCTGACTGTGTATAGTTTCCGAGATCGCGCTTGTGATGAATCCGATGTGGCTAACCGAGAAGTTTGTGTAGGGTTCATAAGATAGTTGTTTATGCGAGAGAAGGCTCAGAAGAGCTTAGAGTTATTCGGATATCACCGTGAGGCGGTATCATGTTGGATTTCGAAACCCCTCAGGATAAATTTAAGTTGAACAATCTCACTCAGCAACTAAGAAGAGAAATAAAGAAATTGATAGTAATATTATTTATTCTCTCTGGCGAGCAACCAACAAACTTAAACAACCAGTTATGCAAATAACGAAGAAATAGCGAAGATAAAGCTCAAAGAGAAATAATTGCGAAACACCTCGAAAAAACATTCTAATACACACGGCGAAAGAACATCAGAAATCGAAAAACTCACCGAAGAAGTTGTTGTACTGAAAAATTAAAAAAATACTCCTAACTATCTCAAATTAAGTAATGCTTGTAAGTAACGATCTTATTACTGCCAAAATTATGAAAGAGCTGAGATAGCTTTAGTAAAATAAGTTTTAGTTTCCAGTTTGTGGAAAACTGTCAAAGTAATTATGATTCAGAAGCATGGGAAATCACCTCACATAATATAGTTCTACAGGCCAATTTCGTTGTTACCAATTATGTCAAAGCTCTTTCTTAAACTATTGGCGAAAAGACTTGCGAGGATCGATCAATAAGTACCTGTGTTTGAAAACAAGCGGCGTTGCTGGAGGACGTTGACATTACCACCATGTACTGTCATCTGTCAAACGACACCATACTAAATTTCAGTCTAGTTCACAGGTTAGTTTTTATTTGACAGCCAGTTGTATCACTCGCGTTTCGTGTTTCTCAATAAAATGGAAAAAGTGCAATATCGATCTGTGATTCGCTTCTTTTTGGATGGAAAAACATGCGAGGGAAAAATGCGAAGTTGGATATTGTCTATGGGAACCCTCAATCTATGACAACCGTGAGATATTGGTTAAATGAATTCAAACGTGGTCATACATCTGATGATGAGCTGTCAGAGGCTGCCCAGCAGACGTTGTTACTGAGGAAATTGTTGAAAAGGTCCACGACATTATTTTGATAACACAAGATCACCAGGCTCCTTGCGATTTCTTTCTGTTCCCCAACATGAAAACATGGCTTGGGGGAAAAATTTGCTCAAACGAGATGGTTATTGCTGAGACAGAAGCGTATTTTGAAGAGTTTGAGAAATCGTATTTTTGGAAGGGTTAAAGAAATGGCAGAAACGTAGGGAAAAGTCTATCGACCTACAAGGAGATTACGTTGAAAAATAAACAAATTAAAGTTTAAAAACTTGCGTCTTCGTTCGTAACTCGGGTATTGACCCTCGTATCTCAAAAATGGAGACGTTAATATGTTATGCTCCGACTTTCCACACTTGATTCCACTTCTGGTAAAAACTGTTTTGTATAATCAAAAATTATTATTCCTGTTTAAATTTCAGAAAACCAACAAAGTCAATCCTTGTTGAAAATTTAATCTTTAAATTTATTTGAACTTTTAATTCTTTGTCGTTTTTTGTAAATGATAAACTTTTCAACATCATTGCAAAAATTGATAAACCTAATATGGAAGCTGCCATTTCCGGTATACAAATTTTTACCAAATTTCGTAAGAATATCTCAATTTATGGAAAAAGGTTAAGTATGAAGTTTGATTCCGAATAGTCCACCCGTCTGGACTGTAGAGATACCGAATTTTGGTGAAATAAAATTTGTTTTTATCAAAACTCTACGTTTCCGGTAAAATCTAAAAATTGATCTGAATAAAGTTTGTTTGAAACTTAATTTTCAGTATTTTTGTTTTTAATCGTTTTTTCGTAAATATAATAAATATTTGCAAAAAAACCATAAAGCTCACAGGTTCACATGATAACTAATATTATTGAGAATGCGTTAGAGGAACAAATCTGCTCCAAGATTTGTCTAAACGGACTTAATCATAATTTAAGAACTCTCCTACCTGCAAGGTAGGTTCTCCAGAATAAAATGAGGCGATACCTATGTTAAACTGAAAGACACTAACGCGTTATCAATGTACAGGGTGGGCCATCTATCGATTTGTTTTTAAATCATAGGCTATGGCAACATTTTTATGAACTATTTGCTTGAAATTTTAACAGCTCATCTGTCCGATATTCCGGGTCACGAAACAATCATTTTCGCTTGAGGAGCGATTCGAACTATTGATCGAAATTTCGAAATTTATTTTCAAGTTCAGTGTTGTGTAGCAGAGACCGTGCGAATTTTGAAAAAAATATGGGTCGTGAAAGGGCGCCAAGTGGAACCGTTGTAGTGAAATTGGTGAACAAAGTTTGAGAAAGGCTTGCTATTGGATGGCAGAAGTGATTCCCGAGCTCAGCCAGTCTGAAGAGAATACTGCACAAAGACGGATTATTCACTTTCATGGTCCAGATGACAGCAGTTGAAAGAAAATGACCATCCGCTTCGATATCAGTTCTCTGCGTGGGCCATAATGAGGTCGATTTTGGTTGAAACATCATCTTTCCAGACGAAGCGCATCTTCTTCTCGGGGGCTATGTAAACAATCAGAACTGTCGGATTTGGGGTTCGGAACAGCCACACGTAGAGTAACTGTTTGGTGTGGATTTTAGAGTGGTAGCATAATTGGCCCATTTTTCTTGGAAAACGCTGCTAGAAACGCCATTAACCGTCAATGGCGACCGTTACAGTGCCATACTGATCAACTTTTTATGGCCTCTCATCGACGCTATAAATAAATGTAAACTATATTGGTTTCAAGAAGATGGTGCCACATGTCATACAAACCGACCGACAATCGATCTTTTGTATGTCAAATTCGACAACTGAATAATCAGCCGTTTTGGATGTATCAATTGGTGTCCGCGGAGCTGTGATTTGACGCCAGACAATCCAGATGCAATTCCAGCCTTAAAACATAACATTGCGACAGTTATTCGCTAAATAGGCGAAAAAATCATCGAAAAAGTACTTAAAAACTGGACTGACAGGATGGAGAATAAAGATGTATACTCATTTTATAAACACTCTTTTAATGGCCCACCCTTTATTAAGACTAGTTTTTTACCTATTGTATACTAATAATCCTCCTGCATTATAAACTAATACGGTTGATACAGCGACTAAAAGCAACTGTTACTCAAATACGAAAAGGTAATATAACGAACGGCTCGGATTAATTCCGGTTATCATAAATCAAGAAATAATCCCGCATTCGAGCACAGCTAAGAATCCAGGCATGACTCTAAAAAATGTATTGGTTGATAGGTGAAAATTCCACTCTGCGAATAAACAACAAGCTTTAACTTTATATGCAAATATTGAAACGAATCTGGGCTTACGATACTTAGCTTTGGGGATGTACCAAATAGAGCAACATAGATGTGATCCAAAGATTTTAGAACAAAGTATTAAGGAATATGGTTGATGGACTCTGGTACATTTGGTACAGACCCCCATATAAACTTTAAAATGGACTAAGTCTCAAAGAAAATCCCGAAAATTGTACGAAGGCATAGAGAGAGGATCCAAACACACGTTAACATTGAGGCAACCCAGCTGATAAATAATTCAAATATGATTCGCAGACTCAAAAGAACTATAAACCTTTTGAGCTGGCGTAGTTCGTGTTAACACAATTATTTTTAAATCCACGATAAATGAGGTTTATTACTCATCTTAAGACTAACTATGGAACGCGATGGGTAAACTTCTCGATCCCTGTTAAAACTTTAAATCCACATAGAGAACAGAACAGGTTCTCTAAGATATGTGTGAGTATGGTTTAGCTTCCAGCAAAAATGGCATTTACTATTATTACCTTCGCATAAAAATTCATTAGTGACCCGAGCATCAGGGGAAGATTAAAAGCGGTTAACACTCAATGAATAAATAAAGTCTCGCAAATGATCATAACTGAGTGCAACCTAAGCTTTTACGAACTGACTGGGACACGCTTAATTATGGAGAAAAATTATAAAAATAAAATCTTTATTCACTGTCGTCATTTATGGTATTTCTAACAATTTTACTCATTCACGTCACGCCTTTGCAGTTTTTGTAATACATTAGGTTTCTTTAGTTTTCTAGTTTTATGTAAATAAATATACATAATTTCTAAATCAAAAGGAAAAATCCTTGAGTTATCAACTAGTTTTAAATAATAAATAAACAGAGTTGTTATATTATGTAAAGGGTGTATTTTTTAGAGGCTCACAATTTTAAATTAAAATAGAACAAAGAAAACATTATGAATATTAGTGAAACTAGCTTTATTGGATTGCCGAATGTTGTGTTCCAAGTGTTCAATCGTCTCTGGTTTATCGACGTAGACAAGTGACTTAACATATCCCCAAAGAAAATAATCTAATAGAGTTGGATCACACGATCTCGGTGGCCAATTAACAGGACCATTACGTGAAATTAGTCTGTGTGGCATGTGCCACCGTCCTGTTGGAACCACATATCAGCAAGATTTATGCCAGCCAATTGGGGGCAAAAAAAGTTTGAAATCATGTCTCTGTACCGTTTATCGTTGACTGTAATATTTCGCCAACATCGTTATTAAAGACATATGGACCAATGATTCTGCCGGCACATAATGTTTCGACAATTCTTGTCATCGCTTCATCGCTGAACAAAATTTGGTTAGAAAAACAACATCAATATAAATTTGTGCTTCAGCCCATTGGGCGAATTGGCAGCGTGTGTGTTGGTCGGATAGTTTTAATTCCTGCACAAGTTGAATTTTATAAGCACGAAAACCAAGATCCTTAGTTAAAATCGTCCATAAAGTCGATGGACACTGTTTGGACTTAAATACAGTATTCGCGATGACCATGTAATACTTACCTGGGAAACAAACTCTCATCCTGAAATGCATTACATAAATTCCATAAACCTAAAAATAAAGATTGTAGCAATTAATTAATACTTACCTTGTCATCCTTAAAACTTACCTTTTCATTTAATGCAAAACAAAGGAATCATATGTAAACAATACACATAAAATAATTTGGCCTTGAACTTGAACTTCAATTTAGGAATTTTGGCAAACCAAATTATCTTATGGATACTGTACACAATATTAATGTAATTTCACTTTATTTGTATTATTCACTTTAATTCGTAGATACTTACCTAAAAACACAGCAATTATCATTATACAAAACTAAGAAATTAATATTATTAATTAATTAGAATGTACATTTGATTGTTATGCCAACCAATTTTTTTGTGTTGACATTTCATTAGTATACCACTACTAATGCAATGTTGATGCAACCAAATTTATTATAGAGTGCGGTTTATAATGCCATCTAGTGACCGGTATAACCCTATTTTGATAACACTCTATGATAAATGGAAGAGATTTTGTAATTAACTTATAAGGAAATTATATTTTTTTGTCATTATTATTGTAATCAACCAACGAGGAAACAAGTAAAAAAAAAAATAAAATTAGCGAATTTAAAGTAGCGCCTAAGAAAATTAAACCAAGTGTTTTGAGTAGAGAAAATTCAACTTAAATCACGCATCCACCCAAATCTGAACCAAATAAACATTGAAATACACAACATATTTTCTGGTCCTTCGAGCCGGATTTGGGCATCAACGCTGCTTTAAAAAAAAAAAAAAAACCGGACATCTTGAAAAAAAAAAAATTTCGAGCATCATCATCGCCTGCCGCTGTACGGTACATTGGATAGCAGCCTCGTGGTTTCTCGATCGCAAAGGTTCCATCATCATCGCCTGCCGCTGTACGGTACATTGGATAGCAACCTCGTGGTTTCTCGATCGCAAAGGTAAGCGTTTTACATTTTTAAGTGATTAGTGATTAGTGAATTCGTGCAACAAATGGCCGACGAAACCATAGACGCCGACTCCATAATTACTCAACAGCATCAATTGCTCGAGTATGTGCACAAGCAATTGACGAATTTTAAAAAGGATCCGGCAGTGAGGAAAACAAAATCCTATTTCGAACGTCGTTTGTCCTGTTTGGATAAATTTTATTCCGAATTCCACGCAAATCATCGTCTAATCATTCCTTTAATAGACAAAAACGAAGATTATCTGAAAAAAGATATTCCGAATCAATTTGAAGAAGCATTTCTTGATTCAACTGCCGAAATAGATGAAGCCTATGCACTCGCATTTCCCCCGTCTACCCAATCGGATAGACGAGCATCGTCAATGCTTTCGCATACGGAACCTTCAAATGTGCGGTTACCAAAGTTGGATTTGCCTAAATTTGCTGGTAATATTTTGGAATGGCCTTCATTTTTCGATTCGTTCAAACAAATTCATGGTAGTCTAACGTTGTCTTCCTCACAAAAATTTCAATACCTCAAAGGTTGTTTACATGGCGAAGCTGAATTAAAAATACGGCATTTAGCAATCACCGATAGCAATTATACGAACGCCATCGACGAACTTGAGAAAAATTATAATAATAAACGATTGCTATTCGCGCAACAATTGAACGCATTTTTGTCACAAGCAGAAATCAAAAAAGATACTCGGGAAGAAATCCAACAATTATTAAGCTTTTCTCGGGCTTCAATGCATGTGATTTCAAAATTAGGTGTTGAATCGAGTGAAGCGATTTTTGTTCACATTGTACTGCAGAAATTACATCAAGATACCCGAACATTCTGCCTCCAATCGTTCGACGCAAAGAAAATTCCATTATGGTGTAATTTAGAAAACGCAATAGAGATTCGATTAGCTTCTCTTCCGTTCAATAATTCAAGTGATGCCAAGAAGCCATCCTCCAGTCCGAATGCATCACTTTCCTCGTCTAAGGAAGTATCAAAATGGAATAAAATCACGCCCAATTCAGCGAATAAAAAATCAAATTCATTCCACTTATCTAATTCAATATCAGTACAATGTCCACATTGCAAAGAATCACATATTCTACGAAAATGTCCATCATTTCTCAAACTATCCGTACAAGAACGCAAAATAATAGTTGAGAAACTTAGGTATTGTTTTAATTGTCTCGGATTCAATCATGTACTGCCAAGTTGTCCAAGTCAAAAGAATTGCGCCACATGTGGTGGTCGTCACCATACATTACTTCATTTTGTGAAATCCAATGACGGTTCGGCTGCATCACCATCTGTGCCTAACGCTACTACACAAACTAAAATATGTAGTCACGCTACAAAACCAACAAATCGAGGCAGTCAAGTATTATTAGCTACTGCAATCATCTATATTCGTGCTAATAATGGGGAACTTATTCCATTCCGTGCTTTGGTCGATCAAGGATCACAAGCCACCTTAATCACCCAATCAGCTGCTCAACGTTTAGGCTTACCTAAAACATCCCTTCGTGCTCAAGTCAATGGTATTGGTAACGCCCAAACTAATCAAAGTAAATCTTCAATTTCAATTGCCATCAGATCATGTCACGACGACCGTTTCGAATGTCACACTAATGCATTGATTCTTGAAAAATTGACATCACAATTGCCGTCATATACCGTCGATTTCACCGATTGGGATCATATTCAAAGGTTACCTCTAGCGGATCCATATTTTTCGCAACCGAGCCATATCGACTTACTTCTAGGTGCCGAAGTATATGCTTCAATCCTACGACCAGGTCTATGCCGTGGAAAAATTGGGACTCCAATCGCTCAATATACTGCTTTGGGATGGATATTGTCTGGTGAGATCATTCAAACTCATCCTGCGACCATTACTGTATCCAGCTTTCATTCTCAAATCGAAATTGACTCACTTATACGCAAATTCTGGGAAATAGAAGAGATCCCATTTGAAAGGACATTATCCAATGAAGACAAGTGGTGTGAAGAGTTTTTTCAGCGAACGCACAAACGGCAATCTGATGGTAAATATGTAGTCAAACTGCCACTCAAAACACATTATGATTCGAACGCAGTCATTGGCTCATCTCACAAAATGGCGTATGATCGGTTCCTAAAATTGGAAGGACGTTTCCATCGAGATCCATCATTCCATTCAGTATATTCTGCAGTTATCAACGAATATCTTGAATTAGGACAAATGGAATTGGAAATTGCTCCCGAGTCGGAATACAAAACCATCAAAAATGGAGTCTCATCCTTTCAATGTTGCTATTTACCACACCATCCGGTATTCAAATCTACGAGTTCCACCACCAAACTTCGGATAGTTTTTGATGCGTCTGCGACGACGTCGAATAAACATTCACTGAACGACATTTTATTATCGGGGCCAGCACTTCAATCCGATTTACCATCTGTCATCATCAATTGGCGTTTCTTCAAGTATGTTTTCACAAGTGACATTGAGAAGATGTATCGTCGAATCGATATGTATCCGCAACACACTCAATATCAGCGAATTTTATGGAGAGATTCACCGGATGAAAGCATCAAAACATATCGATTGAAGACAGTGACGTTTGGAACGGCTAGCGCACCCTATACCGCAATTCGTGTAATGCATCAGTTAGCTCAAGATGAAGAAACCCATTTTCCACTAGCTGCATTCGCTATTAAAAATCAAATGTATGTCGATGACATACTTTCTGGAAGTCACACAATCGAATCGACTATTGAACTTCAACACCAAATCATACAATGTCTTCAGTCAGCCGGATTTGAATTGAGAAAATGGTCCAGCAATGCACCACCAGTGTTATCGGCAATTCCACAGGAGTATCGTGAAAGTAAATCAGATTTCTTAGTCGGACAAAATGACTCGATTAAAGCACTCGGTATGTATTGGCACCCTTTAAATGATGAATTTCACTACAAAATTAATTTCGATTTAGGAACTAAGAATCATACAAAACGAACAATTTTGTCCACAATTGCTCGCTTATTTGACCCATTGGGATGGATCAATCCGATTATTATAATCGCCAAAACATTCCTTAAACGTTTGTGGTGCGAAGGACTTGATTGGGATGATCAGCTTCCACACAATCTAGCTAACATTTGGCAATCATTCATCGAGAGTTTGAACAGCGTCAATCAACTCACAATTCCTCGTTGGATACACACTGACAACAGTCACCAAACAGTCGAATTACATACGTTCTGTGATGGATCAATACACGCGTATTCTGCTGCAACGTATGTACGAATCGAAACAGTTCATGGAGAAATTTTCGTCCATCTACTGTTTGCCAAATGCAAGGTAACTCCCAAGCGAGCTCTTACAATTCCAAGAATTGAATTGTGCGGAGCAGTTCTGGCAACTAAATTGCATCAATACGTCAAGTCAAACCTCCAAATTTCGTCTAATCAAATAAATAGTCATTTTTGGACCGATTCAACTATTGTTCTATCATGGATTCGAGGAGATCCCAATCGATGGAAAACATTTGTGTGCAATAGAGTTCATACAATTCTCGACACTAGCAACATCAATCAATGGCATCATGTCTCTACTTCAGATAATCCAGCAGATGTTTCAAGTCGTGGTCTAACAGCTGAACAATTACTCCATAAGAAGCTATGGTGGCATGGACCGTATTGGCTCAGAGAGAATGCCTCTAAATGGCCGGAATCTTCCGTTCCATCATCAAACTTCATCGAAAAGGATATCGACTCAGAAATGAAGAAAAGTTACATCATTGCATCGATTACTATCGATCCTCAAGAATGCATTAGCCGTCGTTATTCATCGTATATTCGTTTACGTAAAATTACTGCGTGGATTTTACGTTTCATCAATAACTGTCGGGAAAAAACTATCACTTATCGAACCACTGCAGGTTACTTAACTCTTATCGAATGGAACCAGAGCGTTATTCCATTACACAAAATCGTTCAATTTGAAGCATTTTCATCAGAAATCGCAGCCCTCAAACACCAACAACCGTTACCAACCAAAAGCAAACTGAGTGGTCTGAATCCATTCATCGATCTTGATGGCATACTGAGAGTGGGTGGCCGTCTTCGAAATTCGTTATTACCATTTGATCAAAAACATCCAGTCATCATTCCATCAACGCATCACTTCACAAAACTGCTAATCGAACATTGTCACCGAATTTGTTTGCATGGAGGTATTCAACTTACATTGAACCAAATTCGCAAAAGCTATTGGATTTACATGCACGTCGAATCGTCAGCTCACAATTGAAAACCTGTCATGACTGTTTCAAAGTGAATCCAATACCACGCTCACAATTAATGGGAGATTTGCCTCATGTAAGAGTTCGACCTACCTTTCCATTCTTCGCCACTGGGGTTGACTACGCAGGTCCGATCAACTTTCGAGTATCAAAAGGACGTGGAAACAAATCCTACAAGGGCTACATCGCTGTTTTTTGTGTGTCTCAGTACGAAGGCAATTCATTTGGAACCAGTGAGTGATCTCACTACCTCAGCATTTCTAGCCGCACTACAAAGATTCTTTGCTCGTCGTGGATTTTGTCGAGACATGTATAGCGATTGTGGCACAACATTCATCGGAGCAAACAATCAACTGAAAGCAAATGAAAATGCTATCAAGAAACTATTCGACAAGGAAATTCTGCCAATTCTTATCCCACATGGAATACAGTGGCATTTTATTCCACCCTTTTCACCACACTTCGGTGGGCTTTGGGAAGCAGGCGTAAAATCGATAAAGTACCATTTGAAACGAATAATTCCAAATTCAACACTCACCTTCGAAGAAATGGCAACTGTACTTTGTCGTATCGAATCATGTCTCAACTCGAGGCCATTATTTCCGCTCAACGACCGATTCGATGATATTACCGCATTAACTCCAGGACATTTCATAAGAGGAGATGCTTTATTAGCACCGCCCCCTGAACAACCAATCGAAAATTTGTCGCCAGTCAATCGTTGGCATCAATTACAAAAAATCATACACGAATTTTGGAACGTCTGGCATAAAGAATACCTATCAAGACTACAAATTCGTCCAAAATGGAATCAAGTCAAGGAAAACATCGCGATTGGCGAATTGGTTTTAGTAAAAGATGAACGATTACCACCTAACCAATGGAGATTAGGTCGAGTCATTGAAGTTCATGAAGGCAAAGACAAATTGGTTCGAGTAGCTTCATTAAAAACAGCGAATGGAATTATCAAACGTCCGATCGTCAAATTATGTCCATTACCTCGTCAAGAGCCAGCTGACAAAAGCGTAATTGATCAGCTCCAATCGATAAAGGAGCGTCTGTTGCACACTAATCAAAATTAAATAAACCTTGCTTTCATTGTAGCTATCCAATGTACCCACCGTCATCTCGTCAATCAACACATTTACTCCGCCGAGTCGTGGCGGCGTAATAACCACCAAATTTCAACTGATTATGGAGGAAATGCCGATCAGTTTTTTATTTATTTCACCAAGTTGCATCTATAATTAACACCATCAGGTCATGTGTAATCAATTAAACATAATTAAAACACAATTCTCTCACAAAATTCTCGTTTCTAGATACAACGAATATATTACGAATATCAATCAAATGTGCCACATAATCATTGAAGATTTATCCTGATATACATCAGCCCGGGCGGCATGTTTGGACTTAAATACAGTATTCGCGATGACCATGTAATACTTACCTGGGAAACAAACTCTCATCCTGAAATGCATTACATAAATTCCATAAACCTAAAAATAAAGATTGTAGCAATTAATTAATACTTACCTTGTCATCCTTAAAACTTACCTTTTCATTTAATGCAAAACAAAGGAATCATATGTAAACAATACACATAAAATAATTTGGCCTTGAACTTGAACTTCAATTTAGGAATTTTGGCAAACCAAATTATCTTATGGATACTGTACACAATATTAATGTAATTTCACTTTATTTGTATTATTCACTTTAATTCGTAGATACTTACCTAAAAACACAGCAATTATCATTATACAAAACTAAGAAATTAATATTATTAATTAATTAGAATGTACATTTGATTGTTATGCCAACCAATTTTTTTGTGTTGACATTTCATTAGTATACCACTACTAATGCAATGTTGATGCAACCAAATTTATTATAGAGTGCGGTTTATAATGCCATCTAGTGACCGGTATAACCCTATTTTGATAACACTCTATGATAAATGGAAGAGATTTTGTAATTAACTTATAAGGAAATTATATTTTTTTGTCATTATTATTGTAATCAACCAACGAGGAAACAAGTAAAAAAAAAAATAAAATTAGCGAATTTAAAGTAGCGCCTAAGAAAATTAAACCAAGTGTTTTGAGTAGAGAAAATTCAACTTAAATCACGCATCCACCCAAATCTGAACCAAATAAACATTGAAATACACAACAGACACATCTCCAGTACGATTATAATGACCGTAAAATGGACGTAATGTAGAATGAGTTTGGCAAACAGAACTGTTATTTTGATAAAAAATTTCATCATTTTGCAAGCGTTGCTCTGGCGTGAGTATATTCATTATGAATTGGCAAATCAAACAAAACATAAAGCAAATGCCAGCTTTCAAATCTGTTGTCAAACATAACAGTGTTGCCAACTTGAAGATGGGAACCTATAAAAAAACACCCTTTATTTCTAAAAATAGAGAAATGAATTTACTGTGCATAAAGTAATTCTCAGAACCACGATTTTATAAGCGAATCAATTAAAAATACATTCCACCTTTTTGCATAAAGTCACTTGCATTTCATGCTGTACTCGTTTTTCGACATTAAATATTTTCTTCTATTCGAGCTGCCATTTAAATTCAACTATTATAGCACCGCGAACAGATTTATCATCAAATCACAATTCTGTGCTTTTTATGCGTGTGTGTGTGTGTGTATGTTTGTTTCAATTAATTCATAGGTAAAACCAAACAAACTCAGCCAAACACAAGTACGAGTATATATGTACCTTCAACAACAGACCAATCATTAAAATAACGTGACTTCGTATTTGTATACATTTGTACATAAATACATATTTTGTTGTTGCTTTTCTTTAATAACCAATTATTTTTCATGTCCTCGTGTCCTCGAGACATGACTAAATAACAATTTTGTTTAATTTATTATTTTGCCCTTCTTACCTTCAACGGTGGCAATGTGGCAGAATCAGAAGCGCGCGTCATATACATTAATGAATTAATCACAAGCACAACACTCGAATTGAAATATGTATGTATGTGGAATTTGGTATGTAAGGCGCTACTTTGTATCACGGAAAAACGGATCAATATAAAATAAAAATGTGATTTGAAAATATTTTTCCAAAACAATGGAGACAAAACAAATCTGGTAACACTAAACACAATGTACATATTTACATATATGTATTTAGTTCAGTTGTGTGCGTTGAGTGTGAGTATGCTCAAAGCGAAACAAAAGAAAAATTAGGTTAGAGCAAATAATTGGGTCATGAGGTCAACAGGGGCAATATAATTTATGTATGTAGTAATTTTATTTTTATATAAAAACGAGTTTGCTATACACCATCATACTTTGTATTGTATAAGATACTTACTTATGTAAGGCATAATTCACGTTATGTAAAGTGCCTATTCCATGGAAAAATTTTACTGACAGTATTTTTTTACTGAGAAAACGAAAACAAAAAAAATCTTAAAATTCCATAAGAGTGACAAAGAAAAGAAATATCTTTTATTTCATTTTTATAGCAAAATTTTATGGTTTAATTTTGACAATTACATTTTTTCATAACCTAAAATTTTCATAAAATTTGTAATTCGTACATCTTTTATAATTTAATTTAGTAATTTTTAATAATATAACCAATATGGATTTGGAAGATTTGGATTATTTAGATCCACTAAACATTATGAATTTAAATAATGTTCAAAATACGAGAAAAAAGAAACGAAAATGTTGGGTACGCCCTTATTATTTAGAGCGTGATCGAACCGGGGGATACAATTGTATTTTTAATGAGTTGCGGCAAGACCCAAAGTTATTTTATAATTATACCCGCATGAGCGTCAACGAATTTGACGAGTTACTGGCGATGGTTGGGCCACTGATTTCTAAAGAAACTATGGTGAGAATACCCTTGAACCCTGTTTTAAGATTGGCAGTGACATTGAGGTATGTACACATACATTATACCTAACAGAAAATGGTATATTTTGTCGAAATGTGTAATAAATTCTGTATGAATCTTTAATACGTTATAGATATCTTGCTACGGGTGAATCACAGACCAGTTTGGCGATCACATATAAGTGTTCACAAACCAGTGTCCACCGAATTGTGACGGAAACGACAAAGGCAATCACAACAGTTTTAAAAGGTCGAGTGTTCCCTAAAATAAATAAGGATTATTTCAAAACTGTTGCATCCGGATTTGAAGACCGATGGAACTTTCCAAACTGCATCGGAGCCATTGATGGAAAGCATGTGTTAATTCAGGTGAGATAATTTCTGATTTCCAAAATTATTTTGTTAAGTTATATTTCACTTTAGGCACCAAGTAATTCGGGCTCCGAATTTTTCAACTATAAAAAATCATTTTCCATTGTCCTTATGGCAATCAGCGATCATGATTACAATTTTATAATGTGTAATATTGGTGCTGCTGGTCGCCAGAGTGATGGAGGAATTTTTCGAGAAACTCGGTTTGGAAAGCAATTTTATGAGAAAACACTTCCGTAAGTATTACATTGATTTTAAAATCATTAGACTTCAATTTAATTTTTAAATATTTCTAGTATTCCTGAACCAAGAAACGTCACCGATAATTTTACAGCGCCATATGTCTTTGTAGCAGACGATGCTTTTGCATTGGAGCAAAACATGCTAAAACCTTATACAACTACGCCATTAAAAAAGCAAAAAATCTTTAATTATCGACTAAGCCGGGCCCGCCGCATCATCGAAAATTGCTTCGGGATTCTTTGCTCTAAATGGCGGATATTTAGAGCCCCGATCGTTGCGGATTTAGCATTGGCCGAGAACATTATCCAGTCTTGTGTTTGCTTACATAACTGGCTACGGCAAAAAAACAACAGTTATATTACTCCAGATCTGCTAGATCGAGAAATTGGTGAGGTTTTAGTACCAGGTAAATATTTCAATTCGTAAATAATACAAAAATATAGCAATTTACAATGTATTTAATCGTAACATTCTAATTATTTTATAATTAAGGTTCATGGAATAACATCGATAGCAACTGTTTACCCCTTAAAAAGTTAAATAGAAATTCAAGTAACGCAGCCAAAAAAACTCGGGACCAATTTGCTGATTATTTTTCTGGAGATGGACGTGTGGAATGGCAAGACTCACGAATATAAAAAGCCAACCACGTCACAGAACTAGACTAAGAGATAAGTATCGTTTCATATTTTTAATGAAAATTTCAAAATTTAAAGCAATTTTTGTTGTTTTTCTAGGGGATGTTCACAAGAGCCACGATAATTTAAATTTAAGATTTTTGAATGAAATAACTATTATTATTTTCTATATTATCATATACATTTCTATATTCAATTTTTATTACATATTATTATATTTTTTTTGAAAACATATTTACATGCTATAAGGTTTTTATGCCTAACGGAGAGTTCATTTTTAATTAGAATTTTGTTGAGGCTCCGTATGTGCTTTTCCTTATAATTAGCATTAATAAATAACATATAAAATTAAATATTTCAATTAGTTTAATTGTACTGGCTTAAAAATGTCGGAAAATTCATCAAACCTAAATCTCAAGCCAAAAATACACTTCATTTTGGGTGCCCGAGGACTCATGTCACAATCCATCCATTCCCTCATTCGCCATAAACTATACAGAACACCATCAACACATTGCACGCTTCAATATAACTTATATTAACGCGGACACAAGTAATAAAAATATACACATGCGAAACAGGCACATAAGATTCGTTTCCGTCACACCTTTGAATTGTTTTTGAAAAACGTCGAGAGCTAAGTAAAAAATCCAATCGAAGAAAATAAATTAATGCAACAATTTGGTTTTTAGTTCATATTTTATTGATAATAAGGAAAAGCACTTATTGAGGATTTTTAACTAAATTCAAATAAAATAAACCTCAATTAGGCATAAAAACCTTATACCATCAAATTGAAAAAAGGACAAAACATAAAAGTAATAATATAATTCTTTTTGAAATAATCAACTATAAAACCGCCACCAAAAAACTATATTAAATATAATATTAAAATAATAAAATAAAATAAATAATGTAAACATATAATAAAAGAAAATAATTCATTAGTGCACTGCTAACAGGTACCCTTGGACGACGAATTCCTGAAAAATAAAAAAAAGCTAAAAAATTTGTAATTTTATTAAATATATGGAACAATACTTATCTATATACTTATTTTTTCGCATCATTCTGCTTTATAATAGCATCAGACAAAACTTTTAATATGCTCTGCTGTGCTAAAAGCCTAGGCAATATTTGAAGTTCCTCTAGGTACGGCTTCAAGGACATCAGGAATCCGTCAATCGCGTTCGGTGGTTCGGTTGGAGCAGTAGCTGTGGCCGTTCTATTTTCCAACGCACTTACGTATCGCTGCTGTAACTCCAGTGTCCGTTCCTGGACGTTTCGCCCTAAAAAGAATTATATCAATACGTAAATTAATAAATAATATATATATATATATATATGTATATATATACTTATATATATATGTATATATATATAAGTATATATATATATATATATATATATATATATATATATATATATATATATATATATATATATATATATATATATATATATAAATAAATATATATACTTATATATATTTATATAAGTATATATATATATATATATATATATATATATATATATATATATATATATATATATATATATATATATATATATATATATATATTTATATATATATATATATATATTTATATATATATATATATATATATATATATATATATATATATAATTATATATATATATAATAATATATAATATATATATATATATATATATATATATATATATATATATATATATATATATATATTTATATATATATATATATATATTTATATATATATATATATATATATATATATATATATATATATATAATTATATATATATATAATAATATATAATATATATATATATATATATATATATATATATATATATATATATATATATATATATATATAGATATACATATATATATATACTTACTTTTCCGACTATTAGGGGTTATAGATTCCCTCTCCTCAGATTGCCGCCCGCTGTTCTCATTCGATTCAATATCGCCGCATACATCTACAGCTCTAAGCAAAGGAAAAATACAGTTGTTTAATTTGGGTAATTTTAAAAAATATTAAAGAATTAAATATACCTTCTTGGTTCACCCACGTCATCCAAAAATGACAAAATTTTACAAAATTTATATTCTTTGCTACCTCCTGCAGCACCACTAGGTAGTCTTTTTCGCGATCGAATATGTGTGGCCTTTATGGTCTCCCAATATTTTTTGACCCGTAAAACATTTATCTCTGTTGCATCTAGATCTGTGTAGGAGATTTTTAAAATTTTTACCGAAATTATTAATTAAATAGAATCTAAATAGATTTATAAAACATTCTTACTTGAGTCACTTGCAACTTCTTCCCATAAATTTTTTTTCAATATCCGATTTCTAAAATGTTTGTCTCGGATGTTCCACAGTGGTGGTCTGGATCGTACAGCATCGACGATCGATTCTGTTAAAAAAGTTAAATTGTTAAATTAAATCATATATCAAAAATTAAATTAAATTAAATCGTATATGTTTGCATTCGCAAACTCCTTATTGAAACCGCGAGACTAATTGAAATTACAGTTTAAGTTATTTTATTAAACGTTTTCGATCACTGGCAATCGTCAAAACATCTCAACTCAACCAAACACTAAATCAGTTGAACTCAAATATGTTAAATATAATAAAATATAAGACTAATCAAAATGATTTAAACTGTAATTTGAATTAGTTTCGTGGTTTCAAGTTTGCGACTGGAAACCACGGCAAGTCTACAGCATAATAATTTCTTATCTTTACCTGTATAGGGCTCAAGATCGTCGATTTCTGGAGTGGGTGCGGGTGTCGTAACTGTAGATACCGGTATGGGTGACACTTGTGATGTTGATTCCGAGTATCTGTCGGATTCATCCGCATATCCGGTAATATTAATTAATTCTGCGGACGCTGAACATTCGTCGTCTTCTTCACCGTAGCTAGCAAAAAAATGTTGCAACGGGGAATTGCCTCTGTTGCCCAGTTCATTTCCCTGCTGACGGATATTTTCCAGTACACGAATTTGTGTTCCCGCTGCTGCTGTGATATATTTTATAGCGGGGAATTGCCGCTGTTGTGTTACGTCACTTGTTGGCTCAATAAGGATATTTTCCAACACACGAATTTTCTTTCCAGGTGCTGTAATATATATTAATAAATTAATACACAATTTTCACGTATAATAATTTCGTCGACACACAAATAAAATAAAACATTTTTACATTCATTGGGTATTGTAGCATAAAAATATCAATCAAAACTCAAACTTACCGTAATTTTCCATACTAATTTATTATTACTAATTTACTAATTACTAATTTATTATTATACACGTATTATTATTATATATGTAATATTTTAATATACAATTATTATTAAACTATATTAATTTATATATAATAATTAATTTATATATAATATTAAATTCCAACACTAATTTTCTTATGACAACACAAAGCAAACTCTAAAATAAAATACAAACTGACATTTGACTATAAAAATGTCGTACGATTTATTTTATATGAGTGTGTGAAAAAATTTCTCATCTTTACATACATTTTTTGTATATGTGTTAACAATACTGCCATAAAAAATACTAGAGTTTACATTTTTTTATAGCACGTTATGGCAGTACACAAACACCATGACAATTATTTTCTCAGTAAAATTTTACTGACAAAATTTTTTGTTTCGTACGCAACCAGTAAATCTATATTTTTTTCTCGCTTTTATTTTTACTGACAGTAAATTTTTTCCATGGAATAGGCTCTTAATCGCAAAGAAAAACAAAGCACAACCAGAGAATTGAACAAGAAAAAACATTATAAATAATTATGATAAACAAAAAGAAAATTTAACCTAGAAAATGTAGAAATATCATGCCGTGTAGAGGAAAAGGGGGATTTTTGTTTTATTTATTGCTATTTTGAATTTAGGGTTACCTGTTGTGTAACCGCGATATCTAAACATGTCGAATTTTACGTTACTACGGGGCAGACTATTTACTCGATAATATTGCCATACGCTATTGACCTAGTTTCTCATGTAATAAAAAATAGGGAGTCGAGTAAATTATTGTTCGTTTGTTTTGATTGGGCAAGAAAGACAAAAAACGATGCCCTAGTTATTTTTGGAGTTTAACGGAAAATGCGGAAATTGCGGAATATATATGCTTTCGAGGTTGAATTTTCTTGACGATTGATTATGAATTATAGTTCTTATGAATCTATGTAACACAGTGCGGATGGTTGGTAATACCTTTTTAAATCGACCCACTTTGTGAAACTTATCTAAAAAATTTGGATTTGAACTGGTTGTGAGGGGTGACAGTTCACTATGGTCACAAACATAGTTGTTGGAATAATATAGGTACATTTTTTAATTAGCAGTGTTTCTTGTATTAATTAAAATGTGTTTTGTAAATTGTAACAAAACTAACTGAACCAAGTGGCAATAATAGGATTTGTAATTAGAATACATGTGTTGCACACCTGTTTTTGTTACTCGATACTATGATAATGAATTAAGTAATAATTAACCTCGTTTTGTACAAAAGGCATGAATCATAATGGACAAATTAATATAAGCAAATATTTCCAAATCATGAATATGAAAATTCTAGACAAGCCATTTATCCACACATTGTCGACACGCTCGATGAATGGTCAAAGCTTTTTTTGATACCAATTGATTAATAACGATTTGGGTAATATTTTGTTAAAACATAATGGTATAACCATGAACATGGTGAATAATAAGTTTATATAACGGGTGATTTTTTAAGAGCTTGAGAACTTTTTTTTAAAAAAAAACGCATAAAATTTGCAAAATCTCATCGGTTCTTTATTTGAAACGTTAGATTGGTCCATGACATTTACTTTTTGAAGATAATTTCATTTAAATGTTGACCGCGGCTGCGTCTTAGGTGGTCCATTCGGAAAGTCCAATTTTGGGCAACTTTTTCGAGCATTTCGGCCGGAATAGCCCGAATTTCTTCGGAAATGTTGTCTTCCAAAACTGGAATAGTTGCTGGCTTATTTCTGTAGACTTTAGACTTGACGTAGCCCCACAAAAAATAGTCTAAAGGCGTCAAATCGCATGATCTTGGTGCCCAACTTACCGGGCCATTTCTTGAGATGAATTGTTCTCCGAAGTTTTCCCTCAAAATGGCCATAGAATCGCGAGCTGTGTGGCATGTAGCGCCATCTTGTTGAAACCACATGTCAACTAAGTTCAGTTCTTCCATTTTTGGCAACAAAAAGTTTGTTAGCATCGAACGATAGCGATCGCCATTCACCGTAACGTTGCGTCCAACAGCATCTTTGAAAAAAAACGGTCCAATGATTCCACCAGCGTACAAACCACACCAAACAGTGCATTTTTCGGGATGCATGGGCAGTTCTTGAACGGCTTCTGGTTGCTCTTCACTCCAAATGCGGCAATTTTGCTTATTTACGTAGCCATTCAACCAGAAATGAGCCTCATCGCTGAACAAAATTTGTCGATAAAAAAGCGGATTTTCTGCCAACTTTTCTAGGGCCCATTCACTGAAAATTCGACGTTGTGGCAGATCGTTCGGCTTCAGTTCTTGCAGGAGCTGTATTTTATACGGTTTTACACCAAGATCTTTGCGTAAAATCTTCCATGTCGTCGAATAACACAAACCCAATTGCTGCGAACGGCGACGAATCGACATTTCACGGTCTTCAGCAACACTCTCAGAAACAGACGCAATATTCTCTTCTGTACGCACTGTACGCATTCGTGTGGTTGGTTTAATGTCCAATAAAGTAAACTGAGTGCGAAACTTGGTCACAATCGCATTAATTGTTTGCTCACTTGGTCGATTATGTAGACCATAAATCGGACGTAAATCGCGAAACACTTTTCGAACCGAACACTGATTTTTGTAATATAATTCAATTATTTGCAAGCGTTGCTCGTTAGTAAGTCTATTCATTATGAAATGTCAAAGCATACTGAGCATCTTTCTCTTTGACACCTTGTCTGAAATCCCGCGTGATCTGTCAAATACTAATGCATGAAAATCCTAACCACAAAAAAATCACCCTTTATAAGCTATCAAATCATCGATGGTATGTTTCAAACAAGTAGGGTAACTGAATCAATTTTATGACGCATCAGGCCTAATATGTCTGGCCTAATATTGCATATTATAAATTCTAATAGATGTTGCAAACATTTCTTATTACCAAAGTGGTAGTAGAATGGTAAAACTATATTGAAATGACAATTCTTACCAGGAAAGGAGGAAATCATTTAAACATTTTGCTTGCTAGCGTTATGGTAAGCCTTACTCGTGAGTTTAGAATAAAATTTCGTAAAGTGATTAAAAATTATTATTTTTTCTAAATTTTCGAAAGGAGGTTTGAATGCCATCAAACTTTCTTTAATATTAAAACGGGTTAGTTTGGAATTTTAATTTACTCCGAAACGTAAAAATCAGAAATACGATATCTTACAAATGTCATAAAACTGAATACTTTACGTTTCGGTCAGTTCGTTCAAAGACGAATGAGTATTTTTCAAAGTGGTTTGT